>CAWTZC010000297.1:30315000-30915000 GCA_963919715.1 Microtus obscurus
TCCTCTCATTGGCCCTAGAATAAAACAGTATTGAAATAATTGTTAACAGTATCCCAGCATACCACAATGGATCTTTAGGATGTGGGTGAGTTTTCTGTGAGAGCTTGGTAGGCTACCATAATAAAATATCTTTTTTTTTTTTTTTTTGGTTTTTCAAGACAGGGTTTCTCTGTGGCTTTGGAGCCTGTCTCGGAACTAGTTCTGTAGACCAGGCTGGTCTTGAACTCACAGAGATCCGCCTGTCTCTGCCTCCCGAGTGCTGGGATTAAAGGCGTGCGCCACCATCGCCCCCGGCCCATAATGAAATAGCTTAGGCTAGATAACCTAAAGAGCAGGAATTGGTCGTCTTTGCTGTTTTGGAGGCTAGGGGTTTGCAATTGAGGACTTGGGAAGTTTGCTTTCTTTCCTAGGCTCTTTAACTGCGGGTTCACATGGCGTTATCTGTGTGTGCACCTGTCTCGGGTCTATCTCTGGGTCTTAATCTCATGCTTTATAAGGACACAAGTTGTATGGGATTAGGGCTCACCCTTATGACCTTGCATTATCATGATTGCCTCCTTGTCTCTCATGTAGTCACATTCTGAAGTGCTGGGGTGGGGAGTCCAGCACATAAATTTAGGGACACGAGGCAAAATTTAGACTCTAATATTCTGCAGAACAATTGACTTGAGAATTCTGCATGTCCTTTTATTATCAGAAATTAAAAAAATCATATTAAATATTACACAATGTGAAGAACATTCATTACTTTCTTTCATTCTTCTATTTTTATATGTTATTGATCAATAAGAGACCCTTTTCAAATACACTGACTCATCATATTGAGCCATTGAGGACCATGTTTTCTGGCAGGTAGCCAGAAAGGGAAGACTGGACACTAAATAGGTCAGATCAAACACCAACTGGTACCTGGGCGGCATCACACGTAGGGAAGTGTGGGCAGGAGCAAGTGGCTGGGGATGAGTGATAAGAGGCACTGGCGTCGAACACTCAACTCTCCAGTGGGTTCCCCTAGCACCAGATATGGCCATGCAGGTATCTCCCACCCATTTGGTCTACTTTCTGTTTCCTTCTTACTCTCCCACCTGATGTCAAACTGGCCATTTTAGCTCCAAGTTTGCCTTTCCTTCTTGCCCACAGTGGTCAAGTTCTCTGCAGACTCTGGCCCCCGCTTCCTTTGGGAATTCTTCCCTTGGCTTTGGCTTGTATCAGTCCTCTGATTAAGACCCCAGACTCTTACTCTTCAGCCAACTACAGATTCTGTGGGTTGCCTGCCTGGCGACCCAAGCCAGCAGTTGGCCCTCTCTATCCTGGCTATACTCTTCTCATGAGTCACCTCCAGATGCCCGGAGATGACTTATCAGCTCATGACAGAAGCTCTGCATCTCCACTGAGGTTTAGCAGTCAAGGAAGCTGGCTTGATGGCAATGAGGTGTACATCTCAAAAACGACTGGGCCGTCAACCAGAGCAGTGCCTGCAGCTTCTCTTAATCAGGATACGTGGGCTGGTGCTTTGGAGACATTAGCTTCACTCCCCTGGAAAGAACGAATATATTGTTCTGGGTCTGGAGATGCAGTTCCACTGGTCGAGTGCTTGTCTAGTATGTGCAGAGCCCTGGATCAGTCCCAGCACCACGTAAACTGTGTGTAATGGTAGAAGGGTCAGAAGTTCAAGGTCATCCTCAGCTATGTAGCGAGGCCAGCTTGGACTACATGAGACCCTGTCCCCCCAAAAAAGTAATATGTGTGTATTCATATGTATGTGCTTATTTTGTAGGAGAGAAATCTGCTTCTCAGAGAGCAAGATCACACAGTGTGTTAGAGCCCTGATACGGACTCCCAGGTGCTAACTCCAAGCCCATGGCACCATGAAGCCCCAACACCAGCCTTGACAGGTGCTAAAAGCACTCCTAAGTGCAGCCTGTTTGTTACTCTGGCTGGACTGTTTCCTTCTACGTCCCATTTCAAAAGTCCCCTCAGTAGACTCTGTCAGAAGCTCCCCCGGTATTCGTAATTGCCGCTCTCAGTAATGTGAACAGTTCCCACGGAGAACCGCTCTGCCTGGTTGCTTGGGGAAAGACATGCTTTCTAAATTCAAATAGTCACACAGGGGTTTCTGTCTGGCTTGGCCTTGATCTTCAACCTTCTGCAGTTTGACCTTCTCAGTATTTCCATCTCTCATCTTTGGTAGGACAGGAAGCGCCCTGCATCTCTCCGAATACATTCGTGATCTCAAAGTGTCCCTTATCTTTCCTGCCTGTATTTTAAAGAAAAAAGTGTACACGCACAGATGTGCAAACTTAGTTGAGTTTCTTTAAAATCTTTTATATTACGTGTGTGTGTGTGTGTTACAGGGTATTCCTTATGTAGAATTGTGTGCTGCTGTTTTATGATTTGGGTACTAATGAAATGTTATCTATTCCTTTAACATTTGGTTTAAAAGAAGTTTTACAGATATTTTCTCATCTGATCTTACTTACTCTCTGGGATTAGGCGGGTTCACATTTTGCAGATGAGGAAACAGGCTCCATGGGGCGGCGACGGAGGGGTCCACAAGTGTAGTGCAGTGACGAAGTGGGGGAGGAAATCCCAGATTCATGCAAAGTGATGACCCCACACACTCAAAGATCTAACAGGGCTTTCTGGCTGGTTCTTCCGTGGATCAGTCTGCTGTAGCGTTGGAGGGCCGTGCTCACAGTTACACTGAGGATTTAACAACAGCAAACAACTCCAGTCTACGTTTCCTTCCTTGCTGGGATCATGCGTTGGAGGCGCGGCTGAAATGGCACCTGAGGATTTCAGGAATATTTCCCTTGGCTTCCTGAATCCGGGTCTTGGAATGTGCAGTCTCTTCCTTCAGCTTCTAAAGCGTGTTCAACGGGAGAGGGGACAGCCCTTCACACGCTGCAGAAAGTGTCACCATGGTAATGGAATCGCACCAACCACGTTCTCATGTAAGAATTGCAAACCAAAACCCTCCATCCAGGAGTAAGAAATGTGTTGCTGAGTGGAAAGACATGCGTTCTGACCATCAGTGACTTTCTGCTGGTTTTGTGCAAGTTCAGCGAGACCTTAAGAAAATAAACACTATGCGAAACGCTAGAGAAGAGAATTCCAGAAAGAGAAAGACCTGGAAACAGAGTTCTAGGAAGAGGGGCTGCACAGGTTGGATTTTAGGCACAGAGAGGAGGACAGTGTGGCTAACAAGGGTAGCAACTTCTTTTTACAAAGGACCAATTGGTGAACATTTTAAGCTCCATGGGCCATGCAACCTGGGCTGCAACTGTGCAGCTCTGTCCTTTGAGCACAAAGCAACCTTGGACAACACATAAACAAATACACATGGCTGTTGTGCATTGCAACTTTGGCTATGGACACCGAAATCTGAATTACACATAATCGTTGTGTGTTGCAAAATAGTATTCATTTGATTCCCTCATCCCCCCACTGAATTGTAGCATGAATAATAAAAACCCAGAGGCAGATATTGGGGTTCAAGCTGAAAGATCAGAGAAGCAAAGCAGCCAACCACTAGAGAGCTCTTACCTCTACAAAATCTTCAGACTGAAAAGAGAGTGAGTTCCTGTCTCATCCCGCCTTACATTCCTCTAGTGCTGGGATTAAAGGTGTACACTACAACCGCCTGGCCTCTGTGGTTGACTAGTGTGGCTGCTGGGATTAAAGGTGTGCTCCACCACTGCCTGGCCGGTGTGGCTGACTAGTGTGGCTAGCTTTGCATTCTGGTCTTTAGGCAAGCTTTATTTATTAAAACACAAATAAAACATCACTATACCGAATGACTTAAAAATGTGAAAATCATTCTTAATAAAAATATCACTATACTGAATGATTTAAAAAATATGAAAAGCATTCTTGGTTCAAGGGCTATACACAAACAGGCAGTCAGCTAGATCTTGCCTGTACACTGTAGTGTACTGTTCAGGGAAAGCTATAGGGAGGTGGGCGGGCCTGGGTTGGAATACATGTGGACCATGTGATATGTTTCAACAACACGTGGTGCATCTGAGCAGGACCGCTGTTAGACTGTCCAGCAACAGTAGCAACGGAGATGCTACTTAAGAACTTGTTCTCATAGATTTTAAAAGAGGGAGATAACACACTGTGGTGGTTTGAATGCAATTGGTGTCCATAAACTCAAAGGGAGTGGCACTATTAGGAGGTGTGGCCTTGTTGGAGGAAGTGCGTCACTATAGAGAGGGGCTTTGAGGTCTCCTATGCTCAAGATACAGACAGCCCAGTGTCTCAGTTCACTTCCTGTTGCCTCCACAAGATGTAGAACCCCCGGCTACCTCTCCAGTGCTATGTCTGCCTGCACACTGCCATGTCCCACCATGATGATAATAGACTGAACCTCTGAACTGAGCCGCCCAATTAAATGTTTTCTTTTATAAGAATTGCCATGGTCATGGTGTCTCTTCACAGCAATAAAAATCCTAAGACACATACTCAACTGGGAATTAGACGCTCAGCCCCCAAGGAACTGATCAACGGGAGGATGAAGGGTTTCAGCATCCAGCATCACTGAGGAACACCTATGTCACACTCAACCAATAGTTTTTTTTACACTGTTTCTCTTCTTTCTTTAGTGATAATACTGAGAGCACTTGCCTTGGTCAAAATTTTTAACCAGTCTCAGAAAAATAGGCCATTCTACAAAAAGTCAGATATTAATAATAAAAATGAACAGACACGCTTAGGTTTTGTTGTTGACTCCATGTATTCATATGTGCTTGCTGTGGTCAGGATCATACATCAACTTCACAAAGCCCAAGGCGCCCAGATTGCTTGAAGTACATTGTTTTTGGGTGGGACTGACAATGTTTCTGGGACATCAATGCTTGTTGAGTGTTGACTTTTTAAAAGAAGGTTGTCAATAAAGTAATGTGTTTCATTATGATGTTTTCACCCATATATGCCAGTGTATTTTGTTCTAATTTTTGCCCTCTGCTCAAGGACTATCCCTTGAGTTGGTAGACAGACTAAAGAAGATCCACCCCAGTGACCTGGGAGAGGTATCCTATCTGTTGAGGGAGGGTCTCAATAAAGCAGCAAGGAAGACGGTAAAGTCAACTTCTCTATTCAAGAGAGGACACAGCATTCCTGGCTGCGGGCTTTCAGACTGAGGCCTGCACTGACACCATCATATTGTTAGGTTCTCAAGCCTTCACACTTGGGTTCATTTTCACCACCAGTTTGGGCCTGGTGTTCAATTCCCAGGGCCTCTAGTTGTCAACAATAGGTTGTGAGACTCCTTAAGCACATGGGCCAGTACCTGTAATAAATATTTCCATACCTGTATATATACACACAGCATAGATGTATATGTGTATGACAAATGCATGTGAGTGTATATATACTTGCACTGATATACACATTGACATACATTCCTATGTCATATTAAGGTATAATATGACATTATATTATATATATTATATTATAATATTAAAGTATAATATTCATGTTTTGTTGAAGCATATGATAGTAAAACTTATTCTGCTGATTGAAGCACATTGCAATATCAAAACCATTGAACTTACAGTTGTCACAAGAACACATTCAGTTACTTGCTTTTTCCCCCTTTTCAGGTTTATTTGTACAAATAGTACAGGAGACCATGGGCCCCATGTGTACCTCACAGTCCAGGAGTTATAACAGTCCTCTGTCCTCACCTTGGGTAAATATAAAGAGTCTCTATGTAGAGCCCTCATGGTGGGCTGGACACCCAGAGCTGGAGCTAGTCTCCAGGCACACACTATCAGACATCTGGTAAAATGCTATTTTAGTCCACAGGTGCTCTGCCTCCTTGGCCAGAAGCTAAACATCTGGAGAGAAAATATTTTCTTCAGTTTCCAGCAGATGTTTGGTGTTACGACATAGACACAGGCATGTAATTAAAGTAACTTGTGAGCGAAATGCTGAGTTAACACATAACTTGAGCCTAATCTTCCATTCCTCCTGAGTGTGACCGCGAATACCCAACTCTATCATTACAGCTGCTCATCTACTAATGAAAGCCCCGCGAGGGTCCAGGAATCCCCATCCCCGGGCCTCCCTCTGGGGACTGTGACTTTTCCCTTTCCTTCTTGAGGGCCCAGCTGAAGTGCCACAGGGAAATTCTTTCCAATCTGGAGCCTCAGGGGCTAAGAGCTGTCCTACGGATCTTTTGAAAGGCACGAATTTCTTCTGCGTTGGCTTCAGGCTGCCTCCTTTCAGTTCTACTTCTAATGGAAAGAAGTGAGGCTCATACCTCTACTCATATCAGCTCTGGTTTAGAACCGTAACCGTATTGGGTTATAGTACCAAATCGGTTTGCCAAGTCGGCGCTCTTCATGGAGGGAGGTAGATCTTTTAAGGTCTGGAACCTTCTGTCATGGTTTCTAAATGCCGGGAGTCAATAATTGATGATGCACATACGCATGCCTTTTAAATACTCCGCTGTTTACTTTTCAGCTCAGCCCCCAGTGCTGGAAGCTGCTGAACATTTCACTCCAGTGCTTTGCTCTGCTCCACTGTTCACCATCTGTATGAGGCTGGCATCTGCTGCTATGACGCGGTACCCGATAGTCAATGTAGAGAAGTATGGGAGACATGGAAAGAGAGTCCTCAGTGGCTAGGAGTGCCATTCCCACCCACACTGGGTGCCTCCCAGTTCCAAGGGGATGTAGTGCTCCCTAGAGCACCTATACTTAAGTGCCTGTGCACATAGCCTCACACAGAAACACACACATAACTGAAAACAAAGCTAATTATTATTATTAAGCTCATGGTTCTGATCATTCAAGAGCAGGTTCCAGCAACTGTTGGGCTCAGGGCAGAACTTCTGGTCACATCACAATAAGGCAAATAGCATTACTGTAGGAAGTCATACAAGAAGAAGGGATGGCATGACAAGATTGGAAGGCTGACAGGTCCACGGGACAGGCTTGCTTTTCTTTCCTCTTCTTTCTTATGACAAGCCACCATGTTTGTAACTAATCAGGCTCCCAAAAGAACCGCATTGAAGTCTTGAAGCTGACAGCGAAGACTAAACCAGCTTTTACTAGGTCCCGCCTTTGAAACATCCTACCTTCTCTCTGCACTGCCACCCTGGCACCAAGTTTCCCAGCAGATGAGCCTGTGCCCAGGAGCTTGGGCGGGAGGGGTGGACACATAGCCATACACGTTGAGGTTATAGCCAGCCCTTGTCTGTGACTGTTTAGCTTTGTGCTTGCCTTGATAAATGTCACATCAATGAAAGAAGCAGGCATCTCTTCCCGGTGAGTAACTGTCCAGATCTGAACTTGGCATGTGGACTTCCCAGCTGTGCTGAGTAGACAGGTGCATGACACTTGGTTTTCAAAGCATCTTCAGTAGCCTGGACTCTACTAGCTGTCTGCCTCCTTCCCTCAACTGCACTACTTGAGCAGAAGGATGCTATGCTCTTCCTTAAAGATGGTATGTATGGGGCGTTTTGCCTGTATGTATGTCTGTGAACCACATACATGCCTAATCATCATGGAAGTCAGAAGGGGGCATGAGACCTCATAGAACTAGAGTTACAGGTGATTGTGGACCTCCTTGTGGGTGCTGGGAAGAGAAACCAGGTCCTTTGGAAGAACTGTAAACAGTTTTTAACCACTGAGCCATCTCTGAAGCCCCTGATTTGGACTTTAAAACAATTATATATTTGGGCTGGGCATGGTGGTCCATGCCTTCAATGCCAGCACTTGGAAGGCGGGGGCAGGTGAATCTCTGTGAGTTTGAGGCCAGCTTTGTCATAATAGTGAGTTCCACACCAGCCAGAGCTACACAGTCAGACTCAACTGGAGAAATGGCTCAGAGACTAAGAACGCTCGCTGCTCGAGCAGAGGACCCAAGTTTGGTTTCCAGCACCCACATCTAACAGACTGCAGCTGCTATTAATTCCAGCAGATCTGATGAACTTTTCTGGTCCCCCCAGATACTTCTCCCACACACATGGCGAGCACCCATCCAGACACATACACACAAATAAAAAAGAACTCTCTAAAAGGTTTATGCGTTATTAGTGCACATGTGTGCATGATGTATGTACGGGGTAGGGTGCATGCGTGCAATGGCTTGTATGTGGAAGTGAGAGAATTTATTCCTGAAGTCAGGGCTTTGTGGTTCCAGGAATGGAACTCAGGTCGTCAGGCCCAAGTGACATGTACCTTTACCTACTAATCTGCTTGTCAGCTCCTCGAACTGGACTTCTCAGAATCTAGTAATTGAACTTACACATAACTGGAGTGAAATCAAGAACTAGAATAGACTTTTTCATTGTTATTGGATTTCTTTGAACTCTTTCAAATAGCACACTTAAAGCACCGTGCTTAAGTTTGAACATGAATTGTTATTTTCATATTTTGTGAGCATCGAATTCCAGAAATTGTGCTCTTCTGTATTTATTTCTTACATGTCATATGTGTTCCTTTGAGAGTGAATATTTAAATCACAAGGAACAAATGATTTTTAAAAATAGCTAAGACATTATAAAGCAATTGTAGGAAGAGGATATTCAGTGTAACTTGAAGATATATGGATTTTGAAAACCTTCAAATACTGTGTGTATGGTATCTTGGATATGGAATCTCAGTGCTTTCTTTTTGAAATACCGTGGAACAAACAACTAAAAGTTTTAAGGAGTTTACATAAAATTCATAAAAGTGCTATGGGGTAAATTCCTGAAAAGAATCCCAGATTTTATGTTGTTAAAAATGAAACCTATAATCAAGTACTACTTTTTAGTAGAAAAAAATAATTTCCACTATACGGAAATCATCAGGCAAGCAGAATAGATGGTATGAGGGGCAATGGGAAAGTTCCAGAAGAAAAGGAAGTAACTTACTCAAAGAGAACTGTTGACATTTTGAAGAATTCTTTTGGGTTTATTCATGATATTCATTGAGGTATTCACATAAAAATTTAATTTTGTGTCCACTGTCACACTTAGGTTCATAATGAATAGAAATTTGCTTATGTGATCAGATGTAAGTACCATGAGAGATGACAGGGCCAGCTTCTCAGTCAGGGAAAGAATCCAGCAGGGCATTTCATGGCAGCATGGCTGGAATCAGCCGCAGGTACTGTGAAGCACGCGCCATAATTCAGCCAGTTTCACATTGTTGAAAAGTCCTCATCCAGAGAGGGACAGAAAACAAATAAAAGGGAGATAATTTGAGGATATTGTGAGCAATGATAGGCCCGTTAAGCTGGTAATCCTGACATGGCTGGGCTCACTTAGTGTGGTCTTAGGTTCACCCCATAGAACTCCATCAGTGGTACCCATGCTTGCACAGCCGTGTGCGGCTTGGTTGGAACACTTCCTTCTGCTTTACGGTGTCTTGGACATGGCTGGTTGTGTTTTCTTTCCTATCTCCAGTGATCTGGAATTGAAGGGTGACTAATAGATTGTAATAGTGACTCTGTTTATCTTCTGCGTTTCAACCAACAGACTTTCTTCCCCAGTCCAGAACTGCAACGTTATCAAACAGGTAAAAAGAAAACCTATTTGGTTAGAAATGAGGGCAACCCACAGGCCATGGAGGCATGCACCTGTAACCCCAGAACTTTGGCGGTGGAGGCTGCATAGCAAATTTAAGGCCAGTATGGGCTTCTCTAGACCCAAGTTCAAAAAGAAACACGAAGAGTGGAGCTTGAAGCCAGGATCCATAGTCTGAAGATCAAAAATAAACAGATGTTAAGTTATGAAGTTCCACATATGTCAATAAAATTTAAAAATTTTAGGAACTGCCGGGCAGTGGTGGCGCACGCCTTTAATCCCAGCAGAGGGAGGCAGAGGCAGGTGGATCTTTGTGAGTTTGAGACCAGCCTGGTCTACAAGAGCTAGTTCCAGGACAGGAACCAAAAAGCAAACGGAGAAACCCTGTCTCGAAAAATCAAAAATAAATAAATAAATAAATAAAATAAAACAAATAAAAATTTTAGGAACTATTACAAAAGGAATTTTTTATGGAAAAAAATCTGAAAAATGTTAGAAATCAAACCACACTGGAACCACTATAATTCTGGAATGAATATTGATTTTTTTTAAAAGTCATGACACAATCTCTAAAAATCATCACTTTTCACCCAGAAATCTGAGGACAAAGTGTATGCCTGAAATCTGCCCCCCATAAGGTTTATTTGGGGGTATGTGGTGCAAAGTCATTAATTAAATTCACTTCATCTACCCATGGAGAAAGAAATCAGAGGAGACTAGACAGAAATGAGCATTCTGCCTTACCAACTTATAAGACAGAATTGAAAACACTGACCAGAGAACAGAGTGTTTCAGCAAATCCTTCTAGTCATGGACAGAGAGGCAATGAGGGAGTAGTTGCAAATTCCTCCAAAAGGCCGGCAAGTTGAGAAATTTCTTTGATGCTCAAGAGGCGATTGGGAAATTGACAGCATGATTTTGAAACCATAGGTGGATCCCACGCAGACCCCTTCACAGTTCCCACTGCCCACGGAATAAAATCCAGACCCCTTGCTAGCTCTGCCCACCTCTTGCCACATTCCATGTCTTTCCAGCCCTTTCTGTCAACTCCCAGAAGATGGTTCAAGGTTAAACCATGCCCCTGCCCTCATTTGCATGCTAAAATCTACCCAGTAGCCTCCAGTACCCAGAATGTGACCTTATATTTACTTACTTGTTTGTTTGTTTAGAGACAGGGTCTTATAAGGTAATCCTGGTTCAGAACTTACTATATAGACCAGACTAGCTTTAAATTTCCAGAGATCTGCCTATCCCTGCCTTGAGATAGCTGGAAAGATTGGCCTTTAGGTGAACACTAAGGATATGGACCCTGGTCCCCATGCTATTGTGGGAAGCAGTTCACCACCTGAGCCAAGTCTCCAGCTCTACTTTATTGACTTGAGGTTCCACATCTGAAATCTCTCTCTTTTATCCCTAAGGGCATCACAGCAGTCTTTCCAATGAGCATCCAGATAAAGCTAGGGACCCTTCCTCAGGCAGCTTTAGAGGCAGAGGCTGAACTCCCTCCCAGTTGCTTGGGAAGTGATTCCAAAAAACATCTCATGACGTTTTTTGAAGTTGAAAATCTTCTCTTTGGACAAGAACACTCAACACACACAGGAGAGAGAGACACACATGAAGAGAGATGAGGGAGAGGGTGAGGAGGAGGGTAAGGGAGAACTATCTTGGAAATTTTAGAGTTATGTTTCCCTTTTACTCATCAGAATATTTATTACTAAGCGTTGGGCAATATATTACCCAATGTAAACTCATGATTTTCCTGATTTTGTAACAGACTAAGCTCTGTTACTGTTTCTAGTGAAATAGTACTGAGCAAACATGCTCAAAAAATGTCTTCAATGTGTTAGTAGTTCTAACATGGCTGCAGTTCTGTTGTCTTTGCTAGAGTTTAACCTTTAACCTGGCTGTCTTTATTCGTCTTAGACTTCGCCGGAAGGCTCTTTGCAGCACAGGACTTACCTTCACATTGATCGTGTGGTCTGGCAAGTGTGGAACCCTCATCTTCTTATGCTCTCCCCTCACCCTGAATTTTAGAACCTCGTAGAAGAGCCTGGGTGGGCAGTGGTACCAGTGGCTCTGTGGACAGATCTGGAGCCTTAGCTGGCCGTCTGCTGAGGGTCTCTGACTTCATCTCAAATGTATTTATATTTACCTGAGTTAGCGTGCCACATATTGTACCTTCTTAGACGCATGATGTACAATCCTAGGCACTGCTATAATAGCTGGAGGCCACGACCCTGCCATTACCGAGATGCTACGATGGAAATGAAATAGGAATTGACTAGACTGTAAAAAAGATGACAGGGGCTCTCTTTCTTTCGTTCACAGCTATACAGCTAGTGCTGAGGGCAGCCAGCAAATATTGATAATTGGATGATTAATTGTTTTGTTTAAGTATCTCACTTGTCCGCAAGATAAATTAAAACCCCATTCAAAAAGGGACTCAGAGTGTATCTCCAATTTGTCCCCCTCAGTCAAGATCGACTGTTTAAATAACCAGTGTCTTTCCTCAACTCTCCCAAAGAGAAAGAAAACACTATCAGTACACCCAGGAAGATTCTGTAGGCCATCCACTCTGCAGATGAAATGAAAAACCCAATCCCCAAGGAAATATTTTAGTTTTCTCATTCAGCAAATGATACTTTTCTCACAGACTATCAAAAACATTCTTTTGCTATATTGACTAATTTTCTGCAGAGATTTATGTGTGTGTGCGTGCATCATCAAAGAGCCAAGAAATATTTCGTGACTATGTGTATCGATACCATGTGGATGCTCTGAGTCATTTTTTTATCTATGATTGGTAGTGATATCTCATCAAGGGCATAAGAACATGGTGTTATTTATGCTATATTTTGTGAGTTAAGGGTCTGGAAAATTGCAGGCAGTACCTATGCCCAGGGGAGGCCCAGGGGTGCAGACAAGGTGTGTGTATATGTGTGTGTGTGTGTGTGTGTGTGTGTGTGTGTGTGTGAGAGAGAGAGAGAGAGAGAGAGAGAGAGAGAGAGAGAGAGAGAGAGAGACGGTGGTGGGGATGGCTGTAATATTTCCCAGATTTCTGGCTCTTGATAAAACGACAAATCTGAGTTTGTAGGAAAAGATGTTATGAGTTTACTTTTAGACTGCAACCCCAGAACTTGTGAGGCTGATTGAGGACAATTCTGACTTCCAGGCAGCCTGCCTGACATGGTGAGACCCAGTCTGTGTTTTCCTTGTGTGAGCATTGACCTGAATTTGATATATATGTGTCTCATGGGCATCTAGGAGGTAATATGTCTGTAGCTCAGAGTTTTACTTTGAAATCATCACCAAATATAGATGTTTCTCAACTTATAAGAGGCCTGACCCTCAGAAACCCATCACAAATGGAAACACTATACCCTAAAATGCATTGGATAGACCAAGCCTAGGGACGGTTATAGTTTAGCAACTGGTACGTTGCAGAGTGTGGGCTGTTTCACCTGGTGATCTTGGGGCTGAGTAGGAGATGAGGATGTCTGTCTTGCTCAACATGGCAACAAAGTATTATACTGCACAGTGCTAGCCCAGGAAAAGGCCAACATTCAAAATTTGCAGTAAGGTTTTCTACTGAATCCTTGTTGCTTTTGTACTACTGCATAATTGGAAAATTAAAAGAACGACTGTTAAGTTCAGGACCATCTGTAGCGATATCTGAGGTTTGGGGCGTGGAGGAGAGCACCCAAAGAGAAAGAGCATATGAAATGAGAAAATAAGGGGGTTGAAGATAGGATGCTTGGAAACACCATAATTTAGGGGGCTGGCAGAAAAACAGGAGGCAGCCAAGAAATGGAACAGGACAGAAAGATATCACATCAGGAGGGGGATGGTAAGTGCAGTCTGCATGTGAACCTATTAGCGGATGAGGACTGGAAACAGCACACTTGAAAAATTACTAGTTGGAAGTATGTAAAACTATTTCTGAGGGCAAAATTTTAGGTCCTCCCTGGTCCCTGTGTGTGTGAGTGTGTCGTGTGTGTACATTCATGCACACGGTGGGGGCCAGATTTCATGTCCTTGCTCACATTAGGAAAACACTAACAGCTGAGCTATATCTTCAACCTTGTTTCTTCGAGCCAAGGTCTTACATAGAACTCAGGATCAACCTCCCTCAGCCTCACAAGTGCTAGGATTAAAGTTGTCTGCTATCATGATCAGCAGTGCTATTTTCTGACTTCCATATGATGGCAATCAGTTACATTTGTATTAAAATGTTATTAAAGGGGTCTGGACAGATGGCTCAATAGTTAAGAACACTCACTAGGCTCACAGAGGACCCAGGTTCAGTTTTTGGTCCCCAAACACAGACTCACAACCACCCATATTCCAGTTCCAGGAGATCTGAGGTCCTCTTTTGACTTCTGCGGGCTCTACGCACACACACACAGTGCACTTATATGTACACAGGTAAAACCACTTATACATATAAAATAAAGTAAATGAATCATTTAAAATGTTATTGAAGTATAAAACAAATGCCGAGACAGTCTAGCCTGTTCTGTAAGAACTTACAGACAGGAGCAAGGAACTGTGGATCTAAAAATATCTCACCATGGATGTGCTGGGCCCCAGGCTAATGATAAACAAGGAACGTGAGAATGACTCTGATGTTCTACACAAAAAGGAAGCCAGCTGGCTTAGCAAGGGAGGGACGTGGGTCCTGGAGGGTGCACTGGCAACACACGAGGTTAGAGGTGACTCTGATGTTCTACACAAAAAGGAAGCCAGCTGGCTTAGCAAGGGAGGGACGTGGGTCCTGGAGGGTGCACTGGCAACACACGAGGTTAGAGGGCAGTCTGCCACCACACTAAAAAGACTTTATGTGTCTTACAACTAGTACGGCCTTTATTGTGAAAGCTCCAGATGGGTTGCGGAGGGGCAGCGAGAGAACTAGAATTGGGCTGGAAGCGAAGTAAGTTTCTGCTTAACTTTGATAACAATGTGTCTATTGACAAGTCGGAACCCAAGGAGGCAACTGGGCAGGGGTCTCAGGAGCCACAATGATGGAAGGCAGCGCTCTCAGGGTGTGCCTTAGCCAGAGACACTGGGGCGTGGCATTGATGTGTGAAGAGGATGATTGATTGTGATTGGATGTATATGGATACAACTGATTGGATGGATGGATGTTGTGGGAAGGAAGATATCAAAGACAACTAAAACACCCCAAACAGTCCAAGCCGACTCTTTGTTGCTTCTCAGAGATCACACATGATCAGGACATGGCTCTTTCTCAAACAGTGAGGTCAGGCTGCACTAAGAGCAGGCAGGGCCAGTTCCTGATGGAGCATCTAGTGAAGACTGACGGATGGGAGGACAATCTTCAGAAGCAAACAGTTGGGATGCTTTCTGTACCCAGCAACGGGGCTTCCGGGACTGGCCTTTGTGCATGGCCGTAAGTCACTAGGATGCCGGGTAGAGACTTGTGGGCATGTCCTGTCTGGCTCCCCCTGAGTGTTTGCCACTGAGGCAACTACTGTCATGGACACCGGCAAGGTAACATTGATTGGTCCCATCAGACCTCATTGTTTCTTTCTCTCCTTGGGCCTGCACATAAAAAAAAAATGCTGAATTGAGCCTGGAATGAGCCAGAAGTTCAGAAGGACACCTTTCTTCTCTTCCTTTCCTTTTTCTAGGGAAGAGAATACAATGGTCTGGGTACAGATGAAATAAACAGATACCGACAGCACACGCCTATAATTTCAAAACTGGAGAGCTAAGGCAGGGGCATCTCGGGTCCAGGACTACTTGGGCCAAAGTTATGGCTAGCCTGGACTTCTTTAGATAGGAAGATCCTGTCTAAAAACAGAAAAACACATGAACAAACAAACAAAAGTAAAACAAGCAGAACAACATCAGCAAAGAAAACAACAAGCAGGGGCTGTCGAGATAGCTCGGTGGGGAAGACTGCTGGCTGCGAAAGCATGGAGAGATGAGTTCAAATCCCAGTTCTCACTTGAAAAGCCAGGCCTGACTGTGTGCACACCTCATTCCACCGCTGTGGCTGGGGAAGCTTGCTGGAGACGCTGGCTGCCAGTCTCGTTCTAGGTTCAGTGAGAAACCTTGTCTTAGAGCAATACTGTAGAGAATGACAGAACAGGACACTCTGGCCTCTGTGAGTGCATGACTTGCGCACACACAAACACACACACATGTACCACATGCGCTCATGCACACAAAAAAGCAGGCAAGCAAAGAATGATCAGCGGTTATTAGGTTTTTAACTTAGGTGCCTGGTAGATAAAGAGGGGACAACCATCTTGCAGTTTGTACACTCTCCTGGTTATTGATGTATTACGTATATGAAAACAAGGTTTGTACAGTGTTATTGGGGAGGGATAAAGGACGATTTGTACAGGAGGGAAATCTATTTTTGAGACAAGGCAGAGTCCTTAATCCCGCTGTTTTCCGTTCACAAGTATGGATACTTTCCTTTCTCCTCTAGGTGGAACCCAGCACTTCTGTGACAAACAGGAGACAGAATTAGTTTTCAGATGTGTACACCTAGGTCGTTACAGTCTCCTGAGATGGGACCTTCTCTAGTGGCTAGAGAAGGCCGAGAGGCTGATGAAATGGTAAACCCAGGGAAGAAACAGGTGTAACTAAATGTAACGAAATACTTTTAAAGTGAAATGACCACAGAGGAGGAGGTTCCAAGGGAGCTGGCCTAGGAGAGCTAATGGGCAACAGCTGTTGCACCTGTCCTAGGTACCGGACCGCCTTGAATTCTTTATTAGGTCCATTGTACAGCATGGAAGACAGCGGCCAGGGATGCCCAGCTAATAAGAGGGTCGAATATGGACTTGGCTAGAAGTCATCTGTCGCTTTAAGCCTTCACTCCAGGGCCAGCCACAAGCAGACATTTTAAGTTAAGTAGTGCACAACCTTGCCCATCTCATCTCGCAGGAACGGAACGTTAATAGTGAAGGCATGAAGTAGCCTTGGGGAGTGACTTGCTAGGGGAAGGCCTTTCTAATCATCCTAGCTCTCACACAGAATGCCAGGCTGGCCCCCCCACCCCCACCCAGTAGACCAGTAGGAGACGCAATAAAGTCGGGAGGAAAGTAATGCCCTCTTTTCAGCTGACTTCGTTCCTTACATTCCTTTGCAGCGGGCGACTTTCCAAGATGAGTTTGTGTGTGCAGCCTGTGCACAGAGGTTCCGAACACTTAACCCACGGGGCAGGAAGGGTTGCCAGGCTTCCCAGGCGCCCCCTGGTCGGTCCCCGCCTTCAGGTAGGATGCAGAGTCAGGTAACTCCTTCCTTCCCTACGGTCACCTAGCTGGTGGCCAGATCCCGAGCCTGCGCCTGGCCCGCCACTTCTGGAGTCCCCACTCCAGCCTGGCCGCGGTGAAAAGCAGCTCCCCTCGGCGCGAGCCACACACTCACGCGCTGCCGCTTGTTGCTCCCCCGCAGCCGCGACGTGGGGAAGTGAAAATGAAATTGACTTTTCTGAGAAATGATGAAAGCCGCGCTGCCGGCCAATGAACAGCGGCGGCGAACTTCCGCACCTCCCGGCTGGAGGCTGGAGCCCTCCCTCTGCCTCCACCTCCGGGTTGCACAAGCTTGAAACAAACACTGGGGAGGAAGGGCGGGGAGGGAGGAGGGCGGAGGGGGAGCGAGGGAGGGAGCGGGGCCGGGAGAGGGCGGGGGTGGGGGGATTTCCAGCCTCGGCTCCTCGCAGTTTCCTCTCCTTGTTTTGCTTTCGATCTGGACTGTTCTCAGGCAAGCCGGGGAGTAACTTTTAGTTTTGCTCCTGCGATTATTCAACTGACGGGCTTTCATTTCCATTTTACACACCCTAACAACACTTACACCTTGCGGGATTGTATTGGTAGCGTGAAAAAAAGCACACTGAGAGGTAACATTTTTTTCAAATAATAGTTGTGACTGTGCGTGTGTTTTCTCTCGAGGGCATGTTGATGGGGACAGGAGGAGCTCTGTATGTATGTGCGTCCTGATGCTTTGACACGATGTTTTGCAGACGGAAAATGCCGGGGTTCATAAATATTAATACCGATTTTTGGAGGAAGAGTCGGCGCAGTTATGGATCATCTGATTTTAGGGGAAGCAGGGTCTGCTGCTGTTGCTGCTGGTACTGGGGCTGCTGAGGCTGCAAGGAGGAGGAGGAGGTAGAGAGGGAGGAGGAGGTTAGTGGAGGTTTAATTTCACTTTTGGATTTGCAGATGCGAAGAGGTGGCTCCATGGACACAGATCTGCTCTGTGTGATTCTGCGCCCCAGGTGTCGTGCGTTGTGGGTGCTGGTCCGCTGGAGTCGGGCCTCATTTAAAATAATATTGGGTTGTGTGTCTGCGTGTGTGCGCGCGCGTGTGTGTGTGTTTACAGACACTGTCGCCACCAGGTCCGAAGAAGGGAACAGGGATTCTTCTCGGTGCCCGGCAGCCCTTCTCTCCGGGCAGTCTCTGGTGTAAATAGACTGGCACCCGCGGTCCCCAGATACCCATGCCCGGGCAGTGGTCACAGTAAACTTGATGGGTGCCATGAGACGCTCCCGGGATGCGCTCGCCCGCGGGGCTCCGGATCGGGTGACGGGCGTTGGGTGCCAGCGGCCACTCGGGCCGGGCGGGCTCCGCGCGCGGCTGGGCGCGGGCCTGGCTGGCGCGCCCGGCTTCCTGGGGGCTGGGCCGCCGCCACTCGCCAGGGACATCGCGTCCTCCTACCCGCCGGCCAGCGCCTGGCCTGGCCTCGGGGCTTTGTCACTGCACTTGTCCCAGTGCTCAAGGCACCCGAGAGGCGCGTCCCGGGAGGGCTCTGTGCGCAGGGGTCACCTACCCCGGCGCGGCCTAGCTGCGAGCGCCTCCGGGTCCCCGCGGGCGCCCCCGGGCCGGCCTGGCGCGCTGGGCCCGACCCGCCTTGGCTATGGAACGGGCGAGGTGTGGGGGCGGGGAGCCTCCGGGGACCGTGCGGCGCCCCCGCGGGCAGGAGTTGGGGGCTGGCGAACCCTCGGGGGGTCTCTGGGACGCGGTGGAGATCCGAGTGCCCGCCCCGTGCCCTCCGACCCGCTCCGGGCGCCGGGTGACATTCGCCCGCCGGCCGAACATGGTTGGTGCAGAGCGGCAGCCGCCACTTCCTCTCCGCCCCAGCGGCCCGGCTCTCTGGGCGAGCGATGCGGGCCGCGGCCAATCGCGGTGCCCGGCCAGTCCCCGCCACTCGGCCTTGGGGGCCGGCGCCCCTGAGTCGCCCGGGGAAGCCTCAGCGAGAGTGCAGGGCCCGGACGTCGCAGCCGGTGCCTCCGCTGGGCCCCGGGTCTTGGATCGTTGGCCACCCTCAGCCCCTCGCCCCTTAGGAGCAGGGAAGGGAAGGAGGCCAGCAGCCTCAGCCCTGAGCCAGGACTGTGCTCGGGCACCAGGTGAGACGCCCGGGTCAGCCGGTGGAGGCAAGACCCTTGGTGATCGGCTGTAAATAAGACACTAGGGGTTGGCAGTCGAGGTTGTCACCGGTCCGCTGCCCGGTTTGCAGACCTCCTTAACCCCCCTGTGTTTGAAACTTGGGGACATGTTCCTCCTCCCCTCCTCCCTCTGGTGTGGGCACTCCTTGTCCTTGGCTGTGTCTGTGACAGGGAGGCTGAGTGGTGCCGGGGTTAGCTTTCTGCCACCGGCTTCCCTGTGGCTGGGACTCCCGGCTGCTCTTGACAAATGGCTCCGGAGGGTGGAGGATAGTTAGATTTCCTGTTGTGCATTTTCAGGAATCACTGAGGTTGTCGTCAAGCCTGAAGTCATTTATTAGTTCTTTTACAGCGACTGACTGCAAATAACATTTGAAGTCTGTACTTCTCTAGAGCTTAAGGGCAGGTGCAGGGACGGGTCTGTTAGCCCACTGTTTACAGAAGGTGGATGACTGGATGGTAGACAAGATGTACACTGCTTGGTCAGGGCAGGGCCCCAGAGGTCGCCCCGTTTAACTCCATCACTCGCACAGGTTCAGAATTCTATGATTTTTCTCAACTCTCTCTCTTTTAACTTGGAGTGGGGGTGTCACAAAAACAGAAACCAATACAATCTTGGAATCTTGTCTTTTCTAAAAGGCAGATTCTGGCAAATGGAGTATTTAGGACTTGAGTTGGCATCTCTTTTAAGGGGTAACTCTGGTACATCTATTGATTGACAGGACAAAGTCCGGAATTTCACTGTAATTGGTGAATGATTATCATTTACAGCCTCGCTTGTGTAAGAAGTCAGCTTTTGGCCGGGCTTTAAGATCTCAGAGATCTTGTCTGTTACGATTTGTTACTGCTTCTTAAAATTAAACGTATTTCCTTCTCAATGAGTTGTCCTTTTTTTCTGCTGACCTTCAAAAGTTAGGAAGAACTCCACCTATTTCAGACTGACTTACCTGTAAAAATACCATCTTTATATAAAAAAATGAGGGTTTGTAATCAAACTGGAAGCAAATTAAGGCAAAAGAGGAATTGCTATAAATTCTTGACGGCTCTGTGAACTATGGCCTTACTTTTCTCCTACCCCACCTCCTGAAATACTTCATTAAGCAAATATTTAATATACCAGAGCTAGTGAAAGCTGTTTAAATTTAGGAGTGGAATACTTAAAGCTTTGGATATTCAACATTTGATACACGTCGATTTCCTTACAAACCCTTTTATTCTCAGCTTCATGTAGTAAAAAGCTGTGTTTTATTTCTAGCCTTTTCACTTCAGTTTTTAAAAGAGCAAACAGACTGCTGAACCAACCGCACAGGGGCTATCACATCCCAGCTCCCTTATCTGCCTTCCACCAAACGGGCTGAAAGTAATCAAGAGAGAACTTATTTATACATTTGGCAAATATTTGTGGGACATGAACTGCCCAATACAGTGGTAGTCTGTGTGAATTCATCTGGAAGCAACGAGGACAGCTTCCTCAGCTTCTACAAAGGCTGCCTTCTAGCCGTGAGCTGACAACCAAAAATAAATACAGTAATTACCTTTGGGGGTTAGTCTCAGAAAGGTAATAATACATTATACTTACAGAGCCGCTTTGGGGGAACAATTGTGATACTGTGCATGAAAGAACATTGTGTACATTTTAGCAATCTACAAATGTGTTACTCATTAACTTTCCAAGCTTTATTAGATTATTGTTAAGATTAACCTATATATATATGTAAAGCTTATATGTACACACATATATATGTATATATACATATGGAGGTGTGTGTCCTGGTACATACTTCTAATTCCAGTGTTAAGGAGGC
This sequence comes from Microtus obscurus, assembly GCA_963919715.1. NCBI lineage: Eukaryota > Metazoa > Chordata > Mammalia > Rodentia > Cricetidae > Microtus > Microtus obscurus. The sequence goes on from CAWTZC010000297.1 coordinate 30,335,750, forward strand.
AGAAGCAGGAGGATTGTGCGTTCAAGTTCAGGTACAGATGGAAACCCTGTCTTTAAAGTAAAAGTGGGGAATCACAATTAGGACGATACTTCTGAGGGCATATAAAATAATGGCAGAGGATTAAATAGTGGGCAACTGTTATATGTGAAATTTCAAGAAAATATTTAACAGTGAAATACCATGTAAATGAAGTGTGTGTGTGTGTGTGTGTGTGTGTGTGTGTGTGTTTGCTAGGAGAAAAGTTAAGTGGTATCCATGGAGAGCAAATGGTATAGGAACAACTGATTTGGATGAATGTTTTCTTTATTTACTTATACATCAATTAAATTACTTTATCATAGTGAACTCACATGAATAAAGCATACAACTAGGTTAAGGTAGCCACTCAAACAAATACTAGCCCAGTCCCAAACCCTCTGCGTTTCTGTGAGCTTTTATACAGTTAGAATGGCCTTTCTGAAGTCATGGAGCTTCACTTGGGGGTTTATACTTCACCATTAATTATATTTGTGTGCACTTATCTCCCACTAAGATGGAAACCTATAGCAGGGTTGTAAGTAGAGAACCATTAGCTTTATATCCTCTTTCATGACCCATGGTTCCCTTTGCCTACACTCTGTTCTTCCCTATCACCTACTATGACCCTTTCTTGATCTCTTTTCTAAATAGCATTTGATACCCACACTTACAGCTGTGTCCATATGTGTTACAGGTTAGGCTCTCAACATGAAAGACAACGTATTTTCCCTGTTTGCAATGGAGACAATACACAGGTTGCACTGTGCTGTGGCCTGAATTTCCTTCACCGCTGTTTCAGACGCGTAAAGTGATGGCTGCTACAGATATGGCTTAGCTCTTGTCTATATTTAGTCGCATTGTCTTTGAAGGGCCTTGGGACACTCGGATATACCGACTCCTCAAGTGCTCAACACTCTGTGTGTAAAAATAATATGATATGACGGGTGAAAATAAACACCAATAGTGCATATTTATAATATACATAAATAGATAATAGATAGATTTTTATGAAATAACAGGAAGTATTAATAGTAGGGCCAGTTGTTTTCATCTGTATGGCATCCCACGTTCCTTCCTGAATAGAGGAGGGGATGAGCACGACTTTCTACCTCTGTCTGCCCCATTCATGCCCTGCTCTCTGGCTTGTGTGGATTAATATTTAGTTAGAAATATCATCTTAATGTATAACTGGCCAACTTGAGGGGGTGTTAGCTGGTAGAGATTGTAGCTGAGAAAGTTTGATCAAGCTTTGATTTTACCTCCCCACCCCACCCTGTAACAAATTGTGTGTCGATATCAGATTTAAACCTGAAACTATTATTTGAGAATAAAATACTAAAGAAAATACTACCCAGAAAGATACATGCCCCAGGCAGCTGCCACCCAACTGTGGCCATGTCATGAAGATTCCCCCGGCTTTCTCTGAATTAAGTTGGAGGGCTGTCAGGAAACCCTTTAAATTGATTTCACTCTTTACTGATTCACCTTAGGATAGATTCTCTGACACAAATTGTGTTCGTTTAGGAAGACTTAATGAGACTAGACTTCTTTTCGCCACTTAGCCTCCTATGACTTCCAGTCAGAACTCCTGGCCAACTCGAGAAAGCTATTCTCATCAAATCTAGTAAATGTAATCCTATCCAAACATAGGGAAACCCAGCATGTTGGCATTCTGGGGAGGTCTGTATTAAGGTGACAGCCACAAGGTCCTGAAACCAACTGGTGATTTCCCTCAAAACTTCAAGTTCTGCTGGGATCCAATCATTGCTTTAAGTGAATAGTTAGTTAAACGTAGCAACAAACTTATTCACTTACCAAACAACTTGTGGACAACTGGTCATGTACAAAATTTTGTTTAGAGGAAAGTGAATGGGCTCAGAATCCTAGAATTCACCACACATACACACACACACACACACACACACACACACTCACACACACACAATTTATATACATACAAAAGTATAGTACATGTATATAGATTACTTAATTTCAAGTTCTGTTCATATATAACATAAACATAAATTGATTTGTTTAAAATAATATAGATCACACACACACACACACACACACACACACACACACACACACACACGTATGTGCCCTGAATTGAACCCAGAGCCTTGAGAATGTTAAGCAAGTGTTACACCCCAAGACGTGGAGATGACTTTTATCTCTTTTATTCATTCTTTAGTAACTTCCCCTTTTGGGACCTTAATTTCCATAAAATGTGGTTAGATAGTTCTGTAATCATTAGGGGACCAGGAAATACATTTGTTTATTATTAAATGACCAAGGGAAAGGAACATTTAAAAAACATTCAGGATTCTTTAGATTTGAGACTGGCTACAGTCCTCAAGTCTAAATCTTTCAGACTTGAGCTTGGCTATAATCCATAGTATTATAATACATTATAGCATATAATATATCTCTTCGCTCCATCATTATGAACCTTTTGTTCCCTAGAGTGTGCCAGGTCCCTCAATTGTGTGGTCAGGGCAAAGGTGCAGAATCATTCACTATTCCAGGATTTCTTCCCAGGGTGAGTGTTCGGTCTTGGCTTTGGCTCAAAGGCTATGCCAAGCAAACAGCAAGCAAAAGCCACTTACTTCTACGTTTTACATATTGTTTTGAATAGGGCTCCCCCGTGTTGGTGCTGCCCATATTGACCTTAGTCATCCTGCCAAAAATGGTGTTCACATCGTGGTTGTCCTACGCTGACTTTTCCATTCTAAAGAGTGAAGAAAGACAGTGTTGTATGGTGGTGCCTCCTTGTGCAGGAAGGTCATAGTTATGGTGGGTTCTTTCTTCTGTCTTGTTTTGTTTCTGTTTTGGATTATACTTCCCTTTATCAGCTCTGGTGAGCCAGAAAGAACTGGAGTTGAGCAAAGAGACACGTGGAAACACATAGGAGAAACAGGAGGCTCTTGGGGGGACTTCCTAAGCAATTTTTTTTAAATCTTGAGAACATACCCAATACAGTTGAACAGAGATCTTAATTTAGAATTTTGTGTGATAAAAGCCTGTCCAGTTTTCATTGAAAAAACATATTTTTGAGCAACAAGTACTTCCCATGCCATTTTTCGAAATAATTTCTTTCCAAATGTACTTATCAACTTACTGCTATCTGAGCGACAGTATTGGATGCCCATGCTTTAGGCAACCAAAAGGAAGTAAACCAAAAGAACTTAATTGGTCCTTAGTGAGCTTATGCCTATCGGATTTAGGGACAACCCAAAGAAGTCCTTTTGCAGACAGAAGATCTATCTGTTTTGGCCCCGTGAGCTTCACATCTGACTCACTCTTCATTTTATTGGGTTGACATCGTGAATGAGAGGGAGGTGCATACAGATTGCTTTATCTCAGCCAATAGCAGGCATTTTTAATTCTGTTCTCCTTATCCTAGATTTATTGCAGGTGAAGAAAAGAGCAGCGGTGAGAAGAGAATGTCCTGACACCTAACTGTGGTGTTGGTAGGGTGGTGGAGTGGAATGGGGAGGGTGCAGCAAGGGGAGAGTGGGGGAGAGAAAGAGTCGGTACTTGGTAGTGGAGGAGAGGGGAGAGGCAGTGAACAGGTAGAAATTGCACAGCTGACTTGAATGGCTAAGATTTATCTTTATTTCATATGTATGAGTGTTCTGTCTGCATGGATGTCTGTGTATCGTGTGCTTGCCTGATGCCTGTAGAGACCAGACCAGGGTGGCAGATCCCCTGGATCTGGAGTTACAGATGGTTGTGAGACTCTGTGTGGCCTCTGGGTATCAACCTGGGTTCTCTGGAAGACGATCAAGCACTCGTAAACACGGAGCAATCTCTTAGGCTCCAAGTTTAACATTTTAAATACTGTAAATATATCCCATGAAGTTAAGTTCCAGGAAGTTTCTTTCATTGCAAAGTGTCAGCCACACTGTGGAGTGAAGGAAGGAGAGGTGCGCGAGGTTGTTAGTACTTACTCGTGGGTGAGTTGAAATGCTGAAGGAGCCCCCTCTGTTGTCTTTGGGGTTAGACCTTTAACCCTGTGCAAGACAGAGTGTGACATGAAATTGCCAGGCAGCCGCTGCCTCTATGCAAGTGAACACAGATTTACAGGCGACTGTCACTTGGGCATGGTCAAAGTCACCTTAGAGGTATTGATGTTGAAGTTTTGGGGATGGAAGGACAGAGACTCACACTGTAAGGCCCCTAAACTTTCTCTAGCACCCCCCCCCCCCCAGAAGATAGGAGGCAACACAGCGAATCAGAACTGTGGCAGCTCTCATAGGCTATGTCCCCCAGACTGCTCTTCTTTGATTGGGTCTTACTCTTCTCCCATTCCAAGTGGTTTATGTGGAAGCCGGAAAGCAGATTGGACAGTATTGTGCTTCCTGCAAGATCAGGTCAATAGTGAACCGTGAGCTCCTTAACTAGGTAGGTACCACAGGTCACCCCCTTTTGGGAAACCTGGTGAAGCATCATATAGCTGAAGCTTTACACAAAGAGGAGTTTTCTGGAATTTAGCTTAGTGGTATATGCTCACAGTGTTGAAAATGTTAAATGTTCCAGCCAGGCAGTCACAGTGGTGAATGCTTGCTTCCCTAACATCAGGGAGGCTGAGGCAGGAGGATTGCTGCAACTTTGAGGTGGTCTTGGGTACGTAGTGAGCTCAGGGCTAGCTTGGATACAAAGTCAGACTTTGTTTCAAATCAAACAAACCTTAATATAACAAGAGTTAAATGGTCTGTTTCATTAATGGTGCTTCTAGGAATCTACTTCCTTGAGGTGACTGGAGGTTAGAACAAAGATTTATGGGTAAGGTAGTTTATTCAGTTGGATTTCACTGTATAGAGACTTGTGAACCTTTTGAATAGCCAACAAGAGAAACACATGTAAATTATGGTGTATCTGGAAAGTAGGTAGTTTTTAAAAGTCATACTTTTGGCTAGCATTTAATGAGGGGAAATATTTATCATATGCATATTGGCTGGGAGAAAAGGATATTAGATTTTGTTTATTCAATGTTAAAAGATGCTGGAAGAAAACAGTTTGATAGTAGGATATATTTGACTTTCTTTAAGTACCCTCCCCCAAGACACTTTGCGTTTGTTTAAATTTGAGTCATCCATAGTTCCTTTCATGACTAGAGAAACGGTCTCAAGACAGTGCTCATGTGTACCCACTGACCAAACTCTAGCAAGTGTGAAATTAGAAAAAGGAAATTGGGCCAGGTAGTTTGGGTGCTTGCCTTTAACTTTAGCACTCGAGAGGCAGGGGCAGGCAGATCTCTGTGAGTTTGAGGCCAACCTGGTCTACAGAGTGAATTCTAGGACAGCCGGTGTTACACAGCGAAGCCTTGTCTCAGAAAAACAAATAAAGAAAGAAAGAAAGACAAGCTAGGAAACTGAATGTTGCGGAGCAGGATGCTAACTATTGACTTAGCCATTCTCCATCTTACTCTGCTTCCTTATACAGATCCAGGCTCAGAATTGGGACGTTCCTAGCCAATGCTGCGAGGCACCATTGCCTTGCTATGCCAAGAACTAGTAATGGTCTATGATGTTATCCCATGTGACAGTTCTACCTTATATGGTTGTAAATACCATAGAGACACAACACCGGAGAAGGAGAAAAGAATTAGCGTTACTTCCAAGCAAGTCAACAAGAGGATCAGTGCAGTATTGCTTTCCACGCCTAGACCCTGATGCATTGTGTTGGGGGCATTGTATGCTGTAGAGAAACTGTCCCTAGACGGAGGAAGGAGGAGAGAGGCATGAAGAGAGAGAGACAGATAGAGACACACAGAGCGAGCTCTAAACCTTTTCTCCTTTGAAATGGAGTGGGAAGGATTCAGGCTTCTTCTGTGATATATGGCTCTTATCTAGTGATGTCCTCCGAGTTCTATCCCTATCCTTTGTGTAGTAGAAATTCCTGGGCAGACAGGGTCTTCTTAGCTTTAGCAGCTGGGGACCCTCATTAAGTGAGAGGTCTGGACTAGGCTCTATTTTTTGGTCCTGTTGAGGAGATAAGAGGTTTTTTTCCCCCATCAGATAAGAGCAGTTCATTTAGATAAATGGCCACAGATCTACTTCTCAGGGTGTATGCAAATGTGGAGGTCTAGTGAGCATGCTCTCCCTATATAGCCTACCCCTTCCCTGGTGACTTCACATGTCTGTTCTTTATCTGATGAAATATTAGAACAGTTTCATTTCAATTATGAATACAGTCCTATTTTATGATTGTGCTGAAACTTAGGTTAGGTATATCAATCCCTAGTCCAGAGACTGAAGGACAAAACCAAGGTGGAGGTGGGGAGGGAGGAAATTAAAGAGGAGGACCCAGTCCGGTACAAGTACAACACAAGCCATGTGTTTATTTCTTGGTTTTAGTATCTATATTAGTAAAGTTAAAGAAACAGGTGGAATAATAAAATTTGTTTGACTCATTACTTCCCAAATGTTACCACTTCAGTATCAGGAGTGCAAAGATAATGTTACTTTACATTTCTTTTTAATAGTAAATCTTTAAAGCCTAGTATTTTTTTTTTTTATTAAGCCTGCACCTTGTCTTAATTTGACCTCGCTACATTCTGAGGGCTCAGCAGACACAAGAGGCTAGTAGCTACCATAGTTGATGGTAAGGAGTGGAAGATGCAGAGAGCCTGGGGAGATGCTTAGTTGGGAGAGTGTCCACTGCACGAGCATGAGGACCAGCGTTTGATTCCCAGCACCCACATAAAAAGCCAGGTCTGATGGTCCACATTTGTAATCCTGACACTGGAGTGCTGGAGACAGGAGGATCACTACCAGTAACAGGTCCCGTATCAAAAAAAAAAAAAAAAAAAAAAGCAGACTGTACCAGAGGAGTGATACTGAGTGTTTTACACACAAACATACACAATACACACACACATGTGTGATGCTGAGTGATCTGATACACACACATACACGCACACACACATGAGTGATGCTGAGTGATCTGATACACACACATACATGCACACACACATGAGTGATGCTGAGTGATCTGATACACACACATACATGCACACACACATGAGTGATGCTGAGTGATCTGATACACACACATACACGCACACACACATGAGTGATGCTGAGTGATCTGATACACGCACACATAGACGCACACACACATGAGTGATGCTGAGTGATCTGATACACACACATACATGCACACACACATGAGTGATGCTGAGTGATCTGATACACACACATACACGCACACACACATGAGTGATGCTGAGTGATCTGATACACACACACACACATACATGAGTGATGCTGAGTGATCTCTTGATACACACACACACACACACACTAGTGATGATGAGTGATCTCTTGATACACACACACACTAGTGATGCTGAGTGTACACACACACACTAGTGATGCTGAGTGATCTCTTGATACACACACACACACTAGTGATGCTGAGTGATCTCCTGATAGACATGCACACGTGCGCGCATGCACACACACACACACACACACGTGTGAGATCAGTGTCACTCCTCTGGAACAGTTTACCTTTTTTGATACAGGGCCTGTCACTGGCAGTGATCCTCCTGTCTCCACCACCCCAGTGCTGGGATTACAAATGTGGACCATCAGATCTGGCTTTTTACGTAAGTGCTAGGGAACAGACTCTGGTCCTCATGCTTGTGCAGTGTGTGTGTGTGTGTGTGTGTGTGTGTGTGTGTGTGTATGTCTATATGGTGTATGTGTGTGTGCTCGTGTGTGTGAGAGCGGGGTGTGTGTGTGTGGGGTCTGGGAGCAATTTTAATATAAGAACGGAGCCTAGAAGGATCTAAAGGAAGTAGGTAAAGTCTTCTGCTTTAGCCAGAGGCTCATCCCTCTCTTTCGGCCTCTTACCATAAGCCTGACTTGATTTCTTCAGCCGAAACCAGCAAGCACTCTGAATGGCCACAGAAGCAGCACACAGCATGTGCTGTTCCTATGGCTTAACGCTGTGTGCATACCCAAGTGTTTGCGGGCCGCTGGGTGTGCTGTGAAAAGCTTGGTTATTTCATTTTTCTCACCTCCGTGATGTGTCACTTGAGACCCGGGATCATGTGCTTCTCCACATTCCTCGCGGGCACTTGATGCGCCGTAAGAACTAGATAAATATTTGCTGCGTTGATTTTCAGTTTAGAGCAAAGGTTAGCTCAGAAAGCTGAAATCCAGCCCAGAAGGAGTGACGGAGCTCGGCTTTGTGTTAGAAACCTGTTGGTATGTGTATCTAGTACACAGGCACGAAGTCTCGTCACCTAGCGAGGGGCCTTGTCGCTGTGTATAAGAGGTTCAACAGCCGTAAGATGAAAAATCGCTCAGCTTTTCTTTTTTGTACCACGACTCTTGAAAGAACCTGACATTTCATTCCCAGTGGTGATAGCTACACCTTTTTTGTGAATATAAATCTATTTGGTGGTAAACTGGAGATGGGCTACAAGAGCCGCTGCTCTCTGCACGGATGAAACTGGCTGTACCTTTGTTATCGTCATTAACAAACACTTCCGGCCCTTAACCTGTGCAGTGAAATTCTTTGGAAATCAAGTGCGTTTTACAGCTGCCTCTGTTTGTTCCCTTTGGCTTTAATTGTTTGGGCTCAAGCACCAGGCCTGTCTGCAGAGCTCGGGCAATTTATTTTTTACTGAAGCCAACCTAAGAAATGCTTAGGTAGCCTGTCGCTGCAAGATTAAATGTGACCTTCACAGAATCCTGTTAGCAGGGCCAGCAGCTAGAAACATAAAGACCAAATCAAACCCTCCAGCAACAAAACTCCCAGCTGTTCAGTGGGGCTGAAATTTCCTGATTTTTCTCCTCCATAAAAACGCAGCAGATTGGTTTTAAGTGAATTCCAGTGGGTTTAGGGATTTGCAGCTGGCAGGAGAACAGAAAAATATAATCTCACTTTAGAATAATAATCCGGAAGGCAAGCCTACAGTGAGTGATTCTTAAGGATTCTGGGATTTTCCTCGTATGGAGAGTTTGACTTCCGTGCACAGTTGGCCTCACCTTTCAAGTTAAGGAGCCCTTAAGTGGGACGGGAAAACCGCACTAGGGAGAGCATGAGCTTAGGGTTGTGGGGCGTGCTGGTACCTGTGGCCATGTTGAGGCTCTCTTTTCTTCTCTGCACTGTAGAATGGAGGTAGAAGCTTGGGGAGCCTGTAAAGGAGGCCCTGGTAGGGACGGTACTTGAACTGCTTCTACCGCTTTGAGGTACGCTGTACTGATGACGCAGGCATTCGTACAGTGGCAGGAGAATGTTCTAGGAGAGGAATTGCTGGGACCAGGCAGCTTTAGGGCAGCAAAAGATTGTTTATGGATTGATTTAGTAGTTTTTGAAAATCAGTACATTTTCAATTTGGGAGATGGGCTAGAGGAAGGCGCTCGGCAGAAAGAACCAACTGTTCTGTTCATGCGCTGAGTCATTTGCTGAGGAGGGAGATGGGGTTTGACCTAGCTAGGTACCTCTGTCCCTAATATTGTGGCGCCTCAGTTGTCTATAGCAGGATCACTTGACTAGGCAACTAAAACATGGTTTTAGCAGCCACTAGAGATTACCTATGAGTCCAAGGGCCACATCACAGCTCTCTCATCTTGTCAGGGAAGCCACAGTGAGCAGGACTTCTGATCGGTGTATGTATCTCCTGGTTCTAGAAACCAGATTCTTGGTAGATTGTAGAACAGGCCTAAAAGCATAGACTGTTTTGATGTTGCTTCCTGCATCCCATGATGCTTCCACATGTAGCGGTGGCCATAGAGCTCCTGACAGGGGCCTGCTTTCTCTGAGGAAGCATGAGGATAAGGCTGGTAGCTGTCCACACAGGATTCTTCCTTTTCGCTGAGGGTCGATGCAGCCACTGATCCTGACTAAGTGATTCCGCCCTGAATCTCTCCTTGAAGGCTTGTGCCAAGAGAACCCACCTCTTGGAGTGACTAGTGGGGCTTCTCTAACCTGAACTGAGAGACCATCACAGTGAAGGGAAAGCTAGCCTTTAGTTGATCCAAAAAGCACTGCTCTCCTCTCTCTGTGTGTGTGCCTCTAGTGAATACTTCAAGTCATCTATGCTAAAAATGATTACTTTTCATCAGAGAAGACCAAAGGCAACAGTGGCAGCAAGTGGCGGATTTACAAATAAATGTCTCCGTGTCACCTCTCAGTTGCAAAATTTAAGTCATAAGTGAACAGTTCAATGGCCTTAAGATTATTTATAATGTTGTGCAACCATCGCCACTAACCATTTCCTGAATTAAAAAAAAAAATCATCCGAACCAGAAACTCTCTTCGTATTCAGCAGTCACTTCGCCTTTCTTAGCCCCTGGAAGCCACTGTTCTCCTTTCTCGGCAAACTTGACGCCTCATGGTGGTGGAAGTGTTCCACGTTTGTCTTTTTTTTTGTGTGTGTCTGACGCATTTCATTCAATAGCCTGCGTCCTTTGTTCATCCAGGCAATGGTATGTGTCAGAATCTATCCCCGTTCAAAACCAAAGATGTTCCCATGCTTTGTTAGTCCAGCACCTGTCGGTGGACGCGGGCTGTCATTACATCTTGGCTCTCCTGAGCAACGCTGCTGCGAACGTGGCTGTAGACAATATCCGCGGAGGGTGTTTCTACCTGGACATCTCTCCATTTCTCTGACCTGCTATGCCAGATGCCTGCTATGTGACCATCTCTCCACTAAGACACATACTCCTCTCCCTCTATTGGAACCCTCCCCTTTCCCACAAGCCTCCCCCAGGCTACCTCTCCAGGTATTTTCTTCTTACTTGCTCTAACCACTTGTCTCTCATTCTCTCTGGCTGTCACCCAGGGCTGCCTACTGGTTTGTCTACTGTTGCTACAGAGGCCATACTGGTGTGTCAGAAAGCCCTGTAAGCCCTAATTGGCCCCTATCACATGGATAGGTATGCCTCTCTTCTGTCATTTGGGACAATTCTCTCTGACAACCCTCTCAGTCAGCCTGGGGACACCGGACTAAGGTTCTTGTCACCACTACACTTACCAGCCTTGGCCCCCTTATTCTCAGTTTCCTGGGAACTTCCTGGCCTCCCCCCTAGGAGCTGCAGCCCCACAGCTTCCTTAGGTAAGCCCTTCTTGGTCTTTAAGATCCCAGAATCCTCCCTTAGATGGCATGGCACACCTCTCTGTGACCCTGTCCCTTCTGTCTCTCAGCTCCCTCCTGGACATCTCACTGCTCCCTCGCACCCTCCTGGGCCTGACATGACCCTTTCTCTCCTCCTCCCCTGACTCACAGACTTTCCTAAAGCGTCACTCACTGTCTTACTGCGGATGGCTTGGCCTCAGTACAGCTCAGTCAGTGGCCAAAATTGGCACACCTCATTTTCAGATTCTCCCTTCTGGCAACAACTCCTGTCCCTGCGTAAACAAGTGATCCCCAAATCTCTTATATCTAAACTTTCTCTTCCCTACATTTCTAAAATTCTCCTTTTTCCTATGATCTTTCTACTTTCCACTCTTACAAGTCTTTTATTGCTATGATTTCTTTGCTCTTTTCTCTTGAAAAAAATCTTTTAAGACTTTACTGTAAACCATTTTAGAATTTGTAAGTTTATTGGGTATGGTTAAAAAAAACCTGTGACCAAATTTAGCCTAAAACTTACAGAGAAAGGCTTATAGTTCAAAAGCTATACCTAGGTAATCTTTGTTCACTACAACTTAGTATATATGTGACTCAATTCTTATTTAGATTATGATGTATATGTAACTTGGATTTAACTCTTGTTTAAAAGATAGATCTACTAGGAAAAGTTGATGCTTTTCAATAGCAACCATCTGACTTGCTTCCATCATGACTGATCACTTCATCAGAATAAGCAAGCATGCAGCTGGCAGCCATCTTTACTAAGGTTAAAAGAGTATATGCTGTGTCATTTCACCACTGTCTTGATTAAGATAGCCGCGTGGCATAAACCAACTAAAGCAACGCTTATAAAACTCCTTAGTCCTGTTGAGTCCCCTGCTTATCATTGTATCTCCATTTTAGACTACGGAGGCAACAGTATGTCTCCAAATCGTCCTGAATTAGGATGGATTTTCATATGATGTTATAAAGATAAATACTCAGGCTAACAGAAGCTAACTTAGAGGTGTATGTCTAACTTCTTATGTCTTTGCTAATTGTTCAATATTAGATTTCTAAAATTTTAGTTAAGGAACAATCTATGTTTGATAAGTAAGGTTTAGAAATTCTTAAGGTCTCCTCAGGTTAACAGTAATTGATCTAAAGGTCTAGTCTCTTTGTCTTGGCTAACTTTGTTAACTTTCAGCTCTTTGGATAAGCCGAGTCATACAAGTAACTGTGATACTCTGTAATGGTGCACTATAAACTGATCCGAAAAGTAAGGTTTCTAGTATCTATGTGAACTACATTTTTGGTCTACTAAAATCCCCACTTTCTCTGGGAGCTGGACTTGATTTATGACCTAAAGTTTTATTATTGATGCTTAGGATCTTCAATTAAATTTCAACTCAAGTTTTAAGGCTCAAACTTAATAGGGTTAAAGCTATAAAATCCTAATTTTATAAACGCTATGAACTTGATGTAAATTGTTAAAGATAATTAAGACATGCAAGTTAATGCCCAGTAACCTTATAAATGATCAAATTCTTTAATGTGTCCAGAACTGTGTTCACAGTCATGCTAAGCACAACTGTAATCCAGCTACAGGGACAAGTTTTATTTAGTTTCCTGTATATGTTTGCAAGGTTAAGCTCAAAACAAGTAACTAGAAGCAAGGTTTGCTCAGAATCAGGTACACTCAATAGATAGTGGTCCTCACACTCTTCAGAGATATGCTGAATATGGCATTTAAAGGGTTTAATGAAGAAAGCTTTCCATGATAGACGGAAATGCTAGCTCCTAGTGGCGATAATAAGGTCTCCAAAGAAGACAATGGGGCATGGACGACTCCACCTGGATTGTGTTGATTCGAACCACCGGGCAAGACCTGCTCCATGCCTCTCCCACTTCCGGGACCCTGCCTACAATGTGGGCACTGTTGGATTGATTGCCTACTCTGCCTCAACAATGTAGGTCAGTTTTCCCAAGTTCCTTCTCCACAGGAAACAACTCTTAGATTTCCTGGGTCTGGCAGCTGAAGGCCTATGCTGACCTTTGTGACAATAGAAGACCAGCCTCTGCCCTCTACAGAACCATTGAGGAGCCTAGGGTAGCTCTTTCATTTAGCTGATATATACATAGACCATTTAGATTATATTTCTTGCTATGGTTTATCCTTCTCAGATCTCTGATGGTGTTAGCCGCTAACTAGCTTTGTCAGTTTAACAGCAGCAAGCAAGCAAACCAGCTCCTCCCTGAAGGCTGCAGCTGCATGGCCAGTTGACTTCCTATGTAAAGTCAGGCCTCAGGCCTCGCTTTTCTAGAGCTACTAGATCTTCTGTTGAAAAAGACAGACACACCGTTTCCCTTGCTGGAAGACTTCACACAGAAAAAGATAAACACACAAGACTAGTTTCAATGTAGCTTTTTACAATTTCTTTATTTAAAGGAATTTGCTTTGTAGCGACTTCTCTCAGTAGTCCACCACCTGTGTCTTGTAAATGCCTGAATGAGAAGAAAAGGCTTAAAGTTGATGTAAGTTGTGAGGGTCGAAGAAAGTGTTTTAAGGTGTGTAAATGCAAGTTGTAAAAGTCTAAGGAAGGGATTTAAGGTATAAGAAAAATGAGAAATGTTTCGGATCTCTTTCCTTCTGCCAACATTATTATTTTACTAAGACTTCAAAAGTTCAGAATTTTACACTAATCAGCAGAACTCTGATACACTATTAATCTACCCCTGTTAAAGCAGTGATTGCTAATAGCATAGTCACGAGTTTGAAATTTTAAATTTCTTTCGTCATCTTCTAAGTATAGACTTAAATGTGCTTCTCATTGTACTGACAATATCTCTGTCCAGTCTATATAAGCTATATGATCCAGGCGTCTGGATAGAGGAAAGAATGTTCATTCTTTTAACCCCAAACCATAGCTTTTGCTATGACTCGAAGGTGTGAGTCTACTGATTTTTCCATGATGTGGATTTCACTACAGATTACAAACAGTGGTAATGTATCTAAAACTTTTATTGTTTCTTTTTATTTTTATAAACTTAAAAAAAAATCTTGTAAGCTTCGGAAATCATGACTTGTATCCACCTGTCACAGGACAGACTCCAGATAAATGCACCTGTCAATAAACAGCCTCAGTTTCCCCACCTGCCTATTTCTGAGAGTGGGATCTCTCTTGATCCCATGGTCTTGGGACTCCAAGTATCAGAATTTTGGGCCTGGAAGTTTCAAGTGTACACCCAAGTTAAAAATTTTCCCCTAACTTGTTAACTTTATCTCCTGTCTCTAGTCTGTATGGGTCCCCACTCCTCCGCAAGTTTCCAATCAGCTGCAGACCTCCCCCAAACTGCCTGTAATGCTGCAGCCCTAGGTCCTAGTTCACAGACTGCTCCGGGGCTTGCCTGCACTTCCCTAGTCCAGGCTGGTCCCGCAGAACCTGGGCAGTGTGAGCGGCACAGAAAGAGATGTGATGTCCTCCAGCCTGCACTCCTCTCTCTTATATCTCAGCCTTCCCGAACCCTGCTGACTCCCTAATTTCGCTAAGAAGCATTACACAAGAGATTGGTTTGCCCTTTATTATCAGCATAAAGGCTGGAATGTCAGGTCCTAGGAACTACTGAACTGTTTTACATACTTGCTGTACCATTTTCTTTTTATGCTTCTGCTTGAAATGTACAGCAGTTCTAAGGACTTTGCCTCTTTCCCAACACATGTTGCTTTTTAGGGACTATTTGTACTTCTCCTTTTTAAATAATCCTAATAGATGTGAGGGGTTCCTCATTATGATATTTTGATTCCCAGTTCCTTAGTAACTATAGTGGGGTAGAATGTCTTTTCATGATGAGAAATAGCTAATTTAAATTCTATGCCTGATTTTAAGTTGTTTATTTCTTGGATGCTCAGCTGTTAGATCAAATCATTCTCTTGGTAGGTTCCAGATGACATTAAAATACGATCTGGAAAGTGAGCCTCCCAAATGAACTGCTGTTAAGTGTTGATAAAAATGCACTTTGGGCAATATTTTAAGTTACTGATGAATGAAGTGTGCGGGTACATGGAAAACCAGGAAAAAGTTCTCAACTTTCCCATAGAATGGGGATTTCTTTATGCATTTTTAAAAATGATGTATTTTATATGTATGATGTGTGTGTGTGTGGTGCCCATGTATGTCAGAAGAGGGCATCGGATTTCCTGGAGCTGGAATTATGGGTGATTGTGAGCTATCATGTGGGTGCTGGGAACTGAGTCCAGATGCTCTGTGAGAGAAGCAAGAGCCCTTACCTTCTAGACCATCTCCCTGGCCCCTGAATTAGGGGTTTCTTCAGTGATTATAGCCTGTCTTGCTGGCCAGGCTCTTATTTTGTTGGACTGTGCATTAAATGCTTTTTTTCTATTATATTTCAAGTCCCACCATTTCTATAAAGAGGGGAAAACATCAGGGGAATGTGGATGTAAATTAATTGCAGCCAGTCCTTGCTTTCAGGATAACTGCTTAGGACTGATAAGGAAGTCCATTGGACCCCAAGGCTCTGCTGTGTGACACGGTCCTGGGGGCATATGAGTAAGTCTTTGCTCACCCCAGATAGGGGACTGGTGACAGGCCAAAGTACAGGCACCACCAATGTACAGCTTGAATCGATAGTTTATTGGGGTCACTCACAGGGGTGATTACTCTCAGGAGCATGCATTATTCGAAGGCAGAAACATCACTGAGAGACCATCGTAGCACGGGCGTTGACTCAGGGAAGGGAGAACGCGGCAGAGCTTACTGGCAGCTATACTGCAATATCTGTATCTGTCATATGTTATACTATACTCTAGCTATACTGCTATCCTATATATAACTGCTATCCTAGATATAACATCTAGCCTATGTTATATTATACTCTAGCTATAATCTCTCCTCAGCTGTACTTATTGCTTATGGGGAGGAAGGGGTCTTGTGAATCCGTTACATTTTAGGGACTCCCTGAGACTGGCAAGTTATTTAATGTTCCGAGTCTCCAGGAACTTCTCTATAGGAGGGAATGTTTCCATTCAGATGAAATCTCCACACAGGTTCAATTCACCCAGGGGGAAGGTGAGTCAGTTCAGCCTCAGAATAACAATTAGGGGCTTAATAATTTAAGCCTAGCCCTCTCCGTAATGGCTCAGTACCACTGTGTGGATGGAAAAAAATGTATTGCTGTAATAACAGCCCTGTTAAACAAATAAAGACATTTGAATATTTGTTATGAATCATCAACAGAATGAGGAACCTCTTGTTTCTGAGACAGAGTCTCAGTATGAAGGTCAGGTTGGCTTCAAACTTGTGATCCTCCTGCCTCAGCCTCTGTGCAGGTGTCTGCCACCATGTTCAGTTCCAGAGTGAGGAACTTGTCACTTTTTCTTACAAGAGCTGTAGCATATGAAGACATTGGATGACAGCTCAATCGTGATAGCAAATTCATTGTTAGTTGACATTTATGGTCGGCTCAAGTATTTATTTCATTCATTCTCTCTGGAAAATTGATTTTGTTGAATAGCATAGCCTGGCAAGTTGGTGTGGACAATAACTCATAATGAATTGTAAATCCTGGGGAAAGATACATAATATCATATCTGATACAATGTGGGGTAGTAGAAGAAGTCTCAGAACCTATTATTTCCCCCCTTTAAGGATATGTATCTCTTTTTATTCATAAGTGTGTGCCGTCATGTGTGTCTTTGCGTATAATGTGCATGCAGTGCCCATAGGGACCAGAAGTGGGCATCAGACCTCCTGGAACTAGAGTTACAGATGCTTGTGAGCCACTATGTGGGTGCTGGGAACTAAGCATGGGTCCTCTGCAAAAAGCAGCCTGTACTCTCCAGTGCCATTTCTCTAGCCCAAGGGGCGAAATTCCTCCTCCCCGCAAGAATCCCTAACATGAGCTGTTCGTGCTCTGAAAGCAATGACAGCGATGAGTTGAAGCTGAAGCCGTCTCTACACACCGCTTTAAGGAGAGCTCTGCATGGGATGAGTTCCCACGCAGCAGGTCCTTGTGAGCAGCTGTGTGTGCAGTACTGCACAGTTGAAAAATTTCCAGCCATGCTCTCCGAGATCTGAGAGTTTAGCGAAGGAGGAGGCAGGTAATAGAACATCTGTGGTGACAGAAGATGAAGGAATGTCAGCATCGGAGGGAGAAGCATGGCAGGCCTGAAGCTCAGGGAGGGGAGAGGGAGGAGGTGAGAACTTGGGGTGTGCTCTGTTCACAACTTCTGGAAGTGGGAGAGAGGGAGAGAGAAACACACACACACAGAGAAACACACACACAGAGAGAGAGAGAGAGACAGACAGACAGTTGGAACTGTAACTTAAGGGCGAGCAAGGCAATTGTGGTTGAAAGAACAGCAAGAGGAAAGAAAGCCAGAGAAGGTCCTGGAGCCCCTGTGCGGCTGCAGCCTGGAGAGCTGTCCGGTCTGACTGAGCGCATGAGTCAGTGGGGATGATCATGGTGAGTGCCTATGACTTGCATTCCGCTTTCCCAGTTAGGAAATGTTTTATCTAGGGTTAGGACAAACTTTTTCGTTTCTTTTTTTTTTCCTTGGCGAGAACAGATTGCGTGGATTTGGAATATGTCTCAGAAAATACCGACTGGGACCGAGTGCAGCAGAACTCCAGCCCTGCGATGTGTGGGAAGCCGTAGGAGGGGATGTGTATTTGCAGGCCGTAGACTTGAGGAGCAGTACAAAAAGGACTGCATCCTAAAAAAAAACAAAACAAAAAAAAATAAATAAAAAAAAATAAATAAAAAAAAATAAAAAAAAAGGACTGCATCCTGACCGATGATAACCTGACTCATCTTTCCAATTGATTCCCTTTCCTCCGTCTTTCCTCTCTCCCTCCTTCTCTCTCTCCCTCCCTCTCCCCCTCCCTCCCTCCCTCCTTCCATCCCTCCTTCCCTCTCTTCTACCTCCCTCCTTCTGCAGTGATGGGGATAAAATCAGAGGCCTTGTGCATGCAAGACAAGCACTCTCATTGAAGAACACCCCGGCATGACTGCTTCCTCTGTGTCTAAGGGGAAGTAATACAAAGATAGAAAAATATCTTTTGCACTCTTTTATTTTGAATCGATTCATAAAAAAAGTGAAGCGATTCTGAGTGGGTTTATCATACTCAAAGTGAAGGGCAGACAGGGGCAATGTCTCAGATTTGGCTAAAACCCCTCCAGGTTAGGGAGGCTGGAGAATATGGCAGTGCTCCTAGGCCAGGTTTTAGCAGGGTGGACATGTGCAGGATGGGGCTTTATTCTCTGGGAGTCCTTCTTTTAGCCCTCGCTCTGCGTGAGGCCTTTTCCCTAAGAACACAGCACAATGCTAGGCCATAGAATGGCAGGCAGAACATCTCAGATTCAGGCTTAGACACTGGAGGACGGGATGGAGGCCCGCCCTTGTGTTGGCTCTCACGTGACTGAGACTCCCGCAGCGTGACTGAGGTAAACATGGTGTTGCCCTTGGCCGTGGTGGTCAGAGCACCTGGCCTCTTGGCCTGCAGTGGCAGCTTTAATTAGATATTTGCTGAGCTTGTCACTATGGGAATACAATTCGAAGGTCTTACTTCGAGGCCTTAGCTGTGTCTAGGGCTTATTTTCACTTACTACATTCTGCACTCGATTATAAATAACTGTCTTTTGGAACCAGTTGTGAATTTTCGAGGGCTGTGGAGTTCTTCTCACAGGGCAGAGGGAGGTGGCTCGCATAGGCACATTCCATAAATGTGGGTCGAGTTCAATTGTAATGGTTGAATTAGTTCCCCGGGTCCTATTACCTGTCCACCGTTTGGTTAGGGATGAAGAGGTTATGGCCTCTGCTTCCTAGAAATGGACACAGAGCAGACAGCAGTTAGGAAAGCGCACCAGCCACATCTGTGCACGCTCTGGTGTGTGCTGGGTGTGTCCTTCAGTCAGCCAACAAGGACCCGATAAGTGCAAGGATGGCTTGCTCTCTCTTGACTAGCCGTGCTCAGTCGAGGTTTGCAGCTGTTTCCTCATCTGGCCCTTGTCCAGCGGCACAGCTTCTCATATTAATGGTTCAGCTGCTTCCTTATGTTCTCCCCTTGTTTTTCTTTTGTTTGCCTGTTTTTCCCTGGGATGCCTTTTCTTCCTTTTGACCTAAGGAGCATCTGCTTTTCAGACTCAGTTTGACTGCCTCTTCTTCTATGAAACCTTCTAGAGACCTTCTTTTTTCCTGAGTTTTATGTAAGAAAGTAAAACCCTCTCAACACAGGTTCCACATGACCTGCCCATAGAAAACACCAGGTTACAGTCCTGTGAAATGCATCTGCAAGGGTGGAGTTGAGTAGGACATGGAGGTTAAGCTGACCTTCTGCGTTAAATGACCACACTGGGGATGCACGGTAGCAGGAGGGCATCATTGCCAGCATAGCCACACTGGAGGTGTGGGGTAGCAGGAGGGCATCATCGCCAGCACAGCCACACTGGGGTGCCCGGTAGCAGGAGGTCATCATCACCAGCACAACCACACTGGGGTGTGCGGTAGCAGGAGGGCATCAGCAGCACAGCCACACTGGGGTGCTCGGTAGCAGGAGGGCATCAGCAGCACAGCCACACTGGGGTGCTCGGTAGCAGGAGGACATCATTGCCAGCACATCTCCATCGCCCCTGGTAAGCTTCTCTAGTAACATTATGAGGACATTATGACTTGTCTTTGCTTGGATGTTACTGGCTCTAACATTGCCCTGTACCTTCTTTGGCTACCGTGTCTGAACCATCTTGGGTTTCACAGAGCTCTTCCTAACGCTGAATGCTCAGGACTCTTCATGGTGCATGAGTCAAGGAAGTTTATTTTTAAATGAAACATTGAATAAATTCAAAAGTTAGTTAATATACCAGACTGAATTCTCTGGATTATATGAAGATAGTAAATCGGTTCACTTTTCACCCTTTATGCTTTTTGCAATCTTTTTATTTTCCTTATCACCCGTGTATGATAAATTTATCCCAACACAGAGTTCGTATGTTAACACGCCTCTCCCTTCTGGCTCCATCTGTTCTCCAGAAGAGATTCATCTACTTCCTTATTGACTAATAATCACACTGTGTCATTATCTACAAGGCGCAATGCTTGATAAATTGAGGGGGCGTTCAGAGATGCAAAGGTAAGAGTCTCGCTCAGAAGGACTTTGTATGGGCGATAAGCCCGCTTTCAAGTGCATGGTGTGAACGCCGGTGTCACCAGGTGGTTAGAATCAGTGGAAGAAGGGTTGGGACGGTGGAACCGAGGTGAATTATAGTGGCTTGGGGTGCGAGTTTTAGTCCACACTGTGGAGTTATTCAGAGATTTTGAGCAAGGAGGTGTTAGAGACATTAATCTGGTCACCGCTGTGCAGGGCAGGGGATACACTTCTGTTCCGTACAGTGGACCTTGGCTGCCTTCTTGCTCTCTGGAGAATGTGTCCTTGTCCTTTCTCCCTTAGGCAGAACTTGCCATGCCATGTGATGTTTCTTTGAAGTCTTAGAGGAGGCCAGTTCGGTCTCACGGTAGTTCTGGTATGATTCTTAGGTTGTGGTTGATAGGTGAGGCCTGTAGACTTCCTTACAGGCTGCATATGGGTAACATTCAAATCTAGGTGTGCTTGACACCGAACCTGAGCTTTTTCTACCATGCTATGTTAATAAGGAAAAAGAAGGAAACCGGTGTGGTTTTCAAAAACGTTTGAAGCGTTAAAAATTACACTTGCTTATTGTGTGTGTCTGTGTGTGTGCGCGCTCGCGTGTGTGTGTTGCACAGTTCACACTGCATGTGTAGAGATCAGAGGCCATCTTGGAGTAGTCAGATCTCTTCTTCCATTGTGTGAGTTTCAGGGATTGCACTGGGGCTTGGCAGCAAGTCAAGGGCCTTTACCCACTGAGCCATCTTGCTGGCCTCACTGTGGTTTGGAAAAGGGTTGCTTCGGAGGAGAACCTGGCAACCATACAATGAACACCAATTTCAGCTTTTGGCAACTGTTCGGAAACTGAGAGGCAGTGAGTCTTTTTTTTTTTTTTGAATTTTCGAGACAGGGTTTCTCCATAGCTTTTGGTTCCTGTCCTGGAACTATCTCTTGTAGACCAGGCTGGCCTCGAACTCACAGAGATCCGCCTGCCTCTGCCTCCCGAGTGCTGGGATTAAAGGCGTGTGCCACCACCGCATATGTTAAGGCAGTTCTCCTGCTTACAGGGCAGAAATATGTTCCTGTGTCAGGGAGATGCATGGACCTAGAGTAGGGAGCAATGCTAGCTTTTTACAGTTGGAGTTCATTGCTAATGATGGCGTCTCCCAAGGATAGACTCAAACTCTGATAACTCAGTGCCTAAGTTTATAGTTTGGATTTGTATGTCGGAACCAGGCTTTATCTGAACATAAGCATCTGTAGTATATGTAATGATGATGATGATGATAATAATGATGAAACTGACAACAACAGTAAGTAGGTACCCTTTTTTGGGTAATCACTAGAAGAAGGGCAACTTAAAGGAACCCTGGAGGAGTTTCGGCAAGAGTGGGCAGTCATGAACTTGGATGTGCAGAAGAGAATCATTTCATCTCACAGGAGGGCAGCACAATGGCCTTTTCTAGAGCAGATATTTCTTTCCTCTGTATTTGGGATGCCATTTGTCTTTAAGGTGCTCTGCAAGTAATAGGCTTGAAATAAGATAGCAGGAAAAATGGTAGCTTTTTGCAAAGCTTCCCTGGGTGTCAGTAAGCCGCCCCTGCTAAGTATCCTGTCTTTTGGCTTTTCTAACCAATGGACCGAACACATTAGTATCCGAAGTGGACTCCCCTCAAGATATACTCCTTTCCCCCTTTGTATCTTTCTAATGCATGCGGGTGTTTCACCTGCGTGTATGTCTGTGCAGGGCGTGCAAGCCTAGTGCCAGAGAAGGTGGAAGAGTGTGTTGCATCCTCTGGGACTGGGATTACAGATGGTTGTGAGCAGCCATGTGGATTCTGGAAGTTGAACCTGGGCCCTTTGCAAGAGCAGGCAGTGCTCTTAACTGCTAAGCCATTTCTCTAGCTCCTGTTACTTCTTTCTTTATGTTTGTGGTACCAGGCGTTGACCTCATTCCTGCTTAGCAATTGCTCTACCACTGAGCTATAGCCGAAGCCCTGAACAGAGCTTTTTTTATAGACATGTTATATTTTAGAAGGTTGTGTTATGTTCAAGAAGGTTGCGTGCATTTGTGTCTATGCACCCCATGCATGCCTAGTGCCAGAGAAGGCTAGAAAAATGTGTTGGGTTCCCTGGAACTGGAGTTACAGATGGTTGTGAGCTGCCACATGGGTACTGGGAATAGAACCTGAGACCTCTGGAAGAGCAGTGAGTGCTTTCAACTTCTGAGCCATCTGTCCAGCCCCCTCATGTACCATCTTAATATACTTTCCCCATATATAGCCCGTCCCTGGCTTACGAAGGCTCCGTTTATGATTTGTTGACCTAATGATGCTCTTTCTTCCTGGGGTAACGATATGCAGCAGTGTATTTCCTCATGACTGTAGGCAGTGCAGCTAGCCACAGCTGCTACAGGACCACAGAAAAGCAGGCTGCGGCATGAGCATGCTGCAGTGTGCTGTGTGGCTGACCCGTGGTGGTCAGGTTAGGTGTGACACATGCATTTTCAACTTGACTATGGCTTGTTGGGATGTCGCCTACCTGAGAGCTGCAGAGCAACTTGCTGCTCTTTCTCAGCTGTACATGAAGATGTACCAGTCCTTTCTGGGCTTGCTGACTTGAACAGTTGGTGGCAGACCACCTTCATTTCAGAAAGGAGAAGAGGGGCATCTTGAATGGATCTCCTTTCAACTCCTAGAACAAGAGACTGTCTTAGTGCTTGCTTCTTTTTCTTGTTTTGTGACACAGTGACTGCTCAGAGGAGATGCTGATCGGAAGAAAATAGGGTTCCCCCCATTTTCCAAGTAGAAAGAAGGCTTGAAAATGCAGCATGAGCCGGGCACTGGTGGCGCACGCCTTTAATCCCAGCACTCGGAAGGCAGAGGCAGGCGGATCTCAGAGTTTGAGGCCAACCTGGTCTATAGAGCAAGTTCCAGGACAGCCAAGGGTACACAGAGAAACACTGTCTTGGGGGGAAAAAAAGAAAAGAAAAGAAAGAACACTCAGCACGAGCTCAAATCTATATGCTTGAGAATCTGACCGTGGCACTTGATTTGCTGAATTAGGCAAACGGGTATCTTCTAGGTGCGAGGTCCCAGAGCCAAGTACACTCAGTTTCCCCAGCATGGTTTAAGTTTACAGTGTCTCAGAAGCCAGACTACTTTACTGTCTCATGTATAGAATTGTTCAAGAAGATAGTTTCTTTAAAACTGGATGGATTAAAACATAAAATTTTGCAATTTAGTTTTATCTGGAAAATAATTTATTTTTGTAACCCTACACAGCTTTTTTTTAAAAAAAATTATTTTTCAAAATTATTACATTTGTATCTACAAAATATTCATTGTTAATGATAGATTTTTTAAAAAAAGAGAACATATTTTACACATGACTAGATTACTTGAGAAGCATTCCTAGAAGGTACACTGCTGAGCCCAATAGCGTCATTTAAAAATTTTTGGTGCGTATTGCCAAGCTTTTGTACCTATTTATAGTCCATGGTGCATGAAATGTAAAGTGTTCTCATCCCCCTTTTGGTGTGTGTGTATATGTGTGTGTATGTGTGTGTGTTTATGTGTATATGTCTGTGGCATGTGTGTGTGTATGTTTCTGTGTATGTGTGTTTGTGCATGTGTATGTATGTATCTGTGTGTCTGTGTGTGTTTGTGCATTTTGTGTCTGTAGATCAGAGGACACCTCAGGTGTCATTCTTTAGGTGCACTATAACTTAATTTTAAAGATTTATTTTTATCTTATGGGCATGAGTGTTTAACTGCATGTATGTATGTGAACTATGTGTGCCCAGTGCTCATGGAGGCCAGAGATGGTACCAGATAACCTAGGATTGTTATAGAAAGTTGTGAGTTGCCATGTGGGTTCTGGGAACTAAATCCGAGTTCAGAGGTACCCTTCACTTCGGAGCCATTAGCTCCATTTCCCTGACTAGGAAAGAACTTGTTTTTGTTGAGACAGTCTCTCATTGGCTGGCTCTTTCATTAGGGTCGACTGGCTGGGCAGTGAGCCCCAGGGCTCCTCTTGTCAGCCTTCCAGTGCTAGGTTTCTGAGCATGTGCCACCATGCTTGGCTTGAGATGCCTGCCTTAGTCTACGGAGTGGTGGGATTGCAATAAGTGTTTTATATTTCTCTTCATTTTATTCTTATAAATCCTGCTAAGAACAGAGAGGATCGGTGACCTGCCGAAGGCCACAGCATTGAGGAATAGAGCTGCAACTGAAAGCAGGCAGATTCAGCCAGTTCCCATGCTGTTGCCTACGATACTGTTGCTGTGGCAGGGGATGTAAGAAAACCAGCAACATGATGCTGTGGCAAAGGTTCGCCCCTCTTTCAGAGCCTCTGAGTGTGGCAATGGCTTTGCCTCTTAACTCTCCTCCATGCTCCTGGTAGGTTAGGGATAGACTGGTTTTCCTGGAGCAGAACCTTTTTAGTCTTGGGCTAGAGAGAAGACTGGAGAACACTTGCTGCTCTTCCAGAGGACCCGAGTTCCGTTCCTAGACTCCACATCGGAGGACTCATAACTAACTGCCTCTGCTTCAGCTCTAGGGGACCCAACACTCTCTTCTGGTCCGAGGACATCTGTGCATACTTGGCACACACACACTTGGCATACACACAGCACTTATACACACACCCAATACACACGCACGTGTGCACGCGTGCACACACACACACCCAACACACACACATGCACGCACGCCCCCCCATCTCAAAAACAAAATAAAACAACCCCCCCCAACAAAAACAAAAACATACAAACCTCTGTGTTTACATTTATGGGGAAACTGTCATTTGGAGAGCATTCTTTTGGAAAGAATGGAAAGTCATTTTGGAGAGCCAGTCCCTGGCCAGTGTCCCTGCACTTCCTCTTCTCTCTTTTCTGTGGCTGCTAGGCCAAGAAAGGCAGCGGACAGTGCTGTGTCTTACTTCCGGGGCCTGCCTTCCTGCCTCTTTCTCTTCGGAAGCACTAACGGGCAGGATGAGTGCAGGCGGCTCTGCTTGGCTCACTGTATTCTCTAGATGGATGCTGCAGAGGGTGCTGTGGGATCTCAGGCTTTGAAGCCACGCTCACTTTCCTTTTGGGTTTGTTGTGATGGATTGCAAAAACCATGTTTGTTCTTATCGGCGTAACCCTGGGGTTATATAGGGTCATAAGACTTCCTTTTTGAGGAAAAGTCCCAGACAGCTCTCTTATCTCCTTGTTCCATCTGTGTTTGGGGGCGATGGCATTTTTAATTGTCCTTCCTTTAATCTAACCAAAGACTAAACAAAACTAAAAAGTGTTGGGCACAAGGAACAGCGTAGGCTTGTATGTTCTGTGTGCTAGATGGGCTTGGGAGGACCATACATCTTGGGCTCCAGACCTGGTGAGACAGTTGCCACAGCTAGAGACATGTCCAAAAACAAGATTTCCCAGCATTTATGTTTGAGGACCCAAAGGGCACATGTAGAGAAAGAGTGTCCCCTGGGGATTTCCTGTTATCAATGTTACCTCTGAAGATTGAAGGCTGTGATTCAGTGCTGGGTACCCAGTGTTTATGCTGAAGACCCCAGCTGTTCCCGCATCAGGTGTCACATGGACAAAGGCACAGACAGAATGAAGGTGGTAATGGTCCTGACATCACAGGGTGACCCAGCTTCAGTGAGAACCCCTGCCATGTCGAATGGCAGCTACTCAGTGCCTGGTCACCGCTGTCATGACCCCTACCCCCTTGTCACCCGAGGAATGTGGAAAGCATGGGTTTTAGACAAGTTTGACTTTGCATGTGCATACGTATAAGCAGTTCAGTTCAGTTCAGTTCAGTTCAGTTCAGTTCAGGTACAGC
Organism: Microtus obscurus; assembly: GCA_963919715.1. Classification (NCBI taxonomy): domain Eukaryota; kingdom Metazoa; phylum Chordata; class Mammalia; order Rodentia; family Cricetidae; genus Microtus; species Microtus obscurus. The sequence goes on from CAWTZC010000297.1 coordinate 30,361,825, forward strand.
TGCTAAGTGTTTGGGCACGTTTAGAAGGAGTCTTGAGGACGCTGTCACCTCGACCCTCTTCAGGGTTAGTGCTTTTAGACCACCCTGAGTGGTGTGCGCTCAGGGATGTCACGGAAGCCCAGCGCTTTCCGTGCGTGTCACTCTTCCCACATTGCTGTGATGTCCTTTGCCTTTCAGTCACAATTGCGTGATGAAAGAACTCAGGCAGTAAGGGTTCCAGGCTTTTTTTTTCCTCCAATGGTATAAATTATCACTCATCCTGCTATCCAGGTTTACATTTGGTTTCATACCATGGCCTTTGCGGAGGAGTAAGACTTATCCCGGTAAAAGCATAGCCCCCAGTTTCCATACGTGATGTAGACCTCATCCAAATGCACACAGGAACAAATAATAAAGTCGGTATAATTTGTTACACACAGCATTCAGTTATAATATATTGCCTTTATAACAACATTTTGGAATAAAACATTTCCATTTATTTATTTATTTATTTGTTATTTTTGTTTGTTTGGTGTGTGTCTCAGGGTGGGCGTGCCATAGAGTGAGCATGGAGATCAGAGAACGACTTTCCAGAGTTGATTCTCTCAGTCCACAGTGTTGGTTGCAGGAGTCAAACTCAGGTCGTCAGGCTTGACATCAGGTACCTTGGCTAGCTGAGTCATCTTGCTGGCCCCAGATCAAGTATGAAATGTTGTTGCCATCAGCAGACAAACAAGGGTACGGTGCATGTCATTGTAGAGGAGATTTAGGACATTTTGAATCTTCCTAGATTCTTATTTCATAAATGAACATTTCATGCATTAGATGAGTAAAAGATGCTAATTTTATTCACACGGCTAAGTAAACTTTTTCAGGGGAAGTAATCATTCAAATAGTTATTTAAGATTCAGAAACAAAAACAAAAAAGAAAAAAGATTCAAATTTCATGAGAATATTCAGGAAACACATTTTCCCACTTTCTAACAGGGCCAGAATTTGCATTCTTTCATATTCGAACTAAAAAATGCTGTAGTTCACTAAATTAAACCTAATGTTAAGTTCTTTCGTGGTAGAACTAAAACATGCTACCATTCACTAGTTTAAACCCAGTGTGTGCCAGACGACTTTGAAATGTGAGTACAGTTAGTGACCAGGACGCCCGGTTTCCTGCACAGAAGAGAAGCAACAATATGTTCTGAGGTTGGAAGTAACTTCAAATCCACAGCCCTTACCTGTAATTGGAAGGGTACAGAAGTCTGGAAGTTCTGGTCATGACTCCTCTGGCAGACGCTGAGTCAACATGAAGCTACTCATAGCATTCATTTATCCCATTCAGTGGGGATGTATGCATTTTGCTACAAAACATTGTTTTGCTGATTTAAGAGGGTCTGCCCTAAACACAGTTGGGCGTCTTGTGTTCCACATGGTATATGTACCTTGTTGTCCTTCTGAATCCAAACTCTTTGAATTTTGAAACACTCCTGGCCCAAAGGTCTTGAATAAAAGATGGTAGCTTGTTCTAGTGCGGTAGTTTTTTCAGTCATAGGAACCTCCCATCTTGGTTTTTCTAAGAACAGCCCCAGTTTTTCTTTCCTTAGATCAAGTCTCATCTATGTAGCCCAGGCTGGCCTCAGTTTTGATTCTCTTGAGGATTGTCCCTCTTTATATCAGTTTCCAGGATAGCCACGAATAATAAGACCTGATCTCTACTCAACTGTCCCAGCTTGACCAATAAGTTACATGATCACCATGCTGATCACCGTGAACTGTTGGTTATAGGCACCGTGGTGCTCGTGGAGAGAATTAAGTTCCTAATGAATTCCTATATATGGGATACAAAACAAGCAAGATTATGTCTTATAAATCTAAAATAATATAACATTATTTATAAGAAGTAATTCTAAAATATATTCCTTACAGCCTCCTTTGGCAGAATTCCCTCCAGCACATACAGATGATATTTCTTTTCCTAGTGGCCTATCATTTTCTTTATTGCTGTTGCCTATGAATTTCCCTTTGCTCTTCATGACGCTTGATATTAATGTCATGGTCCCCACATACCCACGGGGGAATACTTTGCAAGATTTCCAGTGAGTACTCACACCTAATGGGTAGTACTGCAGCTATAGCTAGATAGATTTTTTTTCTTATACATGCCTACCTCTGAAGTTTTTATATAAGTTAAGCATAGTAGGATATCATTAATGAGGGTTAGAGAGATGGCTTAGAAGTTAGGAGTGCTTGCTGCTCTTCCAGAAGGCCCTAGTAGGGTTCCAACATCTTACAACCACCTGCAACTCAACCCTAGGGGATCTGATGCTCTTCTGGCCTTTGCAAGTTACTTGCACTCATCTGCACATATTCCCCCACAGACAGACAAACAGACACACACACAATATGAAGGAGAGAGATAAAGAACATAGTAATAAAATAGAACAGTTCTAACATAATAGCACAATAAGCTACTTAAAATTTATAAATTGTTTATTTCTGGAACTTCCGTTTAATATTTTCAGATAGTGGTTGACCTCCCGTAATGGAAACAATGGATAAGGGAGGCTACTCTAGCAGGTTACTGGTTATTTATTTTAAAATACTTATTAGCTTTTGCCATACTCCATCCAAGGCCTTGGAACAGAATAATAAAAAAAAATTTGGTTTTGTTCATGGTGATTTCTTAAGTAGTGGGGCACACAGATTTGAGGGGCTTTACTTGGGGATGCTAGGAAATCTTGCTTAGGGAGTAGTAATTTTGAAGCTAAATCAGAAAACCGAATAAGCCAGTTTATTAGTTACCATTTTTTTGGGGGGGTGGGAGTGGGGCAGGAGACACTAGGTTGCCCTAGCTGGTCTAGAACTCATTATGTAGACCAGGCTGACCTTGAACTCTCAGAGATCCACCTGCTGAGATCAGAGGCGTGCGCCACCACACCTGATCTTAGTTACTTTTCTGTTGCTGTGACCTGATTGCTGGCCCATTTGGATGTATAGTTCACTGAGGCCAAAAGGCATGGCGGTGGAGATGGCTGCCTGCTGTAGCCGTAGGAGAAAGAGGATGTTGACTCGTATCTGAATGGATCAGCAAGCATTGAGGGAACAGGAGCTGGAACTGGGCTAAAAACCACAAGGTCTGCCTAATAGCAAGATACTTCCTCCAGTTAAGTGCTCTGTCCTAAGGGTTCCAAAGAGGATTCCCCTAAATCTCCCCAAACAGCTCTGCTCTTTGGGAACTAAGTACTCCAACATGTGAGCCAGTGAGGGACATGTCACTTTCTCAAACTGTGACAGCAGTTGAATGAGGACATACTTGAGGCTGAGGGACAATAGGTGAAGAGGCCTTGGGGGAGACAGTCCCTGCCCATCCCTCTCCCAGAAGTTTGGGGAGCAAGGACAACACAGCACAGGGCCTGGAAGGGAGTCCGTGTGTGTGACATCAGTGGGCATTCAGCAGAGCGACAAGATCTTATTTGTGTATTTAGACAGCGTTCTGGCTGCAGAGCCAATGCTGGGGCAGGGATGTGGGTGGCGGAGGGCAGTCGGGATGGCTGTTTGGTACAGTCTTTGCAGAAGGAAGCAATTGTTCTTGAGCCACTGGCTTCGTTTTCCAGGCTCACAGAGTCTTAGCTGTTCCTCCCGGACAATAGTTATATGTGCTGTGCTTGGTCCTTTGGGGTCAGCCCAGGGACTGCGATTTCCAGGCTGGCTGGAACAAGCAGAACTGAAGGCTCATTCAGGCTTCCTTCTGCAGATGAGGGAAAGTTGCAAATGAGAAGCCGAGGGCGAAGCCCTGACTCACGGAGGGACTCCGTGCAGCCAAGTACCCAAGAGGCTGTGGGAGTGGGCATTGCTGTCGTGCTAGACAATGAAACAGGGCCGAGGAGGAGAGCTTTAGGGACTGATGGGGGATGGGGAGCTTTCTGAAAATTGCCTGCGGAGTCTTGGTGGGGTGGGAACTTTTAAGATACACAACCTGCGGCTGCTTAGGAAGGGATGCCCCTCATGTTTTTCTTTGTTTACCGGACTAACCTATAGAAGCTGCCCTTAAATATTAGTATAGGAATTTCACCAGAGGTATGTCTTTGATGTCTAAACTTGAGAGACTTCTCTAGGGAAGCAGGCAACCTCTCTGGTCATCTTTTTAATTTTCTATGCACCCTAACAGTTTAAGTGAATTATGAACCGGCACTGCCCACCCTACAAAGGAAATGAGGTCCAGAGCCACATTGATCAGATGATAGTGGCTGCGTTGGGTCGCCCCTGAGCGCGGGCAGGATGGATGGGTGGTGGTGTATGTATGTGCTTGGTGTCTCAGTTGCCCGTACTAGGAAGAAGGACCAACAGCTTAAGTCAAGAAACTTAACACAGAGACTTTTCCAGGGTTTGTTATATTTTGCAGAAATTTGCTTCCCTCCCGCCTTGTAAGTTATTTACACACTTTGCTATTGTCTTCCCTGCCAAGCCCTTTCCTTGTGAGCTAATTTCAGACTTAGAAGTTACAGGAATAGCACAAAGAATCTCTTTTCTTTCCACCCCCACCCTCCCTCCCAGAACCCTGAGAGGTTACTTCCTAATTCTGATGTCCTTTCTCTCCTGAGTACTTGAGTGTGTCTTTCCTACGTTAAAGACACTCTTCAACGTCACCACGGCGTGACCGCCAGAACCAGGAAGTGCACTGGTGCATCGGTACCATTAATTCACAGATCCATTCAAGCTTGCCAGATGTCTCAATAATGGCCTTTGTGTCTGATCCAGGGCCTGGCATTGCATTCAGGAATCCTTCCTTTTCAGTCTGTCCTCAGCTTGCACGGACTTGACATTTTTGACAATTACAGGCCATTACTTTCTAGAGTATCTGCCAATCCGGCCTCACTGGGCATTTCCTCATGGTGTTTATTCAGGTCATAGACTTTGAAATAGCATCATTTCAGGCATGATGCCCGCATCTAGCATCCTCGGGGTTATACTCGACTCTGATTGGTCCCTTTCCTGATGATGCTCATTTCATCACTTGATTAAGGAGTTACTAGCTTTTCTTTGTTGGAAAGCTATTTTCCCCTTTGTAGTAAAATTACTTTGTGAGAGGTACTTTAGTACTAAGGTCCTTTTTATCAGCTTTTCTTGTACATGTTAGTATTTATCAATCTTCTCCTCCTCCTTCATTTTTACATGTATTTTTTTTTATTTGCGTGTGTGAGTTGGGGGTACATGCCAGGATGGGTGTGGGGGGGGGTCAGAGGGCCACTGTCACACTCAGTTCTGTTTGCTATCATGTGTGTTCTGGGAATTGAACTCAGGCTGTGATGCATGACAGTCAGTGCCTTTGCCCATTGAGCCATCCCACCAGCTCTGGTTTTCTGCTTCTTGAGACAGGATCTCATGGTATAGCCCAGGCTGACCTCAGACTATGTAGCTCCCGCAGGCCTTGAACTGGGGACAGTGTACTAGCCTTGGGCTCCGAGATACTGGGTGTACAACTGTGCCAACATGCACTGCTTTTCATTGATGCTTCCTAATTGAAGAATTACTACTTTGCTGGGTACCAAACATTAATCTCTAGTTCCTATTGTTCTCCTATGTTTGTTGATTGACATTTTGCTTTATGGAAAAGCTTACTCTGTTTACTTACTCAAGGATGCTTACATTTTTCTTATTACTTATTTTTTATGGAATTTTAAATCTTTTTTATTGTTTTTATTGAGCTATATATTTTTCTCCACTTCACTCCTTTCCTCTCCACTCCCCTTCAACCTTCTTCCATGGTTCCCATGCTCCCAATTTACTTAGGCAACCCTGTCTCTTTCTACTTCCCATGTAGATTAGATCCACATGTGTCTCTCTTAGGGGCCTTTTTGTTGTCTAGTTTCTCTGGGATTGTGACATGTAGGCTGACTTTTCTTTGCTTTATGTATAAAAGCCACTTAGGAATGAGTACATATGATATTTGTCTTTCTGACTCTGAGTTACCTCACTCAAAATGATGTTTTCTAGATCCATCCATTTGCCCACAAGTTTCAAGATGTCATTTTTTTCTGCTGTGTAGTACTCCATTATGTAAATGCACCACATTTTCCTTATCCATTCTTTGGTTGAGGGGCATTTAGGTTGTTTCCAGGTTCTGGCTATGACAAACAGTGCTGCTATGAACATAGTTGAGCTCATGTCCTTGTGGTACGATTGAGCATCCTTTGGGTATATACCCAAAAGTGGTATTGCTGGGTCTTGAGGTCTTTTTATTACTTATTTGATGCTCAGATTGTTTCTGATTTGGCCAGTGCAGTCGCGTTAAGCTGAAATTTGCTGCTGTTTCTTTTTTCTTTTTCAATACGTTCTTTTATTCTTTGAAGACTTTCCTATTTTCTTGTCCTACATAAGTAAGTAAACATTCTGCTTAAGGCTTGACTTTTGTGTTCCCTGGCCTGGCCTTGGAATCAATGCTCTAAGAATCTCTGGCTCTGGCTACTGGAATATTCAGGAACTAAGATCTGAACAGAGGGTGTGCTTATTGCCCTCGATGTGTGTCTTAGGGTTAGGGTTAGGGTTAGGGTTATTCCTAAGATCTGAACAGAGGGTGTGCTTATTGCCCTCGATGTGTGTCTTAGGGTTAGGGTTATTCCACATTCTTTTCACATCTACATTCATTTCTGTATTTTATTTTTATTTTTATTTTTGGTTTTTCGAGACAGGGTTTCTCTGTAGCTTTGGAGCCTGTCCTGGAACTAGCTCTTGTAGACTGGCCTCGAACTCACAGAGATCCACCTGCCTCTGCCTCCCGAGTTCTGGGATTAAAGGGGTGCGCCACCACTGCCCGGCTTATTTCTGTATTTTAATATGTGAAAAAGACCACGGATCCAAGCCGGTTTTCTCGCCGCTACCCAGCGCCCTCCATGATTCTAGCCTTCTCTGTGTAACTTTCTTCCACTTAGTCTGGCTGCATTCTGTATCACCCCGTAGCCTGCATGGGTGATTGTAGGGCTTAATGGCTGCCTCACTGCCATCAGGAAGTCTTCCTTGTCCTCTGCCTCTTGTTAGTGATCCCGCACAAGGCCTCTGCCTCCTATAGGGGAACCCTATCCTCCGCCTCCTATAGCGGAACCCTATCCTCCGCCTCCTATAGCAGAACCCTATCCTCTGCCTCCCTGCCGCTGTTTTCTTCCTGCGTGGTCCTCTGTGCCCCATGCGGCCTTCCTACTTCCACATGCAAGGCTGCAGCTGCCTTTCCTTGATGAAGCCCCCGCTCTGCAGCTCCCACACTCACCGCTTGTGTCTGTTAGCTTTTGTACACTGGTGACCACAGACGGTGCAACTGAAAGCGGCAGAAATGGGTGCTCTCATGGTTCTGAAAGCCAGGAGCTGGAGAGCACCATGTTGGCCAAGTTGCTTCCTTCTGGAGCCCCAAGGGAGAAGCTGCTGGGCAGCACCTTCCCCTTGCTTCTGTGTTGTTGGTAGGCCTTGATTCTGTGGTTTGGAGATGGGTTACCTCCCCCCCCCCCCCCCCCGCTGCCTTTTGAGTGTGCCCTGCCAGAGTCCAGATGTCATCCCCATTGAAGGACATTGGTCACATGGGATTTGGAGAATGGGCCTGTTGGGTTCAGTCTATACTACTTCAAACGTAATTAAAGGAACCTGAATACACCACCCCAGATATTCCTTGTTTGGTATTTTTCAAGTTAATGATTCTGAGAAGCTCAAGCACAGGAAGAAGCTGTGCTTTTGTAAAAATAACCCAAACCGCCGGGCGGTGGTGGCGCACGCCTTTAATCCCAGCACTTGGGAGGCAGAGGCAGGCGGATCTCTGTGAGTTTGAGACCAGCCCGGTCTACAAGAGCTAGTTCCAGGACAGGCTCCAAAACCACAGAGAAACCCTGTCTCGAAAAACCAAAAAAAAAAAACCAAACCATACATCTAAAAGAAAGTATTCATTAGAGAGTGTTTGGTCAGAGAGGGTGGCCATGACCGCTCTTCCTACCCGAGACTATATCTGCACAATATTTTACTCAGCACACACACACCTCTCCATACATATGTAAACACCACCCCTCACAAGCCCCAACTGCTTTTGTGGCTCAGGATGTTGCTTCTGCTTCAATCACCTGCTTCTTTTCGAGTGGCCCGTTCAGTGGGAGGCCTGTGTATATGGATTAGATATGGCTTTTCTCTTGTTAGTCTGCCTAATGCCATCTTAATTTGTAGCCCAGCCAAAGACTCTAGAAGAGTAGAAGGAATCCCCCCTCCACACTTTCTCCCCTGTGATAGGTTCACGTTAATCCAGGGTGGCTTCCTACTAATGTGAGTTTATCTGCAGATACTCCCCCTTTCCAAATAATGTCATATTCACAATTTTTGATGGATGAGAATGTTGTGGGGCTGGGGGTTTGGGGGAGACTGTTCAAGCTGGTGTATCTGCTTGCTGTGCTCTACTGAGTGGGCATTTAGATTAAGTCATTTGCCTGAGACGAGAAAGGAAGAAAGCAGGGTGATGGAATCTCCTTCGGCTGTGTTGATTAATATTGCTGTATTATTCCTATTTCTCATGTAAAGTTCAGGTCTTCAGCCGGAGTCAGAACGAATGTAGGAAATCCAGGACTTAGAGTGAGCACAGGCTGGCCTATGCGATGAGGGCGTTGGGCTTCAGCCTTCCGGATATTGTAAGCTTCACTTTGTTTGGGAAATGTTTATGCCTTCTGTACTGACCCCTTTAGGGTTAGGGTATGACGCCATCCCCCAACTGTCTAGCTTAAAACCAGGCAACTCTCCCTTGGTGCAAGTTGCAGGCCAAGCGTGTGTCCTGAATCCCACAAGTGTTATTTAACTGGAGCACTTGGGATGGGTCAGTTACGATGGTCGCTAACACAGTAGAAGACAGCTTCATTCTTGTGGTCCACACCACCCAAAGCGAAGCCTGCTTGGCACACAGCCCCTGGTAGGTTGTGCTTGACCCTTAGTTACCTTGATGGCTGGGAAAACTGTCGCTTCCTCCACTTTATTTTTCACTTCAGTGTTTTGAGCATCCTCATACAAATTATGCCTCTTATATTCTCAATATTTCATTGTTGGGAATAACGTGGACTCTACCACGTTTTAGTTAAACATCTCTCTACAGTCTAGCTATTTCAATCCACTTAAATGCTTCAAAGTTATAAAGAGTGCTCCTTTTTCTTTTTCAGAGCCTCATACTGAACCTAGGGCCTTGTACTTTTTAGACAAGTGCTACTACTGAGCTCCATCTCCCGTCTCTCCTTAAACGCCTTCAACTATAAATTTTTTGTCCACTGAGATGAATGGTTATTAGCTAATCGCTACTGATCAGAGGCTGCGCTATGTATATGATCATTGCAAACTGAGGAAGTTACAGCTTTGGGGGAGGGGGAATTAAAGCATTTGGTTCTTGGGTTCTGCTACCCTCTACATTTGGTTCTCAGAGCAGCACCCTAGAAAATGGTTGCAGTTGACAGTGCACCCCCCCACCTCCACCCAACAGCTTCTAAGTTGGGGAGAGAGTAGAGGAGACTAAAGGGTTTCTGAGTTTCATTATGGCAGGTTGGTTTCTCACTTAAGGTAGAAAATCCCAATTCTTACTTCATATAAGTAATATGTAATATAGTAATAAAGAGATGTCCGAGCTATGGGCTCCCTCAGCACACTTGTGAGACACACAGGAGCTAAGGAGCTCTTCCCTGGTACCTGGGATGTCTTGGAGGCATGGTGGCTAAGACACTAAGTATGTTACTCCAGGATAAGTAAAGATAGTGCTGGGACCTATGGAGGTAGTAATGACTCATTAAGGCATTCCATGTCGGGGCCAGAGAAATGGATCAGTGGTTGAGAGTGCCTGAACCAGGATTTATATCGCAGCCCTGAAATAACAAAGCTGTGCACCCCTGTAACCCCAGCTCCAGATGGAATGGAGACAAAGAGGACCCTGGGGTCTTGCTGGCTTCCAGCCTAGCAAGAAGACATGAGTCCCAGGTCAAGGAGAGGCTTTATTTTCAAAGGAATAGGCAGAGATCTTGGGCTCCTGATACTTTCTTCTGGCCTCTGTGTGTGCACACAAGTACATACACCTGCTCACTTGCACGTTTAAAAAAATCTAGTTGAACATTGGGGCTGGGGATGTGGGTCAGCAGCTGGTAGAGTGCTTGAGGCACGAAGCAAGTGGGCATGGTAGCACACTCTTGTAAAGCTACCGTCCAAAGGGTAGAGGTGGGCGCATCAGTTTAAAGTCACCCTCAGCTACATACCACCAAACTCTTCAACAACAACAACAAAAACCCAGCAAAGTTCCATTTTGCTGAGAGTTGCATCACACCCAGGGGACTGAGCCAGGAGGATCAGGAGCTTGAGGCTAGTCTGGGCTATCTGGTGACACAATGAGATCCTATCTCAAAACTAAGCTCCAACCTGTCAGGTTAGTTAGCTGTGAACAGGACAAGATGGCTGGACATTAGCATCCAAATATTTTGTAGTGTTACCAATTAGTAACAGTTGGAACTCTGCTGGCCCTAATTAAACTTCCTTGGGAGGGGAGGTTCAAATCTTCCCCCTGAAAGCCAAGAGAAGAAGTGGTTTGGGATTGAGAAGTCCAGGCCAGACCGAGCGCTGAGATGTTTAAGTGAGTGGGGTGGTTCTCAGGCTTGGAATCTGGTGCTCTCGTGAAATCCTCGTCATTTTGGAGTGGGAAGCAATATGGCTCCTTCGATTCCTGTTTCTCTTCCTACAAACGGGCAGGAGGTGGAGATGGGCAGAGAGGAAAGGGGTTGGGTCCTTTAGTGGCTTTCAACACCTGAACTAAGTGTAAATGTGAATTTACATGGGGTGGTGGAGCATTAGACTTCTATGGGATGTCAGCTCCTGAAATAGCTCTCCAGGTTAACCCGAAAGAGGCCAGGCGGGGCACATGCTCCTCCTCCCCTGCTCTCCAGTCGTTTGGAACACCCGGAAGTGTGTGCAATGGCCAGGTGACCCTGCCTTAGGAAACAGGCTTCAGGGAAGCAGGGAAGCAACTGGAGAGTGTACCCAAGTGATGCAACTGGGGAAACCCCCCTCTGGTTCTTTTCCTTTCCCTGATTCTTAAAGAAAGGAGGGAGGAGAGAGGCTGGAGAGAAGGAAGACACTTTTGCCTTAGAGCACAGGGAGCAGGGAAACACTGTTTTCCTCAGGCAAGCTACAGAAGTAAAACTGCTTGGTCAGGGTGTGCAGAAACTTCTGCAAGTCCTGTTTTTCATGAAGGCACCAGAGGGGCTGGATAAAGGAAGTTGGAAAATGGCTTCCTATTCAATAGTCTCGGTCCCTGAAGCTGACACTGGGTTTGTTGTACTGTGTTCCCCAGCCCCACCCGTGGCCCCACTGCACAGGTTCCCAATGTGGATGTGTGTGAGGTGGTGACACCCCGCCCAGTGGACCCCAGTTTGGCCTGCAAAAGTGTGTGTGTTCTTTACGCGAAGGATAAATAAATAAAGGTCTAAGATGGCTGTCCAAGCCCCAGCTTTCATGATCAGCAGCTCTGTCTCCTTGAACTCTTTATTTAACCTTAAGTGCGGCTCCTCCGTCTGTAAATTAGAAGTCACAGCAGCACCTTCATGCTGTGGGTGCGCTGAGCTAATGCTCTCAGTGCCTATCACTTGCACAACATAATTAAACTCTTGGACAGGGTAGCTGTTGTTATCCTTCTGCCTGGTGTGGGGAGATGCTGGACCTGACAGCTGGTGGTGTCCGCAGGAGCTTGCAGCTCTAGACCAGGGTCGTTTAGTTTATACTCGAGGTCCTCCACTTACCAGCAGGCCGTGTTCTGAGAGGCGACTGAGCTTGGAGAAGATGGGTCAGGTTCTCACTGTATACAGTTTCAGTGTCGGTGCTTAACCTGCCTCCTCTGTCAGCTCCACAGGGGTGCCCAGTAGAGTTACTTTGTTTCCACCAGGTATCTGTTGGGTGACCGTGACTGGGGAAGGTTAGATATGGCCTAGAAACTGTCTTTCCTTCTTTGCCTACACATTTGAGGTGTTAGATGGACGGAAGTGACTGGCAACTTTCTTCTTGGAGTGTGTAGATGAAGTTGGTTGTTGCAAGAGTCTGCTGGGTAGAATTGATCTATGCTTCTGAGGTGCAGTGTGGAAGAGTGCAGTTATATGCATCTACACATACAGAAATGTCAGCGCAGCCTTCCAGCTCCAGAGGGACCTTTGTCTTGATGGATTAAAGCGCAGAAAATTGAAACAGACTAGAAGACAGTGAGAGCCTGTGTTAAGTAACTGCTAGAGGTTGTGTTAGAAGCTCAAAGGAAGGGGGATGGGCCCTCAGTTGTGGGATAGACACTGCAAAAGAGGTAGCACTTGACAATCTACAGAGGGCTGGTTGAGTATCTCCTGACTAGGCCTTTTCCGAGCTCCAGCCCCATGCATCTCGTTGACCATTCAATATTATCTTGACTGTCCCAAGGAGATCTCAAACTAGTAGGCCAGAAACCAACCTCTGCATGTCTTCAAGCCACATTGGGTTGCAATGGCTCCCATCGTGTCTGAAAGCAGGAAAGGAGGTCACAGAGGTGCACAGACGTTTGAAGGTGGAGGAGAACTAGAAATTTAGAAGGAAGAGCCTGTTGGTTTACGCATCCTCCATGAAGCAACCGGCAAGATCATTTGCTGCCATTGAGGGTGGAGGTGAATCCCAGAAACCCGAGGTAGGTGAAAGCTGAAGAGACTAACGTGAGAACGGAGAGGAGGAACTGGGAAGCCAAAAGCAGGGGAGGCCTGCAGAGGCTTTGAGAGATCGGTGGAGGCGATGAGCCCTTGGTTCGACCTGTCATAATCGTTTGTGCTTGGGCGAATGAGGCAAGGTGAGGAGACCCATTTGTAGTGAGGCCGTGGTAGAGCTACTGTGTTGGAATGAACCCAGGGTGGAGAAGCAAGAGAGCCGGGTCAAGTCAAGGAAAAGTGACTGTGCTGGGAGCCGATTTGAGTGGCTGCCATTACAAGATGGCATTTGGCCCCGGCCTCCCTTGATAAATAACTCCATAAATAAGGTTGCAGTTCTTCCACCAGAAAACAGGGTGAATTGTTGTGATCTAGCTGCCCACACTCCCCCTGACAGGCAGGGGAACTTCCTTGTGGTCTGTAATTGACAGGGATGTTCCCCTGCTTTCTTTCCTGCCAGTGGGTCTCCAGAAAAGCAGTTAAAGTATCAAAGTATCAAAGGTTGCTAGGCAGACTCCCTATATAAGCAGCTGCAGCTCAGAGCTTGGAGCCCCTCGCTTTCTGCTCTCCCTTCAACCAAGAGGCTCCAATAAAGCGTGATTTGAGAAGAATCCTCGTCGTGTGGCTGTTCTTTCCTGCTGGTCAGGGAGTTCACGGCATGACTGGGGGAGCCTGCGCTTAGTCGGCAGAGCTAAGGCATAGGGTTGCTAGAATGGTTCTGGGAGATATTGAAGACCTAGGTAGGGTCCTTAAAGGTCATGGTAAGAGGTTTGGACTTTTCTAGAAGGACCATGGCAGCCTTGTTTCTGAGACTGCCAAATGTAACGAGGAAACAGACTGAAGGCAGAATGGCTACTACAGGATTGCTGGGTGGCACAGATGAGGAAGGCACCATGGGTAGCCAGGCTGCGCTGGTAATGATGAAGAGGGTATGGTCATAGGGCAGCCCCATGGGAGCAGACTGCTAGGTGTGGCAATCGGTGGGAAGGCCAGGGAAGTGGTAATGAGTGAGGTCAAGTACAGAGGGGTCAGTCAAGAGTCAAAAGAGGAGCAGCTGTTTTCCCATGAGTGTGCCTGGCCTGGGCCCCTTACTGTCGCCTTGGTCTCGGAGCTGCTCTTCAAGCCCAGTGGGACCTCTCAGCAAACAGACGAGTATTGCAGGTTACGTGCATCTTCAGGGCCTGCTCCCTGACTGAAGAGTTGCTCTTGTGAGGATGTAACGAGAGCCACTTTGTGGGATGACCACCATGTCGGCTGTCATACCCCAAACTGGAGATACTCTAGTGTCTTTTGAGCCTTATGGAGACCCTAAGGCCCTTCTGCTGTGTGTTTATCATGGTGATACAACAGTACCCATTATGACCAGATGCTAAATCAAACCACATTGGGTACCAGAGGAGTCTGTACCCAGAGACAACGTTGTTTTTTTGTAGAATTGTTATGGTGGTTTAATATCTTCCAAAAAGACCCAGAACTCACCTAATCAGAAATCATCCAACTATCATCTGCACGACTCTCAGCTTGGAAAGCATGTTTTGTGATAATGCCTTCTGGAATTTTAATTTCCTATGCATTTGCCTTTCATTAGTAATGAGCTCCACTCACCGCCAGCCTCCCCCGTCCCATGACTCACTTGGAGATGTTTGTTAAACATCGGGGATGCGGAAGGCCATTAGATTCATGGGCACTAAGTGGCAGTGATTCGCCCGACTAGTGGCATATCAAAATTACTCCAGGATAATGAAAGTGATTCCTGCTCCCAAGCCCCAGAGAGTTTGCCTTGAGTGCATCTGGGGGAATTGTCTTTCGAGGTTCGTTAGGTGATAATATCGCACAGCAATTTTAGAGACTGGGATAAATGCAGAACAGAAAAGGTAACCGTGGCTTGGGATGCTTTGGGGTGGCCATTTACCGAGTAATAGAATCAATGATTAAATTGCTTTTACCTTTATGGAGGAAACAATGGGCTGGAAACTTTGGAAACTCGTTCTTTGTGTGTGTATGTGTGTGCATTTGCACGCGTACGGTGTGGGTAAGTGTGCACCTCTGTGTACACGCATATGGAGTCCAGAGTTTGTCAGTGTCTGTCTTCCTTATCTATCTTGTGTTCTGAGCTAGGATCCCCTCTGAACTTAGAGCTGGTTCACCTAGGTTGGCTAGCCAGCAAACTCCTCCCAGTATGGGAATTACGGATGTATGCGTTATGCCTGGCTTTTACAAGGATCCTGGGGAGCAGGTCCCCATGCTTTTGTGGCAAATACTTTACTGCCGAGCCATCTCCTCAGCTTGAAACTTGTTCTTTTTATTTCTTTCATGTGTGTCTGTGTGTGCCTGAGTGTATGTATGTGTGCCACATGCAGACAGTGCCCGCGGAGGCCAAGACAGGGCATCAGATCCCTTTACAGACGGCTGTGAGCTGCTCATGGTGGGCACTGAGAGCCGAACCCAGGTCTTCTGGAAGAGTAACAAGTGATTTACTACTGAACCATTTCTCCAGCACCCCCCCTGAAATGTATTCTTTAATGAATTGGACATACATTTTTTTTTGAAGTTCCATGAAACAGTGAATTCGGAAATAAAGATAAAGTTGATGATGGAGAAAGCATTAGGTTTCCCCCACTTTGTCTGGCACTCCGCTGAAATGTCAGATCGTCTTTCTGGTTTCATGACTGACAGCCGTTGACTTACTCCTTCATGTTCCACCAGAATATGTAGAGTAGTATGTACAAATACCACAGACGGAGCAATAGACATAGCCAGGTGCGAGGGTCTCAGAACCCTTAGCATGTCATGTCCTATCGTCTTGGCTCTGAATCTGATCTTTATGTGCAAGCAAATACCGGTAAGTTTCTGTATATTCATTTATGTCCCCAGTAGCCCACAGGTTACTAAGGATGGATGTATTTCTTCTTGTCTCCCTGTATTCCTCATTTGCCTCCTGTTTCCTGCCAACATTCTTTTTCCCTGTCAACACACACACACACACACACACACACACACACACACACTGTCTCTCTAAATGTTCAGTCTAAATGCAATTCTTTTTAAACTTTATCAATCATAGTATTAGTATCAACCAGTATGCTAGAGCACCGTATATGCTAAGATACAAAATAGAAAGAAATGATGTTGTAGCGCCCTCTTATCTTTTCTATTTTATGCTTCAGTGCATTAAAATGAAGTTAAACTTGCTGGTTGTAAACAAGAATACCAGTCTTAATGAAAACAAACAAACAACAACAGCTCCCAAACAGACTGCATAGTCTCTTAGTGGTCTACGGCCAGGGGTTTGAGAACACAGTGGGTTCTGGAGTGGCCTTTGGAAGCAGAGGGCAGATTTGAACTTCATCTCCACCGCATCTTGAGGTCAGGCTAAGTAAGTGGCTTCATTTCCTGGCTGGGCTACGAGATGGCGATGAGACCTTGTGCTCTGGTGGCTTGTTGGAAGACCTAATGAAGTTATTCATGGAAAGCTTTCGCTCGGCCGCCAGTAAGCCGTGAAATGAATACGATATTGAAAACCATGGTGACGTCATGGCTCAGCTTCAGCGTCCTCCCTGTTCGGGTCCTTCTGCACTGAAGTTCTTACTGTTACTGAGAAGCACACAGCAGTTTGTGTGAGGAGTATAGACTATCATATAAGAAATGAACTTAGAAGAAATAGGGAAAGCTTATTGCATGCGGAGGGAGAATTACTACTGGGAGTTGCTGTCTTAGTTTTTTAATTTTAATGTAGGTTTTTTTTTTCTCCCCTTTCCATTTCTGGAGGGAACATCTCCCCCTTTTTCTCCTCTCCCCTCACCCCTACTCTGCTCCCTTTTAATTTTTCTTTTTAACTTATTACCATCTTTGGGGATGTGGTGCCCTTTTAACTACTTTTACTCATCTCTAAAATGTAAATAGTGGTATCTAATGGTTAAGGCTGTTGTGTGTGTTCCTGAAGAGCAACATTAAATATCTAGGACTTGTTGCTCCTATGGTAGGTGGTTCAGGAGCTTCCTTCACCTGTGATTTTGCATGGGTCAGTTTCTCTGTCCTCATCAGCCACACCCCCTCAGCCCTGCTTTGATCCATCTTTGTCTTTCTCATCGTCTCTGCTGAACTCTTCTTCCCCAGGCATTTCCTCCCATCCAATATGCTCTTCCTCCGTCACAATGCTTTCTTTGGAAATCCAATTAATAGTGATTTATGTATTCCTTATGAACTAGTTAGCTTAGTTGGCAATTAATCACAGACGAGTCTCTGGCCTCTGCTGCATCATTTTATTATGATAATTACAGAATTATTAGTTGGCTTTATGTGATTTATGTCTCACATCCTCTGCTAATTTACGGCTTCCCAGAGGGTAGTGGTCACAGTTGGCATATCTTTGAACACTCCCACCCACGACAGCACTTAGCACAGTTTTCTGTAATACCGTGTCGTAAGATCTGCTGAGGGTAGCTGGAGACCCAGAGAGCGTGTGCCTGAAGACGAGAGTGCCCAGTAGCCAGCACCATGAGAGAAACTCTTTCACCAAGGAAATTAGATCGACACCAGCTTTTATCCAAGTCCTGGAGGCTGGAAAGAGGGCTGGGGACATAGCTCGGTGAGGAGGGCTGGTAAGTGACCAAGGGCCCCATGAACGCTGTTTAAAAATGGTGTAGCTGCAGAAGAACTGGGGCAGGACGTGACTGTCACCAGCTTCCAGGACACAGGCTCACACTTGGCTCTGTCCTTAGGTAGTTACCTCCTGTCTTCTCTTCATTGCTTCTGGCTTTTACCTGCCCTGCTGTGACTCACGCTATAGTGAGCTGATAAACTGTATAGAAGATTCTGGAAGGCAACAGTTCTGTGCTTTTAAAATTTTAATCTAATCTCTCTCTATCTCCATCTCTATATATTTGTTTTGAGTCAGGTCTCATTGTACAATCCATGCTCACTTTGAACTTAACCCTCCCCCCCACCCCCCCGCCTTGGCTTCCTGAGTACTGGAGTCCAGAGACGTAGGATGCTTCACCAGGCTTAGTCTATGGTGGGAAGCTGCATGTTTCTGTCTGAGTAAAAATGTCTTGATTTCATTTTTATTCTTTACAGGAAATATGTCTGTGCATAAAATCCACAAAACAGTCATTTCCTTTAATACTTTTATAAAATTAGTTTTGCAACGTGTGTGTGTGTGTGTGCGTGCGCGCATGTGTGTTTTCTCCGTGGAGTTTATGATCTTCTTCTTACATGTTTTCACCTTTTTGTCTTTTGTTTCCTTCTGTATCTTTCCTTTGACCTGTTTTCGGTTCACATATTATTCCCCCACTCCCGGTATCAATGCTATTTTTAGGCCCATCCTTGAGTTCTTAATTTTAATGACATCCATTAATTCTATAATTAAAATTTTTTAAGTAGTTTAGCTAACAAAAATTTTCCACCTTTGCCTTTTATTTCCTCAACATATTAGGCACAGCTGTTTTTAAAACCATCCGAGGGCTGGGCGGGGTGCTTCAGGCTTTCAGTCAGAATCTGGGAAGCAGAGAGAGGTGGGTCTCTGTGAGTTTGGGGCCAGCCTGGTCTACACAATGAGACGTTGTCTAAAATAAAGGCCTGAAGACATTGAGTCTATGCCTTTGTACACCTGTATACACTTTGTATATATCTGTGTATAATGTATATCTGTGTCTGTATCCCATGGGTCTGTTTCTATCGTTCGTTATTTCTCCTGACTTTCTGCTTGCTGCTGTTTATATGTCTAGCTCTGGTGACTCAGTGCTGGTGACGGCCTATGAAGAGCTGCAGAGATCATGGTTACCTCTCAGATAATGTTATTTTCTTGAACACAAGATTTACATTTACTTTTTGGAAGCTCTAGTCTAGTTTAATTTGATTAGAAGTTGAGATGATTCAAAACTGGGTTCCCATCTTCACTTGGTGAGTTTCCACTTAGGTGTGTGTGTGTGTGTGTATTCAGACGTGTGGGCACATGTGTCTGTGTGCATCTGGAAACCTCAGATCAACATCAGCTCGCTGCCAATTGCTCTTTCTTTTATTTTATGTGACACAGTCCCTCACTGAACCTGGAGCTTATCAGTTCTGTTAGCCTAGATGGCCAGCAAGCAAGCCCAGAAGATCCTTCTGTCTCCATTTTCCCCAAAACTAGGTTTAGAGGGTGTGCCACACCCAGCTCTTTATCTGTCTGCGTATACTATTTCTTCTTATGTTGACTCTCGGGATCCAGCTAAGACCACAGTGTTGCACAGCAAGTGCCTTACTGACTGAACCATCTTCTGAGTTCATCCATTTATTTTTATTTTCTTTTGTTTGTTTTATTTTATGTTCAATTTTGTGTGTGTGTGTGTGTGTGTGAGTGTGTATACACGTGAATGCAGGTGCCCTTGGAGGCTAGAGGCATAGGCTCCCCTTGGAGCTGGAGTTACAGGTGATTGTAAGCCAACTTGGGTGCTGAGAAACAAGCCTTGGTCTTCCAAATAAAAAATAACAGCAAGTGCTCTTAACTGCTAAGCTACCTCTCCAGCCCCACTGAGTTATTAACTACTTGGGAAAGCTCCAGGGCTTCCTTTTCCTGGCCGAGTGCTGGTCCTCAGTGGTTGCCTCCATCACCTGAATGTGCCCCAAGTTCTGATCAGCTTCTGAGCCTCACAACCTCCTCCCAGGAGTCGGCACTGCCACTAGGATGGTTTGACATCTCTAGAAGAACAGAACATCAGCATGATTGAAATTGTATTTTAGGCAGATGCATGTACTGGTGGCATATGAGAAAGAGAAACTGGAAAAGGAAATGTTGAAATGTCAGAATGACAGAGAGGCCATTGGCCACCCTAGTGGATGACTTTCTAGAGGAAGAAGTAGACCTGGGCTGCCCGCATCGTATAGATTTGATGGGAACTCAGCTGCCCTAGCAGGTTGCTTTTCAACAGTTCTCCAACCGACCCCTCTATAGGGATTGGTATGTCCTAACCAAGTCCCTCTCTCCTAGGGCTTCAATATTTGAATAATAAAACTCTACAAAACCTTAGTGGTAATACCCAATCCATCTGAAGCTAACAGCAAAGGCAGTCATGGATAGTATTGCCATCCTAAGAACCACATCTCAGTCATTTAGGTGGAAATTCAACATGGTGGCTGAGAGCACTATTCAGGACCATGATGACATTGTCAACTTCATGCGGGGAGGACCGCGCCATGGTGTGTTAATCACAAGTACCTTGCATGGCTTGATGCAGTGACCTCGACACCACCGATTAACCAAACAGTGGTTCCATCTTATTGTGGGTTTTGCTTCCTGTGGTTTCTATTGCCCTGGGTCAACTGTGTTCTGAAAGTACTGTGTAAAATTCCATAAAGAGACGTGAAGTTTTAAATCACACATTGTTCCAAGTGGTAGAAGGATATTCCATGCCTATGGCTCTATCCCACCTGCCCAGTAAATCATCCACGTATCCTGTGTATCCGTGTTGTGTGCTACTTTGCCATTAGATCCATCCGAGTTAGCAGATCACCTGTCACAGGATTGCTTTGTCTGCGTTCAGGTAACTCTTATTCTACTTAAGCTGGCCTCACAGGGCAAGGGGTAGTGAGGCTAGCTATCAGTGAGCTCGCCGGAAGGAAACCAGAAAATATTTTCTTCATATTCAAAGATAAGAGCCCATACCATGCTCTACATGTGGTGGTCGGAGGACAACTTTGTGGAATTTGTTCTCTTTTTCCACTGTCGTGTGCTTCCCCACACCGAGCCAGCCCTGGTTAGTTGGAGAAATTTAGCTTTTTGTTTTGTAGGTAATTTTAAAAGCAAGGATAATGTCATCACTTTTTTTAGAGGTAGCTATTATAGATTCTAGGGCACGTCTGTCGGAATGTAGGGCTCAATGACTCCTCAAGGGACAGAGCACTAAGTACAAAGCGAAGGCGCGTCCTCCTTCAGCTACAGTGTGTGACGGTCTCAGTAGGCATGCGTGTGTTGTAAACAGTGGGAGAAAAACAATGAAAATAAACACAGGAAACTCTTAAACATTTGTATATGTTTCTTCGCATATCTTAGTTTCTTTTGTGTTCCTGAAACGAAACACCCGAAGTTGTATCTTCATAAAGAAAAGACTGGTATTAGGCTTGGCGTTGTGAAGGTCGAGGAGCATGAAGATGGTAGAGACCTCTGGCCACACAGTGACAGAAAGTGTTCGGAATTAAGATTGAGGGGAGATGCAAGGCCTTCTTACAAAAGTCCTCCCTTTTTTGTTCACGGTTGCTTTTTATTTCATGTGCGTGGGTGTTTGCCTGCATGTATGACTCTTCACCATGTATGCAGTGCGTGTAGAGGCCAGAAGAAGACATCAGATTCCTTGGAACTGGAATTACAGACCGTAGTGAGATGCCGTGTGGGTGCTAGGAACCAAACTCTGGCCCTCTACGAGAGCAGTTGGTGCTCTTAACCATAGAGCCATTTCTCCAGCTCCCTCACAACCGATCCCCCAGGAATTGACCTGTTCCAGAGACAGCACTGATCTGCTCATGACACTAGAGGCGCTGTAGCCTAATGACCTCGTAGTAGCCTCTATCGCTTGAAGTTGCACCAACTCACCCTACCAAACTAGGAACCAATTTCTATCATATGAACCTTTGAGGGATAAGCCAAACAACTAGTGTTTTGGCTAAGGAAGAGATAAACTTTGAGTCTGGGCTGAGCTGAACCCCCGTTAGTGATGGACCAACAGACGGATGAAGCACTGAAGCCTGGCAATGAGATGGCTGGAGCAGACATGGGAGGATGCCACAGAATAGCCAGGCTATTCATATGGAGCAGTTAAAGGGCATCTGGATCCTGGCTTCTCAGAGCATGGTCTAGGGACCTAAGAGCTTATTAGTTTTCTCTCTGGCATTAGAGGATGTTGTACAGTGGCCTTCCAGGACCTGCTGTTCTCTGTCTTTGTGTTTTCTCCCTTCTGGTTCATTCTTGGGGCTGCCATAGCGCAGACTGCATGGCTTAAAGCAGTAGCAGTGTGTTTGTCACAGTTCTACCTTGAGTCGGAAATCAAGGTGTTAACCAGGCTGTGCTTCCCTTGAAGGCTTGAGGGGAGGCTCCATCCTTGCTACTTCCGGATTCTGGAAGCATTCGTTGGTTTGGGGGCAGGTCCCCCTGGTCTCTGTTGCTGCCTTCATGTGGCTGTCTTCTCTCCATGTCTGTGCCCATAGTTCCTTCTTGGTGTGTGTCTTTGTCTTCAGTTCCCTCTTAGAATGACATCAGTTTTCAGTGAGACTCTGGTGAGGTCATTTTCACCAGTAGATAAATATATAGCTTTGATGCTTTAAAATGGCTTGTTTAATACAGGCTGTTGATCAATACTGAATTTACATGGAATAAAGTGGCACATACCTTTAATCCCAGCATCCAGGAGGCAGAGACATGCCAATCTCTGTAAATTAGAGGCCAGTCTGGTCTACAAACCGAGTTCCAGGGCAGCCAGGGCTACATAGAGCGACCCTGTCTCAAAAATAACAACAAAATGAACTCACAGCCAAGCATATAAATACAACACTGATATGACTCGTGCCTGCATCTCTGAGTAAGTTTTTCTGGCTACAAGGCACAGCACAGACTCGTGTGTGTGTGTGTGTGTGTGTGTGTGTGTGTCTGTGTGTGTGCGCGCGCGCGCATGCTTAGAAATACAACACAGTACTTTAGCACTGCTCTGGGGACATTTTAAATAAGGTGATCAACCAACAGCACAGAATAATTTAACATGTCATACTAGATAGACGGTGGAAAAGACTGTGGTTTGTGATAGGAGAGGGGCAGAAAGAACGTGGAGTGTTGCTTTGTTTGACCTCAGCTGGCTGCATCCATACCGGGCATCTTGCATTTCCCCCTTTGGCACAGATCCGCAATGACCAGGAAAGCACTGTAAAGACCGGTTTTCCAATTATAAATACATTTTTAGTAAGATAATTCTCACGTGCAGAACTTCGAAATAATGTGCACCGGCTCTACAAATAGGTTATTTATGAATGGAAATGGAAGGAGCTATATTGCAGAGACTTCGCACTGGAAGCAGGGCTGCTCAGGTTGTGTGTCTTGCGCTGCCCTGCCACTGAGTTTAGGCATGCCAGCACTTCTATTACCACCTCAGAAGAATCTGCTTCTACCTATTCATGACTCCCGTGACTGCCCCCAATTCTGCTATTCTGTCCCCACTTCACGTCTTGAGGTCTTCTTCTGAGGGGAGATTTGAGTAGGTTGCGGTCACCACTCGGCAGGGCACAGCCTTTATGGTGGCAGCAGCGTGCGTAGCTTTCCCCAGTGTTTCCCTTTGGTAACTCCGTGCACATATACATGGGGTTCTTCATGTTTCTAATTCCCTTCTTTACCGAGTCCCGAGTCCTTTAAGAATCAAGACGTCAGAGAGTGTTTTACCATATCCAACTCCCAGACTCTCAATTTCAATCAGAGATCTTTGAATGGTTGGATGATGAATGAATGAGTCAGTGAGTGAATGAATGCATGGCGGGAACAATTTGGGATTCGTGAAGAGCAGCTGCATTGGTGACTGCTCATCACCATCACATGTTCTTTCGTGAGGTCTCTAAGGTCCCCATTACTGTCTCAAAGAACGGCCACCTGGAGCCCGCAGATGTTGCGCGAGGCCACAGTTCCGTTGCAGCTTTGCCTGGCTTGCTAAGCGCTTGTGTGGTCCTTGTGTCGAACACTGTAAAGCTAAGGCAGAACCTGGCTTTGCAGAATTACACATTTTACTCGAAGGAGTGGCGTTCATCGTCTCAGAGAGTTCCCGATTGGCATGGGAAGCGAGACTGCGGCAGCTGAAGAGTTTATAGGCACAATAAGAGATGAGATGAAAGCCAGGACGTACACAGCTGCCCTAAAGCAATGTCTGCCGCTCAGATAATCAGAGTAAGATCTGTGTGTGGTGGAGGAGTTGGAGGACGAAGGGCGGCTTCAGGCTGGAGTGATCTGGAATGACCTTTTCTGGAGAAGGAGTGTAGAGCTTAGGTCTTGGAAGACGCAGAAAGGTTGACAAGGCCAAGGAGGAAGGGAGAGTGTGGTGTGAGCCAGAGGCACAGTGGCCTTGAGCTTTGGGAGGGATGCAGAGAATAGATGTGTGGTTCCCATGTACAAAGGTGATTCACATAATGGTGCTTGTTCTCTTGGCATGAGCTGGGGACAGAGCATAGGGGAGAGCTTGGCAAGATAGAGGGGGAGAATATGAGGCTTGTATCATCTTGGCCCACATTCATCTGTATGGACTTCTCAGTTAAGTTTGGAGGAAAAGAGTGAAAGAAATGAGAGGGCTCCAGGTTGGAGAGAGGACCGTACTGTCACGTTGCCTGTGAAGTCTTCAGAATGGAAGTCCAAGTCGGCGCCATCTTTGCTTTCAGGTGTCAGGTTGAATGGAAATTTACAGACATAAGCATCACGAAGACGCAGGGGTGGAAAGTTGGAAGTGACTTTATCCGTGGTCCCATGGTAGCTGTGTTTGGGTGGGAAAGGACCGACTACCATAGGAGGAGTCTGGTAGGGGTGGAGAGAGGCATTGCGTGGCCTGGTGGGGAACAGATATGCCAACCGTGCAAGTGCGTTCCAAAGGGAGAGCGAGCAAAGGGCAAAGGTGTGCGGCTGAGCCAGAGCTGGGAGGCTGGCGTTGAAGAAGAATGCTGGGTGGTGTGGCTAAGAGATGGCGCTGGGGTAGATGGAGAGGCGAAGATGAGAACAGGACAAGGGGCCTGTGCTCTCTGTGATCACGGTGATCTAGTCCGAAGGCATGACTGGTCGGTAACAAACCTTTAGTGGAACCAGATTAACCAGTGTTTTAGTGCCAGTGTTGAGAGGTCAATTGTTTATACATCCTAGATCCTCCAAGGGATGTGTCGGTTACCATAGTTTGCCTCATAACTGTTTGCCTGGCGTTTGCTTGGCGTTTGGAAGGTGAAATATTGGTCCTTAAATGTCTGATCTGTTGACAATTATGCTGTACGACCAGCTTAGAGAGGATGGGGGTGGGGAAAGCTTGACTTGAGACAAGGCCACTAAGAGGCATCTGGGCCTCCAGCTAGCTGTACATGTGGCTCACCATGCCCATAAAACCTCTCTTCAGCCGAGAGTCAGCATAGAGACGGTCAGGCCTGGTCCATTTTGCCACCCACTGAAAGATCGGGTGAAGGAGCAGGTGGCAGGAGAGCTACCAACTCCTCCTAGGAAAGGATCATGCCCAGGGTGTAGAACGTCGTGGTGCAGATAAGACAGCTGCGGAAATACCCATTGCTCTGCTTCTCTTCCGCCACAGGGTACCATGCCGGTGGAAAGGATGCGAATGCGCCCATGGCTGGAGGAACAGATAAATTCAAATACGATACCGGGGCTAAAGTGGCTGAATAAGGTAGGTATGTTGGCTGTGTGTGTGTACGTGTGTTTGTATATATGTATGTATGTATGTGCATTGTTGGGGGAATGAGAGACAGAGAGAGAGAAGAGGAGAGGAGAAGAGAAGGGGGGACAGGAAGGGAAGGAGACATTACTTGTTGAAAGTGCCCACAGGACCACCAATAAAGTTGTGTTCTGAATCTTTTGCTCATTCATACAGGAAACACCCAGCTAACCATGATCACAAAACATGAATTTTTCATGTCAAAAAGGTTTTGGTCACGTTTCTGAAATGAAGTGGGCTACAGAGAAGGGGTGAATTTAGGGAGGAGGAGGGATGGAATCCAGGTGATGGACACACTAGACATGAAGGAGGATATAAAGATAATTGTTTTTCTGGTTTCCGTTAATATTATCATTTTTATGGTGGATAAGTACATAAAAATACAACGGATGGGGGAAAGATAAAATCCACCGTGAAGCTCCACAGCTTCAGCACGGCTGCTCTTAGCGTTCAGAAGCTCACCGAGATGTATAGACTTTGGGTCTGGCTAATCTCCCGGCATGATGCTTTTCTCTTGCGAGTTCTTTATGGTAAAATTTAACAGTTTTTAAAGTTTTTTTTTTTTTTTAATTTATCATCTTCTCAGATTGTCACCTCAACCCGAGAACCATTTGTAGCCTTTGCTTTTCAGGTGACTTTGTGAAGCTCCTTTTGTGGTTTCTCCCCACCCTTGCCCTTCCTCCCCTTCCTCAGGTGCCCTCTTTGCTGCTCCAAGGGCTCAGGCACTAAAGGACAAAGGGGCTTCACAGTGGTGTTTGTTTTTGTCTGAGCGGAGGATCCTAACCTTTGAAAGGTTCTTTATTTCAAGAACTTTTGCTCTTTTTCCTTAAAAACAAAACAAAACAAAACAGTACTGTCATGCTGGGTGTGGTGTTGCTTACCTTTATTTCCAGAACTTGGGAGGCAAAAGCAGCCTGGTGAGGAGGCTCTCTGAGTTTGAGGTCAGTCTGGTTGACAGGGTGAGCTCTAGGCCAGCCTGGATACACAGCAAGACTCGGTCCAGAAAATAGACACAAAAGTACTGTCACGACATGAAGCTCCGTTTGTACGCCTACTTACCCTAAATAAGTAGTTAGTAATCATTTGCATTTCCCCAAATACGCACACACATGTGCACGCACACACACATATGCATATGCATGCACACACATGCACACTTATTTTGTTAGCCACAGCACTCTCAACTTACCTAGCTATTGGGGTAAATCAAGGAGAGATAATGTGGCAATTTTGCTTTAATCTAAAAATGCACACTTACAGACTAGAGCAGTGGTTCTCCAGCTTTCAAACACTGTGACCCTTTATTCCAGCCTCTTATGTTGTGGGACCCCCACCATAAAATTATTTTCATTGCTACTTCATAGCTATGATTTTCTACTGTTATGAATGATAATATAAATATCTGCTATATAGGCTATCTGCGGTGTGACTTCCATGAAAGGGTCATTCAACCCCAAAGGGCCACAATCCCACAGGCTGAAAAATACTGGTTCAGAGTAACAGCTACGTAGAATACGTTATGCCTTCTCTAAAGAGCCCCAAGGGAGGATTTTTTTTCCTCCTTCCACCAAGAACACCAACAATTCTGAGCAAACGTCTCTTTCTTCTTTTTCGCCCTATTCCCCTCGTCTACTAATCTTGAGGACGTGGTGAATGAGTTAATGAGTCAGGCCTTGTTTTCCCACCAGGTGTAAGAGCTTAAAGCCAGAGAGAGATTGTGGCCTGCTTTTAATGAGTGGAAAAGATACTGTGAAGTAATTAAAAAAAAACCCAAAACTTCTGATTTCATTTTATCTTTTTAGGTCCCGCTGAAATTTTATTCTTTCTCTTGCCCATTTACTTTGAATTTAGTATGACCGTAGTTGGCTGTCTGCTTGAGTCTTTTCTGAAATAAGGTAGACCACAGAGGAAATAGAAATAAATAAACCTCTTACTGGCCACACTTGTTCTGTCAGGTACTGGAACGTTTGTGGCAAGCAATACATTTTTTTCCCCAAGCTTGCAATATCTATAGTTAGTTGAGGTTTAGGTATATAGTTAGTCTCTTCTAAAAATACAAACAAGAACTCAGGTCACCCTTGATTGCTCAGCAAACAGCAGTACAAACATGGGTGAAAAGAAAGATGTGGTAATTCAGAGACAGTGTGGGGAGATGCAGGGGAACAGATCGTAGCAATGGCAGCTGACTTTTGCTAAGTATTTTGTGTTGCTTCCTCTGCTGAGCAAAGCATTGCATGCATCAACTCACTTAATCCCTACTCTGGGAAAAGGCTGTTGTTTTTCATGCTGTAGACCAGGAAACTGAGGTGCAGAGAGGTAAGCAGGACTCGTTTGGACTCCTGGTGTGAGATTGAAGTATGTGTTTCTTGGTTCTCAAAAAAAAAAAAAAAAAAAAAAAAAAAGCAACTGATCTCTTTCTGCTATTTCTTTTTCTAACTTGAGTTTTCTATTCTCACTTTTGGTTTGTCCTGAAGCACATCTGTATGTAGAGAACACGGGTTATCATTGTTCCTTTTTTATCAAGTAGCCACTGACAACCTGTAGTTAGGTGTTCGCTGCAGGAGGTTGACCAGTAGTCTGTACCTTTAAAGACCCATTTCAACCTATAGAACTTGGGAATGTAGCTTATTTGGAAAAGAGCTTTTAGATGCAGTAAGGACTTCAAGATGAGAACATGTGGACTATCTGCCTCGACCCTAAATTCAAGGGCAGGTATCTTTAGAAGACACAAAAGAACACAAAAGAACTTCACAAAGGAAAAGCTTTGTGAAGACAGAGGGGGTGCAATCAAGCCACAGACAAAGGGACTTCTAGGTCTAGCAGAAGCTGCAAGAGAGAGGAAAGACTCTTCTAGAAGTTTTGAAAAACATTGAAAGCCTGCCAACACCTTAATTTTGGATTTCTGACTTTCAGAACTGTACTAGAATGTATTTCCACTATAAACCACCTAGGGTTTGGTCATTTTTTTAATAATAGCCCTAGGAAAAAAGTCTGCCTATCAGTACTTCCTCCTCTGTGGAGACACCTTTCCACTGTCCATCACCCGCAATGGTGGTGATAAAAAGGCCATGTGCTATAAACTCTGCCTTGTTCATATTTTTTTCTGCTCTAGGGCCAGAGATAATAATTTCTCATTGTATAACCAAACCCTTAGCATGCTCAGGGGACCCTCCCTGCTAGGCTCCCTTCTCTGTCTCTTGGCACCACAATTCTCTTCCCAAAGAAGAGGGAAGGAGACCTCCTTGACATCTTACGGGTGCTTTTGCTAGGACTGGACCTGAGGCCATTTGACTGAAAGGAGCATGTCACTAGCTCTAACTACCTGAGTTTCTCAGGACAGCATTGACACAGGAGTGCTGAGGGTCTTAGGATCCCTGTTAGGCAGGTGACCCACAAGGGCTAGAGTACAGCAGCTGTGTATCTGTGCACATGGACAAAACAGGCCTGAGATGGGTCAGGGTATTTTCTGTCCATACCTAAACTCCCACAGGGATCTTTTTTATAGGTTTTCTCTAACTTAAGCTTGTTGGCACTCATCTGTCACCGAGAGCCTGTTGTTTTTCCCTCACAAGCACTTCCAGAATCCTCTTGGTATTCTGAGTGGTTTGAGGCCATTCCAAAATTTATTTCCTGTTGAAGATTGTTGAGATTCTAGGTAAAGAAATGTACTAGCCCTAAGACTTTGGGTCCAACTTGTTAAAAGCATACAAACAAACACACAAAGATCTAGAAGATTCTTTAAGGAACTAGGATACTCCTATCAGACCTGACCTACTTCCCAAAACAGCACTAACCCATTTGCAAGGGCAGAACCTATGATCTAATTATTCTCCGCTGGACCCCCATCACTCAAAGTTTCCATCGTCTCAAACTATTCACCCTGCAGACCAAGACAGCCTTGCAAGAAACACTCAAGCCACATCCAAACCATAGCAGTTGATACTCAGAATGCATTTTTACTGATGCCTGGAAGCTGTTCGGTACAGGGCACAGCTGTCCTGATGGTTGCTCTATAAAGAGTGCCAGACCCAGTGCCTGACCAAGTAGGAGGCTCTCTGTGGAGGGGCTTGTGAGCCTGTGAATGAAGGTAATAGGCCCAAATTCATGGGATTGGCTACTCTCGTGTCTGTCTCCAACGAAGAGTCCAGCCTCTGTAGGATGTTCTTAGACAGACACAAGTATGTGATTAAGTCTTAATTTGTTTCCATTTCCCACTTCTAATAAAATTGAAGGATATCTGTCATATAGCTGGGTCCAACGGCAGTGGAAGAGTCTAGACGAACTTCTAGGATGTTGCCAAAGCAGCATCTGCATCACTTGTACATGAGGCCCTGGAAGGACCATCTACTTCTTACGACAGTGTTTGCAGATGACATAGTCTAACCGAATCATATGTCGAGAAGGAATAGGAGGCCAAATTCTCATATGCCCGTATCTGGATTTCTTGCTTCTTGCTTTATCTTTCCTGTGTGTGTGGGGGGGGGTATCTTAAAGCCATTGGATGATGGTGTTCATCTGTAAGATTCAGGGTATTTTCTTACCTATCTACTATATCATTGTAAATTGAACAAGGTAAATTGTAGTTTTTCTAGTATCACTGTCCCACTTATATTCAGAAGCCTTGTGTATTCCCAAAATAACTTTTAAAAATAAGTCATTTTTTGAGATTATAAATATAATTACATCACTTCTTCCTTTTATGCCCTCCCATTTACTGCCCCCCCCACTCTTTTAAATTTGTGGCCCTTTTTTATTCAATTGTTTTTTATATGTCTATTCTTAAACACAAAAATTCAACCTGCTTAGTCAGTATGTTACATGTATGTACGTTTTCAGGATCGACCATTTGGATGACCGGTTGGATAACCGGTCGGTGTGCTCCTCCCTGGGGAAGACAATTTTTCTCGTTCTCAGCATTCCTTAGGTGCCCATGGCTCTTATCTGGGGCTGAAGCCTCCTGAGCTTCCCCCCTTCCACATTAACACATCCATTGGTGCCATCCTTGTTCAGACAGCCAGTTGGTGAGACTTCATGGGTGTGCTTTCGGACATATCTAGGAAGCACAATCTCACAGCAAACTCCCTTTTCCTCTGGCCCTTCCAATCTTCTTACCCCCCTGTTATGCAATGATCCCCGAGTCTTAGGTGCAAGAATTGCATTGTTGGCGCAGCAGTTTAGGACTGGCTTCTCCTACTCTGCCTTTTGATTGATTGTTTTCCGCGGCGGTCTCTGTCTGTTGTGAAGAGTTTCCTTGGTGATGGATGAAAACTACACTTATCTGTTGGCATTAGAACAAATATTTAGGATGTAGTTAATGATTGTGCTGGTTTAGCAAAGTGGAGGTTGCAGATTGTCCTTGAAGATCCTCGATTTCACTATTCCTGGGAAGTTGCCTAGGTTTTCAGTACTAGACGTGATTTCCCTCTTGACGAGTGGATCTTACGTCCAAAGTTGAGCTAGAGATCTGTTGGTTACCACCCAGGTATTCTGTGCCACTACAGAACCCTTTAGGGTTAGCACGTAATTCTGGTCATCCTTGTGCTTCATAGGGGTCAAAACTGGGCAGGATTTTTGGCTGCCTCCCTCCTTTGGGATGACACCTTCTGAATCCACGAGAGTCTCCGGGAGAAAGCTTTCAGCTCAGGGCTTCTGGATCCTTGGTCCAAAATGTATAGTGTCCTAAGCAATAGGGACTTGTCTTCCACCTTAGAGCTGGGGTGGGGTGGGGTGGGCAACTAAAGGCAACAGCAAGAGCCTATAATGTTTTGGGGATCTCTTAGACAGCCCTGACCAACAACTCAAAAGAGGGCTTCTTATGCCTGTTGTTGGAGTTTTTTCAGGTGGTCTATGTGTCTTGGGGAAAGGATTGTCATCCCAGATGGGAAAATTCAACTACATTCAAACTATGCATGTATATCTACATACCAACATGCATGTAAACTCCTTGCAACAGACAGAGACCACTGCAGAAAACAGTCAATCGAAAGGCAGAGTTATGGAACCCAGTCCTAACTGTTGCTTCTACAGCAGAGTTCTTTTACCTAAGAGGCAGGAATCATTGCATAAGAGAGGGAGGAAAGATCGAAAAAGCCAGAGGAACAGGGAGTTTGCTGTGAGATTGTGTCTCCTAGATATGTCGCAAAGCATATTTTTAAGTAAATAGTTAATTGTATGGTTCCTTGTGGCTTTTCCAGACACCCTTACTGTTATTTTACCCTCCTCTATCCTTCTGTGGCATTTCTCCCCTCCCCCTTCCTAGTTAAAGCTTCCATGTTTTTCCCATCTCCCCCTTCAGGTCCCTTTTACCCTGCTGTTCTTCTCTGTTGCTATCCCACCCCGACCCCTGCATTGGTCCATTTCTACCTTCCTGGTTTCCGTGGTTACTCATGTTACATATCCACGCCTGAGGAGTTGGAGCTAGAAACTTGGGATGAGAGAGATCATTTGATGCTTGTCTTTCCAGGGCTGGGTTACCTCACTCGGTACGGTCTTTTCTAGTTCCGTCCATTTACCTGCAATCTTATGATTTCGTTTTTCTTTACAACTGATTTCCAGAGTGTATATGGATCACATTTTCATTGTCTGTCCATCGGTTGAAAGATAGTGACGTTGCTTCCATTTCCTAAGTGTTGTGTATAGAACATCAATGGACAGACTGATCAAAATATCCACAGAGTAGGCTGTGCCACGGGGTGGTGAAATCGGGTCACGTGGTAGACCTGCTTTTAGCTTCCCCACAGTGATTCCCAGAGTGGTTGGACTAGTTCACAGTCCTCCCAACAGTGAGAGAGGGCTCCTCTTTCTCCACATCCCTTCTCCAACAGTTTTTGTTAACCTTTGCCATTCTGACTTTGGTGAGATTAAATCTCAAAATTGTCCTGATTTGGATTTCCCTAATTGCTAGGGACAATGAACTTTTTTCTTTTTCTTTTCTTTTCTTTTCTTTTCTTTTTTTTTTTTTTTGAGGTATTTGTTAGACTTTTTTTTTTCTTCTTGAGACCTGTGTTCAGATTCAGGTTCATTTTTTGAATAGTCTTTTTTTGTTTGACTCTTTCATTTTTGAGTTCTCTATATATTCTGAATATTAAACCTCTAGCAGATGTATAGCTGACAATGATTCCCACCATGCTCTGGGCTCATACTTCGCCCTGTTGACTGTTATTTCAGTTGTGTGGAAGACTTTGAGTTTCATGAAGTCTCACTTGTCTATTGTTGACCTTAATTCCTGGGCCAATGAAATCCTATCTAGGCAGTCATTTCCTATACCTCTGTCATGTAAGTATTAACTATGTTTTCTTATAGGAGTTTTAGATTTTCAGGCTTGAGCTTGAGGTCTTTGATCTGTTTGGAGTTTAGTTTTTGTGAAAGGTGATAGATCCTGGTCTAATTTCTTTCTTCTGTGTGTGGTCAGTAAGTTTCCCCAGCACCATTGTTGAAGATGCTTTCTTGACCCTGTATCCTACAGCACTGCTGAACTTATCATTTCTAGATGTTTTCCGGTAGAAATTTTGGTATCTCTAATGTATAATACACCATTTGCAAACAGAGGTCGTTTGACTTCTTCTTTCCTATTTATATCCCTTTAATTTCCCTCTCTTGCCTTATTGTGCTCTAGCAAGTGCAAAGGAATGGGGATAGTGGCCATCCCTGTCTATTTTCTGATTTAAGTGGGATTGATCTAAGCTCTTCTTCATATAGGATGACATTGTCTTGAATTTCTCACATACAGCCTTCTAGCCTACTTTATCTAGAACTTTTATCTTGAAGGCATATTGGATCTTGTATCTATTGTGATGATCATGTGATTTTGTCTTTAAATCCATTTATGTGGCCTATTACTTTTATTGACTTGTGAGGCATAATTGTTTTAATGTAAGTCTATGTTTGACTCAAGTCTCTTCTGACTATGAGCATAAGTGCCCTGTTTTGGCTTCCTTTCTTTTATTGGCTTGTGGGAGATTCCAGGCTAGTCCCGGGTTTTTCTCTATGGTTACTTGTCATTTTTTGAGACCATTTATTTAAGAATGAAGGAGGCTTCTGCTGAGTGCATCATCTCTCTCACGGCTCTGTGATTTCCGTTCTCGTTGTTGATATTCACGGTAGAGATCCTAGACCAAGGAAGGCTCTGTGGCCACGCCTCAGATCAAAGGACTTTCTCTTTTCTTCATTTTGAAACAGGCTTGTGTTTATAAGGGCTATCTCTGCACAGGGTAAAAAAGTCCAAACAGAAGGAACAAACCAGTTAGAACATCTTATCAGTGTTAGGGGAAATGAAGCAAAGAGCGATGACAGGACTAGTTTCCATGGGGACCAAGGTGTGTGCGGTTCCCCTTGCTCAAGAGAGCCTCAGGTGATTTTCTCAGCTCAGCCAGTTCTTCCTCAGTTGGGCAGGTCTGTGCATATGCACACATGGGAGGACTCAGGGGACAGTCTTCCCACTCAAAGTGTGTACAATCACGTGCACGCAGGACTAGAGGATTCTGGGCCCCTGGAGTCTGAAGATGTCTCAGGGTCTGGGCAGACACATAATAGCGCAGTTTCTGTTCATTGCTGCTCAAGGATCTTTGATAAGATGCCTGTGTAAAATCTCAGTTTAAAAAATGAATCTTAGATTTGGAGAGATGGTTCAGCCGTTAAGAGAGTATACTGCTCTTGGACTGGACTCTACCTCAGCACCCACATTCAGTGACTCCAACCCAGCTGTGACCCCAGCTTCAGGGGATCCTCTGGATCTGCACTGATATGCATATATGCTTCCCCACAACACATCCTCCCCACAGATACACAGACACAACACATCCCCCGCCACAGACACACAGATACACAGATACAACACATCCCCCGCCACGGACACACAGATACACAGAAACAACACATCCCCTGCCACAGACACACAGATACACACACACACACACACACACGGATGCTAGTTCAGTTCCTGGCACCCACATTGATGACTCCCAACTAGTAGTAACCCCAGCTCTGAGGAATTCAATACCTTTTGAACCTGCACTTAAGTACACATAGGCTATCCCTCACAACACACACACACACACACACACACACACACACACACACACACACACACACAGACTCTAGTTCAGTTCCGGGCACCCACTTTGGGTGGCTCCCAAACAATTGTAAGTCCAGCTTTGGGGACTCCAATGCCCTCTGAAACTGCACTTATATACTCATATACTATCTCTCACACTACACACACACACACACACACACACACACACACACACACACACACACACATTTTTACATTAAAGTATTTTAAAATATTAAAGTATTTTTTAAGCTCCCAGATCCTATTTAGCAGTTTGAAAACGTAGTGAAAAGTTATGTGTAGTCTTTAAAAAGCTTACCCCTTTAACTATTTTAGAGCATGCATTTCAGAGTCATTAGACACCTTCACAGTATTTCACATCCATCGCAACCAATCCCTTCCAACCCCTTTTTCACCCCACCCAAATAAACCGCCATATTCATTAACCAGTCACCACCATTTCTTCCTTCCCTGGTTCTTGGCAACAGCTGAGCTGCCTCCAGCTCTCATAGCTTTGTTCTTCCTGGTTGTTCCCTATAAACGGGGCCATTTCATGGTTGTTCCTTCCTGTCGGGGTTCTTCTTGTCCGTACCATCTCTTACAGTTGAACATGGGGTTGCATGTGTCAGTACTCCGTTCCTGATCTGTAAATGAAATGGAATGACACCCAGTGGGATACATGAAGCAGAATGGAGTGATATCCCACGGAATGCACTTGCTACACGTAGTTTATGGATTCACCAGCCGGTGGGCATTAGGGCTGTTTCTAGCTTTGGGCTTTATTACTATGTGCACGTCCACATATCACAATTGAATACTTGTAATTCTTTGAGCACACATCCAGACAGTCAGTGAAATTCTGGAGTGGCCAGCAGGCAGCTTGTGTGTTTAACTTCCTGAGGACTGGCCAGAGCGTTTCCCACAGTGGCTCTGCTATTCCACATTCGCTTAGCGGTGCTTGAGGGGTCCAGTGTCTCCCGATTATCAGCGATGCCTTTTATATTCTAGTTTTCTTTTCTTTCCTCTAGCCATTCCGGTGGGGGTGAGATGCATGTTGTTTTAATTTGTAATCCTTTAGCGACTCAAGGTCTTTTGGGGATCTTTACTCATGTCAGGATGGTCTGTCCTGGCAATTGCTAGATTCAGTCATCGTTTTTATGAATTCACGATTCTTGTTTGATTCCTGTGAATCCTATTGAATTCCTGTTTGTGTGTGTGTGCACAAATGTGTGTGCGTGTGTGTTCATGCTCATGCATGCAGTTCTTGAAAAGACGTTACTTAATGTCTTGTGGAGTAGAATTCAGGTTGTGTTACATCAGAACTCTTCATCTAGGAAGAAAATACAACACGTTTTTCAGAGTCTATATTCAAGAGAGAAGCTTTAAATTATAGGGGTGAATTCCAGGAAAAATGTCTGGAATCCTTTTTTAAAGAGTACGTTGTATTTATTCGTTGACAGCTTCATACATGTAAACAATATACTTTGACCATATCCATCCCCAACTCCCTTTCCACTCCTTCTAGACCTTTCCCAGATATATCCTCCTCTATTAGTTCCTCCTCCATGTGCACGGGCGTGGGGCCAGCAGCCATAGCATGAGCAGATTCATAGCGGCCACACCCCCCAAAGGAAATGGCCCTCCCTCCCTGATCAGCCTCAGCTGACAGTAGATCTTATCGGAGACTATGGGAGCCCGTCTCCCTTTCAGTCTTCATTTTGACTGGCTTGGTTTTGTGCAGATAACCATAGGTGCAGCTGCTGGTCCCTAACAGCAATAGTCTCTTCTTCCATGATGCTCCCTGAGTCTGGAGGGGATTGATAAGATATCCCATTTAAGGCCGAACACTCAAGAGTCACTTACTCTCTGTACTTTGCCTGCATGGAATGCTACCCACTGCAAAAAGAAACTTATTTAGCTAAAGCTGAGAACAACACTATTGTGTGGGTTTAAACAAAACATTTAGAAGGCACATTGAGAACATGTCAACTCAGCAAAAAAGTTGTACTGGGTTTCCAACTGGGGCCTATGACTTTCACAGTCACAGGATTTTGAACATGTTTACAATATCAGGCACAAATTCCCACCTGTGGAGCAGGCCTCGAATGCGATCAGAAAGTAGTTGGTTACTAGCGTCCATGCCACTATGGCACCAGTGGGTACATCTTGCCTGGCTGCATTACT
The DNA here is from genome assembly GCA_963919715.1 of Microtus obscurus. NCBI lineage: Eukaryota > Metazoa > Chordata > Mammalia > Rodentia > Cricetidae > Microtus > Microtus obscurus. The sequence continues at coordinate 30,398,148 of CAWTZC010000297.1, forward strand.
GTGCATGCAGAATCCAGTGCTGAACCAATGAGAGTTTAATACCACGGATGCGTTTTCTCCCCCAGCATCCTCATAGCACCTTCTGGGATTTTGAAATCTAGCCAACAGGGAAAACATTTCCATGAAATCAGTTCCTTTTTATTTGTATTCATTTTCACAAGGACACCAAAAACAGCACCAAGCAATATTGCTCTCTGATTTTTCACACACATTAAAACACTAAAATTCCACTAAACCTTCAGTCTGCCCCCCCCGCCCCCATTGGCCCACCTGTGGCTGCCACACACTGAGTGATGCAGAGTTCATGAAAATGCCCGTGGCTTTCAGTTCTTCTTTATTAACGGACTGTTATAAATACAGTAAAATTTCCCCCCAATAGCAGTGTTGGAAACTCTTCCAGCATTTCAAAATATTGTCAGTTCAGTCTCTGTGTGTGGTTCTGTATAGAGGTCTCCTTGAGATGGCTGGGCCCCTTTCTAGATTTCACTGTGTGAGATCCTGAGGTGGAAACCCCCTACTGACCTTCCTTTTTCTTCCCTGTTGTGTGGTGCAGGGAGGGATCCCTGGTACTTAGCAATGATCAGAACTGCCCAGAAGCTTTAAACAAACAAACAAAATACACCTCTCGACCATACCCACCCCACCCCACCACATTCCACAGAATTCAAGACAGCAGGGCAGAGAATCTACATCTAGACGACAAGAGACAATGTGTGGATTAATAAGGGATCACACGACTGTGGCTCTGAGAAATTTAGATACAGTGAACCAAAATAGTTGAATTCCTTTCTTCGGTTCCCTCACTTGTAAAATGGAAATTAGAAGCATCTACTTAGCCCTTGGTCACTTGCAAGAAACAAAAGTGAGCCTCACGTGGACATCATCGGCTGTGCAGGGTACAGGTGTGATCGGAGGGAGGGCTACCACGTAGACATGCATCGTCAGAGGTGCAGGGCACATGTGCAGTTGGAGGGCTTGTTTCATGGTCAGGCCCCCCTACATACCCTCACCCACTCAGTTTAACTCAGATGTGGAATTTAGCACAACTTCAGGAGCCCACGCTGTCTTCAGCCAAACCCCAGAACTTCAGCTTTTACTTAACTTTTCCTCCCCTCGTTTCAGGAAAAGAAGATTTTCCAGATCCCCTGGATGCATGCAGCTAGACACGGGTGGGACGTGGAAAAAGATGCGCCGCTCTTCAGAAACTGGGCGATCCACACAGGTATCGACCCTTGCCTTGATTGTTTACACGTTGTTGAATTTAGCTTTCATTTACACAAGTCTCCTGGCTTATGACCTCATGAAGAGAGCTCTGAAATCCTGTGACTTGTCCCCAGGTGCATTCAGGGGATAGATGAGGAGGATAGATGACGTCACTCAGCAGTGATGTCACCCATTGATGTGGTATTCTTAGAAGTTCTTAAACATAGCGAGGGGGAACTTTAGCACTACTAACTTATAACAATATATTCATTTATTACAAGATTTCTATAGGGAGCTATCTTTAGAAGTGAACTTTGTGCATAATATTTGAAGCTAGTTAATTCTGCTTGTTGGCTTTCTAGTCTTCCATATAGATAGAGTCTTCCTTCTTCCATTTTACTTTCCCCTCAAACTGTACAGTAGAACCAGAGAGATGAGCTTGTTCCAGTGTGGTCCCTGGTGTCCAAGTTTTTCAAATAAATTGCCTGTACTTTTAGAAAGTACAGCAAAGCAAGATTGTTAGTCGTCTGGGACAAAGAGGCTTTCTGCTCTCTGGGTCTCTCTCTCTCTCTCTGTCTCTCTCTCTCTCTGTCTCTCTCTCTCTCTGTCTCTCTCTCTCTCTCTGTCTCTCTCTCTCTCTTTCTCTCTCTCTCTGTCTCTCTCTCTCTGTCTCTCTCTGTATCTCTCTCTCTCTGTCTCTCTCCTGTACTGCTTTAGACTTTTTTGCCTGTGTTAATGTCCCCCCTCTTTTCCTTTGTCTTCGGCTATTTTGCTAGGAAAGCATCAACCAGGAGTAGATAAACCTGATCCAAAAACATGGAAAGCAAATTTCCGATGTGCCATGAATTCCTTGCCTGATATTGAAGAAGTGAAAGATAGAAGTATAAAGAAAGGAAACAACGCCTTCAGAGTGTACCGGATGTTGCCCTTATCTGAACGGCCTTCCAAGAAAGGTAAAGCTCTTTACTGACTAAATAAAAGATCCCTCACTGTAGGCCACGGTGCCCCTGAGTCTCTTCATTTCTGCCCCTGTAGACACTTTGAAGGGCAGAATACTTGTTCACTCGAGAGGTGATAATTCTGTCTTTACTTGCCTTGGAAAAATGACTTTCAAGGCACCGAAGGCCAAAAGATCCGTTTGTGATTTTGATCGTGTACATCTGAGGCAGTGGGTTTCGGGAGGAATTTAATGTGGGGAAGCCCACCTTTCTGGTTTTCCAGAATTGATCCAGAACTCCCTTTTTGTTGCCACAGGAAAGAAACCAAAGACGGAGAAAGAAGAGCGAGTTAAGCACATCAAGGTAATCTTTGGTTGCTTAGAAAGCCCGTGTTGGGACCGTGTATGTAATGATTGATATTCTGTCTCATCAAAGCGAGTAACAGGACCTTTGTGGAGGCTCTGCTCTTTCTCCTCTTCCTATTGTGTTGTATCTATTTATATTTCCTCCTCTGCATGCACTCACTTGCAGACACAAGTACACATATGCTTGGCTTACTCCACTGTCCCAGAGAAAAGCACAAAAGACAGAACAGAGTCAGAGCTGGACAGTCACCCTGCTTAGCCTATCGCTTAGCTCCAAGCAAGCTCCAGCGACCAACTATGTCTAATATTGTGAAATGGGTTTTCAGGCTATGAAATATGTTTGAAAACTATGGTAATTCTTCTGTATTTCTATTAAGAAGTGTTAGCTATCTTTCTGTCCCATCATAAGCTATGAGCTTGAGAACACAGCAGTTCAGACTCTCTAGCAGTGTGAGTCTCCGTGGTTCTTCTCTGTTCCGTGGTTGAATCAGTCCTTAGTTCTCTGAGGGGATGGGTCTGTGTGCTGGAGATCGTCAGTTGACTAGATGGTGAAACCACCCCTACATTCCAATCCTCTTTGTACATAGAAGGTGTAGCCCTTGTTAAATAGTGAGAGAGATGTCAGATCCCGTGCCTGACTGAGGAGGCCCATCGGTTGCTAAGAAAAGGGTCAGACAGTACAGTTAGGGACCCAGGGACCATCCAGGACGTGATGTAGGTCACTGTCTTCTGTGTGTAGGGGAAGGGATTGATGGATAAGAGTTGAGTGGCTTGTGTGCATGGCTCCTTAGATGTGAGCTTGAAGAAGTGGAACATTTTGATTTACAATAAAAAAAGCAAAATCACAAAGTGACTTAATTTAGGTATGCCATTGAGTTTGGGAAGGGGCAACATCCTGTGCTATTATTGGGGCTTGGTCCCCAGGAGTCCCCTCCCCTGCAAGGTATCCTCATGGGAAATGATGGAGTACTGTTTGTGTAGAAGCTATCCATATTTTCCATTTACTTTAAACTACCCCTTAGTTACTTTTAATGCCTAATATATAAAAATTGTTGTGTTGTATCATTTAGGGATCAATAACAAGAAAAGAAGTCTATATATGTTTAGTATAGACCAGTGGTTGGTTGAATACTAGGTATATAATTGTGGTATACATATGGTTAACTGCTATTAGATTTATTTTTTTTTAATGTGTATAGGCTGCCTACCTGTATGTCTGTGCACCATGTACATGCCTGGTACCTATAGAGGCCAGAGAGGGGCTCAGATCCCTTGGAGCTGGATTTATGGACAGTTGTGTAAAATTTACATTAGGCCACCGCCCTAATTTTAGTATCAATCAACTCCTGGACCATATTTATTTCATCAGTGCCTCCATCCTCTTCCTGACTTTCAGTACGACATCACAGATATTTGTCCCACTTTGACTTATAGAAACAACTTTTGATAGTTGTCAAAATATTTTGAAGCCAATTTCAAATATGTTGCTTCTTCCATAAATATGTTACTAAATATCTTTAAAAGTAAATCATGCTAGCTGGTGTATTTGGCAGTGATTCCTCAGTTTTATTAAATATCGAGGCAGTGCTCAGGGCTCCAGTTATCTCAGGAATGTCATTACAGCTTCTTATAATTTTTTTTGCCTTATTTAAGACCATGTTAAAGGGTATGGTAGGGAGCACACATCTGTAATCCTTGATTTCAGGAGGCTAAGACAGAGAGATCTTGAGGATGAGGCTGTCCTGGATCATGTATTAAGAAAAAAAAAAGGAAATTGATAGGAGAACCATGTGTGTGTGTGTGTGTGTGTGTGTGTGTGTGTGTGTGTGTGTGTGTGTTTTTCTTAAGGATTTTTCATTCTTGGTTGGTTAGATTTTTTTTTTTTTTTTGAGACATGGTCTCACTGTGTAACCGAGGCAGGCTCCAGATTTAACAGCAATTCACTTCCCTCAACCTCTCCGATGCTGGGATTATGGGCAGGAGCCACCACAGCCATCTTGAGTGGTTTTATTTTTAATCTGTGCTGTTTTCATATATCTCTTCTTATATAAAAGGTTATTTTCTCCGTGTGATTATAGAAAACCAGTTATTAGTCATATTGCTTCCCATTGTGTTATTTCTTTAAGCCTACATTTTGAGCATCCTTGTTCGGTAAGAGAACAAGATTGAACTTGTTTTCCTCCCCACAAAAAATATAGTTTGAAGAATTCGCTGCAGTCTTAGGCGGGATTGTATCCTATTTACTATCTTCACAGCGTTGAGTGACTAGCACCTAGAACACATAATTTCTGTTGATAACTGAGTGGCCACACAAACATTTATTGAGTAAACATAAACAAAATATGTGTGATGGGAGTCAGGGGCTTTAGATTAGGGTGCAGATTTAATTTCACGATTGTAGTTCGAAAAACTACAGCGGAATACCATCTACTTTTCAGTCTATTTTGCCAACATGTCACCACTGTATTCCATTTGATATCAAATACCAAGGAGTGTATATATATGGTAGTTCATTATATTGTGGCTCTTTAAGACAGAAAAAACGCTTTCTGTGAAACTGGGGCCCAGTCAAGCTTAAGACATGTAGTATTTCAGGACTGTGGAAAATGTGAGGAAGTGTGACTCCTAAGGAGGATGGTGTGCGGGGTTCTCATAAGCAAGGGGTAACTTTGGTTACATCAGCCTTGTGGGTCTTGTCTTTTGTAAGGTCACCAAAATGAGCAAACTGGGGAAGGCACGGCCTTGGGCGGGGCTTAGCCGCAATTGATCCAAGAACTGAGAGGCCTTAGGGGCGACCAGTGGGTGAAGCTCCCGCTCAGCAGTGAGTGTTATGAAATCTTGACTAACACTGTGTTCCTCAAGGGACGTTGCTCCCTCAGCAGAGGGCTGATGAATCACACAGTGTGGCCTAACCTTTGGATGTAGACTTTTTTTGCATGTCTTGCGGTGTTAAGGTAGAACATGAATCGGGCTTCTTCAATTCTAGGGTTCATAGTTGCTAAAGATATTGCTTGACTTAGGGTACCTGCAGAATGTTCGCGAAGTTAATTCCAGAATTGCTCTGGGATCATATAGCCAGAAGCTTTTCTTTAATAAATTATTAATAGTTGACTCTTTTTTTGTTGCAAATCAAAATATATAAACTGAGCCAGGTTGGTGGCATATGCCTATAATCCCTGAACTGGGGAGGTGAAGGTAGGACCAGGAGTTTTAGATAAGCCTCAGCCAGGTAGCAAGCTTGAGGTCAGCCTGTGCTACACAAGATCCTGTCTCAAAAAGTAAAACAATCCCCGACAAAACAACAACAAAACTAAGAAAATACCTACGCAGAAGTCTTCAGTCGTATGCAAATGTGTGAGTGGCTAGCCCAGCTAGAGGCCTACTGAGAAAATCGCTCTATGTTCATAGAACTGCAGCTGCGTACAGTGCTTGAAGCAAGTGCTTCCCAAGCTTCAGTGCAAGCTAAAGTTTTAATTTATTTAGGGCTCGCTAGCCGGGTGCTTGAAGTTTTCCCCTGGGCCGGAGACATGTTCACTGTCTGCTCTTTGTTGTCCCCACAGAACAATATCTCCAGGATTCCTGGTCATGTAGTGGAGGTAGAGATAAAGGGAGACCTTCAGGGTTCAAACGGGGTCACGCTGGGCGGGATAGTATTTTCTTGTCATTCCGCATTTACAGAGCAGAAGCAGGAGAATGCTAAGCCCTTCTCAAAGAAAGATAAAGTTGCTTGTGCCTGTTCTTTCCGAAGTCAAAGTGTTAGGGAAAAAATGCTTCTTGTGGATACATACCTATGTGTCTATGGCATGTGTAATCATAGGTCATATGAATACATGACACTAACTAAATATGTTCTACCTTTCATCCCTATCCACGTTCTGTTCTTTATTCAGGCACAGACACCCCCAGATTGAGAAATTAAAACAAACCTGTGGCTTGTAGCTGGTCTGGCAGAGGTGAAGCTATTCTGCTATTCCGAAGAGGCTGTTAGACCCTAAAACAATGAACCCCTAAGAAATGGGAAGTCTCTCAGAAATCTCATGCTGGGAGAACGAAAAGGCCCCATCCAAGGGGGAAGCTTGTCTCCCAATGAGATTTCACACAGCCCTAATAATTCATTAGACCACCTTATCATATCAAACTTTGGGGTCACAGCCTGTTTCTCTAAGCCATGTTTGGCCACCTATCCTCAATAAACCAATTAAAAGACCCAAATAGCAGGAATCAGGAAATGGAGGGGTTTTGTTTGTTTGCTTGTTTTTACATATGGCCACACTGGGAAGAAGAACAGAAAGATCCAGTGAACCCCTCAAAGTCCATCTTCAGGGTCCTGAAATGCAAGTAAAGTTCAAATAGGGGGCAGAGAACATGAACATCTTCACGTCATAGGATGGTCCTGTCCACCACCGACCCAGCCTCTTCTGGGCTTCGGTCGCATTTTGTAAGGTCGTCTATTTGAGAGACCTTCATTGCCACGACTCTCAGTCTGAGAGTGTATCCTGTGCTTAGTGAGCCATGCATCACGGGAATAAACTTGGCCTACATGGGGCTACCTACCTGCCTACCGACGAAAGTTAGAATACGGGAAACATCAGTGAGCAGTCCTAGACAGCAAATGTCTGTGTTTCAAAAAATATCAGGGAACAGATTGCTCTGTGGGATAGAGGCAACACCAAGAACAGTAAGGCCGAAGTGGGTAGAGTGGCAGGTGTTGTCAATTTTAGTTTTTCTAGATGATTTCGTTACCTTTTTCAGCTCTTCCTGCGATGGTCAGATTTTTCTCCCCTTTCCTTGTCAAGGAAGCGCAGGCACAGGGATGAGCCATTTCCCAAGATGTCATAGCTTCAGGGAGTCAGTGAGCTCATGCTGCAGCCTTTTGGAAACCGCAGAACCTGAGCCAGACCTCATTCCCTAGTCGCAGGACCTTCCGTGAATGAAGGTCTAGAGGTTAGAGTTATTTGGTTTTCTCTGAGTGAATATGGAAAGGGCTGAATTTGAGCGGTTTTTGTGTGGAAACAATGGGAAATAAAGACACACAGGTAAGGAAGAATGGGTGCTTCCTGCGCTCGAAGGTTGTTTGCTGAGGAAAACACAAGTATTTCCAGATCAAAACATCAGCATTTCTATGGAAACAGAATAGACAGGGGCCTTACGTCATTTGGTGAAAGTCACTGGTTTATGTTAGTTCTGAGTGCAGACTTGTGGGTAGAAGTCACAGAAAGGTAGATACCAGTTCCGCAGAACTTCCTCATAGGACTGTTTAGTGCGTCTGAGACCAGAGTTGGCTTCAGACTGTGCGGTCCCAGTTTGATAGGTCAGTGGCTGCCTGAGGGAGCTGCTTCTGCAGCAGCCCCTTCCTTGCTTGGGAAAGTTCTTCAGGTTTGAAATTGTGATTACAAGAGAATCTGTGTCAGCGATCCACTCAGAAACACCAGAGCTGCTCTGGAGAAAGCAGGCATGGAGGATGGAGTGGGCTGGGAGCATCTCTGGTCCACCCCTTCCCCTGCTGGTGAGCCGATTGCCTCTATGCGCTCTGCAACGATAGCTTTCTTCTAGATAGCTTTATCTAGAGCTGAATCCGAGTGACTATGGCTCTGGAACATAGATTTCGGTCACTGCAAATTCCGTGTTCCAACGTGGAAGCAGTTCCACGAAGATTTATAGACTTATAGAATCAAGAAAATCACAAGTCAAGTTTAAAATACATGGAAGGGTTCATCAGAGAGTCACTTACAGAGATGGGGGAGCTTTTCCATAGGCCTTTTATCTGATGGCATTCTTTTTAATCATCTATTTTTATTTCATGGGCATTTGTGGTTTGGCCTGCATGTCTGTCCATATGAGGGTGTTGGATCCCCTGGAACTGGAGTTACAGACAGTTGAGAGCTGCCATGTGGGTGCTGGGAATTGAACCCAGGTTCTCTAAAAGACCAGCTCTTAACCACTGAGCCATCTCCCCGGACCCTGGATGGCATTCTTAGTTTAGAGTTGGTGCACAGTAGTAGACTGCTATGGTAATATATTTTTTTAAGTTTGTATTGACTAGTCACGTGATGTTGGTTCTGATACAGAGGGGTCAAGGATGCCTATTGTGGAGGCTAAAGCTAGCTCATGGCAGGTTAATTGGCCCTGGACCAGCAACATTCCAATCTCCTTATATTACTGAAGTTATTCAATGGGTCAGTCTCTCCAGACACAATAAACCAGAGATTCTTGTTCACACGTCTATGGCTAACTTCAGGAAATAAAGTTAAACTGCTTGGGCAAAGTGTTGGAACCCAGTGGAATTTATATTTAGTGGTGGCTCATGGTAGGAGGAAGAGAATGACGAACTCTAGCAAGTATAGACAGAGATGGTGATCAATGCGGTGGAGAGGAGGAGACGTTTCTTCTGGGTATGACCAGTAAAGACAGGAGTGGATTAAAGGGGAGGCTACAGGGAGGGAATTCTAGGCCTGGAGCTTGTTTGTGGGTGAAGTGAGAGAGAGCGCAGGCGAGCAAGCTCCAGCTGACTGAGGTTCAGAGCTGCGAACATTCACTCCAGAACAACGCTGTAAGCCTTGAGAGCAGTCCTTCTCTAAGACAGGAATTCTCTGAGAGGACAGGAAAGAGGATGTGAAGGGTGTGCCAAGGGCAGAGGTCAAAAGGGAACCAGCAGTGAGAGGGAAGGAAAGATGAAGGTGGACCAGAGGCCTCCAACAGCTTTTGTTCTCTGTGGTGCTGGGACTGCTGTGGTGGGAGTCTCTGCACCCTCCCAGGCTTGGTTCCCTGCCTTCATTATGAAGCTCAGCCTGGACCTTTCGTTAGCCGATCCCTAAGATGCCTTTAGATTTGATGTCCTGGATTTGACGTTTAGAGAGCATTTTGGGATAGGAGGTGGGTTAGGGTGGGAACTATTCTTACGGCTGTTCCATTGGGCCCTGGAAAGGTAGATCTAGACAAAGCACAGGGCGGAGGCAGAAGTGGCTCGGAGCAGAGGGAGGAGTAAGATACTTCAGGCATCAGCTTGCCTGCTGCTTTATTTGAGGTCCACTCTAAGCCCATCTAGCAAGCCAAGCGGGAGACCAACCAAAGTGGGAGGTTTCACAGTTGTAAGGATGGCCACCACATGTTCTTTAAACTCTGCATTGCGCCAGTTTCCTTTCACTTAAAAATCCATTAGTCTCTGCACTAGGCCTTAGGTTCTTTTATTACAGAAGATGTCTTTGAGTTTAGAGATTTGGCAGGGCCAATGCACCATGGAGGAAATCTGCCCGAGCACGGTTTGTTTGGTTGGTTTTGCTGGCGTGAAGCAAGAGACTTAGAAACCACGGTAGCTACAGGCGTTGATTTGTACAAGAGCCTCTGTCTAACAGGAGGCTCAGCACTCCCTGGGCTAGAGTGAGGTATGGTTGAGACCAGGCAGAAGTGGTCCTTTAGAGGTGACCAGGACAGGCCACCCGTCACCACTGACACTGTCTCTGTGCATGCTCATAGAGGACCATCACCTCTAGTCACAGTTTGGAATCCTTGAGTTCATAATGTAATTTAGGTTGTTTAAGACATGTTTGTGTCATATTATTTATTATTTATTTATGCGTCTGTGCGCATGCCCACACGTGCACAGTGCTCAGCGGAGGTCAGAGAACAAGCTAGGGAAGCGTGTCTCTCCTACCACGTGGGTCTGAACTCAGGTCCTCAGGCTCTGCAACCAATGCCTGTATCTGCCAAGCCGTATTGCGGGCCCAGTCCAGCTTCTGATACCCCCATTTCTAATGGTTTCAAAACTTTTGACTGAGTTCTTGAAGAAACGTCGCTCTTGGGATCATTTGTTCCACTTGCCAGGGAGCTGAACAGCCCACTGTGCTGTGCGCATGTCACCATCTTGTCCCTCTGGAGTGACAGTAGCAATGAGAGTTTGCCGGGAGTGGTGGGAGGAGGAGTAAGGCAAGTTCCAGATAGCCTCTCAGTAGCCAATGGCTGAAAGTTCTGCCTTGAGCAGGACACCAAGTAGGCAGAGAGGAGCAGGGGTCCACCCCGGTCTGTCTCTGTTTCACCCTGATCCATCTCTGTTCCACCTTGGTCTGTCTCTGTTCCACCCCGATCCATCTTGGTCTCCATTGGGATGATTGCAGAAGGCAGCGGCTGTCTTTGCATTTGAACGTCCTGTGCAGGCAAAGGCTTAGCTCAGCTCCTGCATCTCACCAGGCTAAATGGAGCATGATCTGGGACAATTAATTTAGTGAGTCATAATTTTCTCTCACAAGAAGTGACAAAAGTCTCACTTGCCACCCGTTAAACTGTAGATCATGTGAAACACTTAGGGGTCCCTGTTGCAAAGTCAGAATAATTCAGTTTTTGGAATAATGCATACCTGACTGTTTTATTACTTTGATATGAAATCTACAAATAGAATAATCTTTTTTAAGGAAACAAAAGAAGATCGTACAGAAGCAGTTCTTCCTGTCCTTTCTTCAGAGACCTGTTCTTGGTTCCTTGGGGAGGAATTGAGGACATGAAGAGGCATAAAAGGATCTGGAACATTATTAGGGAGGAGAAAATGGAGCAGGGGCCATTGAGAGAGCTACGGAGAAAGGGTAGTGCTGTGGGGAGGAGCACCCCACAGCCGTGTCACAGGATTCAGGATCTTGAGAAGGAGGCATGTGTGCAGTGTTTAAAACCAATACTCAGGAGGCAGAAGCAGGTGGATCTCTGTGAGTTCAAGGTCAGCTTGGTGTACAGAGGGAGTTCCAGGACAGCCAGGGCTATACAGAGAAGCCCTGTCTCAAAAATAAATCAATAAACAAGCAAGCGAACAGGCGAACAAATAAGTAAATAACAAAAAGGGGGACAGTGTCCTCCCTGTTTGGTACCAGAGGTTGAAGCTGAGGGGAAGGGACTTGAGAAAGGGCCCATGGATTTGGGAAAAAGTTCTGTTGGTGACCTTCAGTGGTAGCGAGTGTTATTCTATAATAAATGCCTGTCTCTATTCATCTCATTTAAACTTCACCTTACTCTGTGGTGTGGGACTCATTACTGTTCTCAGTACACAGATATCTACAATGCCTTAGGAAGGGATTGCAGGGTTAAATTCAGCCCGCAGATTAGTGAGAAGCCAAGGATCCAGGCTTGGGCTGACTCCTGCTCCTCTTGTTAGCATGTCTTCTGGGGGCTTCATTCTGCCGATGGAGGTGAGACAGGACTGTAGGCCTTTGTAAGGATGCGCATGAGAAGGCAGAGTTAGCAGAGGCAGGCACTTGTTCAGATGTTTGACTATAAAGGAAGGAAAACTGGCAAGGCCCTTCCCACACTCCCCAACAGGTCAAGCCTTTTATTGGAACTTATTAACAAGGAGAAATACAAGATGCTGAGGGAGAAAGGACTGAAATTCCTGCTCAGTGGACCTGCTCTGGGTCTTTCTGGATGTTTGGCCTTTGGCAGAGCTGGTAAACCCTACTACAGCGAGTTTGTTTAGTTTTGTTTTTCTCAAGCTGAGTTGAACATCAAGGTGAAACATTTCAAACCATAATAGTCATGGGAGTTTGCCAGAGGATCATGGAGACTGTATGGAATTTGATCTTGATTCCCAGTGTGACCAATTGCTAAGAATGGCTCATAGGCCTTAGAATGCCAAGTACTCACAACGTTGCCACTCCCACAACCCTCCTCTGCTTGCAGCCCTGTCCTCATTCTCCTCCTCCAGCCTCTCCTTCTGTTTTGGATTCCTCAGGAGTTGTCTTATGTGGCTTTTGGGGCGGGGGGCTTATTGCTATCATTGAAACAAATGTAGTCCTATTGGAGGGAAGTATTCTCATCGAAGGTCTGAGAGTCACAAGGGCTGATTTTCCTTGATTGGCTGATAGTCTCACGGAGGGGAAGTTCAGATACACGTGAATGAAGAAGAAATACAGAGTTGGAACAGGGAAAGAATGTCTTCTGCTTTCGCCAGTGTCACGATGTAGCTTTTCGGGCTGGGTGGGCATTTTAGGCACAAGAAGGACATTTATGTGACACTGTGGAGGTGGGGTTGGTTGCCTGTCTGGTAATGAGTCGGTGAGAGGAGGCTTCAGCTGAGATCGTGGCCCTTCTATCAGATCATCAGTGCAGGGTGCTCGAGTGGCTGTACCCCACCACGGAGTGTCCCTGGATGCTGACCACCTTCCTCTGGGCTCCTGTCACTGGCTAACCACGGAGGCAGAGTTTGTCCTAAAAAGTGATTGCAAAAGCAGGGAAATGGCTTCTCCCTCCAGGAGAATCTGGAAGTTGGTTCCTCTGCATCCTCCCTCAGAGGAGGGAGACTTGGGTCCCACGCAGTCCAGGGCTCGCACAAGATAGCTGCCACTCTGCTCAGCCACAGAGCTATCCTGTGCAGCTGCAGGTATTTCCTGAAGGCAAGCCAGATGTGCTGAGAGCATTTCCTTGAAGGAAAATGAAAGAAACCGAATAGCTAGCGTCTTTAATGTCAGGCTAATTTAGAGAGGCAGGGGATGCATTTGGGACATGGTGTGAATGACAAACCCCAGGATTCAACAAATTAGACAGGGGGACAATGGAAGCTAAGAAAAGGGAGGGAAAGGAAGTGTTCTCAATTCTTTTTTCTTTTCTTCTTCCTAGCAAGAACCAGTTGAGTCATCTTTGGGGCTTAGTAATGGAGTAAGTGACCTTTCTCCTGAGTATGCGGTCCTGACTTCAGCTATAAAAAATGAAGTGGATAGTACGGTGAACATCATAGGTAAACTGTTTTGACATCTTATTTCTATACTCCCAAGCAGCCTCCAAGGTCTAAAATTTGCAAAACAGTAATCTCAAAATAACATAGTAAGAGAAAGTCTTGGAACATGTCCAATTCCAAGTTCTAGTCCCTCGAGGTCAGGGCTTCAAAGATGAGATGAAGATTTGTAGACGAGTCAGAACCAAGAAAAGAAAGCCAGGTTTGAAATGCTTCCTCCCTTGTGGCTGATGGCCGGCAGCTCCTCATCGATCATTGTTCAGTCACAGGGACAGAAATGTCGTTTATTTAATTTGGGAACCATGTGGGTCCTCACAGCTTCCTCCTTGTGACACCTGCCCAGAGGTAGCACTCACTTTACTGGCCAAGAAACTGAGGCACAGAAAATTTCTGTCAAAGAACTGGCTGGCCCAACAAATTCACTGACCATTCTCTACCATCCAGATACAGTTCTGTGGGCAGAAAGTAAACAGGGGACAAGCTCAGCTCTATTCCCAATTTTGTGGGGACACAGTAAACAGACAAAGCCACGGGCAAGCATAGCCCTCCCGTTTGTGGCCGGTGATAAAAAAGGAAGAAAACAGAGGTGCTTGGGAACAACCTAGAAACCAGATTTACGTGGTGGTCATGGTGGGTGTCTTGAGAAGAGCGACATTCCCCTGTAGCGGGTGTGTGAGGAGCAGCAGGTGACGCGTGGAGGCAGAGGTGATGTTGACAGAGGCCCTGGGCAGAGAACATTTGAGGGAACAGAGAGCAGGCCAGGCTGCAAAGCACGGAAGCATGATGACAGTGACGGGTCAGGAGGTCCCCTCAGAGGGAGAGGAAGTGCTATGCTATTCCTGGTTGTCAGCTTGAACACACACACACACACACACACACACACACACACACACACAGCTTTAATCCAGAACTTTAGAGGTGGGCGAGCCACCTTCAATCTGGGACACACTTTCTTCTGGCAGCCTATATAAAGGGCAAGGAAGAAGGAAGCTTTTTCTGTTTTGCCTGCTTGCCTTGTTCTCACTGGCCAGTCCATTCCACTGGTATTAGAGCCTGCTTCAGTCGGGATTTTGGCATATGTTGAAGACCAGCTGAGACACCCAGCCTCATGGACTCAACAGCTGCTGGATTCTTGGGCTTTCCATTGGTAGACAGCCATTGTTGGACTAGCTGAACCACAGCCTATCAGCCATAAATTCATTCTATTGATTCTGTTCTTCTAGAGAGCTCTGCCTAATACAGATTTTGATGCCAGAAGTGGTTCCAAAGCAACGGACATATAAGAATGAGTTTTCTAAGTATCTGGAAGAGGTTTTCCAATTTTCCAATGCTACAGTTACTGAAACCTCTCTTAGAAGCTTGGAGAATAGCAAAAGCTCATGGTGCAAAGTATTTTACATATTTCAGGAGAAACATGCATTTAATCATCCTGATTCACCAGCTGTGCAAGCAACAGATTTGGTGACTGTGTATATAAAACTTTTGACAGTTTGTGGAAAAATAAGGAAAACGACGAAGCTTAAGCTCCTAGCATGTCTGGATAAACTTGACAAAGGGAAAGAACGAGCCCCATGATCCAACTAACCAACTTCTAGCATCTTGGGATACAGTGAAAGACAGCAGTGAACTTGGTGATAAAACTGACCAGCCCCAAGTGCACACAAACAGCCTAAAGGTTTTTAAGTGTCCCCTGAAGAGAACCTCTGTAGTATCCACGGAGTGCAAGTTGTGCAAAGTCAAACCAAAGCCCTCATTATAAGGTTGGCTGAATTAACAGTGAAAATTCCAGCCACAGTTTTGGAGGGAGTCGAGTTGGAGGGTGTTGGTAGTTAAAGTAAGGGCATTAATTGGTGAAGAATGGGATCTGTAACTAGGGGTGGAGATGTGTGGGAGGCCCCTATGGAAGCTGAGAACTTTGAACCCTCAAATTCTCCGGGGCTTATCTTAGGAAGGAGTTTCTCCACCCTCAGCCAACGATGTACTCAATATGCCCAGCCCCTGAAATATTGCCTTTTTCACCTTTGATCCTTCCTTGTCTGCCAAGCCTGCAGTGACTGTCACTGAAGGAGATGACAGGCAAGACAATGCTGATGTCCCCCAGGGCCCACCAGTGTTGCTTCTAGACCTATAACCAGACTTAAGGGTAATCAGGCCCCTAGAGAAGAGATAGGAAGTGTAGGCCACAAGGAGGTGCACCACATAGACTATCTAAGAATTTAATGAATGGATTTTAAGGGTATAGGATAATGGTGGAAGGAGCGTAAGACTGGATCACACTGTGTTTACTGATCTGAACCCACAAAGTAAAGATTTTATCTTTAGTATAGGTGCTTGCTCAGTTACAAATGTTGTTGAAAGTTTGAATGGTTGACTGAAGCATTTGTCAAAAGAAGACTGGAAAGGAATTGGAGAGGCCTGATAGCCCTTGGCTTAGCTGATGAAGGGATTTTAAGGACCAGGGAAGAAACAGCGCTAGAGAGGGTACTCCGTGTAAAACCTAACCCTCTACAATGGGAAGACCCAGAAGACACGCCCTTCGCCAATCCTGTCAGACAGCAAAATGGTGAGGGGGTACCAGCATGTTTGAGGAGTTTTGGTGCCCTTTCCCTAGCTTAGGGTTGGAGATGCTCTGCTCAGGTGGATTAATTAAATGCAGTGGGTTTAATTGGGGCTGGAAGCAGCAAGTGCCAGGTGGCGGTACTGAATTGCCAAAGTCATGGTGGTTGTCGTTACCATAATGAGCAGCCTAGACAAAGCAGTGTTGACAGCAACGTAGCCGGAAATGGTCAGCACAGGTAAAATGATTCTTATGGCAGCATGACTTATATGGACCTTTGGTGCTGGCTAGTCAAATTGGAGTTTCCAGTGCCTACTGCATCTTGTTTGAGCTCTACGAGTGAAAAAATTAGCAAACAGATGAAAGATAGGTGACATTGGATCATGGCAAAAGAGAATCTCAGCTTATGAAGCCATTTCCAGACTTGAGTCAGTTTGCAGACGCAGGTCCCCTTGAAAGAAGGGACAGTCAGGTTCTCCTGAGGAAGGACCTTGATCAGAAACATAAAAGTTTTACTGTTAGCCTTTCTCCAGTCATTCCCCCAGAGGAACCTACGGCCTTTTACAAGGATTACTGTTCGCTAGGGAAAAGGAAGCAATCAGCCTTTTCAGGGTCTATTGGATACCGACTCTGAATTGATGCTGATTCTGGGAGCTCCCAAGAAATGTTCTGGCCCTCAAGTTAAAGTAAGGGCTTATAGAAGTCGGATAACTGATGGAGTTTTGGCCAAAATATAGCTCACAATAGGTGCAGCCCCGCCCCCAGTTCATCCGGTAGTCAGTTCCCTGGTTTCACAATGTATAATTGGTATAGATATACTTAGAAGTTGGCAGAATTCTTGTATTGGTTCCCTGACCTGTGAAGCGAGGGATATTATGGTTGGAAAGGCTAAATGGAAGCCTCAGCCAGGGAAAACAGTCAAAGACAGTATTACATTTCAGGAGGAACTGAAGCAATTAGTGCCACCATCATGGACTTGCAAGAGGCAAGGGTACAGGTCCCCACTGCATCTCCCTTTAACTCTCCTGTCTGGCCAGTGCAGAAGACACGTGGATGGTAGAGAATGACAGCCGACTATCAATTCTCAATCAAGTAGTGACTCCGATTGCAGCTGCTGCCCCAGATGTGGTGTCCTTACTTGGGCAGATTAACGTATCTCCTGGTACATGGTGTGCAGCTAGGGATATGACAAATGGATTTTTCTCTGTACTGGTCCATAGGATCACAAGAGACAATTGGCTTTCAATTGGCAAGGCCAGCAGTACACTCTTCTTGTTTTATCGCAAGAATGTATTCCCTCTCCAGCCCCGTGTCAGAACCTTTGTTTAAAGAGATCTTGATCATTTGTCTTCAACAAAATAATACCACATTGGTTCACAATATTGGTGATATACTGATTGTACCTAGTGAGTAAGAGGTAGCAAGCACTTTGGATGTGGTAATTCATGCACCTCAGAGGATGAGAAATAAATCCAACCAAAAATTTAAGGTCCTTCTACCTCAGTGAAATTTTTAGGAGTCCAGTGGTGTAGGGCATGCAAAGCTATTCCTTCTTAGGTGAAGGATGTTATTGCATTTGCCCCTCCCACCACCACCACAAAGAAAGAAGCGTATTTAGTGGGCCTGTTTGGGTTCCTCACATGGGTGTGTTACTTTTGCCCCTATACCACATGGCTTAGAAAGCTGCGAGCTTTGTGTGGAGCCTGGGCAGGAGAAGGCTCTTCAGCAGGCGCAGGCTGCTGTGCGGACTGCTCTACCACTTGAACCATAAGATAAGAGCAGTCCTGATGATACTTGAGGTGTCAGTGGCAGACAGGGATGCTGTTTGGAGCCTTTTGGGGCAGGGCTTTTCCATCATCTACAGACAACTATTCCCCCTCCGAGAGACAGCTCTTGGCCTGCTGTTAGACCTTAGTGAAAACTGAATGTTTGACAATGCTACGGAGTTACCATGCAACCCGACTGTCTGTCATGAGCTGGGTGTTATCTGACCCAACAAGTCGTAAAGTAAGACGGACACAGCTGAAATCCATTATCAAATGGAAGCGGTATACATGTGATCCTGCCCAAGCAGGTTCTGGGGGTACAAGCAAGTTCCATTAAGAAGTTGCTCAAATGCCTATGGTTTCCACTCCTGTTACAATGTCAGCTGCTCCCAAGCCTGCACCTATAGCTTCATGGGATATGCCCAGTGATCAGCTGAGTGAGGAAAACAAGCAAGCTGGGGCCTGGTTTACTGATGGTTCTGCACTTTATGCAGACATCACTCAGAACTGGACAGCTGCAGCATGCCTGGGACAAGGTCGGACAAGCCTGAAAAACACTGGTGAAGGGATACCTTCACTGGGGGAGAACTCTGGTCAGCTTACATGTTCATACATTGTGTTTGAAAGGAGAAATGGCTAGATGTTCAGTTGTTCATCAATTCATGGGCTGTAGCCAATGAATTTGCTGGATGGTTGGAAAATTGGGGAGGAAGGCATTCAGGGAAGAAGTATGAAGCTAGATCTCTCCAGACGAATGAAGGACGTGAAGAGTCTCGTGTCCTCAAAGAGCCACTTCTGCAGTGGAGGATTTCAGGAATCAAGTTCATAGGAGGACGCATTCTATGGACAGTCAGCCTCTTTTTCCAGCCCTCCCTGTCATTGCCCATGAACAATGTGGCCACGGTAGCAGAGATGGGATTTATACATGGGCTCAACAACATGGACTTCCGCTCACCAACACTGACCTGGCTACAGCTGCTGCTGAGTGCCAGCCAGATATGCCAACTGCAGAGACCAACACTGAGCAGCTGCAGATATGACATCCTTCCCTGAGGTGACCAGTCTGTGACCTGGTGGCAGGTTGGCTACGCTGGACTTCCTCCATGGAAGAGACAACACTTCATCCTTACTGGAGTAGAACTTATTCTGGCTATGGATTTGCCTTTCCTGCATACAATGCTTCTGCCAAAACCACCATCCAGGGACTTAGAGAACATCTTGTCACTCTCATGGTATTTCACACAGGATTGCCACTGACCGAGGAACTCACATCACAGCCAGAGAAGTGTGACAGTGGGCCCACCATCGTGGGAGCCAATGGTCTTACCATGTTTCCCACCATTAGGAAACAGCTGCTATGACAGAAAGATGGAGTAGCCTTTCGAAGACACAGCTACAGCACTAACTATCTGGCAGCAGCATGGAGGGCTGGGGCAGGGTTCTCCAGAAGGCAGTGTATGCTCTGAATCAGTGTCCAAAGTATGGTACCATTTCTCCCATAGCCGGGATCCATGGGCCCAGGAATTAGGGGTGGAAAAGGGAATAGTTCCACTCTGTATCACCCTTAGTGACCCACAAGGGAACTATTTGATTCCTGTTCCCATGACCTTAAGTTCTGCTGACCCAGAAGTTTGGGTTGCAGAGGCAAAAGCGCTCATGCCAGGAGCCATAACAAACATTCCATTGAATTGAAAGCTCAGACTTCCCTCTGCCTACTTGGGGCTTCTGATGCCCTTAGACCAAGGCTAAGAAAGGAATAACAATGTTAGAAGGTGTGATTGATCCAGATTAGCAAGGGGAAATTAGACTTAGCTCCACAGTGGAGCTAAGAAAGATTATGTCTGGAGTGTGGGAAATCCTTTAGGGCATCTCCTGGTACCACTATGTCCTGTGATTAAAGTCAAGGGGAAGCTACAATAATCTAATCCAGACAGGATTAAAAGGGCACAGACCCTTCAGGAACAAAGGTATGGGCCACTCTTGCAGAAAAAGAGCCAAGACCTGTTGAGGTTCTTGCCAAGGGTGGAGGAAGTATAGAATGGATGGTAGAGGAAGGTGGTTATGAATACCAGCTAAGGCCACGTGACCCAGAACGGATAGTAGAGGAAGATAGGTATAAATACCAACTAAGGCTAAGTAATCAGTTGCAGCAATGAGAATTATAATTGACATGAATATTTTTATCATATTGTGTTAAGAAAGTGTACAAATATTTTGGTTTTCCTTTCTTGATTCTTTTATCACCTTATTTAACAGCAATAAGAAAATATCAGTGGTTATCATGTTTAAGTTTCCAAAAAATGTCCATCAAGGTACCTATTCAAAAATTTTTTTAGAAAATATTTTAATAAATTTTAGCCCATAGCTAATCACTTTCAGTAATACTTAACATTTTATTTCAAAAACAATGTTATAATTTTCTTTATCTCTTCTTAATCAAATTCCTTTTTTATTATTTAAAATGATTTTTAAATTTAAATATATTTTGTTCATATTCTTCCCCTCTCCGAGTCTTTCCAGAACCTGTGTTTGTAGTTGTATGAGGGATAGTCATATCATGTAAACATTATTATGACCTGGTTAAATATATAATGCATTTCTGATTGTATGTATGATGGTCATATCATGTTAGGCATAATTATGATGTGGTTATTGCTGTCATTGAAAGTTAACCATGATATAGGAGATACAACTGTGTGTCAAGTTGACAAGGGGTGGACGTGTGATGGACAACCAGTTCTTGGTTGTCAACTTGACTATATCTAGAATTAACTAAAAACCCAAGTGGCTGGGTACACCTGTGACTTTTTTTTTTCTCAATTAAATTATTTGATGTAGGAAGACCCACTTTTAATCTAGCTCTCTCGAGGTGGGATGATCCACCTTTAGTCTGGGCCACACCTTCTGCTGGCAGCCTGTATAAATGCCATGGAAAAAGGAAGGTTCTTGTTCTTTGCCTGCTTGACCTCACTCTTGCTGGCGAGGCCATTCCTTCACTGGCATTAGAGCCTACGTCTTCAGGCTGATGATCAGCTGAGATAGCCCGCTTCGTGGACTGAGTAACTACTGGAGTCTTGGACTTGCTGTTGGTAGAGTTGGACTAGCTGGACCATAGTCTGTAAATCTAATATATATGCTAGAATATATATGTATATATACATATATATAGACACACACACTCTAACATATCTAGCATATATATGTATACATATACATACACACACACACACACATATATTCATTCTATCAGGTCTGTTCCTCTAGGAAACGCTGACTAATACAAGTAGGCAGAAAATATCATAAGGACTTTGTAGATCATGGTAAGAAAGTTGGGTTTTATTCAAAATATTGGGGAATGTTTAAAACTGGGATTGGGGGCTGGAAAGTTGACTCACCAGTTAAGAGTGCTTGCTGCTCTCCCAGAGGATCAAGTTTAGCTCCCAGTACCAGTGTTGGGCAGCTCACAACTGCCTGTAACTCCAGTTTCGGGGAATCTGACGTTGTCTTCTGGCCTTTGTGGGTACCTGCAAACATGCGCCCATGTGCATAGACATACAGACAGACAGACACACACACACACAGAGACATAAACATGCACATACACAAGCATATAAATTTAAAAAAAAATCTATTTTTTTTTACACTGCAGCATAATATGGACAGGAAAGTGTCCCAAAGCCATTACTCCTTCAGGGTTCCAGGCAAGTGGGTGAAGAGTTACGAATGACATCACAGTGACATCCTGCTGAGACCCTGTAAGGAATGGACCCTGGAGGTGCCTTATAGACTAGAAGCTGCAGTGCACTTGGCTTGAATCAGCATTCAGAATCCAGAGCTGAGACTTCACGGCCCAGGGATACCTTTTGGTCCATAAACCTTTGCTCCAGTCTAGGATTCTGATGCTACCAAGCACTTGAAAGAACTAACAAAGGTTTAACAAGCCTCTTGGCTCGGCAGCTTTCTGTCTGGATTCTCGGTGGAACACTGACTGACGGGAGGCTACAGCCAGAGGCTCTCAGTATCCATCATCTCCCTGATTATTTTGGAGGTATCCCCTCTTTCCTGCTTCCTGCCCCTGTGGAAGTGTCTTCTTTCCTGTCTCTTTTGCCCGGGGTACCACTTAGCTTTCTTAGCAGGCAGGCCTGGAGAATGTATGTATGACTCAGAATCCTTAAAAGAAATCTCTTCCTGCCAAACTCCAGGCACAGTTTCCTAAGATTTAGCTCATTTTAAATGTGTCGGGTGGCTCCGGAGTTTCCCTTTATTAATAAATGAAGTCAGCCCCAAGTGATCCACCAAACCAAAGCTACAGTTGCACCATGGTTTTCCACAACTGTCGTTAATTCTATTCAGTTACTTTTGATTGACAAGTAATAATTATGAGTATATATAGGGAGCAATATGATGCTGAGATCGATGTGTCGGACAATTAATTCATCATGGTAATAAAACCATCTGCCACCTCCTCGACATTTTATTTTGCGATACTGGGTCTTTTTTCTTTTTTTAACATCAGTTCTTCCAGTCATTTGGAAGCACACAGTACAGTACAGTGTTACTATCGCTGACAGCAGGCAGTTCTAAAGAGCTCTAAAGTTGGTCCTCAACTCCAGACAAATGCCCCATGCCCTTGGACCAGCAGCTTCCCTTCCCTTTCCTTACCACCAGAGCCTCCAGTGATGACCTCTGTCTCTGCTTCTAATGAGATTGGATTTCTTTCAACTCACAGCCTGGGGCCAAGCAGCACTGTTTTTCTGTGCCTGAGTCACTTCACTTAGCAATGTGTCCTCTACTCTACCTTCCTCTTTATTTTTTTTTAATTTTTATTTTGGTGGAGTCTGCAGTGTGTGTCAGTTTTCTGATCATTCTTTGCCCTTTTGCACGGCTGGTGCAGCTCAGAGCTGGTGGAAGGTTGAGTAAGATGCTGCTCCGATTTCCTGAGGCCATCACCCAGCTGGATTAACGATTCCCTTCCTGGTCTGAACAGTGACCAGGAAGTTAATAGTTAATAGTTAATAGACATAATAACACATTAATAATGAATAGTAGCAAAGTGCGTCGAAAGATATCTTCCTGTTCAGCTGGTTGCTCTTACAAACTAAGTCACACTGAGATGAACTAAAGCCTTCGCATATTTCAATAGGTGGATTAGTGCTGGTGTTTACCGTGTTATTGTCTCAGACTTTAAACCCCAAGGAGCTTTTGCCTATAGCCCTCCATGGATTAACCACCTTGGTCTTTGAGGCTTGTGGATGGAGCTAAGCAACAGAGATCTGCACCCATGGCTGCAGTGACTTCTGAGCTCCTCTCTCCATCTCTTTACCTTAAAAATTGCTTCATTTACAAAAGACAGCATTTGCCACTTTCCACTGACTTGCATCGAAACCCGACTTGCATTTCAGCTTTGTATTCAGGCTGCAAGGCGTCTGCACCCTATGTTGACGGACATATGAAAACTGGAAGCTGAAATGGGTACTTGGCATGATACATTGCATAGGCTGTCCGGAGGCTCTTTAGCCAGGGAGCTGGACTGAAAATCACTGAGTTCCATGGAGATTAGCCACCGGGACATTTTCATCCTGATCTCATAAGCGGAAACTGTGCAACCTGAAATGTATTGTTGCCTTGACAAATGAACTCTTGTTTAGCGTCTATAATGTGTGACTCATTTTTGCCACAAGTCACGGCAGCAACACACACACACATCTAGATTTTGAGTTTGATTCCCAGTACCCATGTTGGGCAGCTCACAACTGCCTGTACTAAGTTCCAGAGGCTTTGACATCATTTGGCTTCTGTGGGTATGTGCATATTTGCATCCATACAAACAGACAGGCAGGCAGACATCCAGACGGACACACACACTCAAGCGGAGGCAGACAGGGTCTGTGCTGTGCTCCTGCTACCCTCTCCATAACAGCTGGTAGCATCTTCAGGCAATCCAATTAGAGAGCAATGTATCCTTGCTGAATTGTGTCTTCTATGCTTCGTTTGCTCTGAGTGGCTAAAGTCCCAGATAAAACATCCGGAACACCTACCTGTGTCCCCTCTAAAATGGGACATTTTTATTCTTTAACATTTAATTTTGGTTGGGCGTGTGGTGGCTTACGTGTTTAGGTCATGGGAGAAGCCAGCATAGTGTCAAATTGTTTTGGCGGTGCCTCGCTGGCCGCCTGCCCTGGGTAGCAGAGCTTTTGCTGAGCCGTAGGAGAAGGATCTGCAGGCCAGCCCAAGATGCCTGCAGGTGCCTCTCTCTCTGCCTGACTCACTGAGGCCTTGCTT
The DNA here is from genome assembly GCA_963919715.1 of Microtus obscurus. Classification (NCBI taxonomy): domain Eukaryota; kingdom Metazoa; phylum Chordata; class Mammalia; order Rodentia; family Cricetidae; genus Microtus; species Microtus obscurus. Next base: position 30,421,964 of record CAWTZC010000297.1, read on the forward strand.
TACAGCCCCATTGTGTTTCTTGATAAAAGGGAAACTCCACCCTTGGCTAAGGCAGAGATCACCAGAAACAAGGGGCACCATTCAATAGTCTGACGGACATAAAGCAACCAACGTGACTGGACACAGGACAATTAGGAAGTGATGTATTTCATCTTCATTTTAAAACACACAACACACCTTGGACGCCTGTCGTCTGACACTTTCTTCCAAGTTGATTAGCTTTCTGTAAAGCACAGCTTGAGTTTTAGGAGCTGATTCTTTCCCTTTTCTTCTGTTTCTGAGTTGCCAGGGAGACAATCTAGGACCTTGTGTGCTAGGCGAACACTCCAGCACTGAGCTATGCAAGCTTAGCCTTAGTTTTTTGTTTATGTGTTTTGTTTTTGTTTGTTTGTTTGTTTTAGCAGAACCTCAAAATCCAACAGAGCAGATACTATATTGCTTTTTCCTTTGGCAACTTTGCCCCTCCCACCCCCACCCCACCACCACCACCAAAGTATCAGCACAGAGTAGATACTATGTTGTTTTTGTCTTTGGCAGCTTTGGCTCCCCCACCAAAGTATCAGCACAGAGTAGATACTATGTTGTTTTTTTCTTTGGCAGCTTTGACCCCAGAGCTGGGTCACCTAGTGGGACAGCCACCTTGTGTTAACCAGAACCCAAAGGTGGTGGAATTTAGCTGTTTTGTTTTTCTAGCCTATGGAGGTTTTTTTTTTTTTTTTTTTTTTTTTTCTTAGGAAGGCTGTTATATTTCCATGACGTTTTCTCTCCTCCCCCTATTCCTAGGCACCTCCCCGCTGTTGATCATTAACTATGGGGACCTCCTGCCATTCTCCTGCCCTCTGCTTCATCTTCTTCTAGTTCTGACACCATTTCCAAGCATGCGTTGCTTCTCACCTGGGCTCTGCTTCCATTCTCCCCTCTTCCTGCTCACCCCTCAGTCACACAGTGATTTTTTGAAAATGTCCTTATTACCATGCCACCTTTGCCTCCAACGCAAAACACATCAGAGTCACCTTCATGCCTGGCATCGCCTGTCCCTGCTTGTCAGTGTGCAGACGGTGTTTGAACTTGAAGTAGCCTGGATGATCTTACTGTATGCGGCGAACTGTTGAAGAGGAGGTTGGTGGGAGTCCTTAGGGCCAAGGAGCAGCACCAGGTCTCCCACTTCCTTTGCTAAGCACAGCTGCTAGCCCAGGGCATTATGTGTTTTTGCTTCCAGAGCGTCAGCCTTTGAGATGCTGATTGACGCTAATGAAGTTTCCTTGGAAACCCCGTGTGCCCTGCTCTGTGCAGTAGCATGTGACCCTGTGTGCTCTCAGGTTGGAGAGGGCCCTCTGCAGCAGCTACACTCTTGCTTCTTCCTGTGCTGGTCTCAGCTAGTTGAGGTAGGAGTAACCTGAGGCCAGAGGTAGCCCAGACAGCTGAGCCACCCGAGGACCCAACCCTGACTTTCCGTTCCTAGCCCTATTATGGCTCATTTTCTCCCAACCTAGTGTTGGCATTATTTTATTAAAACGAATGGTTGCCATATTTGACAGACATGAGCACCAGATTAACTCTTCATGGACTTGGAGTCTAGACCTACTTTTGCAAAGTTTGATTCATACCCCTTAATATCTGAGACCCTGTGCATCTGTGAATTTGAAACGGGATGTGCTTTAGTATCTGTAAAAGGGAAAGATACAATATCATATAAAATAAAAATGATAATACCTATCCTACAGACTGCGTGGAGCTGTGAGGACCAAGTGAAATGCGCAGTTGATCATCCTCTGTTGAGAAGGAAGCTAGGATGATTCTATTATATTTCCCAAATCAAATTAACATGCATCTGAGTAGAAACTGTGCTTCCCCATATGCCATGTCAGCAGGGCCGGTATCAGCAGTTTCAATCCTCAAACCATCTAAGGATGCATTTCTTCTGATAGTGAAATGTCAATCATCTTGTTTTTATACACATAGCCAGTGAGCTCACTGCTTGGCCCTGTGGCTACCTGGTCACCCTGGCCATTCACCTCACCTCAGCATTTCAGCTTTTGAAACTATAAAATGATAGGCCGAGTCCCCTCAAGGGCCTTTCTGTTTCCCCTAGGCCCTGCTCTAAAACACTTTCCCTGAAGCCCGAGAGCAAGCTGCTTTCTCAGGTGGGGCCGGGCATCAACTCAGCAATTGTTAATAAAGTAAAGAGTGACCTTTTAAGCCATCAAACCGGTCCATCAGTAACCAGCTATGAATAATCTTGTTGTGATTCTCAGAAATTAGATTCAGATAAAGTTACGGTCCCGAGAGTGACTTTGCATAAGGGCCTGACCTTGCTGAGTTGGATGAACTTGGTGAATTTCTTGCTTGCTGATTCAGTTGAGAATTTCTGGCACCAAACAGGAAGCTGGAGGAAAAAAAAATTCACTTTGGTTTATGGGCCCAATGATTCATTAAAGTGAGATTTTTTGGGGGGGAGGGGGGAGGGTTTCGAGACTGGGTTTTTCTGTGTAGCTTTGGAGCCTGTCTGTAGACCAGGCTGGCCTCGAACTCACAAGGATCTGCCTCCCTCTTCCTCCCACGTGTTGGGATTAAAGGTGTGCACCATCACCATCCAGCTGAGAATTGAAAGGCCTTTATCTTAAAAAGGGACCTAGGAAGTAACAGTCACTCAGTTTGAGCTGTATGGGCTGCCTTTATTTAGAGAGACCACGTCACAGAGGGGTTGAAATCTGGAGTCCAGGGGAAGCTGACCTTGGCTCTTCAGATCTGTCATGGACTAGTTGGCTGACCTTTATGCTTGATTATTTTTTTTAATTCTATCTAAAATGGGGATCATGATTATAGTGCACTTTCCTTATAGGGCCTGGAGGCTTTCCGGGGGTGTGCTCAGAGAGTTGGGTTTTATTGTTATTTTCTAGTCAGGTTACTCATTATCTATCACCTAGAGGTGTGCCCTAGAGAAAGGCGTGAGTGGCAATGTCTACACACACCCACAGAACTTACCGGACTCTGGGACTCTGCCGTTTCCCTGTTCCTGTGGAGGGATGGCCCTTGACAGTAAGGACTTTCCCAAAGGGCTCTCACCAGTATGGAGACGGAGAAGCTTGCCCCCTTCTCAGGCTAGCACAGCCCCGTGAAGGAGACCCGGCCTTAGAGATGAAAATGCAGTTGTGTAGACTGGGTATCTAGTTTTTAGCCCAGAAGACAAAAACTTAGCTGTCTGTCCTAGTAGCTAGTGCTCAGGATCCAGTAATAATTTATTTTTTTTATTTTATTTTTATTTTTTTTAATTTATTTATTTATTTAAGATTTCTGTCTTTTCCCCACCGCAGCCTCCCATTACCCTCCCCCTCCCCCAGTCAAGTCCCCCTCCCTCGTCAGCCCAAAGAGCTATCAGGGTTCCCTGCCCTGTGGGAAGTCCATGGACCACCCACCTCCATCCAGGTCCAGTAAGGTGAGCATCCAAACTGCCTAGGCTCCCACAAAGCCAATACGTGCAGTAGGATCAAAAACCCATTGCCTTTGTTCTTGAGATCTCAGTAGTCCCCAGTAATAATTTAAATGGAACTACCTGTCTGCATTTTTCTCTCAAGTCCTGTATAGTAAATGAAATAGAGGACAAAAGCAATTCCTTTCAGGTATATAATTCAACATTCTACCCCTGAGTTATACCCCCAGCCCTGGCAATTCTCCAAGTGCAGACAAGGCTTTCGGTTGTGTAACTAGCAACGTGTTCAAGCTAGAATGTTTTGATCAACTGCAAACCTTCTTACCCCTAACTTCTCATAGCGATATAGTCTGTTTCTTCTTTTTTTCACTTCTTACAGTTTAAAAAAATGCCGCTTACTGCAACCCTGGACATTAGCTAGAAATCATGAATTGCGTGTCCCATATGTGCGAGTTGTGGAACTCCTCCCAGACTCCGGCTTCAGTCACAGAGCTGGGTCCCTTCACTTACTACTTGCTCAGGAAAAGCCTGGTGAGCTGTTTGCTGGTGCCAGGCGTGAGCCTGGACCGAGTGGAGTTCAGAAAGTGCTGACGGCTCTTCCCGACTCTCAGGAAATACTGTGCACAGTAAAAGGCTCAATAAAGAGGCGCTGGGTTAGGCAGCAACAGAGGCCAAAGATCAAGGTGTGCCGCAAGGTCATCTAGTTTGGGCTGGGCCCCAACTACTGGGTGTGAGAGGCGCTTAGGCGAAGGTCACGTGAATCTGTGGGCGGGGCTCAGGAAAAGCTCTAGGAAATAGGGCCCTCAGAACAGTACCCTTAGCTCAGCGTCCATGTCCTCTAGTCCTGCCTTTGGTTTTCCAGCAGGAGAAAAATAAACAACAAAAAGCCTTTACTAAGCTGGGCATTGTGAAGGAAAGAACAGAGAGAAAGAGCCGGGGAGAACAAAGGGACACAGGCAAAAGATACCTGAGCCATGCCTTTGTTGACAGTGCTAGCCAGCTTCCTGTCGGGAACTGCGGCTTCCTGTTAGGGGCACAAAGGAGAAAGGAGCTTTGGAGCACTGAAATCAAAGAGGTTTTGATTGAAGTGTAGTTATTGTAGGACCCTATTTCCTTTGCCTCTTCTGCTTCCTGCATATACTGTGCATGGATACAAACAGACAGAGACAGTCACACACACACACACACACACACACACACACACACACACACCTGTTTGGTTTTTATCGTCACCTAATTGCTTTGTAGGACTTTCAGTAGGATAAGACTTTGCTTTCCTGCTATTTTCTCTGTTCCCCTTTCGTTTGTTTTGCTTGGGAGAGGAGGCAGAGGAAACCACAGAGAACACCATGTCAGCACCCAGAGTCTAGTGACCTTAACTGCTGATGTCCTCATGCTCAAGATTGGATACTCTGAAGTGTAAAATAAGACTTTAGGTCTCTGCCTCCATATGTGACTTCTCTTTATTTTATTTTATTTTGCTGCCAGGAAACCCCAGATTGTATCCAGATTCCCCCCATTTTGAATGTCATGGATTTGAGGGCTCTTTTATTGCGCCGTGGTCCCCTTTGCTAACCTCCCTTTATTATAATAGATCCTGTGACTTTTCAGCTCTGTTTTCCCTGAGTAGAATCCAGTTAGTAACCTCACTGTGCTCCTAAAAGCAATTAAAACAGAAAGTTACTTAAAAAGAAGTTAGCCTGGGGCTGGAGAGATGCCTTCCAGAGGACCTCAGTTCTATTCCCAGCACCCACGCTGGGAGGCTCACAAGTCAGCTCCAGGGGATCTGATGCTTTCTCCCGGCCTCTGCAGGCACTCACGCATGTGCCCCATGCTCATGCATGCATGTACACACACACACACACACACACGCACAAATGCTCACATGTTTGCATGTGTGTCTGTGTCAGGGTCTCACTGTGTATCCCTGACTGATCTGGAACTCACTCTATAGACCAGCTGGCCTAGAACTCAGAGCTCTTCCTGAGTCTGCCTCTCAAGTGCTGGGATTAAGAGTATATGCACCACCATGCCCAGAAGGTATTTAATATATATTAAATATTATGTATTTAGGACTGGAGAGATGGCTCAATGGTTTAAGTTTGCCTTGCAGAGGACTTTTGTTCAGTTCCCAGAACTCATGCTGTACAGCTCACACTGTCTGTAGCTCAAGCTCCAGGGGAATCCGAAGCCTCTGTCCTCTGGGGGTGCTTACACTCACATGCACACACACACACACACACACACACACACACACACACACTTAATAATAAATGAAATCTTGAAACGTGTGTTCAAACATAATTTGACAGCCAAAGAGACACTTTGAGTGGCTGAAACCAGAGCTGCTGACAGTAGGTAACTTTCAGAGAGACTGGAATGTGGTCTCTTCTGGCCAACACTGAACATTTTGCTTCTGCAGAAGGGTGGGACAGGGAGTGGAGCAGAGCACTGTGCAGAACGGCACCGGCACCGTGCAGAGCTGCACCGTGCAGAGCCGCACTGTGCAGAGCTGCACTGTGCAGAACCGTGCTGCGCAGAACCGTACTGTGAGCATGTGGCTAAGTCACTGTGCCTCTCTCTGTTGGACCCAGTTTCTTTGTATCAGGATCCTGGTGCTTTGTTCTGATGACTGAAATGTCAAAATCTCCTCCATGCACCTAAGTACAGTGTCGATCGTGGTAGCCTTGTGCTTTGAGGACTGGAGGGAAATGTGTTAGCACCCTACTTTCCTCCCTTTTACTAAATGGAGCCAATTTTCAGGGACATTTAGTGAAATTAGCTGGTGACAACAGTATACAGTCAGTTCTGCTCAAAGTTAGCACCAGAGACATTAAAATTAAAAAACATAATGGACTATCATTCTTTACCCCAAATAATAAATGGTCAAAATAAAAATGGTAACAACACCAAATGCTGGCAAGGATGTCGAGAAATTAGGTCACTCTGACACCGCTGATGAGAATGTAAAATATGCACCCGCCCCGGGGAACAGTTTGGCTGGTTCTCGGGAAGCTAAACGTGGAATTTCCATATGAGCCAGCAATTACACTCTCAGATGTTTATCCCAGAGGAATGGAAACATGTTTGTGGAAAATTTGAACACAAATGTTCACAGCAACCTTGTCTGCACTAGGCAAAGACTGGTATCAACCCAAGCATCCGTCAGTGGGTGGATGGTTAGACAAATGGAATAGGCTCTCCAACAGTTTGCAATAGGTAAACAACTGAGTGTGTACACCAACAGAGAGCCAGCTATGGGTACACACAACGTGGTGGCTTGCTGGGGAATTGGGCTAAGTGAAAAAAAAAAAAGCCAGCCTCAATGGATTGCAGCATGGATATAATTTATTATTGTCCCCAAATAATTTTATTCTTAGTTTTTTTAACCTCTTCTTCAATTTCATATACATAAACATAACCTGATAATTCTGTTTTGTGTTGCTCATATGTATATATTTTTTTTTTTAGAGATAACCACTTGGAATTAGATAACCAGATAGAGGAGAAGACCGGTTCTCCCTCTCTCAGCCATTAATTGCCTAGAGGTGGGGCCACATGAGCTGTCCCCCATGCCAACTGCTGTTGTCATGTTCTGTTCTTGTTTAGACAACAATATGATTGAGATTTCCAAGATATGACTTCCCCGTCTTATACAGAAGAAACTATCTCACAGTAGACTCCCTGATCCCCTGAAAATTGGCTCCATTTAGTAAAAAGGAGGAAAGTAGGGTGCTAACACATTTCCCTCCAGTCCTCAAAGCACAAGGATCTTTCTGCCCATCTCTTCTCCGATGTTCCCTGAGCCCTAGTGTAGGGGCTGTGTTGTTGATGTATCAGTTGAGTCTGGGTACCCCACAACCACCTTTTCTCTTCACCAAAATAAAGATTTTAATTTAAAAATATACGGTAGCAGTTTCAGAGTGCTTAGATCCATCTTATCAGTGTCTGGGCAGTTAATATTCATATTTGTGAACCTCAGGGAAACATTTCATTGTTCTGATGTTTTGGACAGTCGGTCACATTCAGATCAGGAAAGTAGAGAAGAACTTCCCCTTTCCATTCAGCCGGATATGGCACAGTGGCTGGGTTTTTGTGTTTTCCTTCCTGTGGAGGTTTGACAATGTCTTGTCTGGACCACAGCATCCTGAAAATAGGCACATCACTTTCTTGCAGAGCAAGGGCAGAGAACAGAACTAGGTTTGGTTTAGAGAATTGGGATATCTGGCCCGAGGTTTGATCAAGATGCAGCCCGAGGTCTTGGCTGTGATCAGGTTGAATAGAGACTGTGAACATTGTCACCAGAGTGTAGCAACGGCAGGCATGTGGGGAACACATCTGGGCCAACTCATTGTAAACTTCTTCTCTGAGACATAAACTCAGAACTCGAATTTGGCTTTCAGCTTCCTGGCAGGTGACGTGGGGGAGGCCTGGAATCGGAACCCTAGTTGGCAGCCTGCCTGAGCCGAGGAAGGTTTTCTGTTTGAGAGTGTGTGCTCTAACCATGCAGTCTAGAGACTCTGACAATCTCCTCTTCTTTGAAGTTGTAGGACAGTCCCACCTGGACAGCACCATTGAAGATCAAGAGATTGTCACCAATCCGCCAGACATTTGCCAAGTTGTGGAAGTGACCACGGAGAGCGATGAGCAGCCAGTCAGCATGAGCGAGCTGTACCCTCTCCAGATTTCTCCTGTGTCTTCCTACGCAGGTAAGGGGAGCAGGAAGGTGATCTGGAGACTTAGTAGGGAACAGACCAAGTCTAGCATCACCCCATCTCACCAACCCACAAGAATCTCTGTTCTGTACTAGAAATTATTAGTGTGGAATTATCCTTCCTCTTACATTCTTGACGGCATCTTAGACGCCTCTGTGAGAAGAGGTGTTTACGGTATTCCCTTATTCGACTGCCCAGAATGTGGTTCATTCCAGACTACAGATAACATTTCCCGCAATAAATGCTTCGCCGTCACCAGAGACACGTAACAAATGACGTAGTCACTGGACCTGGCAAAGACTGAGAACGCACTGGAACACAGTGAGTTCAAATTCACTTGTAATCTATTTGCCTAAGTTAACAGGATTTGGGGTCAGAGTGCTTTGACGGAGTCTAGATTTTACTAAGGTATGTAGGACTTTAGACATCATCTTTTCCAGATTCTCTCTTTGTGGAAGTGGATGAATTTTCTCCAGGTCACCTGGCCAACAAGTGTCCTGTCCAAGAGTTGAACTCAGCCTTCACCTTCGAGGTCGTTGTTAGATCTGATCCGTTTTACTGGCTTTATTTGCCACTTCCACTTATTCCCTCCCTCCTTCCCTCCCTCCTTCCTTCCTGGTTTTATAGTGCTGCTTCTAGCTGAACTGGGCAGCTGGGCCCATTTCTGCTTCTCCTAGGGCCTGGTCTTGTCATTGCAGAAATTAACCCAGGTGGAGTTACAGAATCAGACACAGACTGAGAAACTGACTCCTCGCGTTGTCACCAGAATGACGTCATCCTACACTCCTTTCCTGACCATCTCCATTTAAACTTTAGGGACTCAATCACGATTAGGAAACCAAAATTCTGAGTCAGTGTTATTGTTTGCAACTACTGAAAAAATAAAAAGCAGAGGCCCAGGCAGGGTAAAAGCCGGGCAGCTCTAGCAGACGGTTCACCTTCTCCCCGGGCCTACTCACATGCTTTCGGGGCCTCACAGGGATAGCACAGACTCACGTGGCAGAGTTCATCCAGACATCAGTTGCTTGTAAATTATCATAGATAAATTGACCCCATATCGATTAGCCAGCCAGCTTTCTTTTTTTAATTTATTTTTTAGTCACGGTGATATACACCTAACACAAAATTGCCATTTGTTGAGCATCCAGTTGAAGGGCTTTGAGTACACTCATAGTATTGTGCAGCCTTCACTGCTGCCTGTCTCCAGAGGTCTCTCACCTTAAACTAAAATGATGCACCCATTAAATATATACTTCTGTACCCGAGTCTTGAGAACCAGTGGTCTATTTCTGTCCACTCTGTGGGCTCTTAGGAGAGGAATCATGCAGCCTTTACCCTTTTGTGACTCGCTTATTTTACTTAAAATACATCATAACTTGCTTTTTGTGTTAGGAGCATTAAAAAGAATGGGAGAAAGAGCTCCAGTGACAGGAAGCCTATCACCTGTCCATCAGCTCGCCATCAGTCAATCATTCATCAGTTTGGACTTATATGTGTCCATCTCTCTTTGGTCTTTGCCAGGGCCCAATGACTATATCATTTGTTGTATGTCTATTGTTGCCTGGAAATTATGCTAAATGCTTATTTGTATTGATTGACTTGCTTAATTACCAGGGGAATAAATGTTAGTCTCTCCTCTTCAAAAGTGAGGACTCCGGGGGCTGGAGAGATGGCTCAGTGGTTAAGAGCGTCGCCTGCTCTTCCAAAGGTCCTGAGTTCAATTCCCAGCAACCACATGGTGGCTCACAACCATCTGTAATGAGATCTGGTGCCCTCTTCTGGCCTGCAGTCTCAGAGTACTGAGAATACTGTATACATAATAAATAAATAAATCTTAAAAAAAAAAAAAAGTGAGGACTCCAAGGCCAATGTGAGTCTAGGAATAAAAAAAAATCTAGCGACAGATAAATCCATGCGCAGCTATGTTCTTAGACACTCGTCATGGTGCTGCCTGGGGTCACATGCTGTAGACTCATTTGATGGTCAAAGGACCCACCAGAGAAGGTAGACCAAAATCTTCATGTAGAAACAACAGAAACATTAAACACCATAGTATTTTCCCTGTATTCGTGGAGCTAAAACTAAAGCCATGGCTTTCTTCTAAGCTGCTGTAGTTGCTAAACAGGATATGGGGCAGGAGGGGGTGAAGCCTTAAAGTGGACTGGTATACCTGTTTAAGGTTTTCTTGGGGATTTGGGGAAGACCTTTTGCTGTCCTGTCAGCAATGATATATTGCCTTAGCAGAGACATCCTGAGAACAGCTGATGTGTGGGGGGAAAAAAACCAAAATTTTCATCCCCCATTTTGAGACATTGCGTAGATTTCCAAAGGAAGACATTTAATCCCAGGGTGGCACAGCAACAGCCTGAATTTCTGTGAGAGGCCAGCTTTTCAGCCTGGTATTTGGTTCACCCATGGTTTTTACTGTCGGAATTCTCCAGAATCTTGTAGAAGGAGGTTTATTGGATGGAACCAAAATGTTTCGCTGCTGGTCTCTTTCTAGACTTGAAGACACGTTCCAAAGTTCTCTGTTACTGACCACGGCTAGTTCAAGTCTTCCGGGCAGGAAGTTGATAATGTTCTGTAGCTCTCTGTTCTCATCTTTGGATTTTATGTTCATCAGTAGCATAGGCTGTTTGGTTGATTTTCATGATAGAGTTCCTTGGTGCACACTGTTCATCCAAACGTCACCCGCCTTTATTCACCGGCCCAGGAAACTGCTGTTTGGAGGCTGTTGTTGAATATTCTTTTCCTCATCAAAGAGGATCACTGACATGACATATGATCCTGGGAATGTCACAAAACCATGGTCACCTCTGCAGCCCTGCCTTCTAATTAATGTATTATTTCACAGTCAGGGCGAAGAGGAGTCTAGACAGCATCTTTGGGTGGAAGGAAGTGTTTGCGCTGGATCGTTTAAGCGGACAGAAAATTCTACTTTGATTTGTAAAATTTTTCAGAGCAGGGAAATACATTTCAAAGCCCAGGCGTCGAAGCACGAAGACATTTTTGTTGTTTGTTTGTTTACTTAGTTATTTTTGCAGTGCTGAAGAGTAAACCCCAAGACTTCAGTCGTGGTAGAACAAGTACTCCAGCACTGGTCCATATCCCTTGCCCTCGCCGTATTTCCATGTGGCTGTCCATCACGACTTCCTAGTATTGTAACTGCATTGTTGCTGGTGTAGTAGAAGAAAACCATGATGGTGATTCAGGAGAAAGGAGGTAGAAAACAGGCTTGCGTAGCAAGCAAAATAAGAATCAACTGGTTATATATGTAATCAGGACTAGAGAGGTCATGCAGACAGCCAGCTATCATTTCCCCAGAAACCATATATATATTTATGCTGTGAATGAGGCAAGGGTGCATTGGCGTAGAGACTAAGATTCGGATCTGAGCTGCTGAGTGGCCAGTTGCATCTTCTTGGGAATGTAATTGAGGAAATGATATGGAATGAAATCAATGCTAATCATATTGTGTTGAATGAGAGTCTTCCAGAAAATAGATCAGATATCACGTAATACAATAACGTGTTCTATAAAATCTATCATCTCCTGCCCCGTGATGTTCTCGAGGTGGTTTGGTAATACGTACCCTCCAGGCAGATGTTAAAAGCTGGGCTGAAGCAGCGTGGTTCTAGAGCTGCAGTTCTGGACGAGACCTTGATGTCGCCTGATTCGAGGCCAAATTACTCTCTTCCCTCTTCGCTGCTCGCAGGGAGCAGGCCAGAAAGGTTAAATCAATTGTTCGCGTATCTACTGCTACTGTGTAAATATTTCGGCTTTTTCTGGCCATGTTTGCAGAGTAACTTCCATCTTTTTTTTTTTTTAATCTCATTGTATTGGAAGTCAGTTTGAAAAGCATCCAAACTAATAAAAGGGGGAAGTGACATAATCCATGTCGACGTTTTGGCAGTCACGTTGATCTGGAAGCCGCAGCTGCAGTGAACTCATTTGTCATGTAAGAAAGTCGTTCTGGAAATGGCTATGGTGGAGCAAAACCAAGAGAGCAGGAATGAGGACCTGGAGCCAACTACTGAGTAATAGCTATAAAAACCACCATTCATCTAACGGCAACACTTTGGGATCCTCAGTTAGGAACCCCAGGCACCTGCGTCTCCTGGGCCGGAGACTCTCAATGCTTCTCCCTGGAAAAGAATCAGACTTATAAACCAGTATGTTAGTGCATTTTACATTGCTGTAAGCACACGCAGTGATCAACTTTAAAAGAACAAAAGACATGGTGACTCAGAGTTTCAGAGACTTCAGTTAAGGGCCAAACTCTTACACCCAGTGGCTGAAGTGGCGAGGCTCTGTAATGACATCAGAGACAGTCGATCTGCTTTTAGAAATGATTCCCTCCAGCCGCCATTGTGTCAGCCGAAAGCACAGAGCAGGACATTGTGCCATTACGTAGCCACAACTTTATCCCTCTAGTTGAATGCTGGCTACTTTCAGGAAATTAGCGTTCTTATCCCCTACCAGGTCTGTTCACAGCTTCACCAAGGAGTGTTTAGCCTGGCATCTAACTTCTAAACCCTCCCCAACCACTGTGGCTCGAGCTTGTGGGATCCTAGGACTTTGATGTCAACAACTCCTTTCTCCGACTCCTCTGCCTTTCAACATGCCTGGTGTCCTTGTGTGCTTGCTTTTATTTGAAGGGAAAGGGCCCAGAAGGATTTCTGGAGAGTCATTAGGAGGAGAAGGGGGCTTGATGCATGTGGAGGGAAGAGAAACTTTGGCTTCAGAGCACAAACAAAGCTAAGCATGAAAATAGGAAGGGGATCTTGAAGTCTTGCCAGCAGGAAGGCCTCTGTGCTCTGTTTGATACTCTGGGATCTGAAGTGCAGTTTTGTTTTCTTTCCTCTGCTGACTCAAACCACGACTTGGCAAGTTTCTCAACATCTCCGTTCCTCGTTTTTCTTCTTGGGAGTGGCAGTCCTGCCTCCCCTGGAGGTTGAGCTAATGGGGCTTTTGTGTTTGGAGGGATGTTTCCTTTTCTGGTCTTCATTTACTTCTGCCTGGAAACATTCCTTGTGCCTATTGTCAGATAGTCTCCACAGCTCAGACCATTGCCAGCTAAGTCCTAGGCTTCCTCGTGACATCTGTGGCCCCTATGCGGGGTTGTTTAGGGTAGAACATTCTGAGTTGGCAGAGCAAAAGATCTGATTTTTGGTCAGTCTGTGCCAATCTCCCAGGCCTGTCTAAAGTCCCTGGAGAACAGTGGCTGAGAATCATGCAGAAAGCATTCCTGGGTGAGACTTGTGGACCTTACTTGCTCGCTGTCTGTTTAAGGAGTGCCCTGAGGGTACAGTTTGCTCATTTGCTCTTGAACTTGATATATGTGGGAAGGCCCATCTCAGGCCAGGGCTCTGAATGGTGGAAAGGGCTCTGGCTGGCCTGGAGCCATTGCGTGTTACTGTTCTAAGGTAGGCATGCGGCTAATCTCCCTCATTAGTGGCAGGGTGGAAGAGGATGGAAAGGTCTAGAGACCATACTGCCATCTGACCACAGCAGCTTTCGGACTTGGGATCATCGCGAGGGATGAACAAGACCGGTATCCCAAGGTCCTAGCTGAGCCTTGCTATAGATCTCGAAGTGCTCAGCTCTTATCAGTAGAATAAATGACCCAGACAAAATGCCCTGTGCAAGTCTGTGCATTTTGGATGTGCTGCCCTCAATTCATTCAGTTTTGCAGTGGCGCTGAACAGTGGAAAGAACTGCTCTGCATCATTTTTCAATTTGGGAAACTTAACCTCAGATGATGTGCAATCAGCGCTCCCTGCATTTGACTCTGTTGCATCCAGCCCAGTGTGCAAACTCAGTGTTGAATACCAGTGACATCGCACGTTCTATGTGTCAGCCTTTCCAAACACTCCCACACTTACTCATCATGTAATCCTCTTTGGAAAGTGGCGGGCAACTGTAGCTCACTGTGGTTAAGGACGTTTCTCTGTGTCTCCCAGCTGGCAGGTCCAATCAGGTGTCTAATGGATTGTCTGTTGCCCTGTAGCAACTTGACCATAACCATAATGGCTTAACACAATGCACGGTTAACTATCTCACAATCCCAGTGGGCTGGGAATCCAGGTATGGCTTAGCTGGATTCTGCAGGAAAGCCTTGCTACCCTGTCATCAGGTTGGCTAGTGCTGCAACTCATCTGAGATCCAACTATTGAGCCACTGGCTCCCACGGCATTGGGCGGAATTGGATTCCTTGCCAGGGTTGAGCTGAAATCCCCAGTGTCTTGCTAGTTTTTACCTGGAAGGAGCCCTTAGCTTAAATTTGCCATGTGGGCCTCCCTGACACAGGCAGCAAACAAGAGACAGGTTAGATCTTACATGATGACACAATCATGCTCATAGAATATTTATATCTTTGCTGTGTTCTGTTGGTTAAAAGCAAGTCACAGTTCCTACCCACATCCAAGGGGATGGGGCCCAAAGATGGTAACCATGGAATGAAGGTCTTGGGGGCATCTATCTAGACCATGGCCACTTGCTAAAATCCCAGTAACTAGATATGTATAAATCCAAGAGTAGAATACTAAAGGCAGGAGGTGGCAAAGAGAGATTCAGGAAGAGTTTTTGGACAGTTTCACTGTGTTGGGACTTCCTGTGACAAATGGGACGGACTAGAAAAAGATAATGTGTGGCATTGTGGGCAGAGTTTCTGGGAGGGGAAGATGCCTCAGGGATCGCACAGAACCCTGGCAGGCAGAGGCTATGGCAGCATACTTGGCACAGCGAGCTCCTCCGTTCAGCTCCATAGCCTTTCCACTGCTCTGAGGAGACCAAGCAGAGAATGGAAATACACTCTGGCTTGTCCCACTTGGAAGTGTTTGACCTCACAAAGTGGAGGGAGAGGGCGTGTGTAGTTTCTTATTTCTGAAGTGCTGGCATAGGTTTTTAAGATACTTCCTGAGTCTCCAAAATAGCTTGAGCAACAAGAATATCTCTGTTTTTCTTTCTGTACAGAAAGCGAAACCACCGACAGTGTGCCTAGCGATGAGGAAAGCGCCGAGGTGAGCTGGCTTCCTGGTGCCTCTTGTTTTAAAGCACAGCTTTTACTTTTGGATCTGTGTATGTGTGTGTGGTGTTTATGTGTGTATGGTGTGTGTGGCGTTTGTGTGTGTATGGTGTGTGTGGTGTTTGTGTGTGTATGGTGTGTATGTGGGTGAGTGTGTGTGTGAGTGTGTGACTCGGTGTTTGTGAGAGAGAGAGACAGAGACAGACAGAAGACAAAGAATGTACATAACCTAAAATTTACCTTAGCTTTTCTTTCTGAGTTGTGAAATGTAGTACTGAGAGCCCTGGGTGGGAGGGAGGGAAGTGAAATGTGCCCCTCAGAAAAAGAGGTGAATATGGCAGGGCAGGAAGAGAAAACTGGAGTCAAGGCCAGGAGATGTTGATAGCTTATGGCTGTAAACATCCCGATTTGCCAACAGGAATAAAACAGCCTGCCTGGCCAGTAAGCATCAGCAAGAGCTAGCAAAGTTGTCTTCATCCAGATCAGTCTCCTCCATTGCTCCTGCCTGCGGAGAGGCGGGTGTGGTCAATCTCCGCTCCCTGCCAACCTGCTTCCAGCTTCCCTCTGTAGGCCAGGCTCACACAATGGCAGGAAATGCCTTCAGTGCTGGTGGGAAGACAAAGGGGGCTGGAAAAGAAGCTGATGTGTGGTTGAATTCCTAATAAACCAAGGTCAGGAATCCTGAGAAGACAGTAGGCATCCTTGCTGGCATAGTTTGTGATCTGGCTTCTTCAAGGATTTTAATTCATTTTTTGCCTGGCAACTGTAAGGCCAGTTGGGTTCAGAAAATGTGGATCTCAGACCCACCCACTTAAAAAGCCATCAAAGGACATTTGCCGAGTCTTCCTAAGCTCCATACTCTCCTCATCTGAACATTCAGGGTAAATAATCACGTTGGGCTATTATGGCTGGAAACTTTCCGGTGTGCAACCCAGACAACCTGCACACAGGAACAGGAAGCCAAGTTGCCACCTTATTTTGTGTGTTTGCAGAATAGTCTTGGTCAGATTTCTGGGAGCTAGCAAATGGGACTTGATTTGAAAAATAAAAGAGAAGCCATTGCTTTGCGTATGCCACTAAGTGGGAAGGAAAAGAACGTGTATATCTTGATTATTTTCTCTGAAAGGGGAGACCACACTGGCGGAAGAGGAACATTGAAGGCAAGCAGTACCTTAGCAACATGGGGACACGGAGCACCTACCTGCTGCCCAGCATGGCGACCTTTGTCACTTCCAACAAGCCAGACCTGCAGGTTACCATCAAAGAGGAGAGCTGTCCGATGCCTTACAACAGCTCCTGGCCCCCGTTTACAGACCTCCCCCTCCCTGCCCCAGTGACCCCCACACCCAGCAGCAGTCGGCCCGACCGAGAGACCCGGGCCAGCGTCATCAAGAAGACGTCTGACGTCACCCAGGCGCGTGTCAAGAGCTGCTAAGCTTTGACTCTCTGGTGGTTGTTGGGATTTCTTAGCTTTGTGTTGTTATTTGTTTGTATTTTATTTTTTCTCTCTGATACCTATCTTAGACAAATCTAAGGGAAAAAGCCTTGATAATAGGATATTGATTGTTGTGTCCAACTCCAGGGCTAGAGCTTCTTTTTAACTCAGGACTCCAGCCCCTTGGTAGACGCATATCTCTAGAACCTGCTTGGATCTCCCAGGGCTACTCCCTCAAGTTCATGGACCAACAGCCACACGGGCAGTGGAGGTGCTGCGTGCGTTGCCTACGGCCCAGGCCAGCATGGTGGAGTGGACGCCTCAGAACGGACGGGAAAATGTGAACTAGCTGGAATTTTTTATTCTTGTGAATATGTACATAGGGCAGCACTAGCCACGTTGCGGTCTGCTTCTGCACCTTATCTTGAAGCACTTACAATAGGCCTTCTTGTGATCTTGCTCTTCTTCACAGCACACTTGGCGTCCCCTTCTGTGCCCATGACCTCACTACCCACCCATCCCCAACCCATCCATTCCCAGTTCATTACCCACCCTCCCCTCTCCAACCCATGCAATCCCATTCCACACCCACCCCTCCCCAACAATCCAATCCCAGCCCACACTCAGCCCTCCCTCTCCAACCCATTGAATCCCAGCCCACTCCACCCCACATTCCCCAACCCGTTTAATCCCAGCCTACACCCACCCCACATTCCTTAACCCATCCAATCCCAGCCCACACCCACCTCACCCTCCCCAACCCATCCAATCCCAGCCCACACCCACCCTTCCCTCGCCCAGTTCCTTTCCCCTTTTCTCTCCTCAAAGGCAAAGTTCCACATCTTGGAAGAGGAGGAAAAGAAATTTAATTTCTCCACAGCTGTCCCATTTTAAGACTGCTTGAAAAAAAAATCTTTCTAATCTGCTATGCTTGAACGCCACGCGGTACAAAGGAAAGCTGTCATGGAAATATTATGCAAATCCCCAGATTTGAAGACGAAAATACTCTAATTCTAACCAGAGCAAGCTTTTTTATTTTTTATACAGGGGAATATTTTATTCAAGGTAAAATTCTAAATAAAATATAATTGTTTTTTATCTTTTCTACAGCAAATTTATAATTTTAAGATTCCTTTTCTTGTTTATCAGCAGTTGTTATTACTTCCTTGTGGCACATTTTTTTTTTAATTTTGTAAAGGTGAAAAAAAACTTTTATGAGCTCATGTAGCAATGAAATTATCCTGTGGATTGATAATAAATGAATATGGTATATAGTTAAAATTTTTAATGGGTATCACTTCTGGCTTTATCTGTGTCTATCTGCATAAACATGAATCAGAGCCGACAAAGTATTTATTCTTGGAGACCACCATGCTGTCTTTGCTGACCACAAGAAACTTAGGAAGTTCCTATGTTGAGGCTGCAAGTTTCCTCTTCCACGACACTGGGCCTGGGCAAATGTCCTACACAAGTTATCATCTTTGCTCATCACAGTTGTGCCCAGAAAGAACATTTATCACTATTCCACATGGTAGACATGGAGACCTGAAATGAAGACCTCCTGCTCAGGTTACTCAGACAGCTCAAGACCAGGATACTGGCAGAGCCCAAGTCTGGAGCGTTTCCAGCGAGGGGGGGGGTGGATGTGGAGGTACTGGAGGTGGTGATGGTGGTGGCGGTGGGGGTAGTCTGTTTCCTAGTCCAGAGTTCTCTGCTGTGAGCAGATTGCTCTCAGCTCAGTGGGTTTTCTGTCCTCTGTGGACTTGGACACACAACTCAGATAAAACACTTTCAGTAAGGAAAAACAGTGTGGTGTTCTACCTTTCTGTTCCTTTGTCTTCTAAGACCTGGGGGATTTTGCATGAAGGTCCCGTTTTTAAAACGTATGAATTTGAGAGCCCAGGTCTATCAGCTAGTTGGAATTTGTTCCCTTTCCTATTGAATTATCCTTATTGCCCTCACATACACACCTTGGTATTTGAAGGTACAGCCCTGACCTTGAGAAGGTCGCCTCCCTTACCTCTCAAGCTTCCTCAGAATACTTAAACATAGCTGCCTTCCTGCCACCTTTGGGGGTTATGAAAAGATCACT
Organism: Microtus obscurus; assembly: GCA_963919715.1. NCBI lineage: Eukaryota > Metazoa > Chordata > Mammalia > Rodentia > Cricetidae > Microtus > Microtus obscurus. The sequence goes on from CAWTZC010000297.1 coordinate 30,440,663, forward strand.
GAGTTAATGTTTGAACAGTCCTTTGAATTTATGAAAGGACAAAGGGCTCTTTTTAAGTCTATCTTCATGTGCGCCTGCAGATACAGCCAGTGATCATAAAATTACCGTCCCTGAACACAAGTCAACGGAAACACATTACTGTTTGGCGTATGTGAAATGGCTCACACAGGTAGCTCCTTTGTAGGGAGGATTTACTTGGATTCCTCAGGACAAGTCACAAGGTTCTTGGTCCGTGAGCCCTCCCCTTTGGTAATTCAGATTTTAAAATCTCATTGATCACCCTGTTTTGTTTTGTTTGCAAAACAGCAAAAAGCCCGGCATAGAAGTTGGCCCTGACTCACGGTGAACAGTGGGTCTAGGGTAGCTCTGACCTTCCTTCTGCTCTCCCCTCCGCACCCAGAACGAGTCCTGCAGATCTCAAATGTCATGCCACTGCCTTATTCCGTTCCCGTGGTGGGAACCAGACTAGCGGTCGAATTCAGGATTCAGAGATAGACCATTCAGGTGCTCAAGGTAATACTCTATTGCCAGTAAGACCACAAAAATAGAACAATGCTTAAAATATCCCCGCGGAGGGCTGAGTTATTTCTAAGTCACACTTGCTAGGAGTGAAGGAAAGCAAGGGGATTACACAAGACCTGGGGTAGACATGAGGGAGCTAAACAAACCGGATGGACGGCTCAGGAACAGGAGCCCCAGACCTTGTTGTTGTCACTTGGAGGAAGTGCTGGGGACACCTGATTTATTTAGTTGGCCTCTGTGTGTGCTGATACTTTTTTTTTTTTTATGATGGGTTTTGCTGTGGGTGTGTTTAAGTAGCAATGTAACTGCTTTTCGGACAATAGTTTCCATTCTTTGCCAGTCACACCCATAACAAAATTCCTCATAAATCTTCGATCTGGGAATTCAATAACAGCCGTAAGGCAGGGCTAACCAAGCACCTTGACGTGACTGGCTTCCATCATGTTGTTTGGGTGCCTTAAGTAAGTTCATCTTCAACCGTAGCCTCTCTTTCCCTATTTGGATGTCAAAGGCAGTGTGCCGTTTATTTGAATGTATTAGATGTACGTGGCTAAGAAATACAAATCCTTCGGACATCAAAGGCCTAAAATGATACCCTTTTTTGGGTCGCTGTTGTTGCCTCAGATGCAAAAGGGCACTATCATGTAACCTGCTCCCGAGGTAGAAATTGCAGGAATGAGGAAGATCAATGGTTTGGTTTCAGGATTCTGAGTTTTCAAGTTGATGTTTTTAAAAGTATTTTCTATGTGAGTGAAAAAAAAAATAGTGTTAAGCCCCACATGGCCGCTTGCCCCTGCATCTAAGAGGTGAAACATTAGACCTCCATTTGCTAGACGCTGTCCTTTGAGTGTTGAATTAGGTTTTAAGAGCCCCTTGTCATTTTAGCTTTGGACAAACAGACCCAGATAAAAGGAGGAAATCAAAACCCAAATCTTTCCCGATGACAGACAGACCAAAAAAAAAAAAAAAAAAAAAAAAACCGGAAAAGGCTGGCAAACAGATAGCTGGGTCTGTGACCTGCAGGGCTAGTCTACCTGATACCTTTACTAGTTAGGGCTTTGCAAAGAGTATGGAGTATGAAGGCAGAAGCTGGTTTTAGCTAGTTATATCCATCCATCTCATCCTGAAACTCCATCTCTTGGTATATAACCTAGAGCCTGAATGAATGATCAGAGGCACAGGGACAGGAACCTGACCAGCCAGGGAGCCTGGACACATCACCCCCACTGTGTCCCGGCGGCAGCGAACCCCTCCTCAGCGTTATCATACGTGTTTTTCCATCTCATGGGGCTGAAAGCATCCACATGCACGACCATTCTCATAAATGGTGCAAGGCAGGTGTCTGTAGATAGCCACACCAGCTGCTCTATTCCAAACCCCACCATCCCTAGTGTGAAGGGGACAGTGTCAGTCCCCAGCTATGCCCCTCAGCAAGGACTTGGATAGCAGCTGCAGACCTGGAGAAGGGGGGTCTTGCCATGGGGGTGTGGAGTTTTGGGTGAGGAGATACCAAAAAGTATGTGCAATGGTAAGGAGGGATTGTTACCGAAGCTGACTGGCTTCTGCGCCCCTGCCAGCCCTAGTGGACACAGAAATAAGTCTCTGCAGTAGCGTGGGCATCGCTGGCCCTGCTGTGATCATAAATGAGGATTCTAAAGAGATTTGCTTCTGGGGCCATTCTAACAACAGGTGCCGAGATACTGCCTGAAAATAGAGCCTGGGAGGAAGGAAGTGGTCAGGCCTGAGGGCCGGTTTTAGCAAAAATGTTAAGTCTGTCCAAGAACTTTGGTCAGGGTGTGAAAGGGTTGGGAGGAGGGACATTTTCGAGTTTACATAGTCTAGGAGTACAAATCAGGGGTAGACACATGCAGAACCCTGGGCAGTTCCCAGCACTGTGAAAATAAATAAGTAAACAAATAGGTAAAAAATAAAAATTAAAGTTAAGAGTTCCTGTGGTCTGCAAGCCCGTGTTCTAGCATCCTTTTGCATGTCCCTTCGGAAAGAAAGCAGAGCATGTGTCCCAAGCCTCCGAATGAGCTTTGGTCCCGTTCTCCATGTCTCCTCTATGACCAGGTTCAAACAGAGTACTGGCTCTGTGGGAACACTGCGCCGGGTTCCACGCGTGTTGTTGGTTATCCTTCTACTCACGATCAAGAGTCACTGCTGTCACTCTCACCCATCTGAGTCACACACCCACTGGGTGTGAATCACACAACCTTTCGTGCAGGTCTGAAAACAAAGTCCAGGCCACGAATATCTCTAAATTCCAGGTTTTTTTTTTTCCTTCTGGGAAGACGATATTAAAATTGTAACCCCTACCGCGCAACCACACAAACTGTCAAAGGGAAAAGACTCCAGATATGTTCCGTCTGGTTAAAGCTTGAATCTTCCATCTAGGGTTGTTCCTCTTGCCCCCAAGCTCCCCAATATATTATTTCCAAGACAATTCAAATCCACATATTGTACTGGGGACGTGTCTGAAGTTTCAAGACAATGTAAACAGCTAGTTGGGAGTGATTCCTATGGTTAGCATTGCGCCAGGCTTTATCCCCTCCGAGCACTAACCCTGACAACTATTCTCTGTAGAGCTGGCTGTTCCGTCTGCCAACGATTCCCCTCCAGGGCTGTAAATCCAGCCCTTATCTTCATTGGCAGCATCTTTGCTCTGGGAAGCCCATACATCATGTTTTTAATGTGACTGAGATGCAGAAGAGGGTTCACAGCCCCAGCTCCGCGACATGCAGCCTATAGGGAAATTAGAATTTTAGGGAAAATGCAGAATACAGACAAAAATGATCGCTCAGATTCTAACTAGTGACTTTAGGGGATCACATGGTAACCAGGCTATGACAGGGAAGGAAGCCACTGGATGGTCCAGCGTGTTTTTAAGGTTCTATTTGCAGGACTGATTTTAAGTGGTATAATTCTAAGTGGTTTTCTTTAGCAGCTCATGATGTTAATTTGGTAACTAATGATCTAAACCTGCCCAGAATGGAGAGGTTCTATAGGATGGGGAATCTTCACTGTTGAAGTTGGTACTGTTTCAGGTAAACCATAGGTTGCCCTGAATATTATGTTGAAATCAGAACATATATGTATATGTGTTATGCTCTTTTGAAGATGTTAAAAGAAATTAAGCTTCGCGAGAAAGTGTTATTATATGTTTATTTATTGTTGATGAGTCTATTGCTAATCCATTTGTTTAGGCGTGGTATTTTTTTTATTTTTTTTTATTTTTTATTTTTTGGTTTTTCGAGACAGGGTTTCCCTGTGGCTTTGGAGCCTGTCCTGGAACTAGCTCTGTAGACCAGGCTGGTCTCGACCTCACAGAGATCCGCCTGCCTCTGCCTCCTGAGTGCTGGGATTAAAGGCGTGCGCCACCACCGCCCGGCCGTGGTATGTTTTATGAAGAGACATAGACTTCATTCATTCAACACTCTCAAGTTCCCAGTGTGTGTTGGTCTTAGGTTTTAAAGCCACTAGGAAGTGAATGGGAGGTCTGAGAGAACTTTTATTCTAGCTGTGAGTGGGTGGGAGCCATTCAACTAATGAGTAGCAACTTTTGGGTGACAGTAAAGATTACAGAGGACAGTAAAGCAGGGCAAGGGAGACAGGGAGCGGTGGAGATAACCAGAGCCATCATCTTGGTGTTCGCAGGATCCGTTGCAAGGCTGGCAGTTGCAAAACTCAGCAGTTAAGAGGAAAAGAAGGAAAAGGGTTGGTATCAGCAGTGTTCTCTTGCAGGAAGCAAAAACCACAGTGACTATTTTAAGCACAAAGGCATTGACGAGAGAGAAGCAGGTGCTTATGTGGGCAGGCTGGACAAGCCTCTGAAGGGCTGGTCCCGCCTCCATCGCCACTGTGGAGGTGGGACACGAGGAGGCATCAACTGTGTGGACACATTGCACTGGCTTCACTCTCGTCAGAGAGTCCCTGTCACAGTCATCTCCCCTATCTCTTGATACTCATGACTTTAGTAACTGAACCCTGAGTCACTGCTTTAGAAAGTCCCAAGACTCCATCCATGTCATGTATGGGACTGGTTACAGCTGAACCAGAAAAATGGCTTTGACCTCACTACTGACTTCCTGTTCTTGTGCAAACAAGTCGAGCCTTATTTTGCAGTTAGGGTCTCAGCTGTAAGACTGGGAAATGGGGTTCGTGATTTCCAGCCATGTCAGCAGAAATGGGCACACCACGGACAAGTAAAAGTGGATGTTACAGACCTCTAGTCTACCTCAAGAAACCATTGCAAGAATGCTAAAGGCAGCAAGACTAGACAGAGGGAGGCAGCTTCACCCTGCACACTTCAGTCAAGGTGGAAAGGCAACTCAACACTGGCCGGAACAAGGCTTTCAGTTTGATTAGTTTTTTTCTTTAATTTCTAAACATTTTCATTATCTTATGTGGATAGGTACTTTGCCTGCATGTATATCTCTGCATCGTATCATCAGGAGCAAAGAGAGGGGCTGGGATTTCCTGGAACTGGAGTTACATACAGGTGTAAGCTATCACGTGGGTGCTGGGAATTGAACCCATGACCCCTGGAAGAGCAACCAGTGTTCTAACTTCTGAGTCTTCTCTCCATCCTCGATGACGCTTGTTTTTCTTTTTTCCCTCTCCCCCGACCCCTGATGCTTGTTTTTTTCTTAAGATTCGATCCCACTCTATAACCCAGGCCGGCTCCCTCCTTCTGCTAGGCTGCTGAGGCTGCCCTGGCACCCACAGTCCTGCCTCTGCATCCAAGTGCTACGACATCAAGGGCAGGTTTCACACGTTCAATTCTTTCTTTACTTGTTAATGACTTTAGGCAACTGTCTTGACATTTTGAGAGAACTTTCTAAAAATGGGGCTGCTAACACCTGACTTTGTGAGGCTGTTATCTCATTAAACATGATAATACTGGTTATAGGGAGAGCGTAATGTAGATACTCGCTGGCAGCCTCTATCCCTATGAACTGTGCTTTGGAGAACTGGTACCAACTTATCCATAGTTTCCTGAACTCATACAAATTCAAGAGTTTATCAGAGAGGAACTCAGATCTCAAACATGTGACTGCAATACACACACACACACACACACACACACACACACACAGTGGTGGTTCCTACGAATGGCCCTATTATGAAGAGCAGTCTTTATGGTAGGAAGTATGTCACTTTGAGCCTTGAGGTTTCGGAAGCTCAAGCCATACCTAGTGGCTCACTGTCTCTTGCTGCTGTTTGCTGATGTGGATGTAGAACTCTCAGCTGCTTCTCCACACCGTGTCTGCCTGCACACTGCCATGCATCCCATGATGACAATAATGGACTAAATCTGAAATGGAAGCTACCCCCAGTTAATTGTTTTCTTTTATAAGGATTGCCATAGTCATGGTGTCTCCTCATAGCAGTAAAACCCTAAGGCGTGTGCAAGTGTGTGTGTATGTGTGTGTATAGTCATACATATATAAAACCTCCCCCTGAAGCCTCATGTCTTGGACATTATTGAAAGAGCCTAATTTCAATGAGAAAGTTCCTCTCTGATAAACACTGAAGAGACAAAACTTCCTGGTGGTTTAAATTTTAAACCAATAGATTTTTTTTCTTCTTTTTATGAAGGTTTGTTTTAATTATGTGTGCGTGTGCACACACGTGTGCTTGGGATATGTGCATGTGGGTGCAGGTGCCTGTAGTGGCCAGAAGAGGATATGGGGTTCCCTGGAGCTAGAATTAGAGCCAACTGTGACTCTCCTTATAGGAGAGCTTGGAACAACCAAACTGTGCTTCTTTATGAGGTCAGTGTGTTCTATTAGCTGCTGAGCCGTTTCTCCAGCCTGGGGCAGCTGCTCTTTGAGAATGTGAACAGGTGCCAGGGGTGAGGCTAGGACACACCTTTCCACGGTCTCTGCTTAGATGAATTGATTGACATAAATGCCGTGGAGCTTCATGGGAAAGGAGCTGTCCCCGTGTGTCAGGGACTGGATTCCAGTGAAAGAATATAATCTAGAGATGAGAGCAGCTGGAGGCAGCTATGCCCTGAAGGGAGAAGAAGCTGCTGCTGGTACCAAGTTGGAACTACGACTGAATCCCATAATGGCATCCATTGTGAAAGGCTTACATACCTTGATGAAAGAATGGGTCAAAGTGATGGCTAATGGTCTGGCCATTCTTCTTCAGGTGTCTGTGGCCCCAGCCTGGGTGACAGTGAAGTAGAGAGAGAAGACCTTCCTTGAGGGTAGCCATGAGGACTACACTATAGAAGTCCCCAACCATTAAGTGATAGGATTGTTTTAATTGTCAGCATGATGCAGCCTAGAGTCACCTGCGTCTAGGACCTCAGTGAAGAACTGCCTAAATCAGTTTGGCCTGCGGGCACGCTTGCCATCAACTTATATGAGGTGGGGAAACCACCCCAGGAAGAGCCATTCCTTGGGTCTGAATCTTGGCCTGTGGAAGAGTAGAGGAAGCTAGTTTAGTAAGTACTAGGTATGCATGCGTTTTTTTCTTGCTCTGTTCTTAGATGTGATACAGCTGTGGCTTCAGGTGCCTGTCCTGACTTTCTTGCTGTGGTGTATCGTAACTGGGAACTCTAAGCCAAGTAATCCCATTGTCTTTGAAGCTGCTTTTTTGCCATAGTAATTTTTTAATGACAGCATCATAAACAACACTAGGGAAGACTACATAACCAGGTGACATGGCGTGAATGCTGTATTTTCTCCACAGTCCATGTGATAAACGCTAATTCCTAGAGCAGTGGTTGTCAGCCTTCCTAATGCTGTGACCCTTTAACACAGTTCCTCACGTTGTAGTGGCCCCAACCATACAATTATTTTTGTTGCTACTTCATAACTGTAATTTTGCTATGAATTATAATTATAATGTAAATATCTGTATTTTCTGATGGTCTTAGGCAACCCCTGTGAAAGGGTCTTCTGACCCCAGGTTCAGATATTGTCCCAGTACAACAGGATTAAAATGGAAGTACCTAGGTTCTGAAGACAGATGGCTAAGAGTTATCATTAGCATCCTTCTAAATCAGACACAAAAGTTGTGTTTGCCCCTCTACCAGGTGGGGACACATAAAAGGTACAAATTTCTGGTGCTTGAGCCTTGGGACTTCTGTACTCCCAAAACGTCCACAACAAATTTCTATTTGTAAATTGCATAGGGCGCAATACATCATTATATTTTCCTCAACTGACTCCAACAGTCGGGTAAGCAGAAGCCTTAGGCAAGGGATGAGAAGTTGATTAAAAGCAAGACAAGGAGCTGGGTCAGGACAGTAGCAGCTCTGAGGCTGGCATAGGAGAAGCGGGTCCATACACCACGGCAGGGGACAGAAGATGTGGAGGAAGAGGCATCCGGCAAGTGGGGGTTACCAGGGGCACAGAGGCGCTGCTGCCATAGCGGACACTGGGCTCAAGCTTAAGACATCTGCCGTAATGTATGGATCATGTGCATGTGCACACACAAGGAACCCTTGAACGTTCCAGTTATAATGATAATAAAGATGAAGGCTTTCGTTGTGAGGCGGCTACGGCACTGTGGAAAATGATCTCTTGTTTCTTCCCCTGCCATCTTTTCCTTTGCCAGTTCTGCAAGGAGCACCACTCACTTTCCGTGCACGGGTCAAGTAAGACCTAAGGTACGCATAATGATAGTCCTAGAAAGAGGAGAAGCCATCAGTGGAACAGAACTGAAATCCATAACCCTTCCATAAATAAGAGAAAATGTAAATTTATACATTGAAAGGACCCACTCTATATTTAGGAAAGCTGACCTAGAAAGAGCAGTTTTGAGGCATTTTCTAGAAGATCCTAAAATCCCAATCTCTCTCTCTCTCTCTCTCTCTCTCTCTCTCTCTCTCTGTGTGTGTGTGTGTGTGTGTGTGTGTGTGTGTATCTTTCTACCCCCTCCCCTCTTCCCTCCCTCCTGTGATTCCCCCAGGGGTCTGTATGAATTTCTTCACGTTGCTCTACAGGTGAGCATAATCTGATGATTGAAATAACATACATATATTCTCTCACAGTTATGTCATTAGGGCCATGATCCCTTGAGGGCTCAGAGGAGAGCCCTTCCTGCTCTTCCAAGATCTGGTGCCTTCTGGTGTTCTCTGGCTGGTGGCTGTCTCAATCCAGTCTTTCTTGTCTCCACTCAGCACTCTTCCTGTTCAGCTTTATGCCCTCCCTCTATTTCTCTCTCTTTCTCTCTGAGATCTACACTACACGCCTCCCTTTTATAGGAATATTTTTTTATTGAATATTAGGGCCACCTGGGATAATCCAGGACAATCTCATCTCAAGATCTCTTAATGACATCTACTACGGTTGTTTTCCAGTTAAGAGAATAGTTATATGTGCCAGGGATTTGGGACTGGATATATCCTTCTGGGGCCATTTTTTCAGCTCATTTCAGACCCTCTAGGTAAAAGGTCAAATCGTTTATGACCTTCAGGCTTCTCATGAATGACATGAAGCCAGTGATAGGAACAACTTTTAAGTGACGTAAGGGCAAAGAGTGCAAGCTGGCACTTTTGTATCCAGCTAAACTGCCCTTCAAGATTCAGAGAGAAACAGCCCAGAAATAACCCGAGGAAATACTGTGTGGGTGCCAGTTGACTTTTAGAAGATGAGTTTCATACAAACGAGACAACTGGGGAAAAAAAAAAGTACTGGCAGCACGCACGTGCTTTCTCATGTAATTTTATCGCATGGTAAAAACCACTGTTTAGTTGGCTAGCTCAGACTGTGGATTGAAGAGCAACATCTAAATGCTGTATATTCTATAAAAGTATCAGGCATGGCCAAAAGGGATGGGAGGAGAAGGAAAGGAGAATGGTATAATGGACAGTTCTACAGACAGTGGCCACGAGGAGCCTATCCTAAAATATTCAGCAGGAAGGGGGAGGGGATTACCTGTACTGCAGTAAAATACAAAAATAACCACATAAAAAATACACAAATATCCTGAAATGCTGAAAGAAATAAAAGACAAGTAGAAAATGAAAGAAGACAGTTAAAGTATAAAATAAAGGATAACACATGCAGTAATTATAAATCAGTACGACATGGCTAAATATAGCAGTCATGCTAATTAATGGAATAGGCTTTTGCCCTTTGTGACAATTCTCAATTTGATCCTTAACACAAAAGACAAACCCATACTATATATAATAAACACATCTCAAATACGGTTCAGTCAGGGGCCCCTAACTAAAACCCAGAATTAGCAGACGAATACTATAAAAATAAAAATCCGAAGGGTGGGTTGGTAATTCTAAGCAGACAAGTGACTGTATCCCCAAGTTCTCCGTGAGGTGGGTCTTGAGACATACATGGATTCCTTGTGAAAGATGTAATAAGATGTAGCAGAGTGTGGTTCACATAACGAAGACAGAGCAGTTAGGAATATCTATGTGCCATGTGCCACAGCAATTACCATATGAAGCGTAAATTTCATGAACTAGAAACACATTAATAATAGGTGATTTTAACACCCCATATCCAGGACAGAGAGTGCATTAATTAAAGAAAAAAGATCTAAGCATAAATAATTCAGTTAATAATAGATCAGTTTTGATCATACACACACACACACACACACACACACACCCTCACACACATATACACTAAAGATGCTAAAGATGAAGAATGTCTTCTCATATGGATCATTTCTGTGGATGCATAAAATGACCCTAGATTGATGTGATACCATTGCTTATATTTTATATTTTATCCTGTCTTTTGCCAAGATCTTAGTAATGTGAGACACATTTGCAGGCAAACCCGTTCTCACTGCAACACGTGACTGGATCTGAAACTCGGCCAGTGGTACCGTTTCTTTTGCGACCTTTTTTCAGACACTGCATACTATTATCTCCCTCTGAAGCGCAGCGTGTGCGGTGACTATAACCGAAATGTACATTTAGACAGGCGTTTGGGAGATACATAACTCCCTCAGCCCCCCTGGGGCCTGGTTATAGGAGTATTTGATGCTTCTACCATGCACGAATGCTCCGTGTTGTGGTCTGTGGCACGCACAGAGTTGTCATGTTCTATTTACAGGGTCGGCGGGAAGCATGAAAAATGTAGGTCAGCAGCATATAAAATATTTATGAAAGATAAAGGCACAGATGTCCTTCCTTAGCGCACCTACCAAGTACAGAATATTTGAACAATAGTGGTTTGAGTTCTAGTTAAGATATGTCTCTTAACTATTTATATTGCTATTTAGTAATTCCTTTTCTTTTTTCTTTTGCAGTAAGTAATTTTAGCAATGTGATTTTTTTTTTTCAGTGCATAGTTGGAGCTGGAGAGGGCTGAGCAGTTAAAATCGTGCTGCCCATGCCGAGGCCCAGAGTTTGGTTTCTACCAAACGTGGTGGGTGGCTCACAACCCCCTGCAATTCTACATGCAGGGAATCTGATGCCCTCTTCTGGCCTCTGCTGGTACTTGCATTCATGTGGAATACATTTACACAGACCATACACATAAAAATAATTAAAAATAAAATATATCTTTAGAAATTAAAAAAATTAAAAGTACACACTAAATGAAAAAAGCTTTATGGTCTTGGTTTCTCAAAAAAAATTGATGAGTGCACATTTAATGGAAAATTATTATTGTCTTTTGATTTCTCAAAGAGACTCCGGGCAAATCCATAATTTGCAGAAAATACCGGTATATGCTGCCATCCCCTGGGAGCCTATGGTGATGTCATTGGCCATAAGAAAACTTGAGGCCAAAGTCTTCTGAAGAAATATGAGCATCTCTCTCAAGAGCTGGTAATTATTTTAAGAAGCTTGTGCTGAAAATGGTTAGCATAAGCAGATGCAGAAGGTGAATTTACATATCCCTGTGAAGCAGTAATGCTTTTTTATTCAGATCAAACATCTGCTCTTCCCGGTGCTTCACCCTGCCCCTTTTCCCAGCACCGCCTCCCCAGTGAAAAGTCCTTGATGTTGATAGGGCTGACTGACAACTGATAGAAAAGCCCAGGATCTCGCTGGGACACACAGACACAATCAACAATGTCAAAAACAAACTTTTGGAGGTCTGGGAGGATAGTTCAGTCAGTGGGTGAAGATAGCTCAGTCTTGCTGGGTGAGTGTGAGGACCTGAGTTCGTAACCCCTAGCTCCCATGTCTCAGAAAATAATCTAGGGACTTGGTAGCACATGCCTGCAATCCCATGAGTGAGGAGGCCGAGACAGTAGGATCCCCGGAACTTGTTGGCCAGTCCCCCTAACCAAATTGGTGAGCTGCAGGATCCATGAGACCTTGTGCTAAGAAATCATGGGAAGGAGGCTGAAGAGAGGGTTTAGCCATTACTGGTCGCTCTTCAAGAGGACCTGAGTTCACTTTCTTCCTGACATAGCTTCACACAAACTATGACTCCAACTCCAGGTGACCCGTCATCCTCTTGTGGCCTCCAAGGGCTCTGCATGCAAGTAGGACACAGACATAATACTCATATACTTAAAATAAGAAAATTAAATATTAAAAGAAATAAGAGGGTAGGGGAAAAGATTAAAATATTTAATGTTGACCTGGCCACCCTATGCATGTGCATGTATACCTCTACACAGAGAGAGACAGAGACAGGGGTGCGCATATGTAGACACACAGACATACACAGAGGGGTGCACATATGTAAGTGCACGTGCACACATATACACAGAGGTGCGCATATGTAGACATTCTACACACACATAGAGGCGTACATATGTAGACACACACACAGACACACAGAGTGAGGCTTTGTGTTCGTAAAGAAATAGACCTGAATATACAAATATATAAGCTATATCTGTATGTCTGTTGTGGTGAGTAAGGGGCATAAATGTGGAGCCTGTGGCCAGGAGGAAAAAGTCAGGGTTTCTAGCTGCCCAGATGTTTTCTAGCTGCCCCAGATGTGCTGCTGTGCAAGGCAGTGTGGCTGAGGTGAGAGACAGCAACCTCTGAGGTGCTGCTTTCTTGTCAAGTGGTCCACAGGCATTGACAGAGCAGCCAAGGCCAAGACAAACCATGTCCTTTCCTCCTGCAGGCTGACTGGAGAAGAGAGTGCTCAGCTTCCCAACGCAGTTCTTCTAGGGCTTTGTAAATTCCTTCCAGAGACTGCTGAGCCCTGGCCTGCCTTGGTCTGGCCTCCTTCCTCTGTAGATTCTTATCGCAGCTTCCAGTCTGCAGAATTTACCCTTCCCCCTTTTCCAGAACTGGCTGGGAATTGTTTCAGAATCTGTGAAGCAAAGTGGTTGCTGGCGAATCAGGAAGGGAGGGGTTTTACGTGTGAACTTTCAACCACTGTGAAAAGAGTTGTTTGGAGAAGGTGGAAGAAAAGAAATCATACTCTCACTAAGCAAAAACAGACACCCGCAGGAACACACAAACTGCAGAATTCTTTCTCGGGATTAATTCCTAATTCTGCTATGAGATTCAGGTGGGTGTTTCACAACACCATATGTCAATATCAATTCAGAGGTTTAAAAACCGAGATCAGGGGCATTCTTTTTTTTTTTTTTTTTTTTTTTTGGTTTTTCGAGACAGGGTTTCTCTGTTAGCTTTGGTGCCTGTCCTGGCACTAGCTCTTGTAGACCAGGCTGGCCTCGAACTCCCAGAGATCCGCCTGCCTCTGCCTCCCGAGTGCTGGGATTAAAGGCGTGCGCCACCACCGCCCGGCTCAGGGGCATTCTTTTCTTAGCAAGCCACAAAAATATATATATTTACCCATGAGCCTTTAGGCAATGAAGTCTGATCTATGAGAAATTACTCTGCTGGTAGTTTAGGCAGGAGACGTCAAATAAGCTTAATTACTACTGTCTTTTTCCTCCAGAAAGCTCTCCCTCCAGGCTGAGATTTGAACTCTCATGTCGCTAGTGTTGGAGCTGGGAGAACTGTGAAAACAGAAAAGGAAGACAAGACAAGTCTTCAGCTCAGGGACCACGCTCCAGCTCTGCAGGCCAAAGGGGATGCTCTGAGCTTCAGTATCTTTGAAAACTGCCCTCTTTTGGCTAGTGGGTGTCACTTCATTGGTTCGCATGCTAACATTTTAATTTTGAATTGGGATATACAAAGAAAACATTGCCAGTCGCTGAGCCTCAGAGTGAAGTGCTAACACGGTTGGCACTGCCTTCGGGCACGCGGGCTTCGCTGGCATCGTAGAACTAGCTGTTCGTGTAACTTCCACTTTGCTGTGCGCATCTGTGGCAGCCCAGCATTTGCTTAGATTCATGATGCTAAGCGCCGTGGAAAATGTTCTCGCAAAGTTGTCATGGCTTTCCTCTACTGAACGGAAGTCACCATGTGTGCATTGGCTTGCCTGGCGTGTGCCAGTTGGTGCACAGCGGCATGGCACCGTGCCTCATTGCAACTGAATAAATGATACTCCTTGTTAAAGCTGGAGGAAGTTGGCATGACAACTGCAGGCTTCATCGAAACAATTATCCAGGCTCCAAAGCCTACCAAAGGCTTCTAGTGATTTCCAAAGAAGCTGCTTGGTGTTTAGCTTTAAGAAAAGGCAAACACAATGAGAAATACGTTAACTGTCTTGGTTAACTTGATGTTGCTGGGATGAAATACTGACCTAACGCAATCTGAGGGAGAAAGGAGTTTATCTGGCTGATGGGTGACAGACAGTCCATCATCAAGGGAAGCCAAGGCAGGAAATCAAAGCAAAAGTTTGACACAGAAAACATGGAGGAACACTGCTTATTATCACTCATCTTGTCTAGGACCGATAGCTTACACAGCCCGAGCTCTCTTGACCAGTGACAGTACCACCTACTGGGCAACCCTACATCAATTATCAATCAAGAAAATGTATCCAAAGACATGCCCGAAGGCCTATTTGATGGGATCAATTCCACAGTTGAGAGCCTCTCTTCCCTGATATGTCTTGGTTTGTGTCAAATTGACAAAAATGGAGCAGAGGCTCTGAAAGAACACTCCTTCCTGTTTGGTCCTCATGGCTTGCACCTCAAGGCTGGCTGAGCCTCGTTTCTTATATAACTCAGGATCGCCTGCTAATGGGTAGAGCCACCTACCACAGTGAGCTGGGCCCTCCCACATCCATCATTTTGCTGGCTATTTTTATGTCAACTTGACACAAGCTAAAGCTACCTGAAAGGAGACTTAAGAAAATGTTTCCATCAGATCTGGCTGTAGGCAAGTCTGTAAGACCTTTTCTTACTGATTGATGTGGAAGGGACTAGTTCATTGTGAGTAGTGCCGTCCTGGGCAGTTGGTCCTGGGTTCTGTAAGAACAGATTGAGGGTGGTGGTGATGCACGCCTTTAATCCCAGCACTCGGGAGGCAAAGAGAGGCAGATGGCTGTGAGTTCGAGGCCAGCCTGGTCTGCACAGCAAGTTCCAGGACAGGCTTCAAAGCTACAGAGAAACCCTGTCTCAAAAATAAATAAATAAATAAATAATAGAAAACAGGTCGAGCAAGTCACAAGGAACAAGTCAGTAAGCAGCACCCCTCCATGACCTCTGCATGAGTTCCTGCTTCCAGGTTCCTGCTCTGACTTCCTTCATTGATGGGTCATGATGTGGAAGGCTAAGCCAAATAAACCCTTTCCTCCCCCAGCTTGCTTTTGGTCATTGTGTTTCATCACAGCCGTAGTTAACACGAACCAGAACAATCACTAAACAACAGAATGGCTCACAGGTTTGTTGACAAACCGATCCAGTGGTGACATTTTCTCAGTTGAGGTTCCCGCTCCTCAAGTGACTCTGGTTTGTGCCAAATTGACAAAACCAGAGCAGGACAGGAAGGTTGCTAAGTCTCATTAGAGAAGACACTGGTGAAATAAATCACCCAAGCACGGAGAAAGGCAGATGAAGAACATCAGCAAAGGACAGGTCCCTCCAACCCATTCGGAGAGAACAGAGGAAAAAATTAAGTCTTGAGCTTTGGAAAATGGCAAGAGGATTCTATTGAGACAAAAAAAGGAAAAAAAAAAAAGCAAGGGGCAGTCTCAGAAAGACAACAAGGAGTAGAGTTTGAACACTTGGAGTCTAGATTCCAGAAGGAGGAAAACATGACCACCCCGTTGCTGAATGTCTTCATTTCATAGGTGGAGAAAATGCTGCACCCGGGCTGCAGGTCCTTAGAACCGAAAGGAAATCCCAGGGGTCCAGTAACATCTTCTGAGGCGCCCTTAGCCCACAGAGCCTCAGTCCTGCTGCACCAGAATTCCTGTTCTTGCCCTACGCACTCCAGCACTTTCTTCCCTTTGCTCCCTCACGTTTTTGCCAAAGTTTCCATTTCTCACTGAGATTTTTCTTCGAGGAAGTCAGAAATGGCCTCCTAGAAATGCGGCTGCGGGACTTTAGGATGCAGTACTCTGAAGAAGCCTCCTTGGCCGTGGGATTGATTTAAGCTCATTATTTGAGCAACTGTTGAAGGACAGGCTTCGCTGTGTTCTGCGGCTGTCAATCATCAACTTGATTGGCTCTGGAATCGGGTGAGAGATGTGGCTCTGGGCGGGTCTGTGACAGTACTTTCTGGAAGGACTGAGTGAGGGAAGCCCTTCCGTACAGTCGGTAGCTTCCCGCGGCCCAGACGTAAAGAGCCCTGAGAGACGACCCATGATGCACTTTGTCTGCTTGCTCCACCCCTCACTGACGAGTATGAGTATATCCACCCTGTCTTCAGCACCACTCCCACTCTTTCCTTTGCTGACATTCAAACCCAGCTTTTTCAGCCCTCCGGCCCAGACTGACGGCCATATCTAGGAATCCCCCAGGTCTTCAGAGCTGTATATGTGAGGTAGGAAACGGGACGCATCTCGTGAGTTCAAGGAAGCCTTTCTTCTTGCCTTGGACGGTCTCTTAACTCTGATGCCAGACGCTCATGGTCACACTAAACGTCCAATGAGTCAAATGGACTCGGGATTCTTGTCTCATGAAACCCAAGAGTAAAATCCGGACTACAGAGAGTGGCTTCTAGAAAGAAGGCTCTTACAGTTTGGTAGGTAGGAGCTTGTGCAAAAGAGAAGGCTAGATTCTGCATAATATCAGTGGGTCCCAGGAAATGGGGGTACCACTGGGGCCTTTTAGAGGGCTGATGACAGAACTAGGGGTACACACAGAGCGGTGGCCAGTCCAGTTGTCCCCACCCCGAGGTACCCCGATGTCTCATCTCAGTTTTGTTCACATCTGGCAGAGCTTCCACACAAGGGCAGAGAGATGCAAAACTTTCTTTTGGCATCCCTAACGCCTTTACCAAGAACTTCACTGAAAAGTTTTGAGGTCTCTTACCTAACTAGTGCCACTTTTTTTGAGTCTCTTCATCCCTGAAACAACTTTAGAGGCAGACACTGACCGGGTTCGCGCTTTCATTAGCAGGGCAGTTCTTGTATATGGCGCCAGTGGCCGCTGAAATTGGGCCCGTTTTCACCCAGCAAGCAGGTGGAGCAGGACTTTACTGTCTTTGAAGGTTGTGCTTCAGGGTGTCGACTAGAGGCCAAGAGAAAAGATCTTGGATTGTTGAACTGTCATGAAGTTTATGCAGTGTCTAAAAATATTTAAATGTGTTTGAAAAGGACACAGAAACAAAATTCTGGAAAAAAAAATAAAGAAGGCAGAGAGTCTCTTCCGACTACTTTTCAATTTGGATATGCTCTTTTGTGTTCCCAGCAGCTAGAACAAGGTGTTTGTGGACACTCAAACCAACTCACTGTTGGTCGGATGAATGAATGAATGGTGGATTCTGGTGTGTGATTATATATATAAGAGCTTGATCTGACTTCAAGCCCCGTTTGCAAACTGGTCCATGTAAAAATTATTGCACAAGACATGAGCAGGTGTTTGCTTCCAGTTTGCTAGTTGACCATCTATTCTCTCTGTGGTTCTCTTTTGCTTAGCCTTTTTTTCCCTTTAAAGATTGCTTTTTAATTAATATGGAATAAAATTAATCTTCTAAAAAAATATCATGTTCAACGAGTTTTGGCAAAACGTGACTATGTAACGTGGCTTGTTCTGACGTGAAAACTTTCTCCTTGTGGCAGGGCAAAGGGACCAGGGAAAGTTACAGATGAAAGAAGCCAGTGTGCAGGGTAAGACTGGAAACCCTTTCCCACCTGGGCTGTCTTAATAAATGGCCTCTACTTCCACCTCTAACTGTGTGTTCAGCCAGTTCTTTGCCATGGAACACAAAAGCCTGGAAGCTTCGGTGGGTTCTTTGGAACTCAGATTCATGCTGTAACACCCCTTGAAAAGGTGTTCCTCAGGGTCTTCGGTCTCTTTCATCGCCCACTCCCAGATCTGTCAACCCTGTGCCAGTTTTCTCTGCTTGGAAGTTCGGTCTGTTCTAAGATACAACTTGAATGAGGCGATATTGTATGTCGTCATTCAGCCCGCCTTCTTTTGCTTCTCAAAATATACGTGGCATCCATCCAGTTTGTTGTATGTATCAGCAGTTCAGTTTTATTGCTAAGTAGTACTACATTGGATGGACATGCCACTACTTGTTGGTCCAGTTACCCACTGAAGGACATCTGAATTGAAGCGATAATGAATAAAATATCTTTGACATTTGCATTCTAGCTTTGTATAAGTGTCAGTTCTTATTTCATTTGGCAAAATATCGATGGATGAGGTTCTAGATATCAGGCATGTGCATGTTATAGATCAGTGATTCCCAATATGTGAGGTGTGGTCCCTTTGGGCAAGCCAAATGACCCTTTCACAGGGATTGCCTAAGACCATAGGGAAATACAGGTATTTTAATGTTTAATGTTATGAAACATTACATTTCATAACAGTAGCACAATTGCAGTGATAAGTAGCAATGAAAATAATTTCACGATTGGGGATCACCGCAAACATGAAGAATTTTATTAAAGGACCACCGTGTAGCATCAGGAAGGCTAAGAACCACTGTTATAGATTGAATATGAGGGAATAGCAACAAGGGGGCCATCCTGAAAGCCAGGAATGGAGCCCTCACCAGAAAGCAACTGTGCTGGTAACTGAATTTTAGCTTCTAAAACCGTAAGAGATGTCTGTTCTTTAAGCTGTTAGTTCTATGGTATTCTATTACAGCAACTCCAAGTGGCTAAGGTAATATACACTTAATTTTATCTGAAGAAGCTTCCAAGCTGTTTCCCAAAGTTAGGGTACCATTTTACACCCTAACCAGCAGTGTACAGATGTTCCAAGTGCAGAGCTGGAGAGATGGCTTAGCAGTAAAGAGCACCTACTGCTTTGGAAAAGGCCCGAAGTTCTCTTCCCCGCACCCAAAGGCTTGCCACCATCTGTAACTCCAGTTCTCGGGAGTGTGATATCCTCACCGCTTCCATGGTTACCTGCCTGCACATGTTCATACATGCACGGGCCCATGAACATGCACACCTATATCTCTTATAGTCTAAGAGCCTAGAATGGTGCTTTTGCTGGACCTCAGAGCCAGAGTTACTAGTACAACTTGGGCTCACTGATTATGTAAGACTCTTAGCTTATTGTGTCTGCAGCCTGTGTGCTTAACCAGCTTCTAAAGGGCAGTGTAACAGCCATGCTTGCCCGAGATTTCTCATGTAATCAACTTTGCAACTTAAGCTGATATATAGCTATAATCTTAAGTTATGTGCTCCTCACTCAGATCATTTGCCAAAAGCAGCAAACATAGATGCTGAAAACAACCTTCTAAAATTAATACCCACTGTAAATGCTGAATGTAATATTTAGATATTGGTTAATAAACAATGATATTTACAGTACTGTTTGCTGTCTGGGTCAGTTGGGATTGGTTGGGGGCTGGTGACTTAATCCCTTGTTAAAGATGTCTGTAAAGTCTCCCAACCCCTTCCCCATGTGGTGCTTTCTGTACTGCTCAATAGCCCGGTACTATAGTATAGCATAGTACTGTACTACTGAATATCAGAGCAAAGCTCTTTGTTAAAGACAGGCAGAGACAGACACAGGGATACACATTGATGGGCATGGACAGACACACAGAGAGCACACAGTCACAGACACAGGGACGGATTCACATGGAAGCCTCTAGGCAGGCACAGACTCACACACCATATAAACAGAGGACAGAAGACACAGGAGCAGAAAGTAGAGAATTCAGATCCGGACTCGCTCTTCGTTAGATGACTTCAGGGAAAAGTGCTTTTATTTCTTTCCTTGACACAAGACCCATGTGTTTTTGGTGACTCAGGGTTCATCACTAGTGTGTTTAAACCATGTGTACCCCTAAGTAAATTATTTCTTTTAATCTTAAAAATCCTCCTTAAAGAAAAAAAAGTCAGTTGCTTAAAATTCTCATTAACACCTGGTATTACCTTTCTCGTTTTGCTCTGAATGCAAAGTATTCTAATGGGTCTGTTGTCCTTTTAATTTGGGCATCTCTAGTCACTAATGATGTTGATCTTGTCATGCTTAATAGAGCTTGACACTCTCCTAAGCAGGTCCACTCGGCCTTTACTATATATAATGCGGGATGTGAAGCTCAGAGGCACAGAGAGCTGGGAAATGTTTATCCCAGTCAAGGATACAAGGCTAAGGTACCAGTGAGGACAACCAGAAAATACTGGCCTGTGTTACTGAAGGGATCCAGAATGTGCTGATCTAAAATATGCCTCTTTGTCATGAGCAGTGCTCTGGGCTGAAAGCAACTGAAGATCAGGAGATGCAGGAAAACTTGGACTCTCTTTATTCTGCCTAAAAACCATGGTAAAACTCCCTGTGGGAGGTTTTCCCCCCAAGTTCTCTGCTGGCATAAACCCCACCCACCATTACTTTCTTTCTTGTTTCCTAATCACTTTCTCAACCCCACTCTCTTTTGTTACAAAGACATAATGGGACCCCAAGTTTCATGGGGCTAGTTATTGGGATGCTGTTTTTATTGCATTGCAATGGATAAATAAAATACTCAAAGCTTTTTGAGTTTTCCCCCACTCCAAGTACCATGCTCTGTGTCCTTGTCTTTCCAGACGGAAGAATAAACACATCGAGCTTCTTTGACATTCTTCCTGCATTTCAGCTGCCGTCAGGACAAATTTCACAGATGAATTAGCTTCCTAGAGCTGTTGCAAGAAGTTACCATAAACGTAGTGGCTTAAAACAAAGATTATTCAACTCCAGATTGACAGCAGGGAAACCTGCATAAGTCTGAACTAGACCCTCTGAATGTGGATGACTTGGGCAGTCCGTGGGGTCACTGGCACCAGGATTTATCCCTACTGCTTCTTCTGGCTTTTTGGAGATCATTTGCTTTGGAGGGATATTTTGCTCAGACTAGATATAGTGGGGAGGGCCTTGTTCCTGCCTCAGAGCAATGTGCTAGACTTTGTTGACTCCCCATGGGAAGCCTTACTTTCTCTGAGAAGTGGATGACAAATTTTCTTAGTGCGTTGTATCTTCAGAGCAAGAAGTTGGGACATGTGGAGTAACAAGACACGGAGTCTTAGGGACTTTGGTCCTGGTTTTCTTACCTTCTTTGTTTAAGGGCTTTCTGAGAGCATTTTCGCAGACATCATCTTCTGTAGAGATCAGAAAGTTTTGGGATTCTGCTAGTCCTTTTGGGCTCCAACCTCTGAAGCATCCTAGTATCTGCCAGTCCAGGAATAGCCAGACCACTCTCTTTTCCTTTTTACAGTAACAAGGTTGAGAATACACAGATTGGATTCCACAGACCTGCACTTCTCAACAGTCCTCCTTGGTGTAGACAGCAAGAATGCTCCTTACTTAACAGCAGGTGCATTCTGCTGTGGGTCAAAACCTTGTCTGGCATTCCTACTATGGATTCAAATCACATAAGCCTTCCACCTTCACCCAGAGTATCAGCAGCTGCTTCTGTGGTCACAGCTTCTCACGGGTGTGGAGCTGGCACTCAGCGTCCACTTTAGCTGGTTTCTGACACAGGGTGGCTGCAAAGGAGTTATTCAGCTTCCCCACAATACAGCTGTTGCCTAGGAGAAAAAAAAAATCATAATTTTTTCTTGTCGTTGTATTATGGTTGTACCTGAAAGTATCCAATTTCCCAATAGGTTCTAATTCTCATGATGCTTTAGTCAGATTTCCACTGGAGTGACAAAATGCCAGAGATAGATCAAATCAAAGGGACAATGGGTCCAGAAGTTTCAGGCTGTGGCTATCTGGCCACCAGTTAGGTCTGTGAGAAGTAGAAAATCATTGTGGGGAGCAGGGGCATGCAGTAAGGCAATGCTGTTCAAAGAGAGGAGAGAGGAGAAAGCATAGGATAGGAGAGAGAGAGAGAGAGAGAGAGAGAGAGAGAGAGAGAGAGAGAGAATACACACACAGAGAAAATTGGTCTTTCCCAGGGATGCGGCTTCTAATACCAGTCCTACAAACATATACATACAAGCACAATAAACAGACCCAACAGGTGTTATTTAATTAAATAAAAAAAGGACATGAATTTGAGAGGGAATGGGATGTGGGAGCATGGGAGAGCTGGAGGGAGGAGGAGAGAAATAATATAACATTTTGATTAGAAATAAAATAAATCAAACAAGTTGCATACTTCCAACACACAATGGCACAAATACTGTCATTCAGAAGGGGGAGGCGGAGTCATGGAGCGGTAGGATCAGACCAAAAGCAAGATGAGAACTCAGTTAAGCAAATATTAAAAGCTGTACTTCCGTGACTAACAGCTGTACACATGATACTGGGATATGAGCTCCGAAGATTTGCGGCAGCCCCCCTCCCCCACTTTTTTGGCAGGAGCCCACACATCACGTTCTTCAGCTGGCTCCCCTTGCTGCCTGCAGAATTCTTGGGTAGACAGTCCAGGTTCCCGATCTTCCTGGGGTTTCCAAAGCAGGCTTGGCTGGGGTCTCGCACATCGCCTCCGAGAGGTTGCCTGCAAGACTCTGGTTCTGCCACAGGCCGCCAAGACTCCCAAAGCCTCTTTCAAAACTTCCCTGGAAACCTCGGTGAACCCATGACTCACGCATTCTGCATCCAGGCGAAACCAGAATCAAATGGGGCAATTCAATTTCTGGGGCTGATTTCAGCAGTAGCCGGCTCTACTTGGAGCTGACTACAGCAGCCTCCAAGTGCCTAGACAGCAAAACATGGGGAAACAAAACCAGGGAAATGATTTGCTGGGCGGCTCAGAGTGAGAACGGTGTACCACAGGGCTCTCTTTTCACCAAAACCTTAAACCCGAGAACCTGGCTGGGTCTTGCTGATTCCCGACATGCCCTGGAGCATCTTTTCTAATGTTACACTGCAAAGTAAAGAGCCCCTTTTTGCTTGGCATAGATGTACAAAATGTCTATTGGTTATTTTCATGCCCATTATTCCCCCTGACCCCCTCCTACCCTCCTCATGCCTTTCCTCTTTCATGCCCTGTTTTGATCAGTGCCACTAGCATGAGCATGCTGGCTTTTTTTGGCTGTTGTCAAATGTCGCTAATTTCTTAAGCAGGCAAACGTTCCTCGGCTACAACTTTAAAACTATTATGATCTAATTATCAGCTATTTCCCACGGGGCCCATGCCTTAACAGTTTCGTCTCCAGCTAGTAACTGAAAACTTCATGGGTAGGATCTCCTGCAGAAGGTTAAACGTTTCTATAGATCCTGGGAATCTTGTCTCTGGCCCTTCCTGTCCCTTATGAAGTCAAGAATTCCTCTACCACACACTTTTACCACCTCTGTGTTCTGTGCAGTTGCAGGGAGCCAAGCACCCATGGAAACCCTAAGACCATGCATGAGCAGTCGGTCTTCCTTTAAGTCATCTGTGGTCACAACTCTGATCCTTTCCGGGGTTGTGACCCTTTTACAGAGGTCTCATATCATATATTTACAGTATGATTTATAACCATAGAAAAACTGTCAGTATGAAGTAGCAACAAAAATAATTTTATGGTTGAAGGTCATCACATGAGGAACTCTATTAAAGAGTCACAGCATTAGGAAGGTTAGAACCATTGCTTGAAGTTATTGTCTCGTCCCCCAAAGATCTTGTTTCTGGCTGAAACCATATCAGCCAGTCTCTGCCGTCCTCGTTCCTGTCTGCGTTCTGGGCTTGAGATCCCACCTCACCTGCCGTTAAACAGCACTCGCAGTGGTCGGGGCTCTCTCTAGTTCCTCCAAAACTTCCCTCGCTCATCCAATTGATTCCAGCTGACCTCACTTCTTGGTACCAGGTTTTCTCTGTAAGTCAGGTTTCTGCCACTGCCTCAAAGCAATGGCGGTACGTCCGTGTAAAGAGGACATGCTCATTTTGGTCCTTGGTTCCCTGGGGTTTCAGCCCGCAGTTTCTTGACCACGTTACTATGGTAAGGTGGAATCATGTTGGGAGAATGTGGTTGATGAAAGGCGCTAACTTCTTGGTGGGAACGCGTTTCAGAGAGTGAGGAATGGGCTTGAGTACTGATAGCCTGCCCCTTTAAAGGCACCCCCAGAGATGTACCTTACTTCCCGCTCAGCCCCACCTCCCAAGGTTTTCACTGCTTTCCAAGAAAACAATCAACAGGGGAATCAAGTTTCCAATAAATGAGCTTTCCAAGGTATTTAAGATCCAAATCCTAAGGCATGAAGTTCAGGGGATGTTTCAACTTCTCAAGGAAAGATACAATCCTCAAGACAAAAGTAGCTAGCTCCTTTTCTCTGTAACACTTCCTGGGTTCTCCATTCACCCAACTATGCGTTAGGGGTTTAAGCTTAATCTCTTAGGGGTTTTCTCACACTATTTATTTATTTTTATTTAGTGTTTATAAGTCTTTCCTTCCTCCCTCCCTCCCTCTCTCCTTCCCTCTCTTCCTTTCTTTCCTTCCTCCTTCCTTCCTTTCTTTCTTTCTTTCTTTCTTTCTTTCTTTCTTTCTTTCTTTCTTTCTTTCTTTCTTTTTCTCCTCCTCCTTCCTTTTTTTTTGTCTGTATCCATGGAGGCCAGAAGAGGGTATCAGACTCTCTGGAACCAGAGCTACAGGTGTCAGATGACTGCTGGGAACCCAGCCCAGGTCCTTTGGAAAAGCAACCAGTTCTCTTAAGAGCTGAGTCCTTTCAAGTACTTTTTCCATGCTCAGTAAGATGGTGATGAGTCAGGGAAATGGCATGAGGCTAGTGGCACTTACTCTACAGGATCTGAGACTTGCTTGGGCTGCTTCTAATCCATGGTCTCTCTCTCTCTCTCTCTCTCTCTCTCTCTCTCTCTCTCTCTCTGTGTGTGTGTGTGTGTGTGTGTGTGTGTGTGTGTGTGTGTGAATGTCTTCAAATGGTCATGCGTTCATGAAATTTGCAATAGCACGATATTTGACAAGTTAAAAGGAGTGACTCTTTTCTGACTCTTTTCATCTTGGCTTCCTTTCTGTTTCTATTTTCCTTGTGTTGGCATTGGGAGTGGTCCTGAGTAGCTTTATACTTGGCTTAATGACATTTGTGTAGGGGATGCATTTAGCTTGGGTTAAACAGGGTACATTTATGTGGTTTCTGTCAGGCAATTTCACATATGGTTGAGTTATGAATAGCCACCATGCTGAGGGACGACTTCCAGGAATTTTCCCAAGCCCACGGGGTTGATGTGCCTGATGTCAAGACAAAAATGTGCAGAGCCAGAGAAAGCATGGGCAATTTGTACCAGCGTGGGGACTATGTGGGGAACAGAGGAAACACAGGGCTGGAAACACATAAAGCCAGAGGCTAGTCTGTGGGAAACTCTTCCACTCATCAAAGTAAAGGACTGGGTTTCCAATGATGCCTGTTCCAAAGTGCATTTCTTCCTAGTTAGGGCCAACTCTGGCAGTGCAATATATATGATGAGTTCACCCTATTTATGCTCTGGGTTTTCATAGTATTTGCATGAGTTAAGATCTATAGGGTGGTGATGTAACTCAGTTTTCCTTAGGGTTTCTATTGCTGTGAAGAGACACCATGACCAAGGTAACTCTTACAAAGGAAAACATTTAATTGGTGTGGCTTGCTTACAGTTTCAGAGTTTCAGTCCATTATCACCACGACAGGGAGCATGGTTATAGGCAGATACGTTGCTATGCTGTGGGACAATGGTGTTACCCTGTAAAGATTTGTTTCTTGTACTTGTTTAATAAACACTGACTGGCCAGTAGCCAGGCAAGAAGTTTAGGCGAGGTGACCAGGCAGGAAGTAGAGGTGGGGAAACCAGGCAGGAAGTAGAAGTGGGGCAATGAATGAGAATTCTGGAAAGAGGGAAGTTTCAGTCCACAGTCATGACCCCTAGCAATGCTGCAGCTTAGGTTCTTAAGAAGCATTTAGCATTTAAGAAGCAATCCTGGTCAGAAAAGGGTTACAGAAACGCAATAAGGACAGATTCAGACATAAAAGACCTCTAAATGAGATACTACGTGTTTAAAAGATGTACATAGGCTTGGGAGAGAGAAGAAAAAGGGTACAGAGAGTTAGAAAAAGAAATAAATCATTAAAAATAAAGCAAAGTCTTTAAAAAGACAGAGTTCAGACAGTCATAGATTAGAGGAGTAAAGATAATAAAATAAATACTAAAAGTAATAGAGTAAAAAAAATTATAAGCCATGTCAACATGGAAAATACACAGAGAGTCTGGATTATGTATATTGTTGTGTTTTCTTTGAATTTTTTGATTGCAGAGAGACATTTGATTCTGGGGGATTGCTAAACTAAACCAACATAAATATTTTAAAGGTATCTTGTTTTCAGATTTGGGTCTAAGGATATGCTGTTTTGGAAAAGAGGTTCTTCTTTTGTTTCCACAGAAGATGAGAACATATAGAATCCTCCTAGACTAATGCGGTTTGATGGACCAAGATCCCCTGAAAGGTCACCATGAATACCCCCCAAAATATTTTGCCCAATAAAAACCAGGAAGCAGTTTGGAGAGAACTACATCTGTATCCCCAAATATTATTTATAAATATTTCTTTACATTTAAAGAAGGATATCTATAGAGATTTGTATTGGTATGGATCTTGGTCTATTGATACAAACTTAAGGTCAATTTTTTCATATGTATATATCTGCTCATGATTAAGGTATTGTGTTTATGCAGGTCATTTAAAAATGTAATGTATAATTAAGAAATATAGGTTAATAGATAATCATCTATAAATGATCAAGCTTGTAGTCATGTTAGTTAGGTTTTCTAGATATATAGAGATATATTTCAGATCTTTAGATCTTTCAAAGACTACAGAATATGGCATTTAAAATGTTTGAATAACTTAGACTTTTCATGACAATGAAATACATCTGCTCCTGGAAGCACCAAACTACTTCAAGAGGAAAATGGGCATCGAAGAGGCTCCTTATGGAGTTTTCTAGCCATTTGGGCAAGAAACTGTTCTTACCTGGGCTGCTTGATGAACTGGACATGCAGGAGCCACAGAGAAATAACTGCTGAACTTCCCTAAAGGTGAGACTGTCCCTCAGGGTTCCTGCTTCATGAAAGAGTCTGCCAGACATTATGCAGGACACAGAAGGAAATTACTGACAAATTGCCAATATAGGTGGAACTGTCTTTGAAATTTCCTGCTTTCTGGATACTATTGACATGTAGGATGAAGATGAATGCCTACAACATTACAGAAAAACTTTGGGTGACTGTCCAGGCAGAAAGATGTCTCTGTCAATTCTAGAGTTTTGGAAGTTGCTTATAATGTACTTCCTGTTTACTTAGGAAATATTATATCCTTCTGGAGTCTTTGATGGAGTTGAAGAATATATAGTTATAGTTTTCCTTAGTTATGATAAAAGATAAAATAGATATAAATATTATAACTGTAATTGTTGCTTGATACCTGTTTTGTTATATGTAATTTTACTACGTTAAAGTTAAAACTTTCCTTTTTATTTAAACAGAAAAGGGGAGGTGATGTGGGATTCCCCTCTGTATGCTGTGAATACCATTGGCTAATGAAGAAACTGCTTTGAGCCTATAGCAGAGCAGGACAGAACATATTTTTGTCACAAACTCAGAAGTTGTCGTCAAGATTATATGCAGGATTAACAAGCTGAAGAAAACTCTCAGTGACACATTGCGTGGGTTCATTCGTAACTCTAAGTTCTTAAAACCATGGTTACAAATCCATTATTAAATAAGTGGGATTTTTAAAAAAAAAATAAAACTTTTTGTCTATTTCCTTGTGGATTTCACATCATGAGCCTCAATCCCAATCTGTTCCTTCATTACCACCCTCTGCCTTTGCAACCTGCCCCCAAAATAAATAAAATAAATTTTAAAAAATGACCCAAACAAAAATCAGTCTCCTTGTGGAACCTGTAGTATGTCGCACAGTGTAGCCTTTAGCCTGCTCATCTTTACTTGTAGATGTTCATTGATCTGGTTCGAGGCTTTTGGCTTCTGCTACACTATCTATACTGGATCCTCATCGGGACTCCTCATGGATATCCTGTTGTTGCCCTGTATCTTGAAGAGTCTGCAGCTTTGGATATGCAGGGTCGGCTTTTTATATACTCCAACAGTTCATACATACATGGGGTAGATGTTAGGATGGGCCACCCAGTCCTGGATCTAGACCTGGCAGGTAGCTGAGCTGGTCCTCCGCCAGCTCTCCCCATACTCACCACCAGGGTGAGCTCTTTGGCTACAGGCAGCAAGGGGAGGGGTCAGGTCTCCCGCTCTTACACCCTGGAGGCTCACTGGCACCCACACCATAGGGGCTAGCTCTACTGTGCTGCCCAGGGGAGATGCAAGGCCCCGTTCTCTACTGTGCTGCGGCTGGTGAGGGGCAGGACCTCTGTCACGCTCATGACTCTGGGGCTTTGCCTACCACAGATGGGGAGGGGAGATGGGGAGGGGATCTTTCCCTCACCCATACCACACAGCAAGGCAGACAAAGGGGGACGGGTGGGGCCAGCTCCTACTCTAATGACCTCTGGGGCAGCTCACTCACCCCCCAACCCCAGGGTCAGCCCTACTGGGCTGCCCAATCTCTCCTGAGATTATTTTTTAATATATTTTTCATATATTTCATATATTTTTGTTTCCATATATTTTTCATATATTTTTTTTGTTTTCATATATTTTTCACTTAAAGCTTATGAATCACTTCCTAATGGGTTTCTGACCATTTACTTACTTGTTTGTTTGTCTGTTTGTTTGAAGAGACAGTTTGGGGGGGTCCTTTATTTGCACCTCCCTACCGTCCCCCATAAATGGCTGTGGATCTCAAATGGACAGCATTAGGTACACGTGTGAGGGCAAGGGCAGTTTTGACAAACTTTAAAAATTCCTTCTATCAACAAATACCGGTTGTGGAATCTGCCCTATCAGAGCTCATCCCCAGCGTCTTTGGAACTCTTAAATAGCTACAAGTCTTTAGGGTCTGCTAGAAGTAATGACACCACCGGTTAAGGAAGAGACAAACTGTCTAAAATGCGCCCACTCACAGCGCAGGCGCAGCAGCCACCATTCTCAGTCCTCTGAGGGCTGTGTCACTCCTTCAAGAGTACACAAAAGCAGCCTTCTGGGCTTACAGTCCAGCAAGGGATCAGTTAGCACCATGTCCGATGGATTCCATTTGTTCTGTTTGCAGTTCTTGCGCAATCTCAGGACTCTGTGTTCCCTTTCTGCTAACTGTGCAACAGCAGCCCCGCTGGGGAGATCCAGGAGTGACTTCCCCGCTCCGCGCCAGCCTCCTCCTGGCTGACATCTTTTGCTACCTGCGGTGAGATCTGAAGGCAGACTGCAGAGGAAAGAAGTGGTCAGACAGACCCGGGCTAGAGTCTCCAGTTGTCATTTACTTTGTGCTTATTTAATCTGACTCTTAATTCACTTTGTTTTCTTCTGTAAAGCCAAAATGATTTAGTCTTTGTAGCATCATTGCAAAGGTTGAGCAAGACAGTGTGTGTTAACACTCAGCGCAATGCCCTAGTAATATCAATCCTCTAACAAGTGGGGTTATTATTCCCCTAAGAGCCAGAAGGGAATGAGCAGCATACTTTATGCTTTATATCTTAAACAATATCTGTGTACGACTTTAATGTGCAGGTACGATGAGAGAGTCAGCGCCTTTCTTTCTCATGCTAACATTTTCCTAGGTAAGGAAGGGTCCCTGAGTGAGGATTGCTCACTTTCACTTCACGAGTCTGGCGGGGATTTACTCTTCCCTGTAATTAGAGCACCTACCCTAGACTTCTTGGGAAGCTTGCCAAGTTCCTCACATTTTTGCCACAGAAGGCAAAATTCACCAGAAGCATGTACTTCCCTTTCCTCAGGAGCGATTCCTTTCCTCAGTCACCAGGAAGTCCCGCCCACTGCCAGCTGCTCGGAGCCTGCAAGTACGTACATGTGTGCGGCTGTGTGTGCCCCACAGTGACATCAAAGAGCAAGCGTGTGAAGCAATGGAGAAGGCTTTTTGCAGCATTGCCTGGAACTCTCGCTAAGCGTTTCCCCTAAGCTCCTTGGTGACGTTCCTCCTGTGAGCTCAAGCTAGTCCCTGTGGCACAGTGATCTTCCTGCATCCGTGGGCAGTACACTGTGGGGAACGCAGCTGGGAATGCAAGCCTATTCGCACTGATCTCTGGGAATTCAAATGATGCTCTTGCGAAACAGCCCCCCCCCCTTTTTTTTCTTGGTTATACTGTACCACTGCTCTCAGAAACGGCCCTTTTTATACTTCCTCGTCTCCTGTCACTGCCTCAGAGATGATTGAGAGGCCATTCAAGCTCCACCAGCCGTCCTGGGATCACTATAGTGGCTGTGATCATAGCTCTGACTTCGGGAAACTTTACTAAACAATAAACTCAGGGAAAATGTGTGCGCTGCTGTTCGGTATAAACTACAGAAGCCCCTTGTTTGGCCTGAGCTCTTGTAGGGGAGCCCAGCAGACCAGGTTAAAAATCAATATGGAGGTACCCACTAAACTTCCTCCTCACCAACTTAAGCAAAGCTGTTTATTTGACCTTCCCAGCACTAGAGATACAGAGATAACAGGCCAGCTTCCCCAATAGGCTAGTTTTGTTTGGCAGGGTCATAAAGTTCCCTCTCCCTTAGTCCTTACCAGAAATTAAACTTCAGTAACCTGATGTTAGCCAATCAATTATTTATTGTTTTATCTCCCGGTTCTCACTTTAAGGAGAAAGTAACTTTGAAATTACTAATCTTAGCCCATAAAACAGGCAATTATGATGAGTCATTTTTTAAAAACATTGCAATTAAAAAATTCACCCCCCCCCACCCCATGTAACCAGCATCCTTTGCTTTGCTGGTCGGAACACTTTTCCTCCCATGCAGGATTTGAGATGAGGGAGCTTTTCACAGTCCAAGTGAGCATGACCCCAGGGACCTAAGATGTCAGATCGTTACCATCATCAAAGACAAACCTGGGGACATGGCTCCAGAGTTTGTTGTCTCATGCCCATAAAGATTAAAGGTGTAGACTTTCATGGGAGTAAGCAGAGTGGAAATCTGTTTTATTAAGGGTTATTAGAGAAAAACAAGAAATTGAATAGAAGTGAGAAACTAAAGAAAAGCGAGGGAAATTCCCAAGACCTGGGAGGGGTTTCCTAGAGAGGGAAAGGCTATGAAATTCCTTTGATAGTTTTTATGCGGGGGATGGCAGAAACTGCACAAAGCTGAAGCCATCTCGATTGAGACGATTTGGTAGATTCTCTGGGTTATTATGGGCTGAGCCAACAGCGGACCCATATACTCCATGCCTGTCTCCCTGGTCCACACAGGTGGCTGGTCATGTGATGCTCATTCTCTGCCCATCCAGCTGAGGGCAGCTGAAGCCTCTGTGTCCCTCTGTCTGACGTGTGCTTTGGTAGCTCTTGACCTCGACTGTTAGCGAGCTTTTTGTCACTTGGCCCGTGTTAACGCTCTGACCCTGCAGGTGTTCCAAGTGCCGCTAATTATGCTGAGATCAGTCTGTTCTCTAGGTAACCAGGAAGTAGATGCAATGCTGGGTTATGTTTTGTCTACAACAGAATGGCTTGGGGTCTCTGTCCTGAAAGGGAGCAGGCTTCCTAGACATCATTCTCACACAACTGAGTCTGTTACATCTAGCTGCATTAGAAGCCGTAAATCAGGAATATGTGCTAAACAATGGGGCTTAGCTTGTGTTTTCTGGAGAGGAAAGGTCACACTGAAACTAGCCAGTCATCCTTCTATAACTGGCCTTGCTTCTTAGAGCCTGTTTCTCTCTTAGCAGGTTCGCTTGCCTATCTCGTATTAGCTGTGAGCATCTCCGTCTCTCCCCGCTTCAGTGCTCCTGATTATACTGTTTTAACCCTTACCTTCCCTTTACATCTCAACTCCATTCTTATGTTAGTGTAAGTAGGCAACTTGTAGTTACTGCCTACGATGAGCTAACTCCTATCTCGCCATTTTATGGAATGAAATGTTACTAGATTATAGAGTAAAAGATAAAAGTGTTATTTTGTCCTTTGACCCTGCTCATATCTAGTGGACCAGTTGCTACTTTTATATATGATATAACCCCCACATTTAGCAGCTGAAAACACTCATCTTGTCTGGTATGAGGGGTGCATGTCTGTAATTCTAGCTCTCAGGAGGCAGAGAAAGGAGGATTCATTCAAATTCCATGCCAGCCTGGGATACATAGCGTACCTGGAGGAGCTG
The DNA here is from genome assembly GCA_963919715.1 of Microtus obscurus. Classification (NCBI taxonomy): domain Eukaryota; kingdom Metazoa; phylum Chordata; class Mammalia; order Rodentia; family Cricetidae; genus Microtus; species Microtus obscurus. The sequence continues at coordinate 30,472,701 of CAWTZC010000297.1, forward strand.
AAGAGCGTATCAGATGGCCAGGGACTAGAGCTAAAGATGGCTGTGAGCCACCATGTGGGTGCTGGGAAGGGAACCTGGTCCCTTAGAAGAGAAGCCAGAGGTCTTACCATGAAGCCATCTTTCCAGTTCCCTTTTCTATCTTTGGATTTCTCATTATTATATATACTATTTCATCTTCACATGCTTCATCTGAACCTCTCTCTGCTGCTCTGACTTTTCCCCATGGGTTATTAAAAGTTTAAGGAAAATACATCCTTTGGTCCCCTTTCTACCCGGTTCTCTTTTCTCATTCTTCCCTCGTCAGCCTACAGAACTGCAAAGTCTCTAACAACACATTTTTATATTGAGTTGTGTGTATTAAGCATTCATCAAAAACCTACATTCAGAATACTGGTCTGAATTTGGAACATTTGGAACATTTTGCAAGATAAATTTATTGGAAACTGAGGGCAATCATGAATCATCTTTGCCTCCCTAAAAAAAAGTAAAGTATCATGATTGGCATATCGTAGCCCACACATTAAAATAGATTTTGTGTGATTCAAATTAACTCAGGAGGAAAAGTTAGTTGAAAATATCCTGAGTCTTCACTGTCAGGCATAGAAAAAAAAATCAAGATCTGATTTTCTTGGTATTCCAAAGTACAATACACAGAAGAGTAAGAAACAACAGCCTGGCAAAGGGCCCCCCAATACCCACATCTTAATCCTGGGACCTGTGGGCTTCATTGAAAATCCAAGAAGAGGAGTGCGCTTAGGTTATGGAGGTGCCCTTAGTGTATCCCGAGGGTCTCCGTATGTGGAAAGGGTGGGGGAAGGAGTCAGAGTTACACAGTGTGAATAAGGCTAGACCAGCTTTTGCTGGATTCTGAAGCAGGAAGAGGATTGTTCACCTGAATACGACATGTTCCCCTATGTTCACGTATTGAATGCTTAGTTCCCAGACAGGGTTGCTTGCTATTTCGAGATGTATGGGAGACATTAAGAGACGGCTATGGTTGGAGGAAGGTTAGCAGGGTGGGCCTTTGAAGGGTACACGTGGTCCAAAATCCCTTCCTTGTTCTCCACCTCTTGCCGCCATGAGGTGAACACTCACTTCCACAGGCTCCTACCACCACGCGGTTTGGCCCAGGCAAGTGGGGATCAAGAGACCATGGACTGAACCTTCTATAACTACGAACTGGAACAATCTTTCCTCCCTTGAGTCGCCTTCCGTAGATGTTAGCTCACAGCGAGGCTAAGCTAGTCAATGGGTGAAGGGATGAACGTATTCTCTAGGAACTGGAAGAGGAGGAGAGAAAGCAGTCTTGCTTCCAAATCCCTAGTCCAGTAAGACTCTCGGTAGACATCTGCCTTCAGACAGTGAGCCAATCAGCGTCTGTTGCCTCAAGCCTCTAAGCCCCTGGTACTTTGTTATGGCAGCGTTAGGAAAACAACTCAAATGGCCAACTTAAATGAAACAAGAAGTGGGGGAGGAAGCATCAGAGGTCAGTAAGGCAAAAATTGCCAAATATCTTGTTTTCTACAATCACAGCATATATTCACCCAACCCTGCCTCTTCCTGCGGTTTCACTTCTGCAAAACCAACTATGAAAAACACAATAATTGGACTTTTGGGAAAATTAGGGTTGGTGCGGTCTTCTCAAAACATGTAGAATTTATAATTGGAGCACTCACAAGAGCGAGGCTGACGGTGATACAACATTCGTTTAGTTGCCTCAGCCCCGGCTTTTCATCTCCAGACAACTGACTTTGATTCACTATTTCCACTCTTACCACCGAGGTGTATCATTTCTCCAGGAGAGTAAAGTGCTTTCAAAGGCAGTTGTTTCTAGGGAAAGGCTCCATTCAAATTAAGAACCCAACCCCAGGGGCTAGGGAGATGGAGGTTAGTAACTGCTTGGTGCATGAGCATGAAGGTCTGATCTTGGATCTCCAGCACCCGTATAAAACCCAGTCACACAGCACGTGTCAGAAACCCTAGCGTTGAGGAGGTGCCTCCTGCTCCAACCACCGTCCCCTCCCCACAGTGAACTAATAGAAGGCCTCATCTACATAGCAGCCACGGTACATGTGGGTTTCAAGTCTACAGCCTGGTCCTGGAGAGATTAAGGCTTCCCATATATTAATACATGTTCTTATATTAATAAGAACTAATACTAATTTCTTTAATGTGTGTATGTGTTTTTTTGGGGGGGGGGCAGGATTTTATTATGCAATAGCCCAGGTTAGCCTTGAACTCTGGCTCTTACTGGCTTAGTTCCCAAAGAACTAGAGTTACAAGTTTGAACCACCATGCCACGCCTCTTAGGCCGTTTATATATTTTACGATTTTACTTTTATTTATGTGTATATGTCTCTGTGAGTAGATGTCACATGTGTATGAGTGCCCAAAGAGGTCAGGAGAGGGTGTCAGATCCCCCGGAGTCATTGTGATCTGCCTGGTGTGGATGCTGGGATCCGAACGCATGTCCTTTTAAGACCAGCAAGTGTGCATAACTGCTAAGCCATCTTTCCAAACCCTTAACTTATTTTTGATTAGGGCATATTAATTGGACAAAATAATGGGTTCCCTTGTGCTGTTATATATATATATATATATATGCATACAAACTGCCTCGATCATATTCTCCCATGGACTTAGTTCTTTCTTCTCTTTGCCCCCTCTCCTTTTCTCCTCCCCTTTTCCCCTCCCTGTTTCTGAGTCTCTTTTTACACATCTTACTTTTGGTCTACTCTCTGTCTTGAGGGTGACACTCCTGATGAGGGGACCAATTTATGTGTTCCTGCCAAGCCCTGTACTGCCACTGGGCTCCCCTCACTGTGATACACAAAAGTACCACACCCCAGCATTGTGGTCCCAGATTTTATTCTACTGCCTATTCAATGACCACTGGTGTTCAGGCTAGCCAACATCTCGCACAGCCAGCCACGTTGGTTAGAGGAACAAATTCTCCAGAGCACAAAGGAGAGCCGTGGATGGGTGATCGGTACACCTGAGGTCGTGCAACCTGGGAAAGAAGCTACAGTACTGGGGGACTTCTTTTCCAACACAGAATGGGAAGGCCCTTTCGCATCTGCACAACAAGAAAGAAATTTGTTGAAATTTCCTTCAGAGAAAAGGACTACAGGAGGGCAGGAGTATAAAGGAAATAAAATCTGGCACTCACTCTAGCATCATGGCCAAAGTTTTGGAAGGAAATCAGGGAGTCAGGAATGCACAAGTGATTTCTTCACTCACTATGTAAGAAATAATCTTGAAAAACAAGATCTGCGTTAGGGATTGGTACATGCTGGTCAGATTTGAAGATGCAAGTGAGCTGGATTTAAATGGCCCATGAAGGACCTCGTCCAAGGGCAATTATGAGTTCTTTGGGAGGTTTGAAAAGGAGAACCAATTAAATGTTTTAAATGGGGGAATTTGTTAATTGCAAGAGGAATGAAGAACTAGGAAGGGATTGGTTTTCTTTGTGCTTTCAGCTCCTGCTCTGTGAGCAGTGCTTGCGGATGCAAACACTTGCTTACTTGGTGGTTCAGCATATCCTTGTAGACTACACCCAACTTGCTTCCCAGGTGTCAAACAGGAAACTGGTGTGTGAAAATGATATCCTCCTGCCTTTGTGTTCTAAAGGAGGGGCATGAAGTACAGTTGACCTTAGTTGACACCACAATCTCCATGACCCCACAAACCCCAATCATGCCACCGGATTAACAAGCCTACCACATTGTATTTTTCTGTGAGCCTTACACAGGGCAAGCCTGGGAAGTTGACACAAGGCAGCACGGTATAGTGAGCCAGCACTGAAGAGAAAGGAAAGGGGTTTGGGCGTTTGCTTTTTGAAAATTGCAGCCAAAAGATAAGGTTGTTTATACAGCTTCTAATACCAAGAGAGGGAGGAGTATGAAATCAGAAGTGAAAGAATTACAGTCAGCAAATAAATACACAGTTCACTGTAGCCAGGGGTGGGAAAACACAGCAGGGAAGGGACTGGGTGCACAGATGCACATGAAATAGTAATGTTTGTGTGCACAGATGATGCACATGAAGTAGCAATGTGGGAACCTTGCTTCTTGAGGGGCTAATGTTGGAAGTCATTTTTCTTGTGTGGAGGGATTATTTGTTGTCTGCTTTCAGAGAAGGTGTTGGTCCAGTGACTGGCAGAACAGCAAACAGAGAATGCTTACAGATCCCTCTTGTGTTAGGTACCAAATAGCTCTACCACTGAGCAGGGTCACCGAGTCTTGTCTTTAGGGAGAATACTTTGGAAAGTATTGAGGGGGCAGTAGGAAATGATAAAGAACTTAGGTTAGAGATTCCTGTGTCTCATTGTCATAAAAGTCCTAGGTTCTTAAAATATTTTAAATGGCATATTACGTAGGTCTCTGAAAGATTTGAAGAATACCTAACTGAAATATATCTCTATGTATCTAGAAAACCTAACTAATATGACTACAAGCTTGATTATTGTAGATGATTATCTATTAAACTATATTACACATAAATGTAATTACACATTAAATTTTTAAATGAGTTGCACAAACACAATACCTTAATCAAGAGCAGAAATATATATATATAATAAAATTGATCTTAAATTTGTATCAATAAACCAAGATCCATATCAAAGAAAATCTCTATAGCATATCTCCTTTAAATGTAAACAAACATTTATAAACAATATTTGAGAATTTGGGTGTAGTTCTTTCCAAACTGCTTCCTGCTTTTTGTTGGGCAAAGTAAGTTTGGGGGGGTCCTTGTCCTTCAAACTACATTAGTCTAGAAGGAATCCACAGGTTCTCATCTTCCATGGAAACAAAAGAAGAACCTCTTTTCCAAAATAACATCTCCTTAGACCCAAATTCTAAAGTCATTATACCTTTAAAATATCTATCCTGGTTTAGCTTAGCAGCCCATACAATGAAATGTCTCTCTGTCCTTAGCTCCTTCACAGTCAAAGCATTCAAAGAAAACACAATAATATACATAATCCAGACTTTCTGTATATATTCCATCTTTATGTGGCTTACTTTTCTTACTCTATTACTTTTCCTACAAGTTTAATATTTATTTTATTATGGTTACTCCTTTAATCTATGACTGTCTGTACTCTTTTATATTACATTTGCTGTCTCTTTACTCTTTTTCTTCTCTCTCCCAAGCCTACATACATTTTTAAAACACACTGTGTCTTGTTTAGAGGTTTTTTTGTCTGAATTGTCCTATTGTGTATCTGAAATCCTTTTCTGTTCAGGAGTGCTTCTTAAAAGGCTAAGCAGTAGTGTGACTAGGGCCAAGGCTGCTTTGCCTTTTGACTATGCACAGTCCAACATGGTGGAGGCTTGTTCGCTGCCTCTACAAGCTGCACCTTCCACCCCAGTTCCAAGTTTGCAACAGGTCTATGTTGCGCCATTAAGCAGTTTGTATCACGTTACTCACAAAACCCATTTAAATGCTCGGTCTCCCGAAAGAGCCAGAGTTTGTGCTGGCAGCAAGGAAGCTGCTGTTTCCAAATCATGTGGGGTTTTTTTTGTTGTTGTTATTGTTGTTTTTGTTTTTGTTTTTCTGCTACCACTGAATCAGAAAGACCTCTTTTAAGGGAGCTGGGGCATGCTCCCCCCCCTTTTTTTGTGTGTGTGTGTATCTAGAATTCCTTTTCAAGCTTTCTCAACCCCACGTTGGTACGCCAATCTGTTGTTAGAGGCCGCTTATTCATTTCCCAGTTGCCAAGACTCTCAAAATAATCACATAGAAACTGTACTATTTGCAATACTGTTTGGCCAATAGCTTAAGCATATTTTTAGCTAGCTCATATCTTAAATTAACCCATTTCTATTACTTTATACTTTACCATGAGGCTCATGGACTACCAGCAAGATTCCAGCTGACAAGATTCCAGCTGACAGCTCGTGTCTTTCCACTCTGGTGGCTACATGGAGTCTCTTGACCCTCTCTGCCTTCGTTCTCCCAGCATTCAGTTTAGTTTCTACTCCACCCATCAGCCCACCCACCTAGCTCTACTCTACCACCTATCACAGGCCAAGCGAGCTTCTTTATTCATTAACCAATAAAAGCAACACATACACAGAAGGACCTACCACATCAACTGATAGTATTAAAATGTTTTTCTCCAAGAAGGGATTGCAGTGTCTTCTGGCTGCTCTGGCTCCAGGGTGTTACTAGATCATGCCCTGCATGGTCTTTTATCAGGTATGGTCGGGACCAGGGACCTTTGCTTCACTGATGGGTGGAAGCAGAGGTTGTGTGTGCGTGCCTGTATGTGTGTGTGTGTGTGTGTGTGCGCGCACATGCATGTGTGTGTGTGTGTGTGTGTGTGTGTGTGTGCATGTGGGGGGCAGAGGACAACCTTGGGCATCATTCTTGAGGCACCATCCATCTCTCTTATTTTCTCCCGACTCCCCACTCCCCCCCACAGGCAAGGTCTCTAATGTTGCCTGGTAGGCTGGGCCAGGTGACAAGCCTTAGGGATAGACTTGTCTTCACTTTGTCAGTGCTGGGATTACAAGTGTGCAACTTTTCAAATTTAGGTTCTGTGGTTAGAACTCAGGTCCCTGTGCTTGCCAGTTAAGTGGTCCCATGCAGGAGAAAATGTAGGCATGACTTGCTAGTCAGCCTCTTTGGAACACCATGCTTCTAAATAAGAAGCCATAGCCCACTGTGCTTCTAAATCAGAACACCGAATTCTGAGGTAGCATGAGTAGCCAGTAGCTGGCCTTTGGGTGAGTCTGCAGTCTCCATGCTTCCTTATGTTCTCCTTCCGCACAGAGACTCTGGTGATATGAGCACCATCCAGGCCAATGTGCTAACCAGTCACAGTATATAAGCTCCACTATAGACATGGTTGTTCATGTGCAATACAGCAGGCATTGTTCCCTAAAGCTCTCTCCATGCCCTTTACCAGCCCATGTATTGCTGACTTGGCCAGGGATGCGCCTGTCATGATGGCAGTCCCCAGCCCCAAATCAGAGACTTTGATGGAAATTTTTATTTTTTAGCCGGTGATCATCGGTGATTAAAGTCCAGGAGGAAGTGAAACTTGAGATCAGCACACTAGTCATTCCATTTGGCTGCGTTTTCTCCGAGGAGTCTATCATTGGCTACATGAACACAGTGACAACATGTGAGTATAAGCCTCAAATCCAGAGGAAGGTTTTTTTTTGTTTTTTGGTTTTTTTTTTTTTTTTTTGGCTTTGCTGAGTCAACAACCCTAACTATGTGAAGATTCCAGCTCACGTGGCCTCCGGAGTCTTAATGGTCATGTTGCCACGCTGTGGTTTCTTATTGCTAAATTTTCCATGCTGGTCTGCTGCCTACGTGTGAGTTTTATTTTTAAATTACGACTTCCCCATCCTATATATCACATAAAATACAGAAAAAGATGGAGGACAGAGTTAGCTTTCCAGGTTTCTGGGTAGATTCCCAAGTTAATTAGAATCTTCCACCACAGAGAACACAGACTCCAGGGCTCAGAGGGAGGGGCCAAACACGGTCAACCCATGCGGACCACTTGGAGCTGAAGACTCCGCGAGTGTAGGAAAGGTCACTCGTGTGGCAGCCCTTCCTGTTGCACATGTGAAAGCGGAACTCGGACCATTTCAGAGCATCTGCAGCATCCGCTGGGAATTACGAGGCAGTCTGTTGCCGGACTCTCCTACAAATCACAAGGAGGCTCGTCTTTCGAATGTCTCCAGCCATCTGCGTGCACGCTCCAAAATGGAGGAACCGCGAGAGCACCGCTATTGCTTCTTTGAAGCCGGGTTTGAAAGATAGCGGATGCAAAATCTGAAGACAGCGCCAAAGTGAGGATTCTGCTCTTTTAGTCCCCGGAAGATGCTGCTTCCCATGGACGCTTTTCACGACGTCATGTGTACCAACAAAAGCCCTCTCTGTAGGTGATGCTCTCTGACAGTGGCTTAGTTATGACCTTAAACTAAAGCCAGCATCCTCCCCTCCCTCTCCTTTCCTCTCTGCCCTTCTCCCCTCGTTCCATTTCTGAGCTGTTTGGCATAAACGCGTCTCACGTGGACCAGTGAGTGGATCTAGGTTAAGAGGGCAAAACACTGAGCTAGAAGAAATTTCTAGCTGGCAGTTTCCCAATAGTACAAGTTATTTTTTTGTCTTCGCCAAAGGACAGCAGGGTATAGAAGGGTAAGGACACGACTTTAAGCCATGATGAGAAAACATCTCGGGATGCCAAAAATTTTAAAAATGCTGATGTATCTGTTTTCTCCATCCTTTATTTTATTTAATGACAACGACTCTCGGTGCTCTGAGGCTGCTCACAAGGTTGTCACAGCATGTTTCCATGACATTAGCTGCAGTATAACAATTTTCCTAAGATGCTGGGGATTAAAAAAAAATAAGGTGCTTTTTCAGATGTCTAAGAGATGCTTATGGACCCTCTTCTGGGTGTAAAGCAATGCTGTGAATCTCTGGGGATTTCACTGGGTCCTGCCTGGCTACACCCAAGAGGGTGGCCGTCCTCGTATCTGCCATGAAAGGAACTTGTTCTGGGGAGACAGTCCTTCACATCAGGGTGTAGGTGGTGAGGAGAACAGCAGTAAAAGCCTCCATTGTCGGGGATCAGTAGCATCACATGGCTGGGTTCAAATATTCAGGTTTCTTCTCAGTGCTGGGAAAGATGGACAAGAAGTCTCTGGACTTCTTGGAGACACAGAGGCCACAACATGTCAAATAGCTTTGCAGGTGTATCATCATCCCATCCCCTACTTTCTCCTCTCTGTTACTTCATGCTGTCACTGCTTAGTTGTGTGGCTCTTGTCCTATCCACAATCTTCCTGGATTTTAGAGGCTTACACTCTAAATTCCAAGATCGATTAATAGCTCCCATGGAAAGATGATCTTTTGGTTTTGTGAGGGGTCCACCACCCAGTTCCCAAATATACCACACACAAAGGCTTATTCTTAGTTACGAATGCCAGTCTTAGCTTGACTTGTTTCTTGCCAGCTTTTCTTAAATTATCCCAATTACCTTTTGTCTCTAGACTTTTTCCTTTTCTTACTTCTGTATACCTACTTCCACTCCTACTCCATGGCTGGCAGGGTAGCTGGGTGTCTGGGTGACTGACCCCTAATGTCCTCCTCCCCATGTTCTCCTATTGCTTCCTCATTTCTCCTATTTCTCCTCTCTACCTGCCAGCCTGCCAATCCTTGCTTCTGCCTCGCTGCTGACTGGTCAGCTCTTTATTAGGCCTGTCAGGTGTTTTAGACCGGCAAAAAAATCCCAGCTCCACAGAGTTAAGCGAATGCAGTATAAACACAAACAACACATCTTAAAATAATTTTCTACACTACCTTCTCATCCTGCCCAAACATCTCCACCAAGTGGGAACCAAGCATTCAAATATATAACCCTATTAGGACCATTTTCTCTCCGACCACCACACTCCCATAGGTTCGTGAGCAAGTTTAGAGGAGAAATGATGGATAATGAGGAGCATCTCTTGGGGTCATTTAATGAAAGAAAGCCAAAGTTGTTCCACACCACACATATAATGCGCCTGGTATTTCATAAAGCACAGTCAACTGGACAAGGGTCAGGAGAGAAGAATGACTTCCTTAGGATTCTTGAATGCAGAGTATGATGTGCAAGCGGCATTTGGTTTGCTTTGCCAGAACTTACCTGGCCTGCCTCCCCACCCCAAACCCAGTGAGGTGAAGAGCCGATGGCCAGAAGGAAGAGAAGTTTGATCGGTAGATGGTTAAATGTGATGCGATGGTGCTCTATTAGAAGTTTTGAAACATTCAGCAGATGTTCAGTTTACTTCAAACGAACCAAATAGAAAACATCTGGAGCCACAGAGCAGCGCTATGGGAAACATCTGTGTTTAAGTCACACATTGTACTGGCTATTTTTCTGTCGGCTCTCAGCTCCACCCTCACTCTCCTCGTCTTCTCTATGGGGGTCTGGGAGGCTGCAAATTACCTTGCCCACGCTTGCCAGCTGGCTGCCTTCCAAAGAGCTTCTACCAGTGGGAGAAACTGCTGGAAGCCTGGGAGGGAGGTAGAAGGCAGAAGTCTGTTTTATGTCTTCACTGGTCCATGTCCTTGGCAGTGGCAGCGGTAGCGGCAGTGTAGGTAGATGAGCCTGAGTTTCTGCTGATAGCAGAATTCCATTGCTCAGGATGCGAGGATGCTCCTACCACCTCTGAGGATGCTCTTACTGCCTCCGAGGATGGTCCTACTGCCTCCAAGGCACCGTGTTCCCTAGCCGGGAGCAGCACTTATGTTGAATCCATGACAGGCCCCATCAGTAGGAATTTAGTCTTTGAGCTTCCTGAGAGTCTCTGCCCCAGCAGTGTGACAGTGGGTTGCTGTGTAATGTTTTACTCTTTGGCTCTTACTCTTTTGGCTCTTTGGTCTTTTGGGGCCCTGCCACCCAGCTCCCAAATAAATCACTTGCGTGGAAGCTTATTCTTAGTTATGAATGTCCGGCCTTTGCTTGACTTGTTTCTTGCCAACTTTTCTTAATTTAAAATATCCTGTTACCTTTTGCCTCTGGGCTTTTGTCTTTTCTTCTGTATGTCTTACTTTCACTCTTACTCCATGGCTGGCTGGCTGGCTGGGTAGGTGGCTGGCCCCTGCCATTCTCCTCTCCTTGTTCTCTCTTGTTCCCTCCTTCTCTTCCTTATTTCTCCTTCTATTGAAACTCTCTGCCTGCCAGCCCTATCTGTCTTTGCTCCTGTCTCTCTATTGGCCTTTTAACTCTTTATTAGATCATCAGGTGTTTTAGACAGGCAGAGAGACACAGCGTCACAGTTAAACAAATGCAGCATAAACAAAATCACACACCTTAAAATAGTATCCCCAACTGTGGGTAGCCACAGTAAGAGAGAATCATGGATCCAGGAGAACATCTCTTTCCTTTCATTGTGCAGCCTAAGGATGGCTGCAGTTTGCAGCACTTACAAATCTGTGGCTCAGCCTTGCCCCTTGGCTTCTCCAGCCCTCCATCACATTTTTTAATCAGTCTCCTCTGTGAATTTTCCGATGCTAATTTTCGTCTACAGAAACTCCTAGAGTTTCTGCATTGTTGACGGTGACACTGGTCAGTGTACACACACATAAATTGATACAAAAAGTGATGGAAAATCAAATTAAAACTTCGAGTGTTCAATCTCTTACTCTATTTTTATTTAGGGGCTTAAAAAATGGGGTGGGGATAAGGAACTTTTACCCCAAACATTTGCTCACAAAATCCAGTTGTCATGAACCTTGTAGTCTCCCTTAAGAAAAAAGGCTGATACAGTGTTCTAGGCAATAGACTTTCCTTTTGCGGGACCGAGGTCCATGGCCTTGTTCATAATGATACCAATAAAAAGCAACTTCTACCAAGTATCCTTTTATATATTATAAATTTAAACTATATTTTTCATCTAATATCTCAATGACCCTAGAATTAAGGTTTTTATCTTTTCCATTTCATCTATTAGGAAAATAAAATACTTTTTACTAACACTGTACATTGGTCAGTGGTATCAAAGAGCAAAATTTCCAGAAAAATGAGTCTTGATGGTCTAGCTGGAGTGAGTAAGTGATTCATCAACCTGGCAATCTAGACCGCTAAAGGGCACGAAGTCAGGGGTGGACACCAGTAGCTTGAACAGGGACAAGGAAGCAGGACTGCACACAGATGAGTGAGCAGTAGGTTACTTCATGTCATTTCCCCATCTTGCTTGGGTGATGTGGGATTCCCCTCTGTATGCTGTGAATACCATTGGTTAATAAAGAAACTGTGTTGGGCCTATAGCAGAGCTATAGAGGAACAGAGCTAGGCAGGGAAAACTAAATTGAATGCTGGGAGAAAGAGGGAGGAGTTTTGAGAAGCCATGGAGCCGCTGCCTAAGACAGACATGCTGAAACTTTGCTGGTAGGCCACAACCTCGTGGTGATGTACAGATTAATGGAGATAGGTTAAATTAAGATGTAAGAGTTAGCCAATAAGAAGCTAGAGCTAATGGGCCAAACAGTGATTTAAATAATATAGATCTGTGTGATTATTTCGGGGCTGAGCGACTGGGAATCAATAAGCGGTCTCCTTACAACACTTAGGCTAACACAGAAGGAACTTTCTCACCACGCCAGTTCAAATGGACCCCTTTTGGATTGGCTACTGTTAATCTCTGGACACATTGGACAACTGGCTTGTGTGAAGGGTTGTCTTACTTTTCTGTTGTGTTGTATTGTTTCTCAGTTTCAGTTTGATTACATGGTGCTGAATCAAGGAACTACAGTTTGATTTGCTCTATTATAGGCTCATTCAGGAACACAGTCCAAAATAGTCCTCTCTCACCCTCAAATTTTATTTAGCAGTGGCCATAATAAAAGGAGGGAATCTCTTTTTTCATATGTGTACTATTTTTTTAAAGCTACATCTCACTATGTAGGCCCTGGCTGGCCTGGAACTCTATGTAAGTCAGGCTGGCCTTTAACTTAAAGAAGGTCCCCCTGCCTCTGCCTTCCAGAGTACTGATTCTAAAGGCATACATACCTAGGCCTAGCCTTAGCATAAATATTTTTTGACTTAGCCATTTATTATATCCATTGGTTCAATCTGTTTCTTCAACCCATAAAATTTAAAGTGATCTTTTAACTATTCTAGCCTATAGAATATTCTAGGATGTGATTGCTACAGAGCAGGTGCAAGAGGTCTGGTAGGCCTGCCCTGTTTAACCCATGTGAGACATTGTCCTGTAATGTCCATGGATGTCCAGTCTATAGAAGAATGAAGGACCATGTGGAAAAGACACACATGGCCCAGTGGGTAATTATCAACCTCTTGAGATATGACTGTGGCCATCTTCAAATGTTTAGTCCAGTTGTCTTACAGTAAAGACAACCATGTTAGCTGATGGGGAAACCTTGGAAAAGAATAAAGTTGATGAAATGACCCAACTTACAGAGTTATGAAACGATGCTGAGCTCAGCTACTAAGCACGAACAGGTGCAAACAACAAGGTGATAGTTTGTTGGAGTTTATTTTGGCATTAATATCCATTCTGCCTTTGTTTGTTTCTAACTTTTAAAGCCCTGTTTGTTATATCTGTTACTAAGATGTTCATCTCCTGGAGTCAAAGGCATGCATGGGAATCAAGCTGGTCCAATTTGATGCTCTATGACCTGTGTAGAGGAAGGACATTGGCTTAAGAATAGATAAATGCAAATTTGGGGGTGAGTTTATAAGTTGACTATTTCTCTAACTAAAATGCTTGGGACCAGAAGTGTTTTAGATGTTGGATTATTTAAGATTTTGTAATGTTTTCATATATATTTCAAATCACTTGAAGTCAAATACTTTGTGTGTAGTATATATACCGTGTGTGTTTGTGTACATTCCCTGCAAGGAATTTCATAGACTATTTGTAATAAATTGCACACAAACAAAGTTTTAACTAGGGTTTCTATTGCTGTGAAGAGACACCATGACCATGGTAACTCTTATAAAGGAAAACATCTAATTAGGGCTGGCTTATAGTTCAGAAGATTAGTCCAGTATTATCATGGTGGGGCACAGTAGCATGTAGGCAGACATGGTGCTGGAGAGGTAACTGAGAGTTCTATATAGTGTTCAGGCCACAGGAAGTGGTCTATCTCACTGGGAGTGGCTTGAGTGTATAGGAGACTTCAAAGCCCAATTCCACAGTGGCACACTTCCTCTAACAAAGCCACACTCACTCCAACAAGGCCACACCTACTCCAACAAGACCACACTTACTCCAAGAAGACCATACCTACTCCAACAAGGCCACACCTACTCCAACAAGGCCACACCTACTCCAGAAGACCACACCTACTCCAACAAGGCCACACCTACTCCAACAATGCCACACCTCCTAATAGTGACACTCCCTTTGGGGGTCATTTTCTTTCAAGCCACCAAAATGACAGATTTTTTTACTAAGGACATCATGTCAATGTAGCTTCAAGTTTTGCAGCATTTCTGATTTTGGTTTTTCAAATTAGCAGCTCAGACCTGGTTTCTACTATCAAGATGCCCTTGAAAGTCTCACTCTCATGTCTTCCTTATAGTGTATCTTGTGGCACTCTTTTTGCTTTCATGAGTTCTTGTATTTCTGCAAGTTGCCTTTGGCTCAAGCAAGGACAAGTTAGTTTCTGATTCTGGTATCCAAATATCCCTATATAACAGACGCTGAGAGACAATGCCTACTCCGACACACAGCCTCTGACAGCAGTGTGACAGCTTGACCAGTCTGTCCCTACCATTTTTCATCTACCCAGGTTGTAGAAATTCGGTTTCTTAAATTTTGGTTTCTGCATCAATTTTATGATCTTAAGGATGTCTTACTTTTCTTAATAGGGACTCAGAAGAGCTAGAATCAAGGAGATTAACATTACTTCAGGAGATCTCTTCAAAAGCTCAGGGTCCCTGAAGGTCTGGTGCCATTGTTTCCAATTAAATGTCCCTTGAGATTCAGGGGTTAATGGAATACTTTTAAAAACAGTAAGATCTAGTTCAGCACAGAAAGGCCCTCGCAGTTTGTAGCAGTCGCCTCCTCAGAAGAGCAACGCTGAGTATCATGATGAGAGGCGCTGCTTTATCTCTCATGATTGACAGTGATTTTTTTTCAGACGTTATCCCACTTCCTTACCCAATGGCGCTGCCACAGCACCACCATGCCTATCCGTAACCCTGATGGACTCAAGCTGGCTCCTTGGGTCTGTTGGGCTCTGGGAGTACTGAGGCTGTTATTTCATCCTTAGGCACACTTGGCAGCCGATAGAACTCGAGGCCAGGTGAAAGCCCCTCCCTCCAGCAATACTTACCCGCAGGAGAGAAATATACATAGTATACTCTTGGGGGGAGGGGCATTTCTCAGGGCATCTCCGGGGACGGGCTTTATCTCTTCCATCTGTTCTGCTTTATTACCAAGTGCATACCTTGCTGCTCTTTGTCCATGGGGCTTCTGGGAATTACCATGGGTGAAGGGCCCACTCAGTCCCAACTATCCACTTAAGCTTAGCTATTCTCCTTGAGAAAGGAGCCAACCCTTCTTCAATATAGTGCAATTCAGGTTGTCTCCTTTGACCCTCACTTGCTCGGCAACCTTGACACCATCAGAGGAGTAGCCAGGATGCTGCGTAACCAAGGAGACGCCTTTCCTCTGTAACTGGAGCTGCAATGGCGATCATCTGTACATCTTTCTTCTTACCTGCGTTCATCCCTTTAGTGAACAAGCCGAATACCTTCCAAAGATTTACTAGTATAGCATTTGGCTTTCCTTCGGTTTCTTCCCTAGAAACTCCAGCTGGCCACACATCTTGCCAGAACTGCCACAGAGCGGCGCTTTTGTTTGTTTTCCCCTTTCCCCATAATTTCACAATTGTTTTAACACTTTACAAACATGAGTCACATGCCAGCCTCGATCATTCAGACTAGCCGACGCCTTCCCTATCTCGTAAAGACTGTGCCCACTGTGGAGTTGAGCAAAGCCACTAAAGTTTTCTCTAAATCCTGAGGGCTCTGCTCATTTGGTTCTTTTCTTTCTTTTCTTTTTTCTTTTTTTTTTTTTGGTTTTTCAAGACAGGGTTTCTCTGTGGCTTTGGAGCCTGTCCTGGAACTAGCTCTGAAGGCCAGGCTGGTCTCGAACTCAACAGAGATCCGCCTGCCTCTGCCTCCTGAGTGCTGGGATTAAAGGCGTGCGCCACCACCGCCCGGCTTTTGGTTCTTTTCTTATGTCTTCAGTGGGTACCACCTTGTCTATTTCGATGAACCGATCACTAACTTCTATGTGTCTTAGACCCAGATTCCTCAGTCACACCAGCCTCTCCTCTATTGTCCCAAGTCCTGATGTCCATGGAGACCTCGGCTGGCAACAGCAAAGTATCCCGAATGGATCCTATGAACCTGTCCAGCGGGGATTGGTTCCCCTCATGCCTTCTCACATTATGAAGCATTGGTGGAAAAGAAATGCCCAAACATGTGGATTCATTGCCCTTTTAAGAACTGGGTTTCTCATCTAGAAAGTGAAGCGTGATTAACAAAAGCTGAGAGACTGATATTGGGGTTCAACCTCAGCCTGAAGACCAGAAAAGCAAAGCAGCCAGTCACTGGCTCTTACTTCGACCTTGGTCCGAAATAGTGATCCTGCCTCCAGGAATCTCCGAATGAGACTGTCTGTGAGGTGTCTCCTCCTGTTTTATAATCCTTTCTGGGATTAAAGGCGTGCACCACTGGGATTAAAGGCAGGCACCACCCGGTTTCTATGGCAAACTAGTGTAGCTACTGGGACTAAAGATGGGTGTCAACACTGCCTGGCCTGTAAGGCTGACCAGTGGGTCTGTTTTACTCTCTGATTGTCAGGCAAGCTTTATTTATTAAAATACAAATGGAATATCACTACAAGGAAGCCTGAATGGTAATTCTGGAGGTTGCCCCTTACTTAGAATTTAAAGTAGAACCTGCCATGGGAGATTTTTTTTGCACTCAACTGTGACTAATGGTTAGCTAACTAGTGCTGACAGAGTATAGGCTTTGACTGAACCCTTTGTGCAAAGCATTTGTAAAAGTGCCAATAGAAGAAAGAGCCAGTCCTTCCTAGAGTTGACAGAACTTGTCAGACAGCTTTTTGGCTTGTGCCTAGTGGCTTCTAGATGTTGTTCTTAGGGCCCAGTTCAGCCTCAGAATTGCTTTCACCGTAACACATCACCCAGCCTTAAAGTCAAGGAGAGGAGACCTGTGCCTTTGCCACCTCTAGTGCAGGCATGCAGGCTGTGTGTGTGTTTGTGTCTCTTAATTTAGGGAGTGCTGTGGCTTGGATTGTAACGTTCCCCACAGGTCATGCTTTAAATGCTTGTTCTGCAGCTGGTAGAGCTATTCTGTGAGGCCGTGGAACCTTCTGGAAGTGTATTGCTGGGTGTGGGCCTTTGAAAGGGTCCTGATTCGGGTCCTGGTTTTGGTCTTTCTCTTTCTGCTTGCTGGTCTGCCGTGCTTGGAGAAGCACATGACCTTGCTGACTTTCTCAGTGCCGGAAAGCTCTCTGAAAGCTCTCTGAAGTTGTGAGCCCAAATGACTCTTTCTCCAGATCTTGTCATTTTGACACAGTCATTAATACAGAGAGAGGTTCAAGAGCTTCAAGATCTCAACGACCCACAAATCAACTGCCAAGAGTCCTGGTCGAAGCAGAACTGTTCAACACAGTGTTTCTCTAACTTCTTGAATTTTTTTTTTAATGGTAATATCCTACTTCCATTCTTTTTTTAGAGGGCAATTGAGATAATTTAATTAGAAGATAATTAACTCTCTACCAATTGAAGTAGAGGGTTAGAAGAAACACCCTGTCAGAGTAAGTGCTGCCTTGGAGATCTGCTTGCATCTTAAGTTAATAGATGTGTGTTGGAGTAGTCTCAGCATTTGAATGGCACTTAAAACAGGACTGAATGAGGGAAGTGGGGAGATGCTTCAGAGGTAGGGCAAACCCAGACTGCCTGGAAAAGTGTGCTAAGGGTTTGGGGCAGCATCAGAAAGAAAAAGAAATGGAAAAGAGGAAAAGGAAAAAGTCTGTTTTTTTACTAGAACTCAGAAAAGGGGCAGGCTTAACAGAACTACACAACAGATCTGTAAGCAACTCTGTAGGAGCATTCTTTTGATCGGCGGCAGTAGGTTTCCCTTAGTGGGTACCAAAAAAGCCCTGAAACCTCCCTTTTCTCAAAAATGCTAAGGAGGAGGAGTTGCTTTATTATTTTCACCTGGGTCCTCCTTCTCTTTACTTATTTTTCTAATCCCCATGCCCCTACCCTGGTAAGTGATATCCTTGCCGAAGCTGGTCTCCAACATGTCTGGATATAGTTACAGTATTTCTTATACAAAGACCCTGTGTCCTTCTTTGAAGAAAAGGTTTAAGCTTCTGCTTGGGCTTTGTGACACACTTCAATCTCATGGTGCACACTATCTCAAATACCTTCACTGTGAAATGTTAGCTAGGCCAAGGGGATCTCTCTTGGGACAGTGTGTCTCAACCTTCTTAACTACTTAACTAGTCCTAAGCTTGTCCCTGGAACATGTTCAATAAGTGCTTCTACTCCCAATTATTTTTGTTTTGTTTTGTTTTGAGACAGGGTCTTTCTATGTAGCCCTGGCCGTCCTAGGACTTGCCCTGCAGACCAGGCTGGCCACAGAGTCACAGAGATCCTCCTGCCTCTGCCTCCCAAGTGCTGGGATTTAAGGTGTGTGCCACCATTCCCAGCTACTTCCCTCAATTGTATTTTAAAATAAAAAAAATATACGTGTACTACATATTTATCTCTTACTCAACTTTCATCCTTGATTCTTCGAGCAGGCTGTGAAATTCTTGAGGGACGTTGTTACCAGAGTTATTAAAAGCCTGAGCCTAGGCCCTGACATTCCAATAAACCAGATTTGACCATTCATCCTTAACAATCCAATTAAATAGAAAAGCAATAATAAAAAGAAGAAAAAGGTGGTTTCCCCTATATGGCCCCTGAGAAGAGAAACAAAAACTGTGCAAGCCCCTCCTACTGTACCCAGCCCCCAGCCCATCCTCTCTGTCCTACCAGGAGGGTAAGGCTGAAATAGCAGACCTGAAGGCTTAAGAATTTAAGTGGGCTCGGTGTGGCTCCAGCCCTGTGGACCAACCACTATCTTCTCTCTCATCTCTTCTTCAAGGAGGGTCCCACAAGTTCGCCATCAGAGGAATTTCTGCAAACAGGTTGTCTCTGGCTCGTGCCAGCCTTCATCCTTCTCCTTCTTCCTGTGCGAGAGTCCTGAGGGAAATTCCAGTCTCCTCCCAAGGTGCTTTGGTTCAGTGGCCCAGATAGGTTTGTGGGGCACACGTCACGTTAGGATAGCGTCAGTCTTGCCAGGCATGCCTATAGAAGGACTTTATACTATCTTTTGCCTTTGGAAAATCAACAGCAAACATAAAGAATCAGTGCTGAAGACATTTTGTTTTTGTTTCTTTTGTTTTTTGTTTTCGTTTTGTTTTTGGTTGAGTAATTTCTGCTGCATCCTAAAAGTACTTTAGAAAGTACTTTAGAAAAAAAGAGAAGACATCTAATATTGCATATATATATATATATACCTCTGGAGACAGCAAGCAGATTGCCCTTCTGGCCCAGTTAAGGTCTCCCTGGAAAACAGGAAAAGTGAGCTGAGTGAGGCGGTCCGAGAGGGCTGGAGAGGGGGTTTGTAACGCCCTCTGTGATCTGAGACGCAGTGTTCCAGCTGACAACGCTGCAGGCTACACCTTTGCTTCTATTCCTAACACCCGTGCAGGGAAAGAGGCACGCATTAGTCAGGTTCTCATTCTTCAGGGGATCCTTAGAGCAAAGTAGAGACTCAAGCCTGGAAATGCACCGTGGCTCTACGCGCATGCGCACGAATAACTTCCGTGGGTACTAGTTGGGACAGCAAACAACAGGCCATGCCATATATTATCTGAGGGACGTGCTGAAGGCCAGTGTCAGCAAGGCCTTGACACAAGGAGTGTCCATTTGACTTTTCCTTGATTATATTAATTCCAGTTGATGGACGCGTGTTGTTCTTTCTTTATACCTTTTATTTAACTTCCTTTCCTTGCAAAACAAGAGACTGGGAAAATGTAGAGCCTTAAACACTCCCCAGACACCAAGCCCTCAAAAATGAAGAAGGCCTCGATGTATCTGAAGCACTTTCCTCACTCGTTGAGGAATACACTGTGCTGCGGAGTCAATCCCCTGCCTGCGGCCCTGCTAAACCACAGCGTTCTGTCTACTCTACTGGGTTTGTTTTGAATCCAGTGAGCCTGGGTTTGGTCAACAATGATTAATCCTAGGACTGTCAGCCTTTCTTTTGTCTCCTTGTTTAGAGCCCCCAACGTCTGCTGGGTTGCTGTTATGTGCTAATAACAGAACGCTATAGATGTGCACACTGAAGCCCAAAGGAGAAATAACTTCTAGAATGCCAATATCTGCTTGCAGGAGTTCTCAACCTGCGGGTCGTGACCCCTTTGGGGGTGGGGGTTGAAGAACCCTTTTGCAGGGGTCGCCTAAGACCATCGGAAAACCCAGATGTTTACATGACGGTTCTTAACAGTAGCAAAATGACAGTTATAAAGTTGCAATGAAAAGACTTTGGTGCGTGGGGTCAGCACAACATGAGGAACTGTCTTAAAGGGTCACAACCTTAGGAAGGCTGAGAACCACTGCTGAGGAGGAAAACAGAGCTTTGCTAAGGCACCTTCCAGTTCATGCCCCCACGCCCCATTCTTCTTAAGCAAAGCGTTCACTTTCAGCCCCTAGCAACATCAGAAGAGCAAGTATGATTCATTTCCCTCTGCAAGGGACTTTTCCAGTTATTCTACTAACTGGATGCCACTGTTGTCTTTCCAAATGTGTTTGTCTTTACCTTTTTAAGGTTAGTCGCTGCAAACTGAAGTTCTCTGAGGAGGCCACGGCTGTTACTAGAACTTATGCGCTTCAGTCAATGGGAGCCTTGTGGACGTGGAGAGACAGAACATTGTAGGTCAAAGTTTTCTTGGGCTATCTTAATCCTCATTCATTATTATTTGCCGTGTAATTGTGTACCTGGCATCACAGACCAAAACTCCTCAAATGGATTCCTAGTCTTGGACCAATCTCTAGCCTCCACCAACCCTAAAGCTAAAAATACAAGGCCACACTGGCTTGCTCTAGAGTCCCCTGCCTAGTGCTAGCCTTCGTTCCTGATGACCCTACTAACATACTTTGTAGATTTAGGAAACTGTGTGATTTGGACTTTTTCTATCACCATAAAAATTTATATAACCTGTTCTAGAATGACTTGAACCTAGACGCCTGACCCATGGTCATCCATAATTTTGTTTGGAGGGCTTTATTTCTCCTGACTTTTAAGATAATTATGCTGTAGTCATCTTGACTGGCAGTGACTCTCTGGACTTGAGGTGTATTGTTCCACACTCCTAGGGGATCTGATGCTATTTTGACAACTTTGCCTTTGGGAGTTGGCATTTTTTTCTCTTGCAGGTTTTAATGCTCGTGTTTTATTTTTCTCCATAGCCTTAACACTTTAACTATAGTGTGACTTAGATAAGTTCTTTTCTGGTCATGTCTATTGTGGGTTTTAAATGTTACTGGTCCTTGGATGGCTATATATGTCCTCAGGTTTGGGGAATTACCTAGTGTAATATTGTTAAATAGGTTTTCTATTGATTTAGTTGAGTTTGTACCTTAGGTATTGTCTCTTGTTCTTCCCCCAGAATACTTGAACGCTGTGGTAGTATTTATTTCTTGTCATTCTTTATTGATGTCTCAATGTAATGGTTCCTTGGTTTGTCTTCAAACCTTGATATTCTGTCTTCTGCTTAATCTAGTCATCTCTTTTTTTAAATTTGATTTATTGAATTTTTTATTTCCACAACTTCTAATCAAATCATCAATTTTTTTAATTTATTTATTTGTGTGTAGTTATGTATGTATTTGTATGTATGTATGTACATTCATGCACATGTGTGTGCATCTCTCTGTGTGTAAGTGTGTACATGCGTGTGTGTGTGTGTGTGTGTGTGTGTGAAAGCTAGAGGTTAACTTAATGTACCTTACTTGATTATGCTCGACCATATTTTTTGAGACCAACTCTCTGAGTGCCACAGGAACTTAATGATTTGCCTGGTTGGCCTGCCAGTGAGTTCCAGAACCTGCTTCCCAGAGCTGGGATTAAACATGTGTGTCTCCACTCCTAGCTCTTCACATAGGGACTGGGGATTTGAACTCAGGTCCTTATGCTTGGATGGCCAATACTTTTCCAGCTCAGCCATTCCCCACCCCAAATTGCAGCCTTCTCATCTGGGTACTGAAGTGACGTCTTTACTTCACCTATGTGCTTGTTTTATTGTCCCCAGATCATTATCTTTTAAAAGTGGACTTTGGAATTTTTTGTGGGGCTTTTCAGTGTCTCTGGCATTAGTTATTAAGTGTTAAGCCAGCGGTTCTCAACAGCGCGTCGAAACCCCTATAGGAGTCAAATGACCTTTTCACAGGGTTTGCCTAAGACCATTGGAAAACGGATATTTATGTTATGATTCATAACAGTAGCAAATTTGCAGTTATGAAGTAACAACAAAACCAATGTCATGGTTGGGGGTCACCACAACACGAGGAACCCTATTAAAGGATCACAACATTAGGAGGGCTGAGAAACACCGGGTTAAGCTCTTTGGAAGAATCCTTCTGCCATGCTTCTAATGCATCTGTTAGGATGGAGATGTCTCCATTTTTATGGGTGGGGGAGTCTTCTTAAAGAGCAAATTTATCCTGAGGATTTGATACTGAAGTAATGGGCACTGACTCCTCTGTCCCCAGTGACCTCAGAAAAGAAAATGGCAAACCCTAGTCGATGCAGAAGCCAATGGGGAAGGGAACTCCTGAAGCTGGTGGTACAGATGGTTGTGAGTCACCTCGATGGGCACTGGGAAACGAACCTGCGCTCTCTAGGAGAGCAGCATAGGATTTTAACCCTTCAGCCATTTCTCCAGCCCTGGTCAGCTGTGGAATACGGTTTAAATCATGAGAGGAAGTGGGAGGGAAGGCGACGCTAAGCTTTTATATTTGAGCAAAGCCCCTTTAGTCTTCCTTTTCTGCAATGACAGAAAAGCAAGGTAAATTAGACTGGCCACATAAGAAATAATAAAAGTTGTGTGCCAATAAAGTTCACCTAAAGTTGGTATCTGAGGCTGCTTTGAACCGTAGTTTTACCTGTAAGGTGTGAAAAGGTTTTAAGGTGTGTTCTCATGTTTAAACACGTATGGCTGGAGGGGGGAGGGCTTAGTATGCACATTTGAGTGCAGGTGGCCGTGAAGTAGTAATGAGGGATTTGGATTCTCTGGAGCTGGAGTTACAGGCAGTTGTCAGATGTGATGTGGGTGAACCCAGGTCCTCTGCAAGAACAAGTGCTCTTAACTGCTGAGCCATCTTCCCAGCCCCAAGATATCTAGACATGCCAATTAAAGAAAATCTTAATGTTTTAAGAAAACTTATTTCTCAGAATGTGCTCTTGAGAAATGATGGGTTGATTTTTTTGGTTTTGGTGGTCTGAAGGAAGAAGCAGAGGGAAAGAGTGGGCTGGAAGGACAGTCCACTACAGATAACTCTTCCAGCTCTCCGTGACTGAGAAGCAATCGAAACATGCCATTGCCTAGTCATTCATGGGTGGGACACTGTGGCCCGGAGCTCTCCTGTTGTAATTTGTGTATGTTTTTAATTACAGTAAAATAGACATCAAATTTACCATTTACATCATTTTGGGGTATCCGAAATGATGTTCGCAGTGTCATGCAGCCACCATCATCAGGTATTTCCATGTATGTCAGCATCCCAGAGAGAACTCTGCCCATTAAGCACTAACTCTCATCCCCTTAGCCCCCAGCTTCTGGTTACCTCCCTACTGGTTTTCATTGCTATCAGTTTTCAGTTTCTAGGTATCTTCAAGTAGAAACAGACAACATCTGGCCTTTTTAGTGCCGGAGTGTTCTCTCACTCAGCGAGGTTTATCTGTCACAATCTGATTCCTTTTTATAGATTGACAATGTTCCATTGTATGGAAATAACATATTCTGGCTTTGCATTCATTTCTTGACCTTAATTTGAGAAAATTGCTCCTGAGATTTAAAAACAACAACAACAAACAAAAACAATACTTTCAGCCAGTGATTACCTGGCCTTTGTTTGTGCTGAACCAGATGTGATTGGTAGGTATCAGAAAGCATCCCCTTGACTAGCACAAAGCCCAACCTACCATTCTCTACCCTGAATTTACAGAAGGAGCTAATTTTCCTGAAGGCCAGGGTTTGAACTGTTCCCCCTCTGTCCTAAATTTTGTGTGGGAAGAAAAGTTTTACCTGGTGAAATGTTTGCAGCTGATTACTTTTGAGGAACGCCAGACTATTTTATTTTTAAATCAAAAATCTTGGTGAAATTTATTGTTTAAAAATTGGTTGGAAGAATTTAAAGTTTTAACACATTTGAGTGATAGCAAAAGGCAAAAGAAAATGTGTTTCTTTTCTGGTTCCTGATTACATGTTACAGGTCTCTGGAAGCTCAGTATTTTTCCCACATAATCTTATTCTTTTCCTATTTCTTCTCTCTGTCCATTTTGTCATTTATGCATTCATCAATTCAGTATGGTCAAATAGTTAATAATTACAGCTAGTAAATTATATTTCAAATAAATATCTAAGAACAAAATTAGTAGTATCGACAATAATTCATTCCTTTATCATATGTAGTTAATACTCAATAATAAAATAAGACGGACTAATTTTAGTCATATTTGCAATTCTCTGAAAGGCCTCCCATCAGCTTTTAGTGACTCATCATATTCACGGTTCTCTAAAAGGCTTCTCATCAGCTCTTAGTGATTCATATATGGGTTGATTCCCCTGAGGCACCCTGAAAAGCCAGCCATTTAGTCCTGGCAACGTTAGCGCCCCCAGTGTGCCACAGAGGGAGAGACTGAACGTAGTGAGAGAACGTATGTATAAATTTGCACATACAAAATTTATGTTAAATTATCTCACCGAAGTTTCATGCACCCTGGGTGTGAGTGAAGAGCTAGCTTCACGTGAGGATTTGTAGCGCATTGCTCCCCCCTCCACTGTTAGGCGCGAACTCCTTCCACGGATTAGGCAGCTTGAACAAACAAAGAGTTGTAGCGAATTCAAGTTATACAGAAGGAGCCTGACCCCCAAATCTTCCCCATAGATCTCGCATCTGTCTTTCTCCTCGGAGTACCCGAAGCTGGGAGAATGGATGCAGGAAGAGGCACAAGGACGTTTGCGAAGTTTAGCTGAACTGGCCGAAGTTCTTTGGGTAGTTAAGAACCTAGCATCCAGTTTAGGGCTTCATTCACAGGGAAGTCCACTGGTGTGAGCCGAAGTTGTACTGCTAGTTGAACATGGCAGACCTGACATTACACCCAGGCACCCCTGGGACTCACAACAGAGCAATGTGACTAGAGGTGGTGATCTTGCAGACTGAATTAAGGCCGTGACATGGGTACATAAAGGAGTGGCTCTGTGGGAGGAACAAAGGAAAACTTGCTAATTGGGAGGGGGAGAAAACCTGCTTGTTGGTTTTGACAGAACGCTTCGAGGCACCTGTGGTCTTAGTGGAGGCTCCCTCGCACTCTGATGAGCAAGTTAAACCGTGAGAATCAAAACAGGCAGTTTAGTTGCCCAGGTTTACAACGCAGTGTGTTCAGCAAGTGCTCTTGTAGGAGTAGTTACCCTCTGAGCGGCTCAGCGCTCTCTGTGATAGTGCATATCAGGGGGAGTCCGTGCGTGAGAACCCTCCTTTCATATGGCTTCCTGGGCTCCATTTGGTCCAGTTTGACAGCAGCGCGTCCATTTTGGATCTGTAACCGCCACATCTGAGACTGAACATCCAGGATTCTGGGCTTGTTTTGCTTTCCTGTAAGGTTAGGAATGTCTTAACGAAGAGGTGTGTCTGTTGTGTAGATAGAGCGAGAAGGTGGGCTGATGAGCAGGCAGGCGAGGAGGGTGATAAAGAGAGTCACGTGCTTGCCTTTGACCTAGAATGTTAAATGAGAGAGGAGTGTCATATTCTGTAAGCCAAGCAAGGGGAAAAGACCTCGGGGCTCAAGCCCTGAGGTGAAGCCACCTTCCTTCCCAGCAGTAGAAGGAAAATGGCCTCCACCAGCTGGTGCCCATCTTTCTTTTCTTTCCTCGAAGCCAATGTGTCAGAAGTCCTAGTCTTAGGGAAATCCCCACAACTTCTAACTTTCTAGAACTTCTAGAAAATTGACTCCTTAAATATTGCAAGATGTCTGCCAGGCATAATCCTAGCACTTGGGAGGCAGAGGCAGGTGGATCTCTGAGTTCGAGGACAGCCTGGTCTACAGAGCAAGTTCCAGGACAGCCAGAGTTACAGAGAGAAACCCTGTCTGGGGGGGGGGGACAAAAACAAAACAAAACAAAAAAACAACCAAACATAAACAGGTCACCACCACAACAACAAATTGCAAGCTGCCATTTCCTGAAATTTTTTATTTAGTTTTGTAGTGGTTTAGATAAAAGCTGCGCAGTTCCCCGAGGGGTGGCTGCGGGCCACGAGGGTCTGTGGGTCCCAGGCTGGAGAAGGCTGGTTCCATGTGGAGCCATAGCGGGTGACCCGAGGCCATGATGTAACGGTTAGGGTAACGGCCCTCTGTGGGTGGGAGACCCATAGACACTCCACGCAGAGAGAAAGTTTGGATATAGTTTATTCAGTGGGTTATGGAAGGGAAGGGAAGGGGGAGAGGAAAAGGGAGGGAGACAGACAGAGAGAGAGAGAGAGAGAGAGAGTCATTGTTTAGGTAACATATGGTCACCTCATTCTTGCCTTGAAAGGGGGACATGTGGCCTCCTCTCCACTCTCCACTGTGTCCCCTTCACCTACTGCTAAAATTTGGCTAAAAACATTGGAAAAGATCTTGAGAAAATTTGAGGAAGGGGGCTGCAGGGTACTTTATAGACTTCGTTCTTGGGCTTCACGGACTGCAGATTCAGGCTTCCATCTTGGTTGCCTGGAACCAACAGCCAGGTTTAGTCCATGAGGGACTGAGCAGGGTGAGGCAGGCTTCTGACAGAACATGCCCCATGCTTCCTTCAGGCGGGCTCTCTAGAGGCCCTGCCTATTTCTCCCTAAGTTCCTGTCCCCAGAACTGGCCCTTTCCCAGAAGTGTTGACAATAGAAACATCTAGCACATTCAGAGAAATCCCTGCTATTTACCCGCAAGTCTCTGGCCTTGCTTCCTAACCCCATGCCATCTACTTCTACTCACACATAGTAGTTCCCAGTCTAAGAATCAGCCACACAGGCACGGGCATCTGGGCCATGCCATTTTCAGAACCGTGAATTACTGAGCTGAGGAGATGGTTCAGTTGGTAGGGTCCTTGCAAACCCCAGGGGGCATCTGAGCTGGACCCCCAGGACTCACTCTTAAAAAAAAATAATTAGAAAATAAAAAACCAAAAACAAGAGTAGTGATACGTGCTGCAATCTAAGCTCTGGAGGGATGGGGACAGGTGGGCTTTCTGAGGGCCACTGGCCAACCAGCAGCTTAACCTAGTCAGCAAGCTTCGGGCCAGTGTGAGATACTGCATCCTCGCTGGTGGGAGTGAGTGTCTGTGAATGTCCATTATAGCCAAGGGCCACAACCCAGGAGCTGCAACAGCAGACAGGTCCTCTGTCCCAGGCCCAGGGACTAAAACAGGCACTAAAAAAGGTATACAGCACCTGAGGAACAGACACACACATACACACACACACACACACACACACACACACACATGCACACATACTCTCTCTCTCTCTCTCTCTCACACACACACACGAGTTCTATCTTTTCTTGAAAATTAGAAAGACATACCAACAGGACATTGAGCCCCATATCTGCTCGCGATCATCAGTTCATCAGAAGTAGCTCCCCTAAATGGAGCCATATTCCATTGCCTTATTTATGTTATTTGCCGGATCCCGAAGCCGTCTGAGTTTGTGGGCTCACACAGTGAGTAACAATGGACCCCCATAAGTTCAACGTACACAGAACCAGACCAAAGCTCCTTCTGTAGCTATTAGAAGCCAGAGTTAGGAAGTGTCGTTCCCTGGAGGACCTGGGGAGAACACAGCACTGCCCACACTCTGATCTCAGATTGACATGCCCGAGACTGGAAGAGAATAGTTGTTTGCTGTCGTGGGCTCCTCGCGTGTGACTCTTGGTTATAGCAGCCCTAGGAGACTTTGTCCCATCAATGCAGATGCATCCTCAAGGTTTGCAGAAAGCTGTGTGAGTGGGGTCTAGCTTTTGCCTTCAACTTTCTTCCTGCTGTCTTGCTTTGCAGTAACTGACAAACAAAGATGTGTGTGTGTGTGTGTGTGTGTGTGTAGGAAGCCCAGTTACCTATCTTTCTCTCCCTTCTAAATCTCCTGGGGCTCTGGATGTATGAATCCTCACTAATGCCCTGATAAGGGGAGATGAGGCTTCAAGGTTTTCTGCACACAGCAGATTCCTGGGGTCAGCGGGAGGGAGTGGCTGACACTGCCTTTGCTCCTGATGAGCACCCTTCTAGGAACAGGCAAACTCCACTTCCCACTGTCAAAACCCAGCATCTCCTGGAGTGGGACCAGGATGGTTGGTTTCTATTGAGTCGGTTCCAGAACCACCCAAAGGTTCGGGAGAGGAAGTAGAAGATAAGCCCATCAAAGCCCACCCAGAACAGTGGGGAAATCCCACGCAGTCAGTTTCTAGTTCTTTCCACACCGGTGGTAGGTGGCTCGCTCTGTGGTGAGCCACCAGCTCAGCAGCTGTCCTGCTGGGCCTTTGAAGGATGACCCAGGGAGGCACGTGCCAGAGCCGTGCAAATGTCACCACCAGCCCCTGCCATCAGCTAAAGGTCAGCCAGCGAGTCCCCTGACATTTGGGGTCCGAGGGTGCAAATGAGTCCTGTAGTGCTAAGTCATAGCCATCTAATTGGGCCAGGTGTTTCCAGATGCTGACGCTCCACTGAGGGATTCAGGGGTGCCCTGGGGTTCCACTGCCTGGTGAGTGTACCCTTGTACTCAGCGGACAGACCCGGTAATAGTTGCTTACCCTTCCTGATAAGTTATATTGCCTGGCTTGTCTTTCTTGGCTTGAGGACAGCGTTCAAGACAGCTATCCATTTTCTGAACTGTGATGAAGAACAATGTCACTAAGAGGGCTCAAGCCAAACAGATGATGTTGTTTATAGGTAGCAGCACCCTGCATCTCATTTAGCTATGGGACAGAGCTTCTGGGGTGGGGGAGCCCCGATTCCATCCCCTGTCTCTCATGGAAGGGCTGTGCTGCTCTGGTCTATGTCCTCTGGATCCCTCCTGTCCTCAGCGTCTCCATGGTGACTTCAGGGCTTTACACTAAGAGCAGCATAAATGGGAACAGAAACATTGTACAGATGTGCTTGGCTTTACCCCAGTGCTGCAGAACCGTGTGCTTTAAGCTTGTGGCTTTGAGGAGTGATGATAGACACGTGGTTTGCGCCAGCTTCCAGGAATGAAAGGGGGTTCTAGGAGGGAACGAGACAGCTAGGATTTAAAATATGGGGGCACATGGCATCTGCTGGAGGGACAAAAGGGAAAAGGAACGGCAATGCCGGAGTTGGGCTGTGAGCGTTTCTCTATGCGGTACCACTGCTCTGTCCTGCAAAGTCGGTTTCTGGGACTTCTGCCTCCTCTTGAGGTTGTGGCTTAATAAAGATTCCCTCCAGACGGGCAGTAGTGACGCACGCCTTTAATCCCAGCACTCAGGACAGCAGAGGCAGGTGAGTTCAAGGCCAGCTTGGTCTACAGAGCAAGTTACAGGACAGCCAGGCTACACATAAAAAAAAAAAACAAGAAAGAACAACAAAAACAAGAGATTTCTTCCCACTTCTAATGTCCTCAAAGAACAGCGAGCATGGTAACATGTTCACGTTGCCCCGGAGAACGTTCTAGCGCTGAGTGCTAGCAACCCACCTCTTTCTACTATAAATCCACCATTGGCTTCCTGTCCCAACATGCTCTCGTAAGTCCTCTCCTGATAGGTTCCTGTTCATCTCTTTAGCCAATCCCTCAGCTCCACAGTCGTAGGCATGGACTGATTGGAGGAAGTGTGTCACTGTGGAGGCGGGCTTTGGGATCTCTTTTGTTTAAGCTCTCTCTTAAGGGACGCAGTTCACTTCCTGTTGCCTGTGGATCAAGATCCGCTACTGTGATGAAACATCCTAACAGCAGCAACTTAGGAAGGAAGGGTTTGTTTGGGCTCATAGGATGATTCGGTCCATCAGGTGGAGAGGTCAAGGCAGCGGGGCGATGAAGCAGATGGCCGAAGGGCATCGACAGGAAGAAGAGAGTAACGAATGCCTATGCTCAGCCAGCTTCTAGCTTTTTGTGTTGTCTAGATCCTAAGCCCAGGGGCTGGGAATCCCGACCTCCACCAGACCAGTCCCCTACAGGCATGTTCAGAAGCTAACCCAATCTAAATAACCCTCATCGTGTACCCGGAGGCTCATCTCCTGGTTAAAATACACACAGGGTGAAGAAACTCAGTTGGAACTACTCTGAAGCCTTTTGTCATAAAAAATACGGTGAATGGCCACATGCTTGAAAAACTGATGTGTTTGAATTTAGAATGTTTGCTGAATCTATATGGTAATGCAATTTACCAGACACCATGTGCAATGCACAGCAGACCCAGAACCCCTTCCAAAAGCTGAAGGAAAAATCTCAGCAGTGAAACTCCCACGGCTGTCTTGGTCTCATGGGACTAGGGGTCTGTATGTGTTGATTTCCCAAATGTGCGCTCAAGGCTGATGTTTCCCTTGGTGTAACTCTGTCTGGGAATGATTGTTCCTTCGAATTTCCACGTTCTTTCACACTTACCTCTCCAGCTATCAAATGCAGGCTGAGTTACTATCATCATGGAATTTTCAGAAACATTCCCTCCTTCAGAATGTCACTGTAGTGGATACTTAAAATAACCATGATTTGGGGCTGGAGAGATGGCTCATCAGTTAAGGGAACTTGTTCTTGTACAGTACCAGGGTTCGCTTCCCAGCACTGACATGGTGGCACACAGCCATCTCTAACTCCAGTTTTAAGGAATCCAATATCTTCTTCTGACCTCCACAAGCAAGAAAGGTATGCATGAGGTGTACACACACACACACACACACATGCAGGCAAAATACTCGCAAGATAAAACAAGTAAATCTAAAACTTCTTTTTTTAAAAAAATAAAATAACTGTGATTTGTAGATAGCCTCCATATTTTTCTACGGCTTCTATAAAAAAGTACCATAAACAGAGTGGCCCTAAACAGCCTAGATTTATGATGTCATATTTGTGGAGATCAGAGGGTAAGAAATGCATCTCACAGTACTAAAGGTACTGGCGAGGTAGGTTGCTTCTGGAAGTTCCAGAGGGCAATGCATTCATTCCTTGCTTCCTCAAGAATCTACGGACTGTCAGCATTACTTGGCTTTTGACCGGTCCCTCCCCCCCCAACCCCAGTTTCCTCTTGCATGCCATGCTCTTCTGATTCTCAAACAGTTCTGCCTCCTTCTGACAAAGACGCTTGGAACCGTTTCAAGACAATACAACCTTGTCTCATTTCAAGATCTGTGACTTCTTCATATCTGAAAGTTATTGATGGAGCTCAGAGGTCTCGGAGATTATGGTATGTATTGAAATGTAGACACCATGAGCGAAACTTCTCCAGCTCTGTGTTGTTCTCCAGTATTTGCAAGCTAATCCAGGCATGAGGTTGGAGCTCTGGTTAGTGGGATTAGTACCCTTATAGAAAGAGAGAACTGTCCAAGAAGCGTTCAGTCACGTAAGGACGCTGTGAAAGGAAGTGCCAGCGAACCAAGAAATAGACGTAATTCCTGCAGTTCATTCAGAAAGCAGAGCCGGTTTGAGTGCAAGGATGGAGTCCAATGAAACCTATGACAAGGTCGCCTGTGTGCTGTTGTGTCTGTCTGTGCTGGGTTGACGCTGGAGGACTTCTTCCAGTGTGATGAGGTACACTGTGATTTCCTCGGGAAGGACATGGCTGTGGTTGTAGACCCACTTTTCTGGCATTCCTGTCTAATAGTCGACAGGCACTTAATAACCACCACTGTTGACCTCAGCCATTGCTTACCTCGGTCACTGTTAACCTAGAGACTAATGACACTTTCTTCAATGATAAATCCTGCTAGGAGCCTTGTTCTTTACTTGTTCTGTGCAACCATAGTAACTGTTGTTGGCTAGGCTTTGTTTGGAAGGCTTCTAAATGAAAGTGAGATTTAAAACACACACACGTACACACACACACACACACACACACACACACACCACAAAACCAATCAAAGAACATATAGTCGTATCCAGGGAAGAGTAAACAAGTCTCTTGAGCTTGACTGGACTCTTTTGGAGGTAAAATGTTTC
Source organism: Microtus obscurus (assembly GCA_963919715.1). Classification (NCBI taxonomy): domain Eukaryota; kingdom Metazoa; phylum Chordata; class Mammalia; order Rodentia; family Cricetidae; genus Microtus; species Microtus obscurus. Next base: position 30,504,693 of record CAWTZC010000297.1, read on the forward strand.
AGAAAGAAATTATATGGCCTAATATGCCCTGTCTGACTGCTTCGGAAAGTGTAAACCACACACAGAGATCTGTTACTGTCCTGAAAATAGAAGGAGAAATACTGACTAGATATACTATAGACACATACTGATTGAGCCGGGATCTGTAGGTGGATTGACTCATAACTACCGTATAGGTCATTGATAACATAATCCTTGCTGTCAATGGATTTGAATCACCAACCTCAGGGTGTACCCTTCAGAGAGTTCCTCGAAGGTGTAATTGCAGTGGGAAGACCTAACTCTGAATGGGCAGCATCATTCCACAGACTGGGATCCAGGACTGAAGAACAGGAGGAAGTGAATGGAGCCCTGGGGTTCATCTCTCTCTGCCTCCTCTTTGTGCCTGTGATGGGTCCAGCCGCCTCCCTCTCCTGTTGTCACACTTTCCATACCATGATGGATTACATCCCTGCAAACCATGAACCATACCATGATGGGTTATATCCCTGCAAACCATGAGCCAAAATCAACCGATCTGTGGTGGTTTGGAAGAAAAAGGCCCCCCAAAGGGAGTGGAACTATTAGGAGGTGTGGCCTTGTGAGAGTAGGTGTGGTCTTGTTAGAGGAAGTGTGTCACTGTGGGGGTGGGGTTTGTGTTCTCCTATGCTCAAGCTGCTTCCATTGTCACAGGTTAAGTACGTCCTGCTGTAGTAATGAGGGGCGGCCTGGCTGTGCCCCTGTACCCGGCCGCCCGCATGGCCCAGTTTAAGCCCTGAAATAATTACACGGAAATTGTGTTCTTTTAAACACTGCCTGGCCCATTATTTCCAGCCTCTTATTGGCTAGCTCTTGCACCTGGATTAGCCCATTTCTGATAATCTGTGTAGCACCCCAAGGTGTGCTTACCGGGGAGATTCTAGCCTGTGTCTGTCTGGAATGCGGGCATCATGGCGGCTCACTGACTCAGCTTCCCTTTCTCAGAATCCTGTTCTGTTTACTCCACCCACCTAAGGGTTGGCCTATCAATGGGCTCAGGCAATTTCTTTATTTTAACCAATGAAATCAACAGATTGATATATGACACTCCCACATCACTTCCCCTTTTTCTGTTTAAACAAAAAAGAAGGCTTTCATATTAACATAGTAAAATTACATATAACAAAACAGTTATCAAGTAAGAATTACAGTTACAATATTTATATCTACTTTATCTTTTATCATAACTAAGGAAAACTATAACTAACCATTCTTCAACTCCATCAAAGACTCCAGAAGGATATAAAACTACAGTAAACAAGAAGTCCAAAATTCTAGAAATGACAGAGACAACTCGCTGCCTGGACAGCCACCCAAAGTTCCTCTGTACCGTTGGGGCATCCATCTTTGGCCTCCAGGCCCATAGTATCCAGCAGACATTTCCATGAAGCAGGAAATTCCAAAGACAGTTCAGTCACTTTCTGCTGTGTCCTGCGTCCTGCAGAATGTCTCGTAGACTCTTTTATGAATCAGGAACCTTGAAAGATCATCTCACCTTTAGGCAAGTTCAGCAGTCCTCTCTCTGCGGGTTCTTTGTGTCCAGTTTATGCAATAGTCCAGGCAAAAACAGTCTCTTGCCCAATGGCTGGCTATCCAACTCCATAAGGATCCTCTTCGATGCCCATCTTCCTCTCGAAGTAGATTGGTGCTGCCAGGAGCAGACGTGTCTCATTGTCATGAAAAGCCCTAAATTATTAAAACATTAAATGCCATATTCTGCAGTCCTTGAAAGATATGAAGAATGCCTATCTAATTGAAATATATCTCCATATATCTAGTAAATCTAAAATGACTACAAGCTTGACTATTATTTACGATTATTTAACAACAACCTATATTTCCTAATTATACATTACATTTTAAAAATGAACTATATAATCACAATACCTTAATCAAGATCAGAAATACATACACATATAACAAAATTGACCTTAAAATCCACACCAATGCAAATTATTTATATCTATATCATATCCCCCTTTAAATGTAAAAGAACACATATAATCAATATTTTGGGAACATGGGCGCAGTTTTTCTCTCCAAACTGCTTCCTGCTGAATGGGGGCGTCGTTAATTAGGTCTTTCATGGTATAACCTGTGTGTCAGGGTCATCTCAGTTGGCAGTTGAGTGAAGTAATTTTTTGAGGGTGTTCACAGCAACCTTTCAGGAGGGCGTGGTCTATCATACCAAATCGGAATAGAAGAAATCCAAAGGGTCTCATCCTCTGTGAAAACAAAAGAAGACCCTTTCCGAAGCATCATATCCTTAGACCCAAATTTTGAAGTCATACCCTCATGATATCCATTCTGGTTCCATTTGGCAGTCCATATAATGAAATGTCTTTCTGTACTTAGCTCCTTCACAGTCAAAAATCTTAAAGAAAACACAATGTACATAATCCAGACTCTTTGTGGATTTTCCATTTTTACGTGGCTTATTTTTCTTTATTTTTTTTTAATCTCTTAACCATCTGTACTCTGTCTCTTTAAAGACTTTACCTTTTTATTTTTAAAGGCATTAACTTTATTCTCTCTCTATATATATATATATATTTTTTCTCTCAAGCCCACGTACATTTATCCAACATTGTGACTCATTTAGTGGTCTGTCTGAATCTGTTTTATTGTGAATCTGTAATTTTTTTACTATCCAGGAGCATTTCTTAAAATGTTAAGCATTTCTTAAAAACTTAAGTTGCACCATGTAGGAGTAATACGGTACTGCCTGTGTCCTGTAAAGTCTAAACCTTATGTGCGCTGTTATCACAGTAATTACGGTAGTTCCTGCTTGAGACCAGCTCAGTTCAGCATGGCGGAGCTGAGCTGCTCCTGCCTCAGAGCCATTGGGTGCCCCTGAGCTGAGCACAATTCCAGGCACACAGCAGTCCACATTGCCATCAAGCAAGCCATAGCACTTTATTCCAAATGCTCCATTCAAAAGCTCTGTCTCCCACAGGAGCCAGACAGAAATCGTAATGGCGGCACAGCCCAGAAAGCCGGCATTTTAAAACAGCCAGTTTTTTCCTGTTCCTGAGTCAGGACAATTTCTTTGCGGTACGCAACCCAGAAACAGCAAAAAGCTGTCTTAAATTCTCTTTCTGTCCTTTTTAAGCCCTCTCAGGTTTTACATGGAGTTCATTAGCACGTTGGCGCGCCAATCTGTAGTAATGAGGGGCGGCCTGGCTGTGCCCCTGTACCCGGCCGCCCGCATGGCCCAGTTTAAGCCCTGAAATAATTACACGGAAATTGTGTTCTTTTAAACACTGCCTGGCCCATTATTTCCAGCCTCTTATTGGCTAGCTCTTGCACCTGGATTAGCCCATTTCTGATAATCTGTGTAGCACCCCAAGGTGTGCTTACCGGGGAGATTCTAGCCTGTGTCTGTCTGGAATGCGGGCATCATGGCGGCTCACTGACTCAGCTTCCCTTTCTCAGAATCCTGTTCTGTTTACTCCACCCACCTAAGGGTTGGCCTATCAATGGGCTCAGGCAATTTCTTTATTTTAACCAATGAAATCAACAGATTGATATATGACACTCCCACATCATCCTGCTGCCTGCAAATCCACATGTAGCTGCTCCTTCTCCAGCACCTTGTCTGCCTGCATGCCGCCACGCCATGATGATAATGGACTGAACTCTGAACTGTAAGCCAGCCCAATTAAATGTTCTCCTTTATAAGAGCTGTCACGGTCATGGTGTCTCCTCACAGCAATAGAACCCTGAGATACCTTCCTTCCCTAAGCTGCCTTTGTCACAACAAGAAGAATAGCATGCCATGTTTTTCAGAAGAGAAAGTTAAAGCTTACCAAGTTGAGCCTTATTTCAGAGCCGGATAGCAATAAGGGGACAAAGTGGAACCTGCACCCACCATGACTGACTGTCAGCTAGACGCATATAAGACCAGTTCATCTGGAATTTTCCTAGTGTGTATCCTCATTCCACTCCAAACTAGCGTGTTTTTTTTTCTGTTTGTTTGTTTGCTTTTTCTGTTCTGGAGCTAAACCATGATGAAGTTATTTTCTTTCTCAAGGGCCGGGCATATTCCTGGAAAATTCAGACTCTCAAGAAACTGGCAAACCCAAGGCCAATTTTCTCTACTGGGAAAAAGGGAGGCTCTGTGACTACAGGTTGAAAAGGCTGTGGCCACCCCTCCAGGAAGATACTCACCACTTCCATTCCAGCTAGTGGGACAACTGAGCTGTGCAGGCACAACAGTGTGACCGAGGCTGGGGAAATGGTCTCTGGGATTGGAATTTCTCCAGGGCCTCCTGTGTCTCATCCTGGCAACAGCCTGAAGCCCTGGCCAGGAGAGCTGCATCCCCCCCAGTCTCAGGAAAAGACACCAGTTCTGAAGATGACCCAGCTTGAAGCTGGAGGTCCATATTTCCTGGCTTTTGCATTGGCCGTACGAACCTTTTGCGCTTTGCCGCAAGTCTCCCTCTTTTTAGACCTAAAGCTCATGTGTCCGCATGAAGAAGGGCCTGAGGGGTGGACTGTGGGAGCCCTCTGAGCCCCCTGTTGGTCTTCTCAATGTGCCACATTTATTCCACCTTCTTTCTGTGCTTTTCTTCAGGGCTCCCCTTCAGTCATTATATCGGGATTGGATGGGATAGGCTGGGATGGGGTGGAATGGGATTGGATAGAATATGATGGGATATGACAGGTAGCTGTACCTAGTTGTGCGGGGTTCCCCATGCTGGAGCAAGGGCTTTGCCCTAAAACTCCCTCAACTGTCCAGGCCTTTGCTCGACGTCTAAGTTCCGTTGTTTCTCATAAGCTCACCAACACAGAGTCTGAAGAGTCTTTGTATAAAGTTGTGTTTGTTGGAGGGACTCTAATATCCTGAGTGGATCCCACTGTGAGGAATTGTTCAGTGATCTCTCCAGCTCTTATGAAATCCTTAGATGTGGGAAATGTAAACAAAGATACTATTTCTAATCAGGATGTGTGTGTGTGGGGGGGGGGAAGCCTGATCATCCGAAGTCTGAGTGAGGTTACACACACACACACACACACACACACACACACACACACACATCCACTGAATTCTGGTGGATGTGTTTTTTTTGGTGAGCAACTGCCAAGTATAAATTAAAACAAAATATATGTCTCCCCTATGACCTGAGTCCACCTCTCTGACTCTTCCCAGAGAAATGTTTACACATGCGCTGGAGGAAGTGAACCAACCCAGCACCATCTATGTTCGCAGAACAAAACATCAGCCCAATGACTCTGAAATATGTCAACCGACCGGTTTGTGCTTAACGGGATCCCATGCAGCAGATACAGAGAACCATGCAGCTCTCCACTGCATGCTTGGTGAGTCCTGCAGGTCCTGACTCACCAACACCTCTCATATTAGCATGTGTGCACCTCTCCCTGCTTTACAAATAAAACTATCAGGGTATGCATGTATTACTCAGCTACCAGAGGATACATCTCTTTAAAAGGAGACACAGCAATTAACAGCAGCATTTACATCTGTGACTGTCAGAACCTAGATTGACGATGGCTGTGCTGGCTAGTTTTCTGTCGACTTGACACAAACTAGAGTCATGTTGGCAGAGGGAACTTCAGCTGAGAAAATGCCTCCACCAGACTGGCCTGTGGTACATTTTCTTGGTTGTTTATTGATGCGGGATGGTCCAGATTACTGTGAACGGTGCCACCGCCAGGCCGAGATCCTGGGTTCTACAAGAAAGCAGGCTGAACAAGCCTTGGAGAGCAAGCCAGTGAGTAGCACTCCTCCACGGTATTTGTGTCAGCTCCTGCCTTCAGGTTCCTGCCATTGGATTCCTGCCCTGACTTCTGTCCATGACAAACTCTAATGTGGCTCTGTATGTTAAAATAAACCCTTTCTTCCTTAAGTTGCTTTTAGTTATGGTGTTTTATCATAACAATAAAAACCTTTACTAATACAATGGTTATTGGAGACATTAGTGTCATCTATTTTAAATGTGTTTTCAGTGAAGACTATAGGATAAATTATAACATATAATTTGCAAGAATGTAAAAGAATGATTATAAAGAATGTGCTATACTAATGTGTTGACAGAGGCTTCTGTCCCTCCTGGTCCCACAGTCGTTCAGTTCCAAAGAAACACACAGAGGTCTACATTAATTATAAACTTGTTGATCTATTAGCTCAGGCTTCTTATTAACTTTTACATCTTAAATTGACCCATAATTCTTTTCTGTGTTAGCCACATGGCGTGGTACCTTTTATCAGTGGGACATTCTCATTTGTGTCTTCTGCATCTGGGTGACAACTGCAGACTGAGCCTTTCCTCTTCCCAGAATTCTCATGTTCTGGTCACCCCACCTATACTTCCTGCCTGGCTACAAGCCAAGCAGCATTCCATTAAAGCAATACAAGAGACACATCTTTACAGGGGACAAGACCATTGTCCCACAGCATTAATGCTTATGAATATATTGATTGGTACCATGAAAGTTTAGAAATAACTGCAATTCTTCAATATCAAGAAATTAGCCAAATCTATTAAAGAAGTCTCATGATAAACGGCAACACAGTAATTATGTTATGTTTGTCCATATACTAAATAACATAGAAAAAAATGTCCACAGCAGCTGTCAAAGGGAAATGAGAGGATTACCAACCAATGGGTACACTGTTTACACAGTCAACTCACAGGCAGGTGTCAGGGGCCAAAGTCCAGGCACACGAGTCAAACATCCTTTGAAAGATCGAGTACCGCTGTCTGTCATATCAGTGATGGAAATAATGATCTGCTGAGATATTATAATATCTGAGACCCAGAACTGCAGAAAAGGACTCTTGTCAAGGACAGAGATGTTGGGGCTCAGGAAAACAATGCCATAATTGGGGGTGACTTTGAGAGTCCTTGGGAAATCAGAAAAGGTTAGGGGTATTGACGGAAGGTTTCTATGAGGTTCCATTATCTGCCTAAAAAGAGACTCACCAAAGAGGAGCAAAGTCACCTTCAAACTCCCTCAGATTTCATTATCCAAAGAAGGGTCAGCGTTTCCTGAGGCAGAGGCAAATCTATGCACCACCGCTGCAATACCGAGGAATGTTTGCCTTTTATTTTTCTCCAGGCTCAGTTTGTTCCCTAAAATCTCAAGAGAACCTCTAAAACTGTCCCCAGGCTCTTCTCACTTTCACCTATGAGGAAGCTATTTCAACCTTACCTATGAGGCCTCTCTTTTTGGGTTTTCAATTTTGTAGGACTCTCAGCTCTATCATAAGCAGAACCAACTTCCTGACTCTATTTGTATTAAGTCTCAAGCCTGGGACAAATGGCTGAGGTGCCTATTCAATATATCAAAGCAGACACTGGTCCCCAGGTTCTCTCAGAATCCCTCAGTCCCTACTTATTACAGGACCCCCCTGGCTGACACACCCCACCCCCTCCCTAAACTTCTCCAGCCCAGAGGCTGGGCTGCTCTTCCCCCAGCTGCCCTTCCTTATGTATGTCAGCCATTTTGGTTAACCCTCTCTCTTTTGTGCCTCTTGGCTGCTGTACCTGGCTCCCCTGCCTCCCTTCTCCTCTTCCCTTCCTCTCACACGGATCAGTTATGTCCACTCTGGACTTTCCTGATGTCCCTGCCTCTGGCTATGTCTCCCTTTTATCTACAAAAAACTTCCTACTCCACCATACCTAGGAGCAGCCATGCCCTTTCCTTTTTTTAAATTCTATTTGTTTTTACGATTTGCAAATTTAATATCCCCAAATGGCTATGAGCTAAAGCCTTTGTCATCAGCCCCTGATGCTGTTGAGAGGCAGCAGAATCTTTAGTGGATAGGGCCTAATGAAAGGAAATTAGGCTGCTGTGTCCTTGAAGAGGACCCTGGACACCCCAATATCTTCGTCTGTCTCTTTGCTTCTCTGCTCCGGCTCCCATGAGATGAGCCCTCACCCCAACTTCTGCCATTGGCTTCTGCCTCCATGTTCTCCCTCATCACAGACCCGAAGTGAGTCATCAAATTGTAAGCCAAGATAATGTGAAACCACCAAAATTAGACCACACTGTGAGTAAAAGGAAAAAGGGTTATTCAAACTGTCAGGGCCTTGTCTCGGGGTTCAGAGAAGATAGCAAGGACAGTGGGAGAGTCCTGCCAGTTAGAACAGGTTATCTTGCAATGGGAGGGGTGGGTTAGCTGGAGCAGCTTGGGGACTCTCACAGGCTTTGATCTGTGGGAGGCTTATTTGAGTCAGAAAAGAACTTGATGGTCTTCCTGGAGATTGGGGGACTGTAGGAGTGTATAAGAAAGTAATGAATTTCCATGGCAAACAGAAACCCACTTTACAAGCTTTCTAGGAAATGTTAAGTGTTTACTGGGTCCAAGTTCAGCCTTGAGTCCTGATTGTTATTTTGAGGGATTGGGACCTGACACAAATGACGGTAGACTGAAACCTCTGAGAGCATTAGTCAGATAAACCTTTTGTCCCGGGTGTTTTGTAACAGTAACAGAACAATAACGCATCTTCCCAGTGAGACAGAGTGCCAGAGACACCAGTAGGAGAAAAATGGCATCTTTACTTCTTTTTGCTACCCTTTGGGAAATTACCCTTTGGGAAATTTTAAATCCAGGTCCAAATTAGGGTTGGCTCAAGTATCCACAGGGTGTTATCACCCTTCAGTGGGTTCCCATTAGTGTAGGAGTGACCTGGTCCCCGCCACCCTCTTTCCTGCCTGAGTGGAAAGCATAGTTCAATCTGCACCAGAGTCTTCCAGATGGGCAGTCACATCTGCACTGGAGCCTCCTGGACGGGCAGTCATGTCTGCACAGGAGTCTCCCAGATGGACAGCCACATGCCTCCCAGCTGCAATTCTTCCTTTCCTCCATGGAAGACAAAGTCCCACTCCACTTTTGAATTCAAGGTAAGGTTTGGTAGTACCTTTCTCTTGGACTTATCCTGAAATTGGCCACGTATATTGAATTCTATGAAATACTATACAAAATAGCAAACATTTCCTTGAAAGCCAAGAAAGAATGCTAGAAAATGAAGCAGTCGCGGCAATTAGTGAAAAAGAAACCTGTTAGTAGAATAGATTTAACATTGCGGGTAAGGGGCAGGGAAGGGAGAGAGAGAGAGCAGACGAGTGGGGTGGGGGGCGGGGGAGAAAGGACTTTCCCGTTCTGCATTTATGAATGACAGTGCTGTTCCAGGTACTTTCTACCTTCACCAGCTTGGGTACCATGGACCCTTCCCACACCAGGCAGACCAGGCTTGGTGCAAATCCCAAGGAAAAGTGGTTGACATCCCAAGCACTAAGCAGTTGTGGCTTAGAAAAAGCAATAAAGCAACAGGCAAATATCCCTGGATCTTCATGATGGTGTGGAGAAGGACGGAGGAGGGGAATAAGAAAAGGAAGAGGGGGAGTTGGAGGGGGAGGAGGAAGAGGAAAAAGAACAGGGGAAGAAGGAAATGGGAGGAGAGACAAAGAAGGAACATCCCAGTCTCTGGTCGTGAATATCATGTCTAGATGATTCTAGAACGTATAGCCTGTCCACTAGTCTATTTTCCTTTCTTATTCTTCCTTCCTCTATTGCGTTTACACGCTGTTGCTTCTCCTTTACAGGGGCATAAGCCCTTATTTGTTGTGACAAGGATGGACCACAGTAAGTCCCTTGTTTATTTTACCACTGCACGGGTGAGTAGGAAGCTCCTGGACAGACAGGTGGGCTGCGAGGTAGATGCCTTGCCCAGAAAGCTAACCCCTCTCCCAGACAGTTCCCAGGACACCTTGCTGCCCTCCTCTTCCCAGCAGCGCTGACTCAGGCGGAAAAACCTGTGGAACCTGACACCCGGCATGGCTTCTGCAGTGGAGTCTGAAAACACACTTAAGAGCTTTTCTGGGTGATTTGTCCAGGGATTTACTTCATTTCCAGCCTGATCCTGACAGGATGCTTTGGCTTTGGGGCAATACTGACACCAAGTGTTGGGATCTATAGAGCGAAAAGAAAGCCAGAGTAGAACCTGTCTGTTGGTCTACGGAATAGTATGCCCATCCTCAAGGGGCAGAAAAGCTGGGGTAGGGAGTGCGGGGGTGCGAGGGTTGTTGCTGTCTGCCTTTTTCTACCCTGGGGGTTGAACCTAAGGTTCTCTGCATGCCAGGCTGGCTCGCTACCACTGATCTATAGTCCTGGCCCTCTTTTGATGTTTTTTAAGAATATTTTTCTATTTTGTCTTATTTCATGAACGTGGATGTTTTGCCTGCACATATGCCTGTGTATCACATGTCTGGTGTCCTCCAAGGACACAGGAAGATGCCAGATTCACCAGAAGTGGATTTACAGATGTTTGTGAACTGCCATGTGGGTCCTGAGAATTGAACCCGGGTCCCTTGGAGGAACAGCCAGTGCTCTCAACAAATGAGTCTTTGCTCTGGCCCCTCTTTTGACTTTCTGAGATGGGTCTTACTAAGTTTCCCTGGCTAGACTTGAACTTTCCTTTCTCCTACCTCAGCTTCCTAAATAAGTGGGATATTGGTCTGAGTGAGCAGGCCTAGATTTTTTAGGTTTCTAAGTTTAGTTTCTAAACACTATCATTTAGGAAAGAACGTTCTCGATCATTTTTATTATTTGGAAACTCTGTTAATCAAAACTTGAATATTTGAAATAGAAATTTAAAATGTGAGGGAGTAAGTTAGATATTTATAGAGACTTACTAAGATAATTATAATATGTTCTCAGATATTGACATTTAATTTGGAAATTTGTTATAAACAGATTCCTTTTAAGCATATCAGAATAAAACACCTTCCCAAATACTTAAAAAATTTTACATAAAGGTGGGTAAGATAAATACATTAGGTAGTTTAAGTTAATGAAATGACTCGATACTGCTTCCAAACTGAAAAACAATCCCATGCCTTCCAACTTAACATTATTTAAATAATTAAAAACACTTGACACTAAAATCCTAAGTTTCTTGGATTTGACCTTCAATGGGGTAGGTAGGTGATCTCTAACAGTGTATTGAACATTAAACAAATATCCATCACTGGGAAATATTACACTACAGTTGTAGTATTACTGGTTTGATTTACATATTAAGTCTAATCTTTCTGGTACTACAATAATGCACATTTTATAAAGTAACTGTTACTCACTCCAACTGAAGTCTGCTAAATTTCCAGACCCTTGAAGGTGACTTGTCAGCCCGTTGGAACTGCTCTACTGAACCTTGCCTTAGTTCCTGCCAGTATCTCACATAAGACTTTCATGAAACCACCGTCTATGCCCTCCATAAGGACTGCTAGTATCTCACATAAGACTTTCATGAAACCACCGTCTATGCCCTCCATAAGGACTGGCCTAGCGGGCCGGACCTCTGATCTTGAGATGTTGATCTTTTACCTTGGGATTTCTCTTCCTGGCTTCTTCCTCCTTCTTGGTTCCCATAAAGATTGCTTTTTCTGTTTCTCTGCTTTGGAGAAATTTGTATTTCTTTGACTTGATTACTAGGCAACCAAATTATATTATAATGCTTGCAAGTGACTTAGAAATTTTCTTTTAAATTTATTGTTTTCTTTTTGGACTTCTATTTTTTAAATTATATAGTTGTCTTGGAAAGTAAGTACATGTCAAATAAATTGGCAAAAAGAACATTTCATTTTTTAAAAAAAAATCCTTGCATTCCTGCCAAACCTTTTTTTGCTTAGCTCTTGATGTATCTCTGTGCCTCTCAGTGTGTTAACGATGGACCGAACACCTGTCAGGGTTAATGGGCCTCCAGCAGGACGGTAAGGTTCATTCACAAGAGAATGGGAGGAATAAGAAATGTATGAGCATTGAAAACTACCCTGGAATAAGATCCCTAGCTTAGAGATGGAACTGGCTAGTGTCCTACAGGGCAACACATGACACCTGTGGAGTTACCTTTTTTGCTGAGCAAAAATCATTACAATTGGTGGACAAAAATCTCTAAGGTGAGATTCAACTTCCACAAGATGAAAACCTTCACCCAGAGATGCAAATCAAATGAACATGGGTTCCATTCGACAGCTAAGTGGCTTGGGGGTGACTGAACGGACACCGGCCCTCCTTTGATGTAACCCCAATTTCAGGGTTCCTTAACTTTGCTGTCAAAAACGTCGGTGATCCAGACTTTGGTGAAATAGCCCCGGGAGAACAAAACCCACTGGTTCTAGTCCTGAAGTTGACTTTACAAATTCATAAAAGCAGTCACCTTGGCTTCCTCCTTCAGAAAGTTGCAGAACACATCTGGTCCCACCCCACCTCCTCCTACGACACCAAGTTTTCCATGGGTCTAAAGAGCACTCTGGTAATGGGTCTCGGAACTCTCGGAACTCTCTTCCAAGTCACCTGCTGTGCTGCTGAGATCTTTATAGTTTAGTATTTGGCAGCAATGACAACTATGTCATGGTTATTCCTTAGGAATTGTGTACGTAGGATTAAATAATAGGAGGTCACTTATTTTAAGGTGTCCTCAACTTGAAGATGTCCAACAGTATATGATATGGACTTGATGAAGGACAGTGTACTATGAAGTAGGAGCAAGATTAGATTCTAAGTCGACTCCAGTGTGCCGCCCAAAAGTAATACATATAAACTTGGTTCTCTATAAAAGTTAATTGCCCTTCCCTTCATGTAATACTAAAATACAAACAACTTCCTCCCCTGCAAAGAGAAATGCAGAGCAATGGAAAAAAATCAGCTATTTTCAGCGTCTCTCTGTGGTCAACGTCCATAAATCTTGATATTCCAGGTTCTTAGCTTTATGGCACACTCTCTGAGATCTCCATGAGGCTGTGATGTCATAAACACGGGAATCCAAACACTCTTGGATGTGGGTGCAGTAACATATTGACTAAAACCCAAAGGTTCGGTTCTGGGTTCATCTGAGGAAATAGTACCTGTATGCATGTGCTCTTCTCTGGTCAGTGTGCCCAGACACATAACAACAAATGGTCGGTCGGTCAGTGGAGAGGCTTGTTAGGCTTGGCTGCCAAGATTCTCTTTCCTAGGAAGTAGTGAGAATGTTCTGGAAGCCATATTCACCCTGCCCTCTCAGGGCAGACAAGGGACTGTGGTGGTTTGGAAAGCACCAAGAACTATCAGATCAGCAGAAGGCCATGTGTCTGTGATTAGAAGCTAAAACGGAGTAATTTGTGGTTTGGGGTGATCTGGCCAAGCACTTGGGCCTTGCCTAATGTGATTGACAGGGGTTCTGGAGAACAGTAAAAATCTGGCAAGAGAAGATTGGCCTCCGGCCACTTCTCTGGCAAAGGGGAAATGTCTTAGTCACCTTTGAGTGGCAGTGACAGAGTAATTGGCACTCTTAAGGGAGGGAGGACCGTTACTTAGAATTTCAGGGGGGTTCCACTATCGCACTGAAGAGGGCGTGGCAGAGTGGGTTGTTTTCTGGTGGTACTATTCACTGTGTGGACCAAGAAGGAAAGATGGGAGCCTGAACTAGGGGCAGGCTATCCCTTTAAGAACCCCAACTCTCATGGCCATTTTGTACTAGCTAGTTTCCACCTTCTAGATGATGTCACCATAGTACCCCCAAATAGCAGAATTAGTGGGGCAACAAGTGCTCAAGCTATAGGTCCATGGGGGCCATTTCAAATTCAAGCAAGACTGTCTCCAGAACAATGGTGCCCCCTGGACAACATATGGATACTTCATTTGGGAAACCTCTTGTCTTATTCCCCTGTCTGCAAGAAACTCATCCTGCTGAGCGTGTCTGGAGACAGAGACAGTGTTGCCATGAACGGCATTACCAGGACAGAGCCTTAGCCTGCCTGGGGTGCCAGAGGAATGGGTCAATTCTAATCCTGGCTGAGTACCTGGACTGTGGAGGGGTGTGGTGTTTTGAATGAGAATGGCCCCCATAGGCTTAGTCACCAGGGAGTGGAACTGCTTGAAAGGATTAGAGGGATTAGGAGGTGTGGCCTTGTTGAGTAGCTGAGGACCTATTAGAAAAGGCGTGTCACTGCTGGTGAGCTTTGAAATTCAAAAGCCCTTACCAGGACCAGTCTCTCTCTCTCTCTCTCTCTCTCTCTCTCTCTCTCTCTCTCTCTCTCTCTCTCTCTCTCTCTCTCTGTTACTGCTCCAATGTCATGTGTGTTACCGTGCTCCCCACCAGAAAATACAAGCGAGTCCTCCATGAAATGCTGTCTTTTGTAAGAGTTGCCTTGGCCATGGTCTCTTCACAGCCATAGTAAAACAAGGGGTTGCTGCCCTTCTGCAGAAGGCAGGAACACGGCTGTGCTCAATGTCAAGGCAACTTCTGAAGTGCAAGACCGAGACAATGTACTCTCTTGTATGGCTTGAAATCAGAAGGCTGCTTGGACTTGACTTTGAGAGTCAATTTAAGTCTGGGGCATCACAAGCGGTAGGAGCAGAACACAAGGGACTTTCCTTGCCTGGGACATCTGCTTATTTGCCTTCTTGGGAGATGGAACGTGCAGAGTCTCAGTGACCACCCCTGACTGGAATAAATAAACAAAGCCTATTTTTCTTACGTTAAAATTAAACTATCGGCTGCCACCAGGACTGCAGCCACTTAGCCCTATCGAAACTCCCAAACGGGAAGGGCCTTTTACCCATAATCCTCTACAGCACAGTGATTGGCTGGGAAGCTTTGGCATTGGTTCTAGGCCTGAGCACCGAGCAAAAGCGAAACCTTCAACGGACAAATACAGCAGGTCACACTCTGGCTGTTGTAGAACAGTCTCGTTTCTGTCAGCTGGAAGAAATGAGTCACCACACTTTAAAGCTAGTGGTCAGAATCCAGCAGTAGCATGGGCACAGACTCCTCCCACTGCAGCCAGAGGGTCGCCGAGAATGTTTACTTGTCTTGAACTGTCTGACTTCGCGTGAGCCTCCACCCTCTGGGCTACAGGAAAAGCAACTCAAACTATGTTTAGCAAAACGTGGTAAACTTTGAAGTAATAGCCACTGCTCCGGCGGCAGCTGGGTGAGAGGTCTCAGATTTCATCGCCTTTGTGGCTTTTTGTAAAGACAATGCCACTATTCGGGATGGAGTGGCCATCCTAATTCTTCTGCAAAAGGAACATCCTGCGTCTTGCTTTTCTCAGTTCTTGTTTCGTTTTGGTTTTTTGATCTTTTGTTTTCTAAATAGCAGGACTAGGGAGATAGTTCAATCCGCATAGGCGCTTGCTGCCAAACCTGATGGATGACCTGAGGTCAGTCCCTTGGACCTATAACAGAAGGAGAGAACAACTCCTACAAGCTGTCCTCCGACCTCCACAACCTGCCACTGCACAGCACCCTGCTCCTGCCCTACATCCCTACATGCGCGCGCACAAACAAAATAGCGCAACAACAACAAAATACAAGTATAAATAACCACAGTCTTCCCAGATGCCACGCCACTTCCCAGGCAACCTCTGCCAGCAACAGCCTTCTAACATGTTCTCTGCAGATATACAGAAATGAAGGAGGCTTAAACATAAGTACCTTTTCCTAATTATTTCATAGTGTCAGTGTGTGTCTTCTGCCATAATATCTTAGTCCCTGTTTATTTAGTTTTGAGACAGGGCCTTCCTAGGTAAGTCAGGATATTCTCCAACTTCTGGGTTGCAGGGACCCCCCTCCCCAACCTTCTCAAGTCCCTGGCTGGCACAAGCCCTGTGTACAGCCTCTGAACTTTCTATTTTATAATCGTTCCTGTTAGACAAATCCAGGGTGTGTTGGAGGGAGAAAGGGAGTACTATTAATAACTGTGCCAGGAAAACAGCCAAGGTGGTGTTCACCCTGCTTTTAAAGGGGAAGTATGCCTCAGACAACCTTAAGACGGAAGAGACAGTCAGGTCTATTCTGTGGCCCCTGTTTATCCATCTTGGGCTGTGCAACAGAGTGGCGGTGTTGTGAGCCTTCCTGTACTGTTGTCCCCAGGTACACTGCTGGCTTCTTCTGGCCCTGTAGGAGAGTGTGCTGGGCCCCCTTCAGGAACATGGGAGCCGTTTTCTTTCTTCTGATCTCATGTCTAGATTTATTTAGGTTTTCCTAAAGTAACGGTAGGTGTCTATTGGTCGCTGGCATGCTCCACTGGCTGGATTTCTTCGTGAGACCTGCAGGAGTGAATGGTTGGCGTTTGGGCGTCTCACATTCTAGCCCTGAGTACCCCACTGTCTGTCTTGAGTAGTTCATCTGTTGCCCACTTGCCTCTCAGCACCTCTGAGCCATTTGGGGTGTGATGATGAGCAGGTAGCTGGAGCTCTTTGGTGACCTGTTCCTTTTTTGGAGTGATAGCCTTCGGGCTCCCTGGTGCATTTCTTCCTGCTCTTGAGCAGGTCCTGAGAGGGCAGCAACTCAAGAAGCAGAATTCACCTTTCTCTCCTCCTATAGTTCCTCATTTCCACAAAGAGTAGGCAACATGTCTTTCTTGCTAGCACACATTCTTCTGTCTAAAGACTATGGTTTGGTGCTTCAGCTGTCATTAAGACTGGGGAATTTTTTTTTTCTATGTGGAAAAGTCATCTGGGCCTATAATCTGGGTCACCTAATTAGATTCTTTTCTTTTTTGAGACAGGGTTTTCATTATGTAAACCAGGCTGGCCTCAGACTCACAGAGACCCACCTGCCTCTGCCTCCTAAGTGCTGGGGTTAAAGGCGTATGCTGTAGCTCAAAATAAAATTTAATACAATTATTTTTTTTTAAATGAATGCTTCAGGTTGGCATGCAAAGTACTGGGCTTTCATCAGGGCATCTTAACATAACAAAAACAAGGAGGTACCGGGAGGGTGAGAAGAAATGAGAACTGAGGAAAATCTCCCAATGTAAATCTCCTGTCAAGCCGATCGCCTTGAATCGATGTGCTAAGATCCAACTCAGTGGTCCACACTGGGCAGATATTTCCTGTGACCTTGTTGATCTGTACATTGGGGACAATGTGCTTCATGGGTATCACATGGAGGGAGAGCAGACAGCACAGGTCTACCTTGCCTTCAAAGCATTCAAACCCACTCTGTCATGAAGCAGGGGCCTCTTGTGGTTACCACCTACACCTTTACACAAGCCCAGGTATTTCCCAAGCCTGATACACTCTGTGACTGCGGTATAGGTTATTTTTTTTTTCGCTTCAAAGGGAGGGGAAAGAAAAGTGAGAAAGGGGGCTCCCGCCGCCCCCGGTAACTACTACAGTTCCAGCTCACCAACGCAAGAATCTAAACAGTTTCTGGAAAGTACCTTTGTGAAGACGCAGCTGCAAGGGAGAAAAATAAATGGCCATGAATGTCAACAACTCGCGGGTTCCCTCCACCTCATGGCCTCGTCCTTCTCAGGCCTGTTTTCTTGCTTTTCTTACTGTGAGCCCCAGGTCTCATTTCCCAGAATTCTCCTCTCACTGTCTCAGAGACTGAAGTTCTTTCCCTCATACCCAAGAATAGCGCATTCTTAGGGAGAAAAAGGCGGGGAACTTAGTAGGTCAAGCAGTAGGTGGAAAGAAAACAGGGTTTGGGAAAAGGCAGGCCTGGATCTGAACCCAGTTCAGCCAGTGTGTACCTGTGGAGGTTTACTTTTCCTACTCTCAGTTTCCTTGATTGCGAAACGGAGAATTCATATTCTATGGACAGGGCTGCTGGGGAGGAATCGAAGAACAGTCATGCCATCTGGAGCTGGCTGTATGTTTCCTTTGGATGCCATGACACATGTAGACAGGTCATAGAGTGGGAGGAAAAAGGTCCCAGCATTCCCCAGGACCCATATGCCACCCATACATAATTCCTGTTTCACTGGTAGAGCACTAGGAAATATCAAAATGTGGTATGGCGAAATAATAATTTAGAGTATAAATACGTTTTATGTCGTAACACCAATAACTGCACAGTACAGATAATCATTTTCTGGTGAGAAACCAACTAGACTTTCCAGTGTGTATTTGTCCAAATCCACAAGAGAAAAAGGTGGTATAGGTGGTAGTCTATGCCCATAGCACAGTCCCTACAACTTCAATGATGCCATGACAAAATCTAAGATACGTTATAGGTGGTAGCCTATGCCCTCAGTAGTCCCTACCAACTGCAGTGATAGCCTAATGAAATCTAGGATACTCGATGCGCTTGTTAGCTTTATGTCAACTTGGCACAAGCTAGAGTTATCAGGGAGGAGGGAGCCTCAACTGAGAAAATGGCTCCATAAGATTGGGCTGCAAGGCATTTGCTGAATTGGTGATTGATGGGGGAGCCCCCACCCATTGTGAGTGATGCTATCCATGGACTGGTGGTCCTGGATAGTATAAGAGAGCAGAATGAGCCAGGAAGAAGCACCCCTCTGTGGCCTCTGTATCAGCTCCTGCCTCCAGGTTCCTGCCCTGCATGAGTTCCTGCCCTCACTGCTTTTGATGATAAACTATTATGTAACTAACAAGCACTGACCTCCAGGGAGATTTCTCCCAACCACTTCCTGTGGCTAAAGCTGTCTGGTACCTTCTTTCTCTGTAGCCTTCAGAGCAAATGGCTTTGAAAAGTGTATTGCTTTCCTCAGCCCCTTAGCATTGTGCTTTGAATCTGAAATGGCCCAACAAGTGTTGTGAGGAGGTCGTTTGCTTGTCCCAGTCACCCAGAACCAAAATAATCACACAGAAACTCTATTAATTAAACCACGGCTTGGCCCATTAGCTCTTGCTTCTTATTTGCCAACTCTTACATTTTAATTTAACCCATCCCCATTAATCAGTGCATCAACACGAGGTGGTGGCCTACCAGCAAAGTTTCAGCATGTTTGTCTCTGGTGACGGCTCTATGGCTTCTCTCTATCCCACCCTTCTTTCTCCCACCATTCAGTTCCACGTTTCCTGCCTACCTCTGCTCCATCCTGCCATAGGCTCAAGTCAGCTTTCTTTATTAACCAATGGTATTCACAGCATACAGAGGGGGATCCCACATCACCCCCATTTTTCTGTTTAAATGAAAAGGAAGATTTTAACTTTTACATACTAAAATTACATATAACAAAACAGGTATCAAGCAATAATTACAGTTACTATATTTATATCTACTTTATCTTTTATCATAACTAATGAAAACTATAACTATCAATTCTTCAACTCCATCAAAGATTCCAAAAGGATATAAATACTACCTAAGTAAACAGGAAGTGCATTGTAAGCAACTTCCAAAACTCTAGAATTGACAGAGACATCTCACTACCTGGACAGTCACCCAAAGTTCTTCTGTACCATTGAGGAGTCCATCTTCAGTCTACAGGCCCATAGTATCCAGCAGACTTTTCCATGAAGCAGGAAATTTGAAAGACAGTTCCACCTGTATTGGGAGTTTGTCAGTCACTTTCTTCTGTGTCCTGCAGGATGTCTGGCAGACTCTTTCATGAAGCACGAACCCCAAAGGACAGTCTCACCTTTAGGCAAGCTCAGCAGTCATTTTTCTGTAGATCCTGCATGTCCAGTTCACATAACATACCATCAAGCAGTCCAGGCAAGAGCAGATTTTTGCTCAAGAGGCTAGCAAACACCATAAGGAGACTCTTCAATGCCCATCTTCCTCTTGGTGCTGCCAGGAGCAGATGTGTCTCACTGTTTTAAAAGTCCTAAGTTCTTAAACATTTTAAATGCCATAGTCTGTAGTCTTTGAAAGGGTTGAAGAATACCTATCTAACTGAAGTATATCTCTATGTATTTAGAAAACCTAACTAACATGACTACAAGCTTGACTTTTATACAAGATTATATATTAACCTGTATTTCTTAATTATACATTACATTTTTAAATAAGCTGCACAAACACAATACCTTAATCAAGATAAAAAATGTACATATAACAAAATTGACCTTAAATTTGTATCAATAAACCAAGACCCATACAAATGCAAATCTCTATAGCACATCCCCCTTTAAGTGTTAAAAAACATTTTCAAGCACTATTTGGGAATTTGGGCATAGTTCTCTCTCTCCAAACTGTTTCCTGCTGTTTATTGGGTGAAGTAATTTTTTGAGGGGTGTTCAAGGTAACCTTTCGGGGGTCTTGGTCCAATAAACCGCAATAGCCTGAAATGAATCCACAGGTTCTCACCTTCTATGGAAACAAAAGAAGAATCTCTTTTCCAAAGCAACATATCCTTAGACCCATATTTTGAATTCAAGATACTATTAAACTGTATATATATGTTACTTAGCTTCTTCATAGTCAAAAATTCAAAGAAAACACAATAATATACATAATCCAGATGCTCTGTGACTTTTCCAACTTTACATGGCTTATTATTTTTTACTCTACTACTTTTTAATATTTATTTTATTATCTTTACTCCTTTAATCTATGACTGTCTTACTCTGTCTCTTTACAGACTTTGTTTTATAACTGTCTATATTCTTTTTCTTCTCTCTCCTAAGCCTACACACATTTATCCAACACTATGACCCATTTATAAGTCTTTTCCATCTGGATTTGTCTTTATTGTATATCTGTAATTATTTTCTGACCAGAACTGCTTCTTAAAATGCTAAGTGCTTCTGGCCAGGCGGTGGTGGTACACGCCTTTAATCCCAGCACTCGGGAGGCAGAGGCAGGCGGATCTCTGTGAGTTTGAGGCCAGCCTGGTCTAGAATAGCTAGTTCCAGGACAGGAACCAAAAAGCTACAGAGAAACCCTGTCTCGAAAAATCAAAAAAAAATGCTAAGTGCTTCTTATGAACTTAAGCGGCACTATTGCTAGGGGAAATATGGCATTGTCTGCTTGCCCCACCCAGTCCAACATGGCAGAGCTGTTTGCTGCCTCTGAAAGCCATGCCTCATAGCCCCATTTTTAGGCACACAGCCAGTCTATGCTGCCAGTAAGCAAGTTGTAGCACTCAGTTCACAAACCCCATTTAAATGCTCCATAGCCAGACCTTGTCAGAGTTAGCACTGGCAGCAAGGCCCAAAAAGCCGGCATTTCAAACAACATGACTTTTTTCCTGCTACTGCTGAATCAGGAAAACCTCTCTTAAAGGAGCCATGCCTCTGCTTACTTCTAGCAAACAGAGGCCATGCAAGAAAATACTGCTACAAAACCATGCTTAACTTTGTTCTTTTGTGTCTAGGATTCCCTTTTAAGCTTTTTCAGGTTTTATGTGAATTTTAGTTGGCCACGTGGATGCCAATTTGTTGTGAAGAGGCTGCTTTTTTCTTCTGGGCACCCAGAACCAAAATAATCGCACAGAAACTGTATTAATTAAATCACTGCTTGGTCCATTAGCTCTAGCTTCTTATGTGCTAACTCTTACATATTAACTTAACCCATCCCTATTAATCAGAGCATCACCACAAGGTTGTAGCCTATCAGCATTGTTTCCACATGTCTGTCTTTGGCGGCTCCATGGCTTCTCTCTACTCTGCCCTTCTTTCCCCCAGCATTCAGTTCCATCTTCCCCACCTACCTCTGCTCCACCCTGCCATAGGCTCAAGCCAACTTTTCTTTATTAACCAATAGTATCCATGGCATACAGAGGGGAATCCCACATCACACAAGCTCATGTGCTGGAATTCATGATCCCTAACTGGGGCACCATTTTGAGAAGTTATAGAACACTTGAAATACAGGGCTGGCTGGGTTACTGGGACTGGGCCTTGAATGTGATATCATGGGGGTGCCTATAAAGACCAGAGTTGGTGTTGGGACCCCTGGAACTGGAGTTTCAGGAAGTTTTGAATCTTATGATGTAGAAATGAACTTGGGCCCTCTAGAAGAGCATCAAGTACTCCTAACTTTGGGGCATCTCTTCAGCCCCACTTAAGTGGTTTCTGACCAAGCAAGAGGGTAGTATACTTAGTAAGGTCATTCCCTAGATATAAAGAATAGGTAGGATGACTTTTTTTGACCTGGAATACTCATCTGAACTCAAAACTGTGACAACTCATTACTCAGACCAATTTGGGTTATTCCTACTCTCCCTCTTCAAAACAAAACACCAACAAAGGGATTTGGAAAATCAAAAGGAGGCATAGAAGAAGTTGAACCAGGAAGGTTGGGATAGCTAGAAGCTACATCTGCTAGAATAAAAGTGGGGTTGGGTCAGTAGAGGAGAGGGAGTCACCAAAATGTTAATGGTGTTTTAGTTAGGGTTTCTATTGCTGTGGAGAGACACCATGGCCACAGCAACTCTTTTATTGGAAACTTTTAACTGGGGCTGGCTTACAGCTTCAGAGGTTTAGTCCTTTATCATCAGGGCGGCTCATGGTGGTATGCTCGAGAAGGAGCTAAAAGTCCTACATCTTGATCTGCAGGCAACAGGATGTGAACTGTGTACCACACTGAGGTTAGCTTGAACAAAGAAGACCTGAATGCCTCAGGAGGAGGAAGTGGACCAAATGAGTGAGTAGACCTTGGTGGCTAGCTTTAGGAATGTAATCTAATGTTTTTTTAAAATTTTTTAAAATTCATTTTACATACCAATCACAATTTCTTCTCCCTCTCCTCCTCCCTCCCCCTACCCTCTATTCACTCCTCAGAGAGGGTAAGGCCTCCCATGGGGAGTCAACAAAGCCTAATGGTTTTTAGCAAGGCAGAAGGAATGGAAGAGAAGGGCAAGGCCGGCCAGAGCTGAGCCTGGCACACTTTGCCTGGCTGGAGTCCTTTCAACCCTTACCCCCACTGCCTTTTTTTTTTTTCCAGGCAGAGCATCTTAAAAGGTGATCCTAGCTGGGTGGTGGTGGCCTTTAATCCCAGCACTTGGGAGGCAGAGGCAAGTGGATCTTAGTGAGTTCAAGGCCAGCCTGGTCTACGAAGTGAGTTTCCAGGACAGCCAGGACTGTTACACAGAGAGTCCCTGTCTCAAGAGAGAGAGGGTGTGTGTGTGTGTGATCATTTCCATGGGACTCTGATTCTGAGCTAAGTTCACTGAACACATATTTATGGTTGCGTTGTGCTAGGCAGTCTGCCCAATGACTGCTGGCCTCTCTTTGCTGAGGGCACAAGCCATGGCCCACTTTCAGCTCTC
Source organism: Microtus obscurus (assembly GCA_963919715.1). Taxonomy (NCBI): domain Eukaryota; kingdom Metazoa; phylum Chordata; class Mammalia; order Rodentia; family Cricetidae; genus Microtus; species Microtus obscurus. The sequence continues at coordinate 30,527,633 of CAWTZC010000297.1, forward strand.
TTTGGGATGGCCAGGGAGAGGAGAGTACCTGGAACTAGAAAGTAACTCGGAGGTCCTGAGGAGACAGATGCGCTCCGGGCTTGGAACTTAGTCCACATCCTGGTACTGGTTCTTTTTTTTTTTTTTTTTTTTTTCGAGACAGGGTTTCTCTGTGGCTTTGGAGCCTGTCCTGGAACTAGCTCTGTAGACCAGGCTGGTCTCGAACTCACAGAGATCCGCCTGCCTCTGCCTCCCGAGTGCTGGGATTAAAGGTTTGCGCCACCATCGCCCGGCCTCTGGTTCTTCTTGTGGACTGCCCAGTTCTCTCCTGCGAGCCTCCGTTTATTTGGGCATTGAAGAAAAGGCCTTTCTCTTTGGACTTGTGGAACAGAAAACCATGCCAAGCAAGCAGCAAACAAGCAGCAGGTGATGAATATTCATTTCTCTTTCGTTGGAGCAAAGTTTGGGAAGTGCCTGACTCAATAAACCGAAGACCAAAATCCCCCTTGCATTTTAGCTGCACAGGACTTAAAAAACCATTTTTATTTCGTTCCTAAGACCACTCCCCAGCACTCACTTCTGCTCCACACAGACATTGCTCCTCCTTCCGAATAAACACAGATGCAAAAGCTCCTTCCACAGATCTTTTCAACCTGCAGGGTTTCTACAAATGAGAGGTGTGGTTCTGTGAAGGGGGCCACAGCAAAGACGCTCCCGAGAGTCTGAACCCCACGCGCAACCATTCAGCTCTCTCTTCTTTCCCTGGGGTTCTCGCGGACTCTTAGATACCCTCCTGCCAAGCCCACTTAGGCTCAGGGTCTGTCTCCTCCTTTTGCTAATTTTGTGAAGCTGGGCAAATCACTTCTCTCTGCTGTGGTTTCTCAGTTGGTGAAATGAGCTAAAAAGCAGAGTGTTGTCCAGAAGGTTCTCTTCTGAGGCTTAGATGTGAGAGTATGGCCCTGTGTGGCAGAGATCAGGGCAGGCTCTAAACCAAATACCGCCACAGGGTCCTTTTCTTTGTGTAGCAGGGCTTGTATGTGCTGTAAGCTGAGTTCAGAAAATGCATGGGGGCTGCACTGCTTCTGCCTACTTGGTCCTTAGTTGTCTGAGGAGGTACCAAGCTCAGGACAGAAGGCAGACGGGGAGCAGACTCACCTGGTCTACACACAGACACACTCAACACTCCTTCATGGCAGACAGAGCCTGTGCCAGGGAACAGAGGAATTCCTGCCGAGCTGTGTTCTCAGAGAGCAGGTGTGGACCCAGGGTAAACGAAACACCTTTGAAATTTCTCTCTGGTAAACTTTGCGAGACATTTTCTCAGTCCCCAGACTTCTAAGTGGATTGACTGAAGTCCACTGGCTCTCACTTGATACTGAAAAAGCAACACAGGAATTCTTGGCGCACCTGTCTACACTAGCAGCGACTAAGAATTGTACCCACAAATAGATCTCTGCAAGGGCTAGTTTTATTTCCTTTCCGTGACTATTTATTGTTGGAGGAAGGGGTGAGATCCTAGAAAAACAATTGCTGGTTGTTGATAGACCTCTGTGAGATCTGTAGGGTCTGATGGACGGAAGAAATGTGCCGATCTACCTGGGAGCCAGGTTCGGAACTCCTCCCTCCCTCCATCCATGCAGTCAATCACTCGCAAACGCGGCCCCTCTGCACGCTTGGAACTGTGCTAAGTACCGCAGACAGGGCAGGGAGGAACGCAGAGAGACCCCTGCCTGCCCCAGGAGGCTGATGCTGTGGGTGATGCAGACCTAACATCCGTCTTTCAGGATGGGGTGCAGGAAGGAATCAGTGGAGACAGGACGGATCAAGGAAGCCAAAAGCCAGAGAAGGGGAGAAGGGGAGCTGGAGTCAGAGGTCACAGTCTGGAGGAATCTGCCACAAGCTGCCAGGGTGCCTGAGATGTTAGCATGGTTGTGGGTCCCTGATAGCCCCAGTCACCCCAGAAACTGAAAGCCTGTTTGTGTTAATTGTTTATTTTGTACCATTCATACGTGACAGTCTCTGGCATCTGGGTGGGTTAACTAAAATTCACCAGTGCACATCAAAGACTGGGGAAACAACCTGGAAATTCTCAGCATTTGGTTTTCATTTGAAAACTGGGCATATTAAAAAAAAATCCAGTATTTTGCAAGAAGGCTAAAGAGGACACCATTTGACCCTGTGGCGAATTTATCGGAATATCGGTAGCCTGAGGAAACAAACGCCATACACAGGCGCCAGTCAGAACTTTTTGGAAACTACCTATTGAAGCCAACTTATGCAGCATTAATTGGAATCACTGTATTGCAGAAGCTGCCATTAGTCTTGAGGGGTGAAGGCCCGGGACTTTTCAAACTATCCTTGCTGCTTCGGACTACATCACAATCTTGATTCCCTTTAAATCAACAGTTCTCAACTTGTGGGTCATGACTCCTTTGGGGGGGGGTGACATATGAGATCTCTTGCATATCAGACATTTACAGTACAATTCATAACAGTTATGAAGTAGCGAAGAAAATATTCTTAGGGTTGGGAGTCATTACAACACGAGGAACTATAATGAGGGATTTTAGGAAGGTTGGGAACCACTGCTTTAGATGAAGACAACGCCACTCTTTCTGACCCATTTGTTTATGCTGTACTCCCAGCCCCACAGAGAAGAGCAGACAGACAGGTGGGTGGTGCACGGATAGATGAACAAGCCAGTCATTCAACCAAGGGACAAATTATAAAGGCATAAGTGGACAGACCACTAAAGGAAGTAGGAGCTCTTCAGATACAATAATTCTGTAGACTCTACGACAGTTGTTCTCAGCCTTCAGAGTGCTGCAACCCTATCATACAGTTCCTCATGTGGTGGTGACCCCCACCTATAACATTATTTTCACTGCTACCTCATAGCTGCGATTTTGTTGCTATGATGAACCACAATGCAGGCCATCTGACAGGTGACCTACGTCAAAGGATTATTCTACCCGGTTGCGACCCATAGGTTGAGAATTCTATGAGGAATTGTTGGAGTGTGTGTTCAAGCGGATGAGAGGCTATGGGATTTAGGGCATTAGTAAAGCAATAGCTTAAGCAAAAGGCAAGAGAAAATGTGAGGTTGATCAGCACAAGTCTGTTGACATTTTGTTCAATTGCTTCTACTTTTTTTATTTTTTCTAGTGCATGTGTGTGTGTGTGTATGTGTAAATGGGGGGGGGGCAGATGCCCATGTGCTGCTTGCAGAGGCCAGAAGAAGATATTTGCTATCTTTTTCTACTGTTCTCCATCTTATTCCCTTGAGCCAAGGTCTCTCACTGAAGACTACCATGCTGTTTTGTTACCATGGCTCTGTAATATATCTGGAAACCAGGGATAGCGATATCTCCAGCATTACTCCTTTGGTTCAAGATTAATTTGGCTATCCGGGGTCTTTTATGCTTCCATATTGATTTTAAGATAGTTCCTTTTCTTTAGACTAAATCCAAAGCTTGCTACTTGGGCTGTGTGGCCAGTGAACTCTCAGGGTCTCTGCTCCCCGACGTCGAGGTTGCAGATGGTGAAGCCAAGCTTGGCTTTTGCACGGGTGCTGGAGATTTGAGCTCAGATTCTCCTACTTTCACAGTGAGTACTCTTCCTTACTGAGCCATGCCCCAGCTTTTGCTGCTAAATTTATAATGAAGCAATACACTCTATAACGGGGTAGGGGGCTATGATGGGAAGTGGTATGACTGCTTTCAGGAGAGAAGGGCAGTGAAGCCAGTATGAGAAACGGGCTGCATTAAGGAACTGGCACAAGAATTTCCCACTTGAGACTTATGGTCATGAACTACAGTGAGGCCAGCCAGTTTTTAAAACAGTTCCCTCTGGGTGTCTTCACTCAACATTCGCCGTGTTAAATAAGCCCATTTCCATCTAGGCGTGCACCAAACAGCGAGCAAATCCCCCCCATGCTCCCTCACTTCCCACCTTCTCACTTCCCTACCCTTGGTCCTCTTTGTTCCCCTTGATGGTTTCATTTCTACTTTCATACCATACACACACACACACACACACACACACACACACACACACACGGGATTTTGTAATAGGAGAAAACATAGTTGTTTTCCTGACCCTACCTTATTTCCCTCGATATGATTATTTCCAGACATTTTCCTACAGATGAGACAATTTCATTCTTCCTTATGTACAAGCAAATCCATTCCCTCCATCCTTCTTCCTTTGATGGACACCTGAGCTGGTTCCATAACTTTGCTACGGTGAGCAGGCCTGCAGTGTGTATTGATGAGCAGATGCCTCTGTGATGTGTAGACTTGTCGTCCTTGTGAATGGAGGCCCTCTAGCTGGATCACATAGTAGGTGAAAACTCCACACTGATTTCCATAGAGGCTGGACTGGTTTACATTCTCATCAGCAGTGTGTAAATATTCCCTTTCCTCCACATCCTTAACAGCACTTACTGGCTGGAGGCAGGGACTGTTGCTACTTACTGCCCTGCTCCTTGTGGCTTGCTCAGCCTGATTTCTTATAGAACTCAGGACCACTAGCCCAGGGTGGTGACTCCCCCACGATCATCTGGGCTCTCCCAGATCAATTACTAATTAGAAAAGTGCTCTACAGCCTTGCCTACAGCCCAGTCTTATAGAGGCTTTTTCAGTTGAGTTTCCCTCCTCTTAGATGACACATGTTCCCCTATCTGTTTCTAAAATAAACTCACACTGGGAGCTGGAGAAATGGCTCGGCAGTTAAGATCAATCATGACTCTAACAGAGGACCCAAGTTCACTTCCTAGTACCCACATCAGGCCTCTCCAAACAGCCTGTAACTCCAGCTCCAGGGGGTCCAATGGTCACTTCCACCCTCTGCGGGCACCTGCGCGCACACACACACACAGACAGACACACACACATGATACACATATATGGGACCCACTCACTGTATCCATTATGTTTTTATTGCTGTGATAATAGAACACAATGACCAGCACAACTTGTAAGAGAAAATTTCATTGAGCGTGTGGTCCCTGGTGCAGAGGCCTAGCTGCAGGAACAGCTGAGAGCTCACGTCGCAAGCCACAAGCAGGGGGTAGTGCAGGAATGGGCTGAGTCTTGAAATCTCAGTGCCTGCCACCCCCACCAAGTGACAAGGCCACGTCTCCTAATTCTCCCCAAATAGCCCCCCACTGGGGAATCAAGCAGTCAGAAGGAGAGTTATGGGGGGCATCTCAAGCCATGACATTTAGAGAGACACAAACATTATACAAGAGTAAAAAATTTAAAAACTCTGCAAAGATAAAGTTGGACTGGGATGCTCCTTTGCATATCCCTGCCCTTGCTTGAATTCTTCAGGGCAGCATCAAATGTAGAACGTTATGTGTTATCTATTTGGCCTCTTAGAGAAAGGTTTTGTTCATCCTGGCCTAAGTGGATATTGCGTATTGTTTATAGTTTGTAAGGGACCCAGTTGTGTATAGGATGACGGCAATAAAGTGAGCCAAAGTCATTGCCTGCAATAAAGGTCCCTGATACAGGGGTCATAAGGCCTTAAAGGCACAAAATAAACATTTCCACGTCACAGAGACGCCCTTTGTGTTAAGCTTTCCAATGACAAGACAGAAAAGTATCTACGTAAATATCCACTAAACTACTCTGTTTTGTTGTAGGAGGAGGTATGGGGGGGGTCACTACCCTGTAGGTCAGCTAAGGCCAACGTATGTGGTGGAGCTCCGAGTTCTGTGGCGGCTGTGAGTCCCAGCTATGCCGTGTCCTCCCAACGGAAGGGAATAAAGATGCAAAGAAAAGCTTTTCGACTCATGCACAGATGTTCTATGTCTTAGGAAACGCGTCCCCGAAGAAAAGATGTTTGGAAGAGCCCCCTCCACTCCTGCAGCTGGGCCGTTTCCTTGTCGTTCCCGCCTCCATGACCTGCCCAACTTCTCGTGGCAGTTACATTATCACATAATATGAGTCAGAGTGGTTTCAGTTACTCCCAAAGGTTTCATTCATTCCTGGAGCTTAGGAATTTTCAGGATCATAATCAAAATATATTATATGACAAAAAATTATATTTTCAACAAAAATATTTGGAAAAAAGACCTGAGATACAGTTTTCACCACTGTGAAATTCTCTCTCTCTCTCTCTCTCTCTCTCTCTCTCTCTCTCTCTCTCTCTCACACACACACACACACACACACACACACACACATATTACATTGTCTTTCTATTTGGAGTCTATTTAAAGCACCTTTTTGGCCTTTATTTCTAAGTCAAAATGGTTGCTACTGACTTCTGGTCATAACTGCTCCTGTCTCGTTAGGTAGGAACTGAGCCCTGCTTCTACGGGAGGAGGCATGGACAGTGTATTTTCTTAGCTCTTGGAGTCCTGATAACATCTTGTTTTCTCATGCAAGCAATAGTATTGGCTTCCTGTGAAAATTTCAAGTCATACTTGTTATGTTTCAAAGTTCTAATTATACCTTCCAACATCTCCTGGCGGTTACTGATACGGAACAAAAGTCCAAAGCCCACGAATTCTGCATTTGTCTCTAGCTTCAGAAGCTTTAGATCATTTGCTTTGGAAAATAAAACATTTCTGAAGGAAATGACTTTCATTTGGAATGTAGTTAATCTGCCTTGGGCATTTTAATTTTTGAACAGAGATTGTTCATAACAGAAAACTGTCCTTATTTTTATGAACGTTTTAACTCCGTTGTTCTAGACGGTTCTGTGTTCTTGGACATCTTTCTGGTGATCTTTCCTTGGTCTCCTTTGCGGCACCTCCTGGGGCGGGGGCACCTCAAGGGAGGAAGACTGATTTGGGATGATGGCTAATGGGAATAGAGCCCACCGTGGCAGGAATAACTGGAGCTTCCGCTCACTTCAGGACCATCAGCTTGCGGAGGCAGGAGTCGGAGCAGGATTCTCCCATGATCCTCAAGGCTAGATCTAAAGCCTACCTTTGCCCCTCAGGCCTAGCCCCAAAGGTTCCCCCAAACAGCGTCACCAGCTGGACGCTAAGTGTTCCAACAGCTCCCGAGGTTCACATTGCCTCTAAATGGTGAGAGTATTTCTTCCCCTCAGCCACTCCAGACTCTCAGTTTGCGCTGTATTCTGCAACCTAATAAGAAAAATTTATGAAAACCAACTTTGCCTAAGGTTTTAAAACTCCTGACAGTTTTTCTTTAAATTTCTGTTTCTAATTTTCAACCATGTGTAAACAGGTATGGGTTAAAGAAGTACTTTGGGGGCATCAAAAAAGAAGATTCTGTTTTGTACGAAATTTTGAGTATTTTTAAGGGTAAAACGTGTTTTGTTGAATCCTAAAACAAGTTACTATTACTCAGTTTTATAAAGAATTTAAAATATGAATTTTAAAACAATTTCACATATAAATTATATTTTGATATTTTACATATGAACAAAATGTATAATACATTTAGTATGTATTTTATATTTAAGTGGAATTAAAAGACTAAAGCCAATAAAATTTAAAATATACAATATATACAATGATATGAGTCTATAATATACACAATTATAGTGAGTTAGTTATATAAGAAAAATATAAGAATTATATATTTAAGCATATGCAAATATGTGCAAACAAATCTATTTTTGCTCTCTCTATGATCGAATATTACATACATGTATATGTTTAACATCTAATTTTTAACATTTAATCATATTTTACAGTGTATTTTAAATACATATTTAAACTCTCTGTTGCTGAGATAAATACACATTTTTCAACTCCTTGTTGAAAATTTAATAAACCCTCCCACCCCCCAAAGCGAATTTCCCCTGAATTTGCCTTTAAGTGTGTAATCTGACCAAGCCTTAACTCAAGGTGGCAGCACAGGCTGTAAGCAGTAGGTTGACTCAAAATTTGGATGGTGAGAAAATGGTTGCAATAAACGTTTTAATGTTTCTCACCTAGAGTCTTTTCTGTTCAGGGAGCGGGAATTAAGATTGTATTTTGGAACTAGGCCGCCACCTAGTGGCCATTCTCTTGCTGCCGTCTAAAGTTGCGTTCCAAGACTTTTCTTTTGCAGCCTTTGCTTGAGCTAAGGCACTCAGGAACCATTATTTGACCACGTGGGCGGGGAGGACTTCTGCTTGTTTGGTTGTTATCACAGGTAGCTGGGAATTCTGCAGTTCTAGAGAGAAGAGGGTAACAGGAGAGACTGTGGGTTCTATTTCAGCTCTGTTTGTCCCAGAAGCCAACCCCTGTGGTTGGCCCGAGGCTTAATGAGAATAAAAAGCAAGAAGGAGCTGCTTGGACAGCTAAGGAGACAAAAGGTCCTCTCCAAAGAGGAAGAGTCTTGGGAGAGAGTCCCAAGGGGAGGAACACATCCTTACAATGTGCCACTAACGATAAAGGCAGCCTTTAAAATCCACTGAATTAACAAAGATTTTAAAAAAAAATCCTGCTCAATGCACGCAAAAGTGTTAAGGTAAGCTGATGGAACCAAGCAGGTTGATTTGGGGTTAATAGTTTGGCAACATGAAGATCTTTGAAAACAGTTATTACCCTTCTGTTGAATTTCAATCATAAAGGTATCTGTTGGAGGACAGCTGGAAATGATTTAAATGCTTAGCTTTAGCAAAGACTTTAAATATTATAGAGCATATGCTATACTGTTGCAAAAGGTGGCATGTGCTAAAAAGGGTTGGTCACTGTCTTAGTTGGGGTTTCTGTGTCGTGATTAAACACATCACAAAAAGCCGAAAGTCACTTGGGGAGGAAAGGACTTATTTGGCTTAGATAATTCAAATCACAGTCCATTAAGGGAAGTCAGGGCAGGAATTTAAATCAGGCAGGAACCTGGAGGCAGGAGTTGATGCGGAGGCCCTGGAGGAGTGCCGCTTACTGGCTTGCTCCTCATAGCATGCTCAGCCTGCTTTCTTACAGAACCTAGGACCACCAGCTTAGGGATGGCTCCACCCACAATGGGCTGGGCCTTCCCCTATAATCACTAATTAAAAAGAAAGCCCAACAGGCTTGCCTATGGCAACATATTGCTAATACATTTTCTCAGTGGAGACTTTTGTTCCTTTAGATGAGTACAGTTTGTCAAGTTGACATAAAACTAGCCAGTGCAGTCACCAGCCAGTGATTTCCCAGAAGATGCTGGAATCTTTACTGGAAGGCAGCAGGATATTGGGCGAGGCAGGCCATTGAAGGGGGTACTGGAGCTATCACGGCTGTTTTCCTTGGTGCTTTCTAGTGCTATAGTGAGCAGCTGTGCTCCACCGAGCCCCTCTTACTGCCGTGCACTGCCTTGCTTTGGCTCCAGAAAATGATCCTGCTGAGCAAGGAATGAAACCTCCGAACCTGTGAGCCGAGATAAAACCTCTCACGTGATAAGTCATCTGAGGCATTTCATCCCAGGAATGGAAAAAATCTGGTCTATACCCAGGGTCAGTGTTAATTTGCTGCTTGCTGTTTTGCCATTGAGCAGACTAAGTAGGAAGGGTTCTGCTCTGACAGCCAGCCTCCGTTACATTATCTGCACAGCCCCCAGTTTCCATAGAGACATCACTGAGGCACTTCCATAGTTACCCATATTCTACAGTACACGCCCATATTCTATAGGCTTGCTCCCATCAGCCCTGGATGCTGCCCATAGTCCTTTCCTGTGAGCTGTGAAATCAGGGATGAGTCTCTCCTAGGGCCATTTTGCTTTTCGGCATGTACCAAGTTTTTCATTATGAACTCGATTTTGTTGCCACTAAAATTTTTGTCTTAAGATATTAGAAATGATGGCGGCCATTATTTCAGAACTGGCTATGTCACTATCACAGAAACCACAAAGCTTATGTCAACCCAGCCAGCACATTCCAACCTCTTGAGAGTGCTTCAGACTTATGAATTCAACCTAAAACAAACAAAAACAGAAAGACAATATAAATAAAAGGAAACTCCAATAACTCCACTACCTATATAAACCAGTGTTTCTGCTGTGTTTTCTACCAACCTTTTTCTATGTGATAAGTACATATGTGCCTTAGATAAACAAGATAATTTATTGAGTATTAATATTATACCAATTTATTTTCTGTTGCTATAAGTCATGTACCACTGACTGAGTCATTTATAACAAGTTGAGACATATTTGACTCATAGTTCCAGAGTCTGGGAAGTTCAACAACATCAGTTGACACCTGATGGCAGCCTTCTTCCGCAATCATAACATGGGAGTGGGTACCACATGGCAAGATAAAGTGAACATGTCCATATACCTCTCTTTCTCTTCTTATAAGCCCACGAATACCATCATGGAGGCCCCACCCTCATGACGATATCTAATCCTAAAGACCTCACCAAAGAAACCCCTTCCAAATATGTTGGCAGAGACTGTTTTTTATTTCCCTGATGCCCAGACTTGAAATAATCACACAGAAATTGCATTAATTAAAACACTGCTTGGCCATTCACTTAGACATATTGTTAGCTAGCTCTTACATCTTCAATGAACCCTTCTCTATTAATCTGCGCATCACCACAAGGTCGTGGCCTACTGGCAAGATTCTGATGGGCTCCCATGGGTGTCTTTCTCCTCCAGCAGATACATGGCATCTCTCTGACTCTGCCCAATCTTTCCTCTTCTATCCTGCCTTCCCCTATTCTGTACTGCAATGGGCCCAAAGCAGCTTCTTTGTTGACCAATGGTATTCACAGCATACAGAGGGGAATCCCACATCACAAATTGTCTTAGCAGAGGAATTGGGAATTCAACTATCAACACGTGAACTTCTGAGGCAGCAGCAGCCTTACCTAATGAGCTCTCTGGAGTCCATGCAGGAGAAACTGAATGTGTGTCTTTGTTCTGAAGTAGACGGTGGCGTCTGACTTGGGAACAGCCTGTGTGCCTGCAGCCACCTCTGAGTATGTGGCAGTCACCAGCAATCAATCACAGCCTTACTGCGGAGCTTGAGTGCAAACTCAGGATGTGTCTCCTCACTGGGCTGGAGGGCCTTCCTTTGGCACCCTTGGCCTTCTTTAGATAAATTCAAGTTTGTCATTAAGGTACGTAGACCTCTGTGTGTAGGGATCACCTCATACCGAAAGACTGTCCTAGATTTACTCCTTTGTGAACTCCTCGCACATGGCTACTCCACTGTCCACAGAAGTCTGCCAGCCAAAGGTTAATACACAGATATGTCGAAAAACTCCTTTCAAATCGCTGATGAAAGGTGGGTGGGGAAGTAGAAATATAGACTCACATCTCTCTAGCAGCCTGGGTTTCCATAGAAACCCAGTTGAATCAAACCCTCGAGTAAACTTTTCCACATTAGTTTTAAGCCGGGAACGTGGTAAGCAAAAGCAACTTATTGATGAGGCAAAGAGCCAACTTCAACCAGACCCTCTGCAAAAGGCTCAAAAGAAAACGGAGGTGACTTCACACACACACACACACACACACACGCACACACTGGCATGAGAACCCAGCTTCAGTGTCCTGTGGTTACCTAGGTGGTAACCAGCAAAACAGGCCCACTTGAGGAGCAAAAATGAGTGTAACTCACTCTGGAAACAGCACTGTTAAGAAACCCTCAATGAGCCCAGCGGTTATAATGTGGCGTGTTGGGGGTTTAATGAAATACAGAAATTGCGCTTTGCAGACCTACAGTCCCTCACTTGCCGGACACATTTACGAAGCCGGAGGTGTGATGTGGCTCTGAGGGAAAGATTTGGTTTGCACTTTGTGTGAGCTCTGGGCCCTGAATCAGATTTTTGTTCCCCTGAGCAACCAGCGGTACAGCAAGCTCTTCTGGGAGCACTTGCCCTGAGCCCCAGGATGTTTAGTAGTCAGGGGTGGTTTCCCTTCCGGTGAAGGGGGAGAAGCTAAAAGAAAGTTGAGCTCGAAGGATGCTGGGACTGGCTTGGAGTCCCCATGTTTCCTTCTGCTGTTCACAGCAGCGAGGATTGGGGTTGCACCCAGCTAAATGTTTGCAAAAGCCTTCTGCCAGCAACAGCAGGCCTCACCTTGTTTTGTTTTAAATGCATCTGCTATTTAAGTAGGTTCTTTGTAAAATTTAGCGCTTCAACTCATGAGGATAAACTTGGTTTACAGCAGAGACCATGGAACACAGGGTCCAGAGGGCTGAGGAACAACCTTAAATTTGTCCTAACTTTAAGTCTATGGCTTTCTCATGACTATGCTAGTGTGAGTGTGTGTGTGTGTGCGTGCATGCAAAATGGGTCTCATATAGCTCAGATTAGCTTCCTAATCTTTACGTAGTTGAGCTTGGTCTTGCACTCTGTGAACTCCTGATTCTCTGCTTTCACTTCCCAGTGCTGGAATTACAGACATGCACCTCCCCACCTCCCACCCCCCAACTCCCACTCCCATCATTCCCACCCCCACCCCCAGTGGTGACTACTTTGAATGCTTGTCCAAACTCAGGTTAAGTTTCCTGCCATTTGTTATGGCTTGGATGTGACTATCCACACAGGCTCATGTTTATCGCTTGCCTCTGGCTGGTGGTGCTGTTTGGGAGGCTTAGAGTCTAGCAGGCAGATAGATGCAGAGATGTGGGATTTAAATGTTGAAGATGGGCTATTAGGAGTGAACCTTCACGGTTCTCTCTGTCCCCTACTTCTTTCTGGTTCTCTCTCTCTCTCTCTCTCTCTCTCTCTCTCTCTCTCTCTCCCCGTCCCTCCTTCCTGACCCATCAAGATATGAACAAGGGATGTTACAAGCTACTGCCACCACAGACCAAGCTCCTCCAGCCTCCATGTCTTCTGTACCACACTATCAGGCCATGACGGACCTCCCCTCTGAGCTTGAGCCAAATATACCCTTACTTCCTTAGGCTGCTTCTGTTAGAGAGGTGAGAAAATTAAAAATGAATCATTGTAATTGGACCATGCAGGGGATTGTTAAGAGGAGGTCGAGGGTGACACCACATACATGGGTCCCGTTGGTGCCGTGAGAAAAAGGAGAATTTACCTGCTCCTGTCCTGCCCTGCCCTTTCTTGTCCTCTTGTTTTTACCATGTGATGCACAAGCAAACCTTTGTCAGATTATAATGTATTTTTATTATTATTATGTATGTTTATTATGTATTATTATTATGTTGTTGTTTATGTTTATTGTGTCTTGAATGTCCAGAGCTGTCATCTGATAAGTTTCTCTCCTTTGTCAATTCCCTAGCTTCTGGCATTCTGTTACAGAAAGCAGACCAAGCAGTACTTCCACAAGCTGATATTCCTTCCTCCGTGTCGAAGACTTCACTGACCAGGGATCTAGTGCTGCATTTTCCTCGGGAAGCATCAGAGTCCTAGGGGAGGGAGCTTGGTAGCACCCACTGGAGGTAATGGTGACAGATTTCTAGAAATGTTCTATGCACAGTCGAAGACAGAGGTCCAGTTATGCTTAACAGTTTCAGGGAAATTCACACTCTCGTGTCAGGCCCTAGCTACTGTACTGGGTCTTAGCTCTCTCTAGTGCTGAACGAAGTTTGTGAAGAACCTCTCTTTTTCCTCAGTAATACTGGATTAAACATACTGAGTGCTTCCCCATCATTCTAGGCCTTTCTGGAATGCAGGCAGGTGGGGGAATATCTGCCAGTGCCTCTTGCAGGATTAGGTCTCAGTTCCCAATCAAGGCCTGTTCTGGACAGTGAGGGTGGGGGCCTATGCTGGACAGTAAGGGTAAGGGCCCATGCTCGACGGTAAGGGTGGGGGCCCATGCCGGACAGTAAGGGCAGGGGCCGTGCTGGACGGTAAGGGTAGGCCTCTACATAAATGCCCAGACTAGTACATGTGCATGACGCCCATAGTCATGCAAAAACATACACACATACATTCACACACACACACCCCACATTCACACACACGTGGTGGTGTGGGAGGAAAAGAATAAATACAAAGCCTGAGCAAACTAATTTCCCCCAGAATAGCAATTAGGGCACAGAACAGTATCCTACTGCATCTAACGAACCACCGCAGGCCAAGTGGCTTCCGGCAACTCAGATCGGTTTTTATTTTGTGGCTCCAGACATTAGAAGTCTGCAATGGGCCTCCTGTGACTGCAGCTGGGTGATGGTAGGGCCTCATCCATTTCTGGAGGGTCGAGGCAGGAATCTACTTCCCCTGTCTGTCCGCTTGTCAAGCCTGCGTGGTTCTTGGCCCATGGGACTTTGCCTTCCTTCTCAAGCCAGCAGTGACGATTCTCTCAGCTTGCTACATGGGGTTACTCTGTCTCGTCTACTGCGCCCCTCTCTACCCATAAGGCCCTGGCGGTTTTACCTTGATAATTACTCCTCCACAATCCAAAAGAAAGTTCACAGCCTTATCTCCGCTGTCTACTTTAATCCTGTCTGTCATGTGATCTGCTTGGAACCGAGAGTCTAGGGATTAGCACATGGGTATGTGGTCGGGGGCCCCTACAGTCTCGACTTTGGAAGACTTACTTAAAGGTGTTTTTCTTATTTGACTATATTTTATTATTATTTCCTTTTATTTTTATGTGCATTGTTGTTTCGCCTGCATGTACGTCTGTGTGAGGGTGTCCGATGCCCTGGTACTGGAGTTAGAGACAGCTGTTACAGACATATGGGTGCTGGGAGTTAAATCTGGGTCCCTTGGAGGAGCAGCTGGTGCTCTTAACTTCTGAGCCATCGCTCCAACCCCGACTTGAAGGTTCTCAATTACAACTCTAGTGTGGTAACCAGCGTCCATGATAAAGCAATTGGCATTTAAAGTCTGTGTGACGGTCAGTGTCAGTGACGTAGAGTGTGTGAGGAGACACACCAACACTCTTGTTGCTTTCATTTGATTAGTCACATCCGCCCTCACGTGACCCCTTTGAAGCCGTCGTTTCCCTTCCGGGATTTATGGTGAGGAAACATAAAGCTCCGTGCTATGCTCCCATTCCTATATTAGAGAGATAGAGTTCCCACAGAACTGCAATGCTTTTCTGTCCTTTAGGGTCCATTGCATGGTTAAACGAATAACTTGAAAACTCTTTGGCCACTAGAGGGAGACAGCTCTGAAGAATTGAGTTAGATTGTGTGTGTGTGTGTGTGTGTGTGTGTGTGTGTGTGTGTGTGTGTGTGTGTGTGTGTGTGTTGGGGGCGGGTTCGGGTAGCACCAAATGCTGTTCATATTTAAGAATGGTATCCAGGCCTGCTCCTCAGGCAGACAACAGAGGAACTAATTGCCACTCCCCGCCCCATGCAAAGCTCAGAAAACAGTCCTTGTTAATTTCCCCAGGGAGCATCCTCCCATAGTGGCCGCCTCTGCTGTGTAGGGGCAGTTTCTGATTATTCGCTTGTTTATTAGAAAATTACATGCTATTATTTATTTTGTGTGCATGTAAAAGATACACACGTGTTACAGCACACATGCGGAGGTCAGAGGACAGTTCTGGGAGTCAGTTCTCTCCTTCCACAATACGGATCCGGGATTAACTGAGGTTGCTAGACTTGGTGGAAGTTGCCTTTACCTGTGGAGCCATCTCTCCAGCTCCTTTGCTTTTCATTTTTTTAAAAAATAGCATTTAAAATGTATTTATTTTGTGAATGAGTGCTATGTGTATGTTGTGTGTGTTTTTATAATATCTTAGCCATTGCCTTAATACTTAAAAAAATAAAACATCTGTTTTTATTTTTTTTATTTTTTTCCTCTGTATAGGAGCATTTTGTGAAAAGAAATCCCACTATGTTGTCAAGAATTACACTATAAGAAAACAAGATCGTGAAGATTCCACACAGCCACAGGTACTATGCCCACGGGCTGAAACAAAGGCAACTGCTTGCTAAACACTAACACAATTATGTGTCGTTGGAAGAGGAATGAGGGTGTGTTTTCCTCTATTAGAGTTTTGCTCCAGACACAGTATACTTTAAAACATAAAACTTCTACAGTGAGAACTTGCCTCCCACAAGCTAAACTATCTAATATGATATTCATGTGAACTCTAGTATAATAGTTTCCAGAGAAAGAACTGGGTGTGGTTGTCTCATTATTGTAATCCTAGAGCTTGGGAGGTGGAGGAAGGAGAATAGGGAGCGGGAAGCCAACCTTAGCTACAACAGACTGGTACATAAGACCCTGTGTCAAAAAAAAAAGAGGAGGATGAGGAAGAGAGAAAGAGAGAGGGGGAGAAGAAGAAGAAGAAGAAGAAGAAGAAGAAGAAGAAGAAGAAGAAGAAGAAGAAGAAGAAGAAGAAGAAGAAGAAGAAGAAGAGTAGGAGGAGGAGGAGGAGGAGGAGGAGGAGGAAGAGGAGAAGGAAGAGAAGGAGGAGGAGGAGGAGGAGGAGGAGGAGGAGGAGGAGGAGGAGGAGGAGAAAGTTCTGCGATGGATAATTAGCTCCAGAAGTTGAACAGCTAATAAGGAATACAGTGAGTCTGGAAGACAGGCTCAGTGGGAAACAGAGTGACCCTAGCTAGAATTCCTGATCCAGAGGATCTGACACCTTCTCCGGGCCACTGAGAGCACAAGTCAAGCCAGCCCTGTGGTGGTGCACGTGCAGGCAAACACACATACACATAACATAAGAAGGAAATAAATCTTCCTTTCAAGAAAGAAGGCAAGCAAACTATTAAGGCATGGGCCAAAGACCTCAGCAGACATTTCACCAAAGAAAATGTTGTGGATAAGCAAGCATGAGAAAAGACGCTGCCCATCGTGAAGTAAGGGAAATACAAACTGAGACAATAGTGAGATGCTACTACCAACTCTCGGTGAGCTTTGGGCCTCAGGGAATCACATTCATTCCTGCCATGAAGGCAGAACGGCATAGCCATTTGGAAGACAGATTCTTATCATTCAATGCAGCAAATCCAGTCCTGGGCATCTCCCCAAAGGAGAGAAAAACTCACGTCTATACGCAAGCCTCTGAGTGGATGTTTAGGGAAGTTTCATTCATAGTTACTAAAACTTAGAAGCAACCAAGATGTCCTTCACTATGTGAGGAGACACATAAGCTGTGCTGTCAAGATCGTGAGATTTTCTGTGTTGAAAGGAGGTGAAGTATGAGGCTCTAAGAAGACGTGGAAGGATGAACATGACCAACATGACCATGTGAATGAAGTCAACCACTGTGAAACTTCGAAGACAGTAAGCTGATCGGTAGATGCAAAGGCTTTCCTGGGAGGAGGGGTGTGAACATACTGAACATACATGACTTTCAGGGGAGTGAAAATCTCTTTCATGGAAATGCAATGGTGGACACTTGTCAAACATTTTTCTCAGACTAACAGAAACTATACCAAAAGTGAAATTGGATGTTAACGATGACCACGTATGTGACAATGGGATGTACCAGTGTACACCAATGAGGGAGGCCAAGAGTGGGCGAGGCTATGCATGTGGCATCCGGGGCCATATAGGAAATCTCTGGTACCTTGTTTGTCTTCCTGTCAATCTAAAATTTTCTGGGTTCTAAAATCTAACATCTCAAAACACAGCAAGGGTCTGAGGTCAATGTTTAGTCATTTATTTGATAGGAAACTCTGATTTTACCTGTACCAACTAAGGGACATGTACTTACTATGCTTTTATTTGAGACTATTTATGACACCAAATTATGACACACTCATTCACACACATACATGCACATGCGTGTGTGCACACACACACACTTTTGTCAAATATATGATTAGCTTCCTAAAAAACACTTTTAAAAATATTTGATCTTCAGACCTTAAAAAAAATAGGTAAAAAGGAAAAAATATTGCAGTAATAATGCTCTTGATTTTAATGACTGTTAATAGCCACTAGTTGCCAACATTAACAAACTTGATGAGCCTGTGATGTCTCAGCCTCTATTACAACTGCTTCTGTAAAATGCCTTTCTCGAATCAGAAAAAATACTTCCATTTTGAAGCACAGTGACCCCAAAACTCTCAAATAAAGGATATATACCTAAGCCACTAGGAGCAAAGAATAGACATATTTCCAGCAATAAACAGTAGAAGTTGGTGGGGAAAAGAGAGATGGGATAAATCCGAAATCTGGAAGGAAGTTGTTGAGAGAGGTTGAGGAGTCCACCTTCGTGTTCCCAGGGCACACTCCTCTGCCTATTTGAAGCTCCACTTTTTCTCTGCTGGATGAGAAGTGGGGGCGCTCTGGTTAGAGTTTACAGCTGCTAATTATGTCCCTTCTTCAAATCAGATCGTCTCACTCTGCTGCAACCAAGACATGCAGTTCTGCCATCAAGGTGTTTTAAGTCAGCACACCGCTCTCTGTCAGCCTTCCCATTTTACAGTTTAAATGTAAACTCAAACATATTCAACTGACAAACGTTCCCCCCACTTCTCCTAAGAAAGAAGAATTAGCATGTTGGTTGATTTTTAAACATTTTTTTTAACATTTCAACTTTTTTATAATTCGTAACTACCCATCAATTAACTTTTTTCTCTGTATCTGTGATGGTATCTATTTATCCAGTGAAGACATAAAGGAAGAACACAGGGTCATTTGTATCAGAGAGCTTGAGGCGGGATTTAGGACGGCTTGCTCTTTTCTCTTGTGCTCAGATCACCTCCCTCCGTCTATGCAGAAGATAGAGTTCCTTTGTTACCTTGGATCATGGTTTAAATTAGCTTAACATCCCTCCCTTTTCTGATTTATGTGATGGGGTGAACGCTTAAAGATGGCAATTTCCCTACAGTCCAGATCTTGACAAATGGCTCTATTCTGTCATCTAAGGCAGAACCTTGGGAGTCATCCAACGGCCTTCCCTCTCCCTCACCACCCACATGTTCAATTAATCACCAAAACCTGCTGATTTTTTAAAAAATGTTATAATAGTGTCTGGCCTACAAAAGGCATAATACAAATGATATCCATAAGCCAACCTTTGGGTGTGCAGAATTGTAATAGATTGTCAACTTTTTAGACAAGTAGAATATTATGTTCAAAGATGCAGCGCCTTGTTGGCTTTCCCTTGCACGTTTGCTGTCTCTGTAGAGTGTCATTGTACACTTGTGTATTAACAGGTGTGCTACATGCATCCAGCTGTAACTGGTTTATACCACTGGATGGTGTCCCTGAGCTCAACCAAAATCTAAATATTTATCCAATTTACTTTTTGAAGAGTTATACAATTTTTACTATTTGAACATGCATGAAACCTATCAATGATGCATATTTTTGTTAATCAATATTTAGAATTGTTTCTAGTATTTTATCTTAGCAAACAGTGCTGAAATTAATACCTAGGGACCTGTCTCCATGTGCAAGGAAGCCAACCTGAGTGTCCCTAGGGCATAGCAGAATGTGTCTGCTGGAGTTTAGCAAATTAATTCAGGTGTGTAGGATACAGATCTCCTCCTCAAGAGGGGCAGGGGGATGGGACCTGAAGCATCAGGAAAATCTAGGCACTGGGAGGTTGCTCCCACTTGCCCCATGAGTAATGTCAATCATCTGAATGCTGTACTAGTTGGCTTTTTTTTTTTTTTTTTTTTTTTTTTTTGATTTTCGAGACAGGGTTTCTCCGTAGCTTTTGGTTCCTGTCCTGGAACTAGCTCTTGTAGACCAGGCTGGCCTCGAACTCACAGAGATCCGCCTGCCTCTGCCTCCCGAGTGCTAGGATTAAAGGCGTGCGCCACCACCGCCCGGCACTCGTTGGCTTTAACTGACAGCAAGATATAGCCTAGAGTGGCTTGAGAAAGGAGTTTCAATGGAGTGACTGACTAGGTCACATGTGTAAGGGTTTGTCTTGGTTGTTGATTGACATAGGAGCCCCCCTCCATCACTGTGGGAGGTAGCATTGCCTGTGAGGCGGCTCTGGGTTTTACAAGGAAGCCAAGCAGCATATGCTCTGTGGTTTCTGCTTCAAGCTCCCGCCCGGCTTCCTGTCCTGACTTCCCCCAATAATGGACTGTGACCCGGAAGTGTAAGCCCCCCACACATCCTTTTCACCCCTGAGCCTTCTTTTGTCCTACAATGAAACTCGAACAGACACCACATATTGAAGGTTTTCTTTACGTAAAAATGATCCACTCTGGGCGGGGCATTGGTGGCGCACACCTTTAATCCCAGCACTCGGGAGGCAGAGGCAGGCGGATCTCTTGTGAGTTTGAGGCCAGCGTGGTCTACATGAGCGAGTTCCATGACCAGCAAGACCCTTGTTTTACTCATTTTACAAACAGGGAAACGGAAGTACAGAAGGAAGTCAATGAGCACAACCAAGGTGCGTGCTGAACGGCAGAAGAGCGCTGACTGGTCCTCAGTGCTGCTGAGTAGGGTCTACGCTGCTCCTTGGAACGTTCCCAGGAGCGGAAGTACTAGGAGGGGACCGAGTGCCCGGAACTTACCAGCTGATGCTACTCAGTTTTCAAATGCTCCATAATCCTGCCAGGATCATCTGTCCCAACTCTTGTCCCAACCTGACAGACAACAGAATGGTAAGTCTGTACTTATTGCTTCATTTTCCTCACTACTGCGAGACTGAACATTTGTTTGGTAACTTTCCTCGCCATTTGCTGTTCTTGCTCTGCTACTTGGCTCTTCACATCTCCTACCCTTTCCTTCATATTTTTTTCTTTACTGATATTTCAGTATTCACCATATATTCTATCCGAGGTGCTAATCCTCTCTGTCTAATTTCTGTACATATCGCCTTCTATTATTCAGGTATAAGTGATATGATATGCTGTGATTGCTCAATATACGGACATTGCATTTTAATTTGTTTTCTTTTCTTTTTTTTTATTAAAGATTTCTGTCTCTTCCCCACCGCCGCCTCCCATTTTCCCCCCCTCCCCCAATCAAGTCCCCCTCCCTCATCAGCCCAAAGAGCAATCAGGGTTCCCTGCCCTGTGGGAAGTCCAAGGACCACCCACCTCCATCCAGGTCTAGTAAGGTGAGCATCCAAACTGCCTAGGCTCCCACAAAGCCAATACGTGCAGTAGGATCAAAAACCCATTGCCATTGTTCTTGAGGTCTCAGTAGTCCTCATTGTCCGCTATGTTCAGCGAGACCGGTTTTAACCCAGGCTTTTTCAGACCCAGACCAGCTGGCCTTGGTGAGTTCCCGATAGAACATCCCCACTGTCTCAGTGTGTGGGTGCACCCCTCGTGGTCCTGAGTTCCTTGCTCGTGCTCTCTCTCCTTCTGCTCCTGATTTGGACCTTGAGATTACAGTTCGGTGCTCCAATGTGGGTCTCTGTCTCTGTCTCCTTTCATCGCCTGATGAAGGTTAATATTCAGGAGGATGCCTATATGTTATTCTTTGGGTTCTCCTTCTTATTTAGCTTCTCTAAGAACCCGAATTATAGGCTCAATGTCCTTTATTTATGGCTAGAAACCAAATATGAGTGCGTACATCCCATGTTCCTCTTTTTGGGTCTGGCTTACCTCACTCAGGATATTCCACAGGAAGGAATATCAATGAGCCATATTCTAGCTCTGAGAATCAACACAATCTGTTAATACTGGCTGAGCATTTGCCAGTGTCAGTGTGAGACATCAGGCAAGGGCAGTGACTATCTTCCCTGGGCAAGAGGGTGAACAAAACTCCTATGAAAAATGGCGCTCATATTTTCCAGGGACTAACTATGCTTTCCATGGGTTCCTTTAACAAACTTGAGTGTGTTGCTTTGCTTGCTTTGGGTTAAGAATTATAAGCTGTCTGGATACTACAGACAATCTCCTCCTGCCTTAGCAAGGACATTTAAGACACTTTGCTATGACAAGAAGCAAGTAATTGCAGATTTGGTTCATAAGGTAGCTGGCTAGATACATTTTGAGAAAGCCTTCCCTCGTAGCTTCTAAACAATGGGCAGTTGTTACTCTATTGTTTGGTATTTTCAAAGACACTTTTATCCTCCCTGCGACCTCCTACTGATGACCAGGATTCTAATCACAATTAAAAACAAAACAAAAAACTGTGTATTATGAAAAATAATTTAGATTTCCTGAAGGATTTTCAGCACATTGTAGATGGTTCCCATAAACTCCATTTTTATCACTATAATGAAACCTAGTACTGTTACCAAAACTAAGAAATTGGCTTGTTGTAATACTATTAAATAACCTTTGTCAGTCACTTGGATCTACTGAGAAATTTTTCCCTAATGCTTTCTTTTTCAAGTTTTTTAAGCACTCTCTCTCTCTCTCTCTCTCTCTCTCTCTCTCTCTCTCTCTCTGTGTGTGTGTGTGTGTGTGTGGGTGTGTATGCATATGTACACGTTCATGTTTGTGAGAATGTGTGCATATATATTTATTGTGTATGTATGTATACATATGTATATATATGCATGTGTCTGTCTGTCTTTCTGTCTGTTTGTCTGTCTATCTGTCTCATTCTCCCCAGCTCCAATGACTCCAGTTTCAGTAGAGGCAAATCTATGATTTTTTTCCTTATAGAACTTTGCTGTCTTTTCATTGTTCAGTGTTGACATACGATTATCTGAGTGATATGAACCCCCTGGAAACTGAACTCTGCGTCTGCTCTTCTCCCATGTCAGCAGTATGCTGTGTGGTGCTCAAAGCTGGGAATCAGCAATGTGCCCTTGGTGTTACATAGCTCATTAGGTATTAGCAGACTCCACGGTCATTAGGGATGGTCTCCTCCCTCATAACCAGCTGCCTGTCAAACCAGGAACTGATGTTGTAAAACTCTGGTTGCTGATCCAAAGAATAGCATCTGAGTCAGATCTGTGACCTGGAGTGGAAACATATATATGGGCTGCCAAAATGTCATTAATAACTAAATATAAGATTTCTATTAATCCTTATAAGATTTCTATTTATGCAGAGGCTTTCTGATAGAGAGACTTCCCCTTAAAAGTTAATTCTAAAGAGTTTGTTAATCACTTGCCAGGAAAATGCCTCTGTAGAAACTGATATAGAGACTGGAAATAGTGTGAGGCCTTCCAAAAATGTAGGCTAGCACAATGAATGACCTTATCAGTCATTGTCCTCTCTCGTCCTTTTTTATTTATTTATTTATTTTTATTTTTTTCTCTCTCGTCCTTTTGAAAAAGTTCTTGTCTTAGTTAGGGTTTCTGTTGCTGTGAACAGACACCGTGACCATGGCAACTAATGGAGGCTCACTTACAGTTGAGAGGTTTAGTTCATTATTGTCATGGCCGAAGCATGGCGGCATGCAGGCTGACAAGGTGCTCGGGAGGTAGGTGAGAGTTCTACAGCTTGATCTGCAGGCAACAGGAAGGAGTCTGAGTGTCACACTGAGTGTACCTTGAGCAAAGGAAACCTCAAAGCCCACACCCCACAGTGAAATACTTCCTTCAAGGCCACACCTACTCCAGCGAAGCCACACCTCCTAATAGTGCCACTCTCTTTGAACTTATGAAGGCCAGTTACATTCAGACTACCACAGTGCTCTACCAGAATGTTCTGAGGTCACACCCGCTCTCAGCCCTGAGAGTGTGCCCTGTACAAGGGTTCATTTTGCCATTGCCTACTCTCAGCCCTTGTGAGTACTTCATTTTATAACAAACCCAGCGTATCTTTTAGACCGTGTTCTATTTGTCTCATCTAAGTTCTTTCAACAGTCTTTCACAAAGACTGAAGAGCTGATGGGAAGCCGTAGCAGGGTGGCAAACACTCTGTGATCACAGATGTGACGTAATGATACTCTGTGGTGCTAAAGTGTAGTAATAGGGGTGGCCGGCTGTGTCCTCCCTGTACCCGGCCGCCCGCATGGCCCAGCTTAAGCCCCGAAATAATTACACGGAAACTGTATACCTTTAATCACTGCCTGGCCCATTATTGGCTAGCTCTTACATATCGACCTAATCCATTTCTGATAATCTGTGTAGCACCCCAAGGTGTGCTTACCGGGGAGATTCTAGCCTGTGTCTGTCTGGAATGCGGGCATCATGGCGGCTCCTTCTGACTCAGCTTCTCTTTCCCAGAATCCCCTTCTGTTTACTCCACCCACCTAAGGGTTGGCCTATCAATGGGCTCAGGCAGTTTCTTTATTTTAACCAATGAAATCAACAGATTGATATATGACACTCCCACATCACTTCCCCTTTTTCTGTTTAAACAAAAAGGAAGGCTTTCATTTTAACATAGTAAAATTACATATAGCAAAACAGTTATCAAGTAAGAATTACAGTTACAATATTTATATCTATTTTATCTTTTTTCATAACTAAGAAAACTATAACTATCCATTCTTCAACTCCATCAAAGACTCCAGAAGGATATAATACTATTTAAAAAAACAAGAAATCCGAATTCTAGAAATGACAGAGACATCTCGCTGCCTGGACAGTCACCCAAAGTTCCTCTGTACCAGTGGGCATCCATCTTCGGCCTTCAGGCCCATAGTATCCAGCAGACAGTTCCATGAAGCAGGAAATTCCAAAGACAGTTCAGTCATTTTCTGCTGTGTCCTGCAGAATGTCTCGTAGACTTTTTCATAAATCAGGAACCCCGAAGGATCATCTCACCTTTAGGCAAGTTTAGCAGTCCTCTCTCTGCGGGTTCTTTGTGTCCAGTTTATGCAACAGTCCAGGCAAGAACAGTCTCTTGCCCAAATGGCTATCCAGTTCCATAAGGATCCTCTTCGATGCCCATCTTCATCTCAAAGTAGATTGGTGCTGCCAGGAGCAGACGTGTCTCATTGTCATGAAAAACCCTAAATTATTAAAACATTAAATGCCATATTCTGCAGTCCTTGAAAGATATGAAGAATGCCTATCTAACTGACATATATCTCCATATATCTAGAAAATCTAACATGACTATAAGCTTGACTATTATTTATGATTATCCATTAGCAACCTATATTTCCTATTATACATTACATTTTAAATGAACTACACAATCATAATACCTTAATCAAGATCAGAAATACATATACATATAACAAAATTGACTTTAAAATCCACACCAATGTAAATTATTCATATCTATATCATATCCCCCTTTAAATATAAAAGAACGTTTATAAACCCTATTTGGGAACATGGGCGCAGTTTTCTCTCCAAACTGCTTCCTGCTGAACGGGGGCGTCGTTAATTAGGTCTTTCATGGTATAACCTGTGTGTCAGGGTCATCTCAGTTGGCAGTTGAGTGAAGTAATTTTTTGAGGGTGTTCACAGCAACCTTTCAGGAGGGCGTGGTCTATCATACCATATCGGAATAGATGCAATCCATAGGGTCTGGTCCTCTGTGAAAACAAAAGAAGACCCTCTCCGAAGCATCATATCCTTAGACCCAAATTTTGAAATCGTAATACCCTTATATCCATTCTGGTTCCATTTGGCAGCCCATATAATGAAATGTCTTTCTGTACTTAGCTCCTTTACAGTCAAAAATTTTAAAGAAAACACAATGTACATAATCCAGACTCTCTGTGAATTTTCCATTTTTATGTGGCTTATTTTTCTTTATTTCTTTTATTCTCTTAACTATCTGTATTTTATCTCTTTAAAGACTTTACCTTTTTATTTTTAAAGGCATTAACTTTATTGTCTCTCTCTATATATTTTTCTCTCTCAAGCCCACGTACATTTATCCAACATTGTGACTCATTTAGTGGTGTGTCTGAATCTGTTTTATTGTGAATCTGTAATTTTTTTACTATCCAGGAGCATTTTTTAAAATGTTAAGCACTTCTTAAAAACTTAAGTTGCTTCTTGTACAGTTAATACGGTACCGCCTGCATTCTGCCCAGTAGAAACCTTAAGTGCGCTGTCATTAGGTAATTACGGTAGTTGCTGCTTGAGACCAGCTCAGTTCATCATGGTGGAGCTGAGCCGCTCCTGCCTCAGATCTATTTGGTGCACCTGAGCTGCGCACAGTTCCAGGCACACAGCAGGTCCACATTGGAGCCGCACTCAGCAGTTTGAGACTGAGTATGCGGCATTTTGAAACGCTTTGAAACCAGAGTTCACGCTGGCAGCACAGCCCCAGGAAGCCGCACTTTTAAAATGACGCAGCTTTTTTTCTGCTGCTGTTGCTGAATCAGGAAATCTCTCTACGGCACGCCACCAACAAACAACAAAACTCTGTGTTAAACTCTGTTTAAAATTAAGCTCTCTCAGGTTTTTAAGTGGATTTAGCCCATCACGTGGGGCGCCAATCTGTAGTAATAGGGGTGGCCGGCTGTGTCCTCCCTGTACCCGGCCGCCCGCATGGCCCAGCTTAAGCCCCGAAATAATTACACGGAAACTGTATACCTTTAATCACTGCCTGGCCCATTATTGGCTAGCTCTTACATATCGACCTAACCCATTTCTGATAATCTGTGTAGCACCCCAAGGTGTGCTTACCGGGGAGATTCTAGCCTGTGTCTGTCTGGAATGCGGGCATCATGGCGGCTCCTTCTGACTCAGCTTCTCTTTCCCAGAATCCCCTTCTGTTTACTCCACCCACCTAAGGGTTGGCCTATCAATGGGCTCAGGCAGTTTCTTTATTTTAACCAATGAAATCAACAGATTGATATATGACACTCCCACATCACTAAAGCTGTGTTTAGTAGGTCTAAAGTACTGATTGAATTTTCAATCTTTGATACTTCTGCCTCATAATTTGGAGTTTTGGAATATAACATTGTCATAAATCGAGGTATATCTACACACGATTTTCTCTAAAGGAAATACTTCCTTGCTGTTGTATATTGGAAACAACACACAAAGTAAGGCCCTTTCTAAAAAAATGTTTTTATTAGTTTATACACATGAGTGTTTCACCTATATGTATATCCATGCACCATGGTTGTGTGATGCCCATGGGGGCCAGACGGGGAATTGGATGCTTGAGACTAGAGTTACAGATGGTTGTGGATAGCTAAGTGAGGGCTGTCAATCAGACCAGAAGAGGCTGAGAGTGGCTATGGTCAAAGAACATTCTGGTGGAGCACTCAAGATGAGAGTGGACAGTGTCTGGAGGGTCCATTGTGCTAGCCTACATTTAAGGTGGGCTTTATACTATTTGCGCTGTCTCTATGCTGGTTTCCTACACTGGTTAAAAAGTCAGTGCACTTAACCACTGAACCATTTTTTCATCTCCAAGTCCCCCACCCACCTCCCCCACTTTTAAAGAAAGTTGACGTTCAGAGTTAGAATCACTCTATGTCACAAATATTCAAGGTTGAATTTCCAAATTGAATTCCATTGAGAGATCAGGAGGGAAAGGTCTCTGCTTTCATATCTGGAAGCCTTCCCTTCCTGGGAGCGGGGGGGGGTGGGCAGATTTATTGTACTCTAAATATCCCAACACCTTATCCAGGAATTGTAGCAAAGTGGCCCATACTGCAGACATGTCTCTGCATACTCCTAGAGAGAGCAGTGTGGACCTGAAATGGGCAGTCCTCCACAATCTGTGTAGATAAAAAAGGCAGACTGTGTCTCTCAAATCCTGTCCTGTCTTGGGTAATTGCTGGATGGGAAGGACTGTTAGGGGAAAAAGTGGTTCTCTCAGTTTGGATCCCAGATTTGCCTGCTGGGTCAAAAATAAGGTATTAGTGGTACCAGCTGACTCCCCAGTGGAATGATTCCAAAAGCCAGAATCAGAAGCCATGTGGACCATGGGTTTAGATTTACTTATCTGAGACTTTTTCTTAGGTTCTTTTCTGAAAAGAAAATGTAAGGTCTCAATGCGGTCTCTTCTATTTTTCTGCAAGCATTTTCTGGAATGTTAGGCTTTTATTTTGGACAGATGAACCCAGTTAGTAATTGGTCTGGTTGCTCTTTGTCAACTTGACATGAACTGGAATCACTTGGAAAGAGGGAAGCCCAACTGGGGAATTGCAGATTGGCCTGCAAGCAAACCTGGGGGACATTTTCTTGATTAATGATCAATGTGGGAGGGTCAAGCCCAGTGTGGGTGGTGTCAGTTCTAGACAGGTGGTCGTGGGATGTATAAGAGAGCAAGCTGAAATACTGTGAGGAAGAAGGCAGTAAGCAGTGTTCCTGTATGGCAGAGGTTTTCAGCCTTCCGGGTGCTGTGACCCTGCAATACAGTTCCTCATGTAGTGGAGACCCCCAACCCTAAGATTGTCTTTATTGTTACTTCATAACTATAATTTTGCAGCTATTATGAATTGCAATGCAGAATATCTGATCTGTGACCCCTCCCAAAGGTCACATAATTAATTAATTATTAATTAATATAATTTAAACAGTTGTAAGACAAGACCCAAAGCAGAGATAAAACCAACATATTGAAAGACACTGAGGAAATTAAGAGGACTAAAGGAGTTACTGTGTAAACTGAAAATTGAATAAATAATCCTGGGAACTATATTACCAAGACTGACAGAAGAAAGACAAGCGAATATATTCAGTTTCCTAAGTGTAAATTTGACAAGCTTAGTGGGAAACACAATTATCTTGATAAAACATAAAAATTCTCTTTTTAAAAAGCCAGGTTTTGTAGATGTTGCCAAGAGCAGAAGAATTACTTGATATTTTAGTGAGAGCTGAAGAAGCTGAAACAGAAAATGTGGCTACGTTAATTGTTACATTCTTAACAAGAATAACATAACAATGTTGCAGAGATAAAAAGGCGAAAGTGAAAAGTCAAACTAGGCAGCGAGCTCGTCTGCTCTCTAACAGGACAGAGAAATGCCACAGTCATTTTATGCTCATTTTCAAAGTCTGACCACTGATTCTCTCCTGAGCTAACCTGGGGTAACACCAAGGCAAATATGTGGACTTGCTCAGCTAGCAAAACTCAGGCTTCAGGGTCCAGCTGAGTCTGCAGCTTCCTTGGGCTTCTTTGTGGGGAGTTCTTTTTAGATGTGTAATGCCCATGGCTGGGCCCCCACCAGTTATTAGTACATGTCCTTTCCCTCCCTCCCTCCCTCCTTCCCTCCCTCCTTCCCTCTCTCCCTCCCCTCCACTCTTCTCCTTTCAATTCTTCATTCTTTTCCTCCCCGTCCCCTTCCTTCACATCTCTCATCTTTTCTATTTAGTAAAGCAGCAATATATTACTATTCAAATAGATAAGACTAAAATTGGATAGCCAGGTGGTGGTACACCTTTAATCCCAGCACTCCAGAGGCAGAGGAAGGCGTGTCTCCGGGAGTTCAAGGCCAACCTCATCTACAGAGCGCGTTCCAGGACAGCCAAGGCTACACAGAGAAACCCTGTCTTGAAAAACAAAGCAAGAATAAAATTGTGTTTCCAAACTAATACACATTAAGGATAAACTACTCTTTTTCTATTTTTAGAAAAGAAAAAAAGTGGATTTAATTATAAAAGCATTTTCTTCATTGGAGAAAAATAATTTCATTCTTGTCCGAGTCAACTGACATGTCAGTTGGCCAATTCCTTTTTGTTTGTTTGTTTGTTTTCAAGACAGGGTTTCTTTGTGTAGCTTCGGAGCCTGTCCTGGCACTCTCTCTGTAGACCAGGCAGGCCTCGAACTCATAGAGATCTGATGGGCTCTGTCTTCCAAGTGCTGGGATTAAAGGTGTGTGCCACCACCGCCTGGATGACTAATTTCTTTTTATCCGTGGTGCCATGTGAAGGTTTGACTTTCAACACGAGGGAACGGTGAAGCGGGAGAAGGTGAGCAGCTGGTCAGAGCCATGGAGATGAGGGAGACCGCAGGCTGACCATGCCTGCGTGGCTCCTCAGGATCCAAGCCACCCTATAACGCCAACACAACCCAATATTTTCTAGGTTGTTTCTGTGGCTACACATGTTTTATGAGCTTTTACATAAACATATTGTTTAGTTTGGCCCCAGATGGAAGAACCACTGTAGAGAGTTCCTGTGACCTGGGGACTTGGTCCTGACCATCTATCTCCTAGAGGACCTGTACCTTCTCCCCTTCCTAGCCCTCCTCCTGGGAGAGGCTCCTCTGACTACTTGTTCCTGTGTTGGACTTGCTTGGTTGTTTCAAGTTCTTCTTCCATGTCAAAGTGGCATCCTCCATCTCTGTTTCAGCCTGGTGGGCAATGCTGCCCGAGACGAACCTGTTAGGTCTGACCTCTTCAGATTCAGCTGTAGAATCTTCTCTCTGGCTCCTCTGGAAGCATCTCTGTTTAGCAATGCCTCCTCCAGGTCAGTGCTAGGCACCAATAGTTTATTTGCATCTGAAAAATAAAACAATAGCATTGCATTTCGGGGCATATGAAGACAAAAATCAACAGAAGAGACCCAGATAAGTCATTTGTTTTCAAAGTCTATGCCTGTGACAGGACTTCATAGCTCACCAGAGCCTGCCTAAATGTTCACACCCTCTAGTTTATACCCTAAGTTAAGAGTTTGGGGTTACTGAATGATTAAGAGAAGAGGTCAGAAGGTTTAACTCAGGCAGAACAAGTTCAAAGACTTCTCTTCTCCCCAGCTCCTCCCTTTGGTCAGCACAATTGCAAATTTAAGTGTTGACTTTGTCATCTTCCAAGCCTTCGCCTCTTCACAGATGTTTATATTTATAGACCGTTCACCAAAACAACGCGGTTTTGCTTTCTCCCTTCGTGTTAATTCTAGGGTGTCAGAGCACAGCCTATGCAGAGGGGTCAGTCTCTAGACTTGGTAGGGGTGAACAGGAACGTTTTTTAAAAAATGGAGTGCTGTTCCTTTAAATCCCCGCAAGTGAAGTTGGCTTAGGAAGAGCAGAAGCTCGAGGTCCAGCCCCTAGATGAGAGAACAGCTCCAGGCTCTCTATCCTGGGGCTTCACAGGGGACAGTGGTGCCAGCCGGCTCTGACAGGCCCCTGGCAGCATGGCAGTAAAGCTTGGGGCCGTCCTGCTGGTGTTTGGGCTCAGCCTGGTCTGGCCAGCTTCTGCCCACCGGAAGCTCCTGGTGTTTCTTCTGGACGGCTTTCGCTCAGACTACATCAGTGAGGAGGTCCTGGCATCCTTGCCTGGCTTCAGAGAGATTGTGAGCAGGGGAGTCAAAGTGGATTACTTGACTCCGGACTTCCCCAGCCTCTCCTATCCCAATTACTACACTCTAATGACAGGTGAGTACCTACCACGTCCACTTCTAGGAGGGGAGGGCACAGCTGTTCTCTGGCATCAAAGACAGGCAAGAACCTATGGTCGCAGCCAAGGCTTTCCTTTGGCCACAGTTGTGTTTTCCCACAAACGTCCTCCCAAGGAACTGTTTCGAATTGTCTATAAACAGAAGAGATGACCATAACAATAGGTGGAAGTTGGAGATTTTTAAAAGTGGTTATTGTTGCTTGTTTCATAGATTAAAAAAAAAATAACATTGCATTTTCTAAGTTCAGGTGCAGAAGATGGACAGGGCTCTGTGAACCCACACCAAGTCCCTCTGTCCCTTTGCTGATGCCTGGATTCTTGCAGACTGACTTATCAATAGGAAAACTGTGACAACTACACTCAGGCAGGGAACCTTGTTTCTAGACAGCTTGGAAGGGACATTTTAGTTCACGCTCCAGTATTCTCTACTCTCTATTTTTGCCTTTTTGGGCCAGGTAACATGATATAGAGACGAATCATTTTTGTTGTGGAATTAAGATTGCCTACCATCTATGAAATGAGGGACAGGGGAATGGCAAAAAGTAAGCACAACCCCTAATGAGCAGATAGAATTCCAGCTGCTCATCTGGGAAAAGTAGATTTGGCTAAAGATCACCTCCCTCTGTCTAGGATTGCCAGAATGCCAAAGGTGATTCCAGAAAACTGAGCCTCCGCGTGATAAATCCTACAGCCTCTTCCTGCTCCTGCAGCTGGGTTCCCAGCTTTTGTTTTGCTCATCTAACTTTGCAAAACCAGCAAGAGGTGTTCAGAAAGTTTGGGGTTTTCTTTTGCCAACCAGCTATCCAGGGAGGCTAAGCATGCAGTCATGGCGGGACTTCACTACCTGCCCTGAACTCAGGGAGAACTTTGAAATGACATTGCCAAACAAGACCTGAGAACTGATATCTCACTAGATAGCTTTACAAAACTCCAAAGCCAAAGGAGTCTGAACACATGGTACTGGTATCTTTAGCTATTGAAATAATTCCATAAAGTATGGTAACAGAAAGGGGCCGAGCACCCTGGGATTTCTGTCTTGCCCCAGGTGTACACAAACTCACCTTGAGCTGACTCCACAAATAAAAGGGGGTAGATACTTTGGAGAATTAGAAATGGAGATATGGGGGAGAAAAAAAATTAGGCTGCCGCACA
Source organism: Microtus obscurus (assembly GCA_963919715.1). Taxonomy (NCBI): domain Eukaryota; kingdom Metazoa; phylum Chordata; class Mammalia; order Rodentia; family Cricetidae; genus Microtus; species Microtus obscurus. The sequence continues at coordinate 30,559,626 of CAWTZC010000297.1, forward strand.
CAAGCAAGGACTTTGTTTGTTCGCTTGCCCATGGTCGCTCGCTCGCTGGGAAGCAGTCTGCAGGCTTCTGGGCTACACATAGATGTTATTGTATGTCCCAAGCCGATTCTGCGGGGGGAGGGGGGCTTCACACACACTGGCCACCCCCTCTCCACTTGTCTTTGAGCGCCTGCTGGGAGACACAATTCATAAGCTGCCACGTGCAGCTTTTTTTCAATTGCAGTGCAGAATGAACAAAATCCAGTTTATCAAGTCTGACTCCAGTCTGTCAAAAGGGCCTATTGCAAGCCCACACGGACATGCAGCCAGTGATGTGGATGGGTTTTGTTTTCCAGAGTCACATGCCTGACATGGCACAAGGATGAATTTTCATGAAACCTCTGTCAAGCAAACACATACCTTCTTTCCAGGCTCTGGATCTCTAGGGGATATGGGCTAAGTGATCCCATACATGTGCTACAACCTCAGGCTCTGTGTCCCAGTATTCTCAAGAGAGAAAGCTATCCCACGGGGAGAGACTATCGCTCCAAGCACACAAAGATCTCACCCTAATTTTGCCACTAAGGCTAGTCAGAGGAAGAGGCCACACATACCTTCTGTCTATAGATTTTCAGGCAAATACACGATCTGATTGGAAAGTTTGCCCTTCTGTTTGCTTTTAGAGGCGATGCTAGATGTAGCATGGCCAGCCAGACCCGTGTTTATACACAGACGCCTTTGGGCATGATTCATCTTGCACCTGAGGAGTAAACCCATGGTTTCGGGGAAGAATTTTCAGACCATGAAATCCACTTACATCATTCCACTGTCCTGTAGCTGACTGAAGGACACATTTAGACAGTTTTTCCATTTGATGTTGAGAGATTCCATTTGCGCTTAAATAGAATGAAGAATATATCCATTGAGAATTCTATCTAAACATAGGACTTGAGCATTCGAGCATTTTATACGCCAACAGAATTGTGGGGTAGGTCACTTGGTACCAAAAGATAGGCTGTTTGGATTTCTCAGACTTCACAAGAGAAACCATGTTTGCTCCGTTGCATTGGGTTAGTGTACCCTTGATATTTCTAATTTCACATAATGAGGGATAATGGGTTATTGGAAGGAAAACATTGCTGACCTTGGAGTCAGAAGAACTTACTTGGAGCCCTTCCAGGAAGGACTTTGACCATTGTCTTATGCCCTCAGCCTCTGTGTCCTCAGCCGTAGCATAAAATAAGATAAATTGCCATGTCTAGACCCCTCCTGGGTAGGTGCTACTAGGTGCAGATATGGAAATGAGTGGTGTCTGGGAGTCCGAGATGTTAGGACTGCCCCCCCCCCATCTATTGTTTAAATGTGGTGTGTCCCACAAGGCTTGTGTGCTGGAGCTTGGTCCTCAGTGTAGCTATGCTGAGAAGCGCTGTGGAACCTTTCAAGGGTGAAGACTGCCAGGAAGCCCTTAGGTCACTGCAGGGACATGCTCTCGGGAGAGAAATTACTGTAGGTCTCATGGAACCCATGAGTTCTCACAAGATTGACTTAGCATAGACACTTGAGCCTGGTCCTTGAATGTTCTATTGGTTTCTAACATGAGATATGATTTATTTCTTCCACGTGTTCTCTTGCCATGGTGCCAAGTGCCATCAAGACTTCAAGAAAGACCAAATCAAGGGAACTACCCAATCCGGGACTTACAGCCTCCAGGACTGTAAACCAAACAAGCTAATTTTCTTTATAAAGCTCTCAGCCTTGGAGATTTCACGATAGCAACAAAAGCCAGATCAATACAGCCTTCTAGAGAGGCTTTCATATAGACACTAACAAATGGCTGAGACTCCCTAGGGACAGAATTTTCGAGGACAGTCAATGGAATATAAATAAACGAACTTATTTTTAAGAAACTTTAGGGATTCTCCTGCCCCAGCTATCAGGAAGAAGCCACTGTGCGGATCATCACCCCCACCAAGGCTTTTCCCACAGGACATTTGTAAACAAAATTCTGATAGTGATTAAGATCAATCAATTGATTGCTATAATCACAGAGTTTTCACCAAGGAGGTTTACACTGCGCTTGAGGGAAAGAGCCGCTCAGAGACTAGATACCTACTAATACTGTAAAATATACCACGATGTGTTGTGAGTTCCAAGACTTTAATGCCAGTGCTAAGGAGGCAGAGGCAGGTGGAGCTCTATGAGTTCGAAGCAGAATAAGTTCCAAGACAGCCAGGGTTACACAGAGAAACCATGTCTCAAAAGTGGGGGTGGGGGGGGGAGCGGGAGAAAGAGGAGAAGGGTGAGGGAAGGAAGAGCGAGGAGGGGGAGAATTAGGGGGAAGAGGAGGAGAATGAGGAAGAAGAAGAGACACCTGGTGTATGGCGTGTGTAGAGAAAAGGCAAGATTATGACAAAGTTCAGAGAGAAACTTTAGGAGAAACCAAGTCTGGCATCTTTTTATGCGTGAACCGCTAGCTCCCAAACTGTGAATGAGTTTCTACTGTTTAAGGCACTCAACCTGAGGTATTTTGCTATGGTATTCTACTTAGGTGTGAGCTTGTCAGGGGGAGGGGTGGGGAAAGCTGGACTGATTCAGACAGAAAGGATCCAGAAGTAGTTTCCTGACCTGCTGTAAGGGACAGAGTGGAGAATTTCCTTCTAATCATAGGTGCACGAAGACATGTTTTTGTTGCGACTGAGCCATGTAGCCCAGGTTAGCTCTGAGCTCCTGATCTTCCTTGCTATTGGAATCACAGATATGTACCTCTCTGCCTGGCTATGAGAAAGCAGAGAAGCTTAGATCTGAACGAGAGAACAGACAGAAGTATGGCTTCCATTGCTGTATCTGCCTTTTTCCTTAATCTTTCTGAAGTTCAGTGTGCGTGGATCAAGTTAAAGTTAGTTAAAATGCAGCCACAGTTTAAATGTGGCTAGAGCACATTCTGTTTAAGTTTGTTTTACTGGGGAGCTTTCTGGAGAATGAGAGTTTATTTGGCAGGCAATTTCACATTTGACTTGGTAATTTCCCATAGAATTAATATTGGAAAGGAGAGTGATCTGTTCAGTCCAGGTCATGGGTTAGAGAAAATGCTATTCAGAGTGACATAACATTGCTTCACTAAGGCCAATGGAACACTTGTTTGTAAGTTCTTGAAACTCCTGGCTAAGAAGTTGAAGTGTCCCAGACATCCCCCTCGGTAGCTGGTAAGCCAGTCTAGAAGCCAATCTAGAATTTTAGCTTCATTTAAAAACTAATGCCAGGATGTGAAAATGTGCTTGACGTGATCATCTCTGCCCTGAAAAGCGGCAAATAAGAAGCCAGGGAGGGGTGGGGCTGAGTGGTGTCCCGGAGGACCTCAGAATCTTAGCAGGAGAGCCCGAGTCATGGAGCTTTCTAAGTCCTTTGTGGGAATGAAAGCAAAAACCAGGTGAACTGCCCCAATTAGTCTCTGTGCCAGTGTGCTTCCGACCACACTCCCAGAAATCGCGTGCGATATAAATTATTGCCAGATATCAAGGACGCGGCATTCTAGGAGTAGCGAACGGCATGACGAGACATGCTTCCCTACAATTTTAAGAAAATCCCTGATGTAGATTAAAACCAAACTTGGACCAAAGGGACACAATCAATGTAGGAAGTACTCAAGCAATTCCATTTTGAGAAAAGCATACATTCACAGGCTTTTGCAGAATTCAGGCCGTTGTGGGGCTAGGGCACAAGGTTCATGAACCTCTACTCACCCATAGCACCAGGGAGAATGAGACAACATCCTTGGCTCCTCTCCGCCCCAGACCTCAGCATTGACACAAGACCGTGAACCCCAGATGTTAAGCTTCTCAGATTTAAACATCTCCACTATTAAGTGCTCTGTACTTGGGCACCCTTTGACTCCTGTCCCTTACTCTCACACCAGCCCCTTAAACTCCTGTTTTCATTAGCACCGTCCTAGAGATCCAGGCTCCGTTCTTTACTTCAAGGCTCTTACCTAAGACCAGCATTTGGCATACCTACCGCTCCCCGTTGTTGATGATTTATCTGGTGCCAGCACATCCCCCTCTGCTTTCTCTACTTCCTCTTTGTTTACCCCTTCTCCTGGCTCTTCCTCATCTTCCTGATCTTTCTCTCTCACAGCCCAAGTGTGCTGCACTTTCAGGGCACATTCCCAGCCTGTGTTTCTTCCACCTCCGTTGCCAGTGCCCAGTGGAAACCACCTCCGTGGTCACCTAGAACCGCTTCCCTGTTCTGGCTCTTCTGCCTCCTGTGACCTATAGTCACATGACAGAACCAGAGAGTCTTTGGGAAACATCCATCTGTCCATGTCACTTTTCAGTCAAGACTTTCAGGAGATTCCATGGTCCCTCCAAGTAAAAGCCCTTACAGAAGTGGTCCTAGCCTGCTCCTGTTTTACCTTCCCTAGGCTGGTTCATATTTGTCGTTTCGGTACCCTGCTAAACCAGGTGTATTCTCATGTCAGGATCCATTGAACTGCCTACTTCTTCCTGCACTCACAAAGTCCCAAGACTATTCCTCTGCCTTTTCTGACTTCTTCTTCAAAGCCCTGGTAGCAGATGCATCATTCCCAGCCATCTGAAGTAGAATAACTGACCCCTCCTCCATCACTCTCGATCCTTTATCTTCCATTCCACCAGAGCACCAATGTACTTATTTCTATCTTCCCAAATAAAATTTGCTACAGTGAAGAAGCACTATCGCAGTGACTCAGACATTCAGAACCCCAGAGTCCATGCTCCTAATAAGGAGAAAAACCTAAACTCATGATCATATGAAAGCAATCGAGAGCCGTGTAGGTTGCACAGTTATGTCTAGCTATAGATCTCAAAATGTATCTTTCAGTTTTGATTGTAAGGTTGGAGGTACCAGAAGGCCAGAGGGAGAATTTCCTGGTAGAAGGGGTTGTGCCAAAGGAAGGGATCAAAGAGAATGTGATATGGGTAGGAAATTTAACCATAATGTCAGTAGTTACCACAGCCCAAAGGAGAATCTAGTTGTAGTTAAGATTCCTAAAGCCAAGGAGGGAGATGGAACAGCAAGACACAGAACAAGGCAAAAAATCTGGAACCAATGCAGAGAACTGGAAAAGAAGAAGGAAGGGCTTATTTTGGTATAGTCTTGGCGGTCAGATTTAGGGATGCAGCTGGTTACTTCAGAAGTCTTTGGGGCTATTTTTGTATTCTTGGGATCCAATCCTTACTACTGTTGTGGCCAATCTGTGCATTCTAGGATCATGAAAAGGTCCTTAGATACTCATAAACATGAGATAATGACTCGAGATGACCTGTATCCACTGTGACATTCATGAGTTAAAATCTACCCTAATACCCTGGAATGTGGCCCATAGGAGAGAAGGTCCCTACATAGGTAATTCAAATAAATAAATAAATAAATTAGAACAAGCCCTAATCTAATATCATTTATGCCTATGCATAAAGAGAAGATTGGAACCCAGACAGGTCTAAGAGGAAGACCTGTGAGACCACACAGAGGAGAAAACCATCTCAAGCCTCACAGGGAAGCCTCTGAGGAATGAACCCTCTTGAACTTGGGTCTTGAACTTGAGAAACAAAGCTCTTCTGTGTAAGCTACCCCATTACGACCTTGTAAATGAACCACATAAGACTGACACTTGGTTGACTCTGGAGGAATTACAGGGTTTCAGACAGGTTGTATCCATTTCCCGTCCTACTTTGCGAGAGTTTCTGGAAATTTCTGCCCAGGAATTAAGACACTGGTAGTTATTTAAGTTTCCCAGGACTTCCATAAAACAATTCTGAATAAGGCAGCTTACATCAGCTGGTGTTTATCCTCTCGCAGCCTTTGTGGCCAGGAGTCTAAAATTAAAGTGGCAGTAAGGCTATGTTCTCTCTGAAGGTCTAGGGTAAATTTGGCACAGGCCTTCCTCTTAGCTTCTATTATTGCCAATCATTCTCGGTGTTGTTTGCTCCTAAGAGTTCTGCCTCTGCTGTTGCATGACATTCTCCCTGTTTGTGTCTGCCTCTCTGGAACGGGAAACTCCTCTGATGATATCACAATAACTTTGCAAAGTTTAAAAGGCTGTGATGCTCTGGTTGTCCTCTCGGGATTATTTAGAATCATCTGGGAAGAGAATCTCAGTGAGATATCGTCTATATTGAGTTGACCTATGGGCATGTCTATGGGAGGTTGAGGTTGTCTTGATTCCTAACACCAGCCGAGGTGGGAAGACCCAGCCTACTGTGGGCGACACCACTCCTTAGGCAGTAGATCTTGGGCTGTACAAAAGAAGAAAAATTGACCTGAGTATAAGCAAGCAAGCAAGCAAGCATGTGCACATTAATTTTTCTCACGTCTTAAGTGAGATGTGACTTGAGCAGCTATGTGAGTCCCTGCCTTGACCTCCTCACAATGATAGACAGTGACCTGGAGTTGCAAGCTGAAATTAACCCTTTCTCCCCTGAGTTGCTTTTGTCAGGGTGTTTCATCCCAGCAACGGAAATGAAACTAGGACAAAGACCACATCTGTAGGGACTGGGGACTAGAACATGTGCTTTTGAAGGATACCCTGTAATACTTGCTATAGTGGGAAGACTGAGGGATTTGCTACAAAAATGCAACTTGTCTTTGTTACTGTTCTATCCCTGTGAAGAGAAGCCATGAAAAAGGCAACTCTTATTTATTATTTTTTTAAAAAATATTTAATTGGTGACTTACTTCTAATTTTAGAGGGTTACCCCGTTATTGTCGTGGCAGGGAGCATGACATCATGGAAGCCAGCATGGTGCTGGAAAGTAACCGAGAGCTTTACATTCTGGCCACAGGCAGCAGGAAGAGAGAGAGAGACAGAGACAGAGAGAGTCTGGACCTGGCATGGACTTTTGAGACCTCAAAAGTGATGCACCTTCTCCAACAAGTCCACACATTTTAATCCTTTCCAAACAGTTCACCAACCGGGGAATACGCAAGAAAATATATGAGCCTAGGGAGCCATTCTCATTCAAACCTCCACACAATTTAATCTGATTTGCCATATTTTGACTTTTAGAATTTGCTCAGCCGTGGGTTTTAATGTCTCTTGTTCTTTTGCCTGCTTCATTAGCAGTAGGATGGACAAAGTAAAAATTAGCCAATAAGTTTACTGTGAAGACAGAATGAGAGAGAGAGTGTGTGTGTTAAATTACCATGGTGACAGCTGTACACATTTACAAGCTATCAGTAAGGTCAGTCTAAGTTACGCTTCAGTAACAAGCAAATCCAAACAGTACCAGAGACATGATTCATTATTTTTCAGTCTGATGGAGGTGGGTCTTGTATCTTATCTGTTGATTTCATTGGTTAAAATAAAGAAACTGCCTGAGCCCATTGATAGGCCAGCCCTTAGGTGGGTGGAGTAGACAGAAGAGGATTCTGGGAAAGAGAAGCTGAGTCAAGGAGTCGCCATGATGTTCCCACTGCAGAGAGATGCAGGCTAGAATCTCCCCGGTAAGCACACCATGGGGTCGATATGTAAGAGCTAGCCAATAAGGGGCTGGAACTAATGGGCCAGGCAGTGATTAAATCAATACAGTTGATTGATTTAATCACCACCCCTATTTCAACATCAGTCACGAACAGAACTTATGGAATTAACTCTGCTTCAGCTTTCCTATGCATTGGGAGTGGTACAACCAACACGGAATAAAAATGTCTTCTAGAAGAGACAAGATGCTTGCATGAAAGAGAAAATAGTGGAATAATGCAGTGTGTTTGAAATTTCTGCTCGGAGGTGGCGCAGATTACAGAGGCTCACATTTCAATGACTGACGTAAATCACAATGCCAAGCTTGGTGCCAATAGTGAGCTACACAATCCTCCCGTAAGGAGGGCCAGGGATTATTTTTAACTTTAATGCAATGTGCCGCAAATACATTGAAAATGATATAGCTACAGTGAGAAACTTGTAGAGCTTTTTGCACTTAACAAGCTTAGATGAGAAGGGGATTTCAAAGACACCTAGCATGTCGAAGATTGATTTATTAGTGAAATAATAAAAGAACAGGCTCTTCAGTTATTGTCCTATTGTTGAGAAGAGACACCTCAACCAAGACAACTCTTATAAGAGAAAAGCATTTCATTGGTGACTTCCTTACAGTTTTAGAGGGTTAAATCATCATGGTGGGGAGCAGTCAGTCATGTACTGGAGAGCTTTACATCCCAATCCATAGGCGGTGGGAAGGGAGGAGGAAGAGAAGGAGAGAAGAAGGAGGAACGGAGGGACAGGGAGGGACTGACTGACTGATTGGCAATTACTGATCCTATCCTAGTTCCACTGACTGGGCACCTAGCATAAACACTCAAGTCTATGGGGACTATTCTCACTGAAACCACCACGGACCAAAACAATATCCTAAAGCTGAAAACAGAATAACTCAATTGAACAATGTGCAGACAGGCGCCTGGACCTGGTTAGAAGTGGGTTTCCTTGGGAGCTACAAGGATCTTGACCATTTTCACAGAGAAGCCAGGTGTAGAATTAAATATTACAAGATAAGCCAAAAGGCTTTTAAGTAGGAAATTAAATTTAAGTTAGATAATTAAAGAAAAACGCCAATAAAGAGTTGGGCAAAATGAGGGCCATGACTTAGACCAAAAGAAGCAAATCTGAAGAAGGCAAGAAGAGAGGTTAAACACACCTGGCGTTTAGGTGTGGACTAGCAGGATACAGAGAGAGGAATTTGTAATTTTTTTTTTTTTTTTTTTGGTTTTTCGAGACAGGGTTTCTCTGTGGTTTTGGAGCCTGTCCTGGAACTAGCTCTTGTAGACCAGGCTGGTCTCGAACTCACAAAGATCCGCCTGCCTCTGCCTCCTGTGTGCTGGGATTAAAGGCGTGCGCCACCACCGCCAGGCTGTAAATTTATTTTAAATTTGCATACAGCACATGTGACTAGTGGAAGACTTAGAAAACCCAAGGGAGGATAATAGAGTGAGTGAGTCCACCCCTCTTCCCCCCACAAGCTTTAAACATCCATTCTTTGCGAAGGGGTAGACTTGAGTTGGAAGGAGTTACTGACCAACTGAAGGACAGGTGTGAAAGAATTAAAGAAAAGGGGGCTTGAGTAGCTTCCAAGGCCGAGACGTGTTCTCCCTACTTTCCACACATCTGAGAGAGAAGAATTCTCACAAATGTACATCCAACACCTAAGAACCTCTCCCCGCCCCCCCCCCCCCCCATCCAGAGTAAGACCACAGTCTCTATAAGAGCCCCGGGGAAGCCTCTGGATGCACACTGGGTAACCGAAGTGTGGAGCAACAGAAGCCTTAAAGAGCTCTCGCCAACTCATGCCTTGAAGAGGAAAAAGCGTGTTCGACGTGTTTACAAGAAATAATGTCTCCTGGCGCATCGTTATTTAAGCTCCCATCAATGACCTCTCCACACTGAAGTGCCACTTCTCAAAAAGCATGTTTCTCTTGGCCTCCACGGAGCCAAGAGGGAGCTCTTGCTGTAAACCCGCTCCCTGCAGGAGGGAGTGGTGGGGTGGGAGTGAAGCCTTAAAACGTGGTGAAAGATTTTGATTACAGTAACAGCAGGGCTACTTACCCCCCCAGAAGATTCCTCCAAATGGAGCCCTGGTGGTCTACAAACCATAGCAGATCCAGCCCTGGTCTTGTTTGCTCTTGCTCAGTTTTGATTGATTGGGACCACATGCCTTTTCCTAGGGCTTTTGGGAGTTTAGTTAGACTGTTCTGTTTTCAGGACCCACTTCATCCTGAAATTCTGTGCCCCAAAAATGGGTAAAGCAGACTTGAAATTAATTGGGGGGGGAGGACACCCAACTCAGCAAGTTAACGTTTCTTTTACCTACCCGTGTTTCTTGTTTCAGAGTCTCCTTGGGTGAATAGGGCCATTGTCTCCACAGTCTCAATGGGCAGGAAGCTGGGGCAGGGCTGAGGCTCAGGTCCCATACATTTGACTCTTGCTGGACACTTTTCTTAATTGTAATCAACACATATCTTCAGCCCTTTTGAAAACAAGGAGAGACGTTCCAATGGTCAGGTCTTGGAGTGATTTGTCAGTAAACATTGAGAAAAAGAGCAACACATGCTTGAATTACAAATGGACTTGTGGTTTGGAATCCTTTGGATATCTTGGTCTGGAAAGAAGAAACTCCCCATTGGGTGTCTTTGAGAGGAAGTGCCTCTGGTGTCTTTGGAAGGATCAGTAGTCATGAGAATGCATACAAGCAAGAATATACACAATCTATGTGCCTTGGGTTGTAAATGGGCTGGACCAGGTCACCTTCAGCCATGAGTAGCCTTGAACACTCAACACAGCATGCCTGGTTAGAGTGACCCATATGGGGCAAGTCGGTAGACCAGAGAGGGTTCAGGAATAGGAGTTTGAAGCCAAGTCTCTTTTTCCGATCTTGCCACAGTTAGCTGGGATTTGGATAAGCCACTTTCTCTCGCTAGTCCTGCGTCTGAAGGAATTGTCAGCTATGCGTTAGTGACTGCCAGGTGTGTTCTAAAGGTGTCGTGGATGTCAGAAGTCTAGTGGCGAAGCTCCCCGAAGAGTCTTAAGAGTTACAGAGTGAGCCTGGGGTGTGGGTGTGCTGGCTAGTCTTAGGTCAACTCTGCACTGCCTGGAGTCCTTTGGGAAGAGGAAATCTCAACTGAGAAAATACCTATACAGATTAGCCTGTGTACAAGCCTGTAGGGCATTTTCTTGATTAATGACTGAAGTGGGTAGTCCCACCCCAAGCAGGTTGTCCTGGGTTCTGTCTGAAAACAGTCTGAGCAAACCCTGTAGAGTGAAGTCAACACACATCTTTCCTCATGGCTTCTATATCAGCTCCCGCTTCCAGGTTCCTGCCCTGACTTTCCGCAATGACGTGGAACCATAAGCAGAAATAAACTCTCCTGCCCACGTTGCTTTTGGCCATGGTGTAGTTATCACTGCAATATAAATCCTAACTAAGACAGGGGGGTGCCAATCCAGGACATTTTGCAATCTTCGTTATGATTGCAACAATTTCACTTTGACCTACTTGGTGCATTCAGAGAAAGCTATTTGCAGTATCTCTGCGGCGCTGATGGTCCACGACAAGGATTCTGGGCTGAGACAATGAGGCAGCTGCTTGAAGTCCCTGTATCTTTGGGTGTAGTGATTGAAACACCCCCAGAGTTTGCGGAAGGGGCTTCTGGGGCTTGTTCTCTTCTTCCAGATACTGTGCACAAACCAAACAAATACAGTCTCTGGCTCCATGGCATGTCTGGCTTTCTGTGAGAAAACATCTGTGTGTTTAAACTTGGCTTTCACAGCAGAACCTGAGAAAACATTCCGCTTTAATGCCTGAAGGCAAAAATCTTAAACAAAGGTCGATGTTTTGGAGAAAACCTCAACTACTGTATTCTTCAATCACTCACTAGTCTTTGCCAAAAAGTGAATATAACTGTTAGAATTTGCTCCTAGGTTCTCAATTTTATTCCACTTGCATACATGCATATGTATTCTTATGTAACATTGATACCATTATGATTATGACTGCCACATAGTTTTGCAGTTGCCTTTAAGAGCAATATGTGTAAATCTTCTAATTTTGTTATTTTTTCAAGTTTTTTGACTGTTCCAAGTTTTCATATGAGTTTAGAATGAGCTTGTTAGTTTATTGCCCCCCCCCAAAAAAAGAAAAAGAAAAACCATGCCAATCAGAATTCTAATAGGAGTTGTATTGAGTTTGTATCAGTTGGGAGGGTATCTTAAATCTACTGGTCCATGAACATGGAACGTCTCTCCATTTCTTTAAAGTTTCCAGCAACAATACTCTGGGGTTTTCATTCTATTAGTCTTGCATTTTCTGCATTAAAAATGCCCATAAATTTTACTCTTTGGATGTTGTGCATGGAATTAGTTTCATAATTCCATTTCTCAGTATACAGAACACAAGGGATCTAGTGCAGACACTGTGTCCTGCTACCTTCATGGATTTTTCAATTCATTCAAATATTCGTATAGATTCCTTAGCATTTTTGCACATGAGAACATGTTTTCTATCAATAAAAACAGGGAGTTCTTCCTCTCTTGTCTTGGTCCTCGTAGGCATCCGGGAAGTTACACGGGATCCTGATGGAGGATAAAGCAGCTCTAGAGAAGACACATGGCTTATGTGATATCTGTAGGCAGGGAGCGAGTGCATCAGAGTCGGCACAGAGGACACCACCACCCCTCTGACGCTTTGCATTTTTACCACGCCATTTCCCGTGGGTCAGTCATTCTTAGAAGACAATGGACAGGCTGTGTCCTCTGATTGTCTTCCTATTTTGCAAGCAGGGTATAGGATTTCCAGACCATGTACCACACTGTGCTGGTGAGGCCAAGTGTCTTGAAGGCTCTGTTTCACAAAGCTCACAGTGCCAGGACGACTTGACTGACCCTTCACTGCCCTTGGTGGAATTTACTGCCCAACACTTGCTTATGCCTTTGACATGTTTAATATTTGAATTCCTTGCTGCTAAGGGTCCCTCACCAAAGGCTAGAACTGGGACAATGTAACAATTCTTATAAAAGTTGATGTTAATAAGAATAAGATTTTTGGTGGTTCCCTAGAATTAGCTATGCAAGAAATTGGGTCTTCTATAGAACCTATTGCTTTTTTTCCCACTTATTTTTTATTATAAATTTTTTAATTTATTTTACATACCAACCACAATTTCCCCTCTCTCCTTTCTTCCTGTCCCCCCAACTCCTTTCTACAGCGCCCCCATCTGTTCCTCAGAAAGGGACTAAACCTGTCACATCAAGTTGAAGCAGGACCAGTCTCCTCCCCACTACATCAAGGCTGAGCAAGCTATCCCACTCTAGGGATTGGGTTTCAAAAAGTCAGTTCATGCGCAGGGGACAGATTCTGATCCCACTGCTAGGGGCCCCACAAACAGACCAAGCTACACCACTGTCACCCACATGCAGAGGGCCTAGGTCAGTCCCATGCAGGCTCCCCAGTTGTCGGTCTATTGTTTGTGAACTCCCACGAGCTCTGGTCAGCTGTCTCTCTGGGTCCCCATCATGATCTTGACCCCCCCCATATGATTCCTCCTCCCTCTCTTCGGCTGAATTCACAAGGTTTGGCCCAGTGCTTGACTGTGGATCTCTGCATGAGTGTCCATCAGTTCCTCGATGGGAGTTCTATAATGACAATTAGGGTAGTCACCAATCTTATTACAGGAGAAGACTAGTAAAGACACCCTCTCCACTATCGCTGGGGTCATCCTTGTGGATTCCTGGGTGTTTCCCCCAGCATGAAAGAACCTATTAAGTAAGCATGAAACATAGAATTTGGAAAAAAAAAATCATTAAAGAAGAAAAACTTAGGGAAATTTTCGAAGCTTGCAAACTATAACTGAATCACTAGGCTTTCATGTTTTGCCTCAGAAACACGGAACTAATCTGGACAAGAACAGATTTTGATTACAAAATGAATGCTAAACCTTCCTTCCTGCTTTCAAGGACAGGGTTTGCAGGGCAATTCTGCCCTCAGCATCTTTCCCCCAGACAGCGATCTTGTAGCTGCCTTGTGCACATGGCATCTGCCTGTCCACACAGTATGAGCATCTCTGCCTGTCCAAGCTTCCTCCAGACGGAGCAACCTCCTGGCTCCCTACATTCTAAACCCCCCTTTGTGGGTCTCAATGGACAATGTGAACAATAAGTGTGCCTGGCGTTGAGAATAAAAGGGAGGATTCAACCGCACACACTCAGCTACTCATTCCAAATGGCCAAGGCAGCACAATTGTGAAAAATGGTCGAAACAGGCCTCTTTTGATAGCCCACATCTGGGACACTGACCCAGACCACCAATAGGCAGCTTTAGGCTGGTTACTTCTTGTACTTGATCTTGGGGACATGGGAGGGCACAGGATCTCAGTCAGGGCAGTGTGGAAGTCATTCCACTTCCCACTCTGCCTGCCTCATGCTCTCTGATACTTTGTAGAAACTCAAAAAAATAAATAAAGTTTCTTTGCTTAAAAGCCACATCTATTCATTTAGTGTGTGTGTGTGTGTGTGTGTATTTAGATTAGGACTCACTTCTCTTTCATTATGTGGGTCCTGGGGATTGAACTCAGGCCACCAGGCTGTGTGTGTGTGTGTGTGTGTGTGTGTGTGTGATTAGGACTCCCTTCTCCCCTTTCATTGCGTGGGTCCTGGGGGTTGAACCCAGGCCACCAGGCTTGTTGCAAATCCCTTTTCCAGCTGCAGTTTGTCAGTCCCTTCTTTGCTTTCATTTTAAAGTCATTTGGAACTGCGTTACTCCCAAACAGTTTCTTTTTCAGCTGTTCTTTTCCTCACACACTAGGGGAAAGAAAGGTCTTGTTACCTATCCACTAAGGTGATCATGTCAGCTGAAGGAAAGTCCAAAGGAATGTGGCAAAAGGCCACCTCACCAGTGTGTCATTCTCTTTGCCTTCTCCCCAGCGCCAGCCCACACTCAACCCCGGATGCATTCTGAGATCTTAAAGCAGGAATCGATGTAATTCAGTGTTTTGCTAACTCTTTCAAATGTCATAAGCAGCAAGGCTTGGAAGCCCCACAGTTTACCTTTATAGAAGATTCTGGATTGGTGAGTGGCCCCGCGCTCCAAAGCTTTCAACGAACTCTTCCATTTCACCCAAGAGGTTTTTCACTTCAGGGAGTTTAAGCCACCTGAAACCCAGAGTCTGGAAAAGCCCGCAGAACTAGCAGTTCCCCAGGGGACGCGGTGTGAGGTAGACCTGTACTCTGTTAGCTCAGCTCCTATTTCCAGGTGGTTCGTGGTCAACAGGAGAATATGAAATTTTTAATAAACGTAAAATGAAAAGCCAGTACTTCTGCCAAAACAAGATTGCCTAGTGTTTTCCTTAGCCATATTTTATAATCTCTCAGTTGACTGCCAAATCCAGCGACTTAGCCCCTCTTACCCCCCTCTACCCACCTCCACATGTAATCTAGGGCTTCAAAGGGGTTGCTTCTTTGCCCCCTGAGGAAGTTCTTGTGACAAGAGCCATGATGGGGTAGAAGCAAGAGGCACAGACTCTTGTCTGGGCTATGGAGCTATGCAAATTTTTCTTTCTAAAATATGGTCACTTTGGATGCATGTTTGTTTCCTAAGCCAATGGGGGCTGGGGGGTGGAGTCCAAGGAGAACATTCAAAGGCTACTGCCAAGGTCTTTTTTGTTTTGGTCCTTTCGGGTCCATTTCCTTCTAGAAATTTGTGACTTTTGCTCATGTCAATAAAAGGTTACTTTTCAACCCTGTGAACATACCCTCTTCACATCTGTCACTACAGTGAGCACTGAGCAGGAACCTCAGCAAATAAATCCCCATGGCTGAACATTTACTTTTCAAGACATAAATTTAGTTTGAGTGCCCCTTCTTCTATTTAAAATGCAAGTTATTATTTAAGAAAAGAGGGGGAAGAGTTCTGGCTTACGTTAGGATTTGTGGGGTTAGAAACATAGGCCAAATTTTTCTATTTAAAATCATGTCCTTCATTATCCGTTTCCCTGGGGAACAAAGTTGAATCCTGTTTTGGGAAATATCAAATGATCTCCGCTATCGCCAACCCCAGTTCACGGTAGAATTACCCCCACTTAGAGCCATGCTTGTGCGGCAAGGGCCGAGATGGAAGGGTCCCTTGGTGCAAACACAAGGAACAATTCGTCGTATCCACCCCGGTCTACTTTCCTACAGCACAGATGTGCAGTTCCCAGTCCCAGCTCAACCCGAGACCATGTGATCACAAATGGGAAGTTAAGGAAATTAAGCTTTGAAAGAGTGAAAAATACATTTGCTTACGTACAGTACTCACTCATGGGTCTGTCATTTTGCCCCCTAAAATCTTTCGTTTCTATTCAGTTTGAAGTGGCCGTGTCTACAAGGCCAGGGTCTGACCTCGGCATGGCAAAGAGAGCGTCTTCATCACAGAGAGACACAAGTAAAAGGCAAATTTTTGCTTTGTTCATGGGACTAGGAGATGAGTGTTTAGCTTCACAGTTGTGGACTTCTGGAATCTTTATTTTAAAACGCTCTTCCACCTATGAACTTACCGATGTAGTTTTCTAAATCTTTTCTCATGAGAACTACTTTTTCTTCAAACTAAATTGTTCCTCAATTTTCAAGCATCTGGGGCAATTAGAATCAGTTTTCCTTCTGTATTTTTGGTTTGTTTTCATTAAAATGACTTACTGTTTGTGTGCGTGTGTGTATGTGCGCATGCGCAAGTGCATGTACGTATACACCACATCCTGCCAAATACTCTGTGAAATCAGTTTTCCTCTTTACGTAGGTTCCAGGGACTGACTTCAGTTCCCCAGGCTCCTACAGCAAGCATCTTTACCCACTAAGCCATCTTGCTGGCCCTTAGTTGGGTGTTTGGAGACAAGGTCTCACTCTGTGGCCTTGACTGGGCTCCAACTCCTGGCGATGCCTTTGATATGCACCACTACACCCCATGTGGCAACTCTTTTCCCGTGCAGCTTCTTCTAAACTCGCTCTACCTCTTCCGTGAGATGAGCCCCTGTCGGGCCGCAGTGGTTATTCCCAATAACGTCAGTCTAAAGACTGGCAGGAGAGGTACAAGTTCAGGGTGACAGCTTCCAACCCGTGCTACCTTAGGCACACTGCTGCTGGCCTGGTTCCTAGAACTTGAAATAAATCTGAGGGTGAAGGGAGTATGTGGAAATAGTAGAGAAATTACCTTCCTAGCCTAAAACGCAAGCCTGGGACAATATTTGATTTAACTAAGTAGAATTAGGCTGATATTTTAAGAAAATGTTTGCTTTCTACGTCTTGAAATTTATCCCACAGAAGCCATCCTGAGAAAATATTTTCTTAAGGAAACACCATTAGGAAAAGCTTAAGACGCAACGTCAACCCAGACCTGGCTTCCAGAATTGAAACATAAATACAGGAATAAAAGTGAAAGACCAGTGGATTTGTTCTTTTTTACATTCTTTCCTGAGATGATGTTCTGTGAGTCTGGGCTCCTTTAAAGGCAGAATAAATGATCTGTAATGAGAAACTCCTGCTCTTATAAATGACTGATTCTAGCAGCCAATAACCGATTTTTATTTAAGAGTGCAAGGCTCCATGGGAGTGGGGGGATACAAAGTCTTGCTCAGCTTTGAATTCCAGCTTCTGGACATGTCCTAGCCAGTTCATTCATTCATTCATTCATTCATTTATTCATTCATTCATTCGCCAGTATCTTCAGAGTGGTTTCTATACCTACATAATGGGTGGTCACCATTCCTTTATTCAAAAAGTATCTATTACTTTTTACAGATCAAGAGATCTATTCTTCTAGGCCCTGTGTATGTGCATCTAGCAAGCAGGACTAAGTGTCTAGTTTCAAGGAACTTCTAATCTTATCAAATGCTCAAGACAGGAATTGTAATATCAAGTGGTAATCAAATCTGTGGGAAAAGTTAGAAGTGGGCCTTGACAGCAGGAGTGAGCAGAGATAGCCTTTGCCACGGCTGCTGTAGAGACGCCTTGATGAGATGAATTTGTGAACTCAGATTTGCGGGAAGGAAGAGAGCTGACCACGCAGCTATCTGGAGTCGAAGCGTCACAAAGAGGGAACAGGAAAAGCAACTGGTATGAGACAGGCACACCCCTGGGACAGTGAAGGACAGCCAAGAGCCTAGCAGCTACAGCAAAAAAGAATGCTGGGAAGACTGGGAGGTGAGATCTGAGGGGGTAGCAAGTACGGTGGCTATGACAACATGCTGCCCAGAACTCCTGCTGCGGGAGGAAGACTTGCTCGCCAGTCATTGCTGATGTCCCCAGATCCGTCACGCTAATCCTGAAGACTCATGTCCACCAGACTGAACATGACCAGCCACTGAGCAAAGCAAGCATCTAGTTCTGACCAGTTCCTCTGAAAGGTGACCACCTTCAGGATACCCTGGCTGACATTCCCTTAGAGTTGCAAGGGCCCTTTTACCCACCACCCTCCCTTCTTTGTCTCTTCTTCACAGATTTTACATCTTGCCCCATGAGAGGCTGTTCTTGTCCACTCTCGCGTCTCCCTTTATCTGTCCTCTATGATTCTTTTAGGGCTCTGTGTCCTGGTGTCTGTTTCTCAAAGGCCTTGACCTGAGGAGAGGTCACAGCAGGTCACAGCGGACTTTGAGTCTTATTGAGTAAAAAGAATACCATGGGAAGATTCTAAGTAGAGCAGCAGAGTGGTAAAAAAAAATATATATTAGGAAGGTATTATGGGAGACTAACCATGAAAAACTCTACCTGTGACCCAGCAATTCTATCTGTCCCCACCCCCATCCGCTGAGTCCCTTTAGTGCTGCCTGGGTGTCTACAGATGTGAGACCATCTGCTGGAGCATCGTTAGCCTCTCGTCGACCAAATCCCTGAAGAAAATCGACGGTTCTGGTTCCTCCCCCAGCACCCATCAATCACCAGTATTTCCTCAGACACAGGAGGGACTTCATGAGCCCTGCCTCTATGCATGCTGGGACTGCATCCGGCACTTTCTACATCAACATTCCTACCATGTCTGCCGATGGTGGAAAGTATCTATACTCGTGGTATTCCAGTTTAGCCTGCTCCATTAATTCTGCAACAGCTGGCAGCTAAGGGTGGCGGTAGGAGACAGGGTCTCTCTGTGGAGCCCAGAGTAGCCTCAAAGTCACAGTCTTCCTGTCCCTGCCTCCTAAGTGCTGGGATTTCTAGGCATGTCCCACCACACCCTCAATGGCTGGCAATGTAAAATACACACACTTCTATGTTGTCAGTGTCTCCTACACAATCATGTACTGTCAGCCTGAGCATCTGGTTTCCTACTAATAGGAGGCGTAAATGCAAGAACCATATATGTCATGCTTTCGTTTCCGATGCCACTTGTTATAAAGTACCCCAACAAAAAGTGACTTAGGGAAACTCCAAGCTGTAGTTGATCGTGTCAAAAAAGGTCTGGGACCTGAAAACAGGCAATCACAGTACATCCGAAGGCAGGAACAGAAGCAGATGCATGCATGTGTGTGACCAGCTCATGTTCTCTACTTTTTGTAGAGTTCAAGTCCTAAATGCAGAAGATGGTACCGCCCACAATGGGTCAGCCCCCACTGTGCATCAGGACCTCTCTCACCACCATGCCCTCAGGGCAACCTGATCTAGAGACTCCCTCAGAGGGTCTGTCTTTTCCGGGGCGGTTCTGCATCAGTGTGACAGGTAGAATTAACTGGCGCACAGAACACATATGTATGTGTGCAGGAACATATGTGTAACTGGAAACATCATATTGGGGAAGTAAACCAGACTCAGAAAGATAGATGCTGTGTGCTTTCTCTCATATGTGGATCCTACATTTTAATTTTTATGTATTATTTAATTTTTATGTATGTGGGGGGTAGAGGTCATGACACTACAAGAGGACCATGGGAGGAAGAGAGAACCAGATGAGGAAGGACTGGTAGAATGTGTGTGATGGGAGGAGCAGGGGATTTTGTGGGGCAAAAGAAGCCCAGCAAGGTGGGGTATTTACAGTTTTCTCTTAATTTTGATGTTTTGTAGGCCTGTGATAATGTCCCTTATGACTTCTTCAGTCACCTTGAAAGCGTTTCAGTCAACTCTGTAGATTATCTACTCCCCATCTTGAGTACCAGATCTTGAGTAACTGAGAGTACTCAAGATATCTACACCATTCCCCCCAGCTCGGTGGCCCGGCCCTGTTGGTTCCCCGAAGTGCTCTGATCCTTGACAAAGTCCTTCCCCCTTCCAGATCAGTGTGGAGTAAATTCTGCTTGTGTGGCCCCATGGAGAGGCCGGACGTCACGCCACTCAAAAGCCCTGTTTCCATGTCAGAATGGCCTCTGTTCTCCTAAAGATTTGAACAGACTTCTCCACTTCTCTGAGCTTCTTTCTGCTCACCGATTCTAAAGGAACATAAGAGTCATGCTTACTGCAAGAGGGTTAGTGGGAAAATTATATAAATAATTCTGAGTGTCTTACTCACATGTATGTCTCCAAACCATGTATGTGACTTGTGTCTAGGGAAGTCAGAAGAGGGTGTAAGATCCCCTGGAACTGAAGTTATGGGTGGTTGTGAGTCACCATGTAGACGCTAGGAACTGAGCCCAGGTCCTCCGGAAGAACAGCTAGAATTCTTCAGCACTGACCCTCCTCTCCAGTGCCTGCTCTTCCAATCCCAGTCCCTTTTCTTGTGTGGCACAGCTTCCTTCTATGTTTAGTGGTGAGGGTGCAGAACACCTCTGTTGTGAGAGAGACTCCTACTCCTCAAAGTCCCCAGTGGAAAGCACACCCCAAGCTTCCTCATCATCGTTAGACTTCTCATTTAGAGACTGCCCTAGTTTCTAGACCACCTGTTGACAGCTTGTAGGCTTGCAGTCTAATAGGATTTTGTTTCTTCCTGTGCTTCCCTCTGGAACTGCAGGTGCAAATGAAACTTTTCCACCACTTAACATAGGCTCCGTGGAGGAATAGGAGGAAGAGAGCAGGAAAGGTCTGAGTTCTCCCCTTATGAAAATAATAGCTGCTATTAAGTCCGTGACCATTACATGGTCATTTGCATGAGTTGTCCCCAATCCTAAAAGGAACAATAGCGTGTCTTATGCTGTGCACAGCGCCCCCGTGTCTGTGCTCTGTGCGTTAGACCCCAGTTCGTGAGCTTCGGGAAAGGGAGCTGGAGGTTAAAATACACAAACGCGCACAGACAGAGAGACAGCGACACGGGAGGTTAAACTACACAAACACACACAGACAGAGAGACAGTGACATGGTTCATCCTTGAATTCCCCAAGAATGCCCCCTTTATTGTGTTCAGGGGCAGATTATATAGAGATAGCCGCGCCCCAACCAAACCCACCAGAAACCACTCTTCTGCCATCAGGAACTCCTGAAGGTCTCCTGCTCAGAGCAGCTGTAGGCACTCAGATCAGGGGATTACAAGAAATTCAAGATCTGGGGTCTCACTGTTCCCAACAGGGGTGGGCAGAATCCACACAGAAGTCAACCTCTTCTCCTTCTCAGTGTTCACTCTTGGTCCAAGTCATATGCCTGACCGGGTCTCCCTGTTTTTACCCTAGCCCCTTCTCCATCCACCTCCTACCTTCCAGGGTACTGGACGGTCAGGCAGCTGCTTCTGCCTTTACTGCTGCGAGGAATGAACCATCCTGGGATCCCCAGGGAAGGCAGATAACTGAGTATGGATGAATACGGAGCGTCATCCTAAAGATGGCAAGTGTTAAGATAGAGCCGAGAGCTGAATTTCTCTTGTGTCTAAGAGAAAAAGGTCCAGGAAAAAGACAATGTCCTGGCCAAGCCTCTACCTTCCCAAGAACTCCCAGGCAGCATCTTTCATGAAGGAGAATCCTCAGATACATCCCATTATACACAGAATAAAGCCACATTGTAAATGGAGGCTGCTTGTTCATTTCCCGGCCGCCCAGACCTGAATAGTCATACAGAAACTATATTGGTTACAACACTGTTTGGCTTATTAACTCAGGCTTCTTATTAACTAATGCTTATATTCTAAATTAACCCATTTCTCTTTGTCTGTGCACCACCATGAGGCTGTTCCCAGGCATTTGTCTCCTTGGGCAGCTAAATGGCACCTCCGTGACTCTGCCTACCCTCTCTCTCTATCCCTTCCAGCCTAGCTATATTCTGCCCTGCCATAGGCTAAAGCAGCTTTATTCATTAACCAATAAAAGCAACACATATACAGAAGGCCATCCTATATCACCACATCCATGATGGCTCTGCACGCAGTCAGCCCTGCTTTGGACCTTCTCACACACTTCCCTGGCTTCCTTCCCCTGCCTGACTCCCCTTCTTGTCCTTCAAGGCACCCAGCCTTCTTTTCTCCAAGAACATTTTTTTTGCCTTATTTGATTTCCTTCGCAGCATCCCCACGAGTAAGCGTTCCAACACTGCCACTTGAGTGTGATCCCCCATCTTTTAAGACAACTTCTCAGACATCTGAAGCAGTGCACCTCAGCAGAAACACTTAATTTCTCTGCTCTGTTATCTTCACGACACTTTCTGAATTTGTCTTTCAGAATTTGACTAGTTTACATCTTGTTAACTGTTTTCTCGGCAGCTTGCTGGTCTCTCTTGCTTCCTCCTTCACCTCAGAACCTCAAAATGTACCTAATACCTGGGTTTTAGCAAAAAATAAAATAAAATAATGAGAGCCTATGATGATAGCTGTCTGTGTCTATTCAGATAGATGTCTGAATTTGACATTTTCAAAAGAATAAGAAAAGCTGTACACGGTTGGGTCAGATGATGTTAAGGAGAGTGGTCCGTCTTGTTGAGTATAGCCAGGTTTGACTCCTTCAGTATGAAGACAGGCACAGACATGCTCACGATAATATCCAGAATTTGCTTTAAAAAGTATTCCGCCTTGTGGAGAAAGACATGTGAAGCCAGAGCAGAATGGTACTACAGTGACCGTATCGATGGGGCTGAAGAGAAACCAGTGACCCAAGAGGAGCAATGAACATGGGGAAAGCGAGAAGAAACGCATTTTAGAGAAGATAAAATCCAACGAAGAATTCAAAGTCCTGGGGAAGAGCGTGAAGCCCAGTGATGCCTGGGGTGGTGGCGGATTGAGGGAATGGGGACACAGAAAGATGACAGAGTCAAAACCAGTAAAATCCCAACGCTATCCTACATGGCCTCCAGGAGCTGGGTCAGTATTCTCGACATGTATAGTATAGTCCTGAGCAGACCAAACAACGCCATGGCTCTTGAGGACTGATCAAGACAGGCAATGAAAAGACTGTCTACCAGGCTGGCAGGGCTCAGCAGACCAAAGAGAGGGGTGGAGATTTTTTTACAACCAGTAGAGGGCAGTGTCAGGTCATGCATTTCTCAACTCTTAGGCAGTCGCTTTCTCAGCTATGCTGAGCCTTTGGTTAGTAGCTGAGTCTGGTCCGCATCTGCTTTCAATACCTCAAGCTTCCCTGGTCTGTCCACAGTCAAACATGGATAGCAACGCCTCTTTATCTTCAGGGAAACTGGGAAGTAAATACCATGTTAAAAGCACACTGCTGCCCATCACCCCTCCTAGGTACCATTTAAAAGTACACCAGGCTCTGTAAAGCAGCCCTTTAACGGGGATATAGACACCAGTGTACACTTCCTAATCCAAGGTTCTGTTACCCCAGGCATCTGCTAACCATCATTTAACCTTGCTAAGAAGGCATGATGATATCCATTTCTCAAATAAGCAATTGGTGCTGAGGGTGTAGGTCAGTGGTAGAATCATTGCTTGTGCAAGGTCCCGGGTTCCTCAGAACTTAAACAGAAAGAAAAGAAAAGCCCTCTCGGATGGGAAAACCTAAGACCAGTGAAACGTAACAGGGATGGGATTCTACTTCGGTCTATTGGCTTCTAAAAATTTTGTGAGGTCACGGGCTAGTCACAGGCCCCGAATTCCTGTTCTCAGATTTCCTAGTGCTGCCTTGGAAAACATCAACATCAAAAACCACCACCACCACCACCACCACCCACTCTCTCTCTCTTTGTCTCTCTCTCTTTGTCTCTCTCTCTTTGTCTCTCTCTCTCTCTCTCTCTCTCTCTCTCTCTCTCACACACACACACACACACACACACACACACACACACACACACATACACACACATTGTCCCCTTTCAGTGGTATGGAGCCCTTGAACTGAAATTATCAATGCAACAAAAAGACACTTCTCACACCTGCCAAAGTGCTGAATTGCTCACTGAGGTTTATCTTTCAACCCTCAGGCAAATTATCTTTCAGCACAGCACCCAGGAAACACAGCACACCCATATTATTAAGCAGGCCCTCTATCTACTCCAAGCACATCTGTTTCTAATCTGATCACTGCTGATCACTAACTGAGACATCTCAGCCATGGCTGTCATGGGCTATGATGCTGACAGTAGCCACAGGGATGCTGTGAACTCCTGACTACACAGAAAGAGGCTAGTCTGGTACTGTGGGAGTCTCTGGCCTGAGGCTGTGAGCCCAGCTAGGCCAGTATTTTATTGTCTTCACAAAATCTAGCATCAACAAAGAAATTAATTGCACTGACAAAATGAGATTTCTATTGGCCCATGAGATGGCTCAGTGGCTGAGAGTGTCTGCTGCCAAGCCCGTGACTTGAGTTCAGTCCCTGGAACTCAAGCGGTGGAAGGAGAGAACTGACTCCAGCAAGTTGGCCTCTGACTGCCAAATGTGTACCATGGCACTCATACACACACATACACACACACATGCACGTACGCACGCATGTAAGTATACACACAAACGCACACCCGCACGCACGCATGCATGTAAGTATATACACACATGCACACATGCATGCACACATAAAATAATGCTTCAGTGAACTTTCTTTAAAAATATGTAAGGTACAACAATCTGGGTCATAATTAAAGTCCTGTATGCTTTTATTTATAAGAATATCAGAGGCCAGATCATCCAGAGACTTGCTTTGAAGCCGCCAAGGCCAGGTTCCCTGCTGCAGCCTTCCGGATGAAAGAACAATGAAATCAGCTCAAATCGGGGGCGGGAGATGGAGGGGGCGTGGAGATAGGCTGCTTTTCCCTTTAGAGTGCTGAAAACCCTCAGAGTTCACAAGAAACTGGTCAGTGTCTTTCCCAAATCATGCGAAATAGCTAGCCAAGACTGAGCACTCTTTCGGCTGCACCTACATGCAAGTTAGCAAAGGAAACAATAATCAGTCTCACAGGGTTATGGTAGAATGCGCCAACAACTATGGAGACACTAGTCGACAACAATTTTTATGTCCCCTAAAGTCCTCGCCTCCAAGGGGATGGTATTAGTAGGTAGAGACTTTGGGGGTGAAGAGGTGAGGAAGGCAAAGCCTTCAGATACGATGAAGGCTCTGATGAAGAAGAGAGACCCTCCTGGTCCTTTCTTCTCTGTGAGGAAACCCAGAGTCTGCTACCTTCCATCTTGGATTTCTCAGCCTCCGTAGCTGTGAGAAATGGCATTTCTGCTGTTTAATAGACAACAAACAAGACTTTTCTTTCACTTGCTTTTCTCTATAAAAGGGGAGAGGGCTTGACTGATTGGTTGGCTCACAATACTTGATTGAAGTCATTGTTAGTTCACACCCCTGAAAGAGCGGGTTTTAGTTTATCCATGGCCAGCACTGAGGGTTACTCGGGTGACGATTTGGAATCTGATCATCCTCTTTAGGGATCACTCATGGACCAATTAAAAGCTTGACTGGAGAACGTGGCTTGGATCCAAGACCTAACTCTGCCTTGTTCTTCACTAATTAAATCCCCCGTCCTTACTACTGACTCCTGCCCTAGGCTAGACAGCTGAAGAATTCCCCAGAACTCGGGGTCTCTTGTCTTGAGGAAGAAAGGGAATGGAAGGGGAGTTGGGTCCCAACTCCTGAAGCCAGGCAGTATCAGAGGGACCGGAGTCTGGTGTCTGTGAGTCCCAAGTCACCATCTCCATAAATCTGAGGAAACTGATGGCCCTGGGGAAAAGAGAGTTGTGGAGCCCATCAGAGAGGAAACTGGAACTGTTGCCACAGGGGAGGGCAGTGGTGGGGCTTCAGTATTGGCTGAGTTCCGTCTATGGATGGAGAGGTGATCAAAATGAGAACTATCTTTCCTTCCAGACCCCTTACTTTTTTTTTTTGGCTTGGTTTGTTGTTATTGTTGCTGTTGTTTTGAAACATGGTTTCTCTGGGTAGCTTTGGAGCGTGTCCTGGAACTCACTCTGTAGCCCAGGCTGGCCTTGAACTCACTCACAGAGCTGCCTGCCTCTACCTCCTGAGTGCTGGGATTAAAGGTCTGTGCCACCACCACCTGGCAAAAAAAATCCTTTTTCTCTTGTAATGCACTCAGCCACTTTCTGAGTTTGCACAGAAATCGCAGTGGATTTTATTGGCTGGAAACTTGTTTATTTATTTATGGTTATTTTTCTCTCACCCAATACATCTCTACTACAGTTTCTCTTCCCTCTACCCCTACATTACTGCCCCCCCCCCCAGATATTCTGTTTCTTTTTAGAAAAGAGCAGGCCTCCAGGGCTATTGACCTAACAGGGCATAATGATATAATAAGATTAGGCAGAAACCCTCATATCAAAGCTGGGTGAGGCAACCCAGTAGGAAGAAAGGGGTCCCAAGGACAGGCAAAAGAGTCAGACATCCTCACTCCCACTGTCAGGAGTCCCACAGGTAACGCTAACAATCATAACATATATGTAGATGACCTAGTGCTTACCCATATAGACTCCATGTTTGCCACTTAGTCTCTATGAACCCTACTTAGTGATTCTGTGGGCTGTGTTCTCCTGGTGTCCCTGACCTCTCCTCTCCAGTTCCTACAATCCCCCCAGACTTCTTTCAGTCTGCCCATCCCCGGGCTGAGGCGTGAACCCAAGACTTTATCACTGAGCTACATCTCCAGGACTCCATTGAGCTTCGATAAAAACAAACTTTCCAAAGTTCAAAGCAGAAGTCCAAAACTTTCAGTTTTCTCCCTGTGCAAGAAAACAATTCGTTTTATCCGATATTTTCACTGCCAGGGAATTGCTCGATGCAACTAGACCTACAGTATCATAAAACATTGCTTCCCCCACCGCCTTTTGTCTGGTGACCTCAAAACTACGGGCGTGAATGTCTCCAGTGAAAAATCTCCTTTAACATTTTGGGTGGTTTTTTTTTTTTTTTTTTTTTTTTTGCAGTCCTCACACTTCACACTCTAATCAAAGCCTGCTATCTCCTGCTATCTTGGACTTGCAAAACGTGTGACTTTCTCTAATCCTGACCCCGTCTGGCACCCACATCAGTAGTCACTTTTAAAGAAGTGCCAACCGTGAGCTTCCTATTTCAACTTAATCTTGCATGTTCGATGTGAAACTGCCTTTACCACACTGCACCCTAAGTTAAGAAAAACAGGATCTACTTCCCAGCAGGGTGATGTGCAAAGCAAATTTCAATTTGGAAGTTGAGTGCTTGGAGCCATGCGTGTTTCATTCTTTTACATGTCTTGGCTGGGAGGAAGTTATTTGAAAAGTTCACTAACCTAAACAGAGTCTCACTTAATCCTTAGCCTCCCAAAGGCTCAAGGATATGTGCTACGAGGGCTCTAATGTGTAGAGATCTGACTGATGTCACATATCCTTAAGCTGCTTGGCTCGGAACGGGATATATAAAGATATTTCTTGGCGCCATGTCAGTTGAAGGGAATATGTATATGACCAGTGTCTAAAACGCATTAACCTGAGACCCCGGATTTCGGAACTTTGGGAGCCTGTCTCTGCACAGCTGGACTCTTTCCAGAGGGAGAGGAAATCTGAGATCATGGTCTCCTTTGTCTGCCAGCATCCCACACTTAAGAGGTACTTACAAGGCTGCTGTGGGGGGCGGGATACTTGGTTGTGGGAGATGACAGTCCGTCTGGTATTCTGGAGGTCTGCGCATCTCCATGTGAATAGCTTGGTGTCTGAGACAAGTGCTGTACAAAGGGGCCAAAGCCTGGTATACAGGGCTGGGCATAGGTTTTGGTGCTGGCCAGCATGTGGATGTTGAGCGAGAGATTCATCTTTACCCCAACACTGTCTCCTCACTAGCTGTGTTGTCTCAACCCCAACACTCAGCCTTCAGTTTTCCCACCTGCAAATCAAATGTCAGAACTATCTCTATGTCTGAGAGCTATGCTGGACAAGCAAAAAGTATCTAACGGGACACATTCAAAGTGGCCAAGGACTGGTCATTGCGACTCTTTTCAAACTACCCAGCAAACACCTGTCAAGCCCCATTTCCCACTCCATCCCTCTCCCGCACCCCACCTTTGCTCTTTTTATAAACTTCACACCAACAGCATCTCACTCCAGCCTCTGATCCTGAGATGCCCCAGGGAAATGACTTGTCTTGCGGACTCCACAGCCAGTCCTCACACTCTAGCCTGGTTTGTTCTCTTGAATTCATCCATGGCTTGAGGGTGGCAGTTTCACAGAATACCTAAAAGTAGCCCCAAAAACCATCCCACTCTGTGCTCAAAGACCTTCAGTGGGGGCCTGTCACAATCCCAGACAGGATTGAACCTTATATATAATATGCTACTTCCTGCATACAAACTATAAGAAAATATGGTTTATAAACTAGGCACAGGAAGAGGCTAACAAATATAACTAGTAAGAAAGAGCAACTGTCCCAATCTGCTGTAGTAAAAGTTCTGTTGTTGAGCTCGCTCGTGCTGGCTCCTGTGCTCCGTCTCGCTCCATCTCTCGCCCTTTCTTACGGCTGTACTCATGGTTCCACGGATCTGTAGGGAGCTGTTCTGAGTTTGCACGGTACTAATGGTGCCACGGATCTCCAGGAAGCAGTTCTGAGTTTGCGCTGGGGCGTATGATGAACTCTCACACCCACACGTTCCCTCCCACTGGTGACCTGAAACATCCCTTCCTTCAGTGTTTCCTTGCTGTATATACTACCTTCTTGTTAGTTACTTCATAGCCATGTTATCCATCTACTTCCTCAGTGTCAGGGTACTTGTGTTCCAGTAACCCCTAGAATGGTGTGTGTACCATGTGAAAGCTGTAGAATTCTGCACTGGTAGTAAAATGGAATTTGGTGCAGGGCTAGAAAGTCTCTGGTGATGCCATGGCACCAGAACCCATTAAGTAAGACTTTACATAATTGCTGGAAAATATTGAGAACTGTGCTATAGAAAGTTTCTCCTAAATGCTTTGAATAAATGTTCCAGATAGCCAAGCCATAGCCCGGCTCTGTGGAAAACACAGGGCGGAGAGAACTCAAGCTCCGCAGATGTGTAAAAATAGATATGGGTCAGGCAGGAATATGGAGATGAGCTCTCCGTAGGCTGTGAAGCTGGTACACTGTGTTTTGTTTTGTTCTGTTTTCTCAGCTACTTCTTTCACCGCCGGCAATAAAATCGCAAGAATGAGTTGCAAGAGAGAGAGAGAGAGGCTAGGTAAAAAAAAAATTCTGCTGGAGTCAGGGCTCAGGCTGCTCCAAGCGCCCACTCCCAGGCAGGCTGTGCTCATGGGAGCACAGGCAGCTGAGCTGCGGGAGAAGAAAGGGCAGATGGGTTAAGAGCATCCAGCCACCTGCCGTTCAGTCTTTGAACAACAAGGGTAGTCCACCAAAAAACAAAACAAAACGAAACAAAAACAAACAAACAAAAAAAACAACGTCGGAATGTGCGTCTGAGGTAATTCTTTGTGAAATGGCTAACGGTCACCCAGAAAGGCTTTCGGAGTCTCTCTCTCTCTCTCTCTCTCTCTCTCTCTCTCTCTCTCTCTCTCTCTCTCTTCCTTCTTTATATTTATGGTTGTGAGCCTAGCCTTTAACGGCTGAGCCATCTCTCCAGCCCTCTCTCTTCCTTCTTTCCTCCCTGTTTCCCCCTTTCCAATCCAGACCCAACAGCTTTACCATGTACAGAAGCCTCTCCTAATTTTTCAGCTAGACAGTAGAGAGCGAAGACAGGTCGGAGGGTTTTGACTCCGGATTCTGCGCACTGGGGACGGAGGTTAAGGAAGCGGGCACTGCCCTGTGACCTGGAATTCGGCGGTTGTTTAAAGTACTTTAGAAGTTACTTTTGATCGTTTCCTGCTTCTTGGCACTGAACATCTGTAAACTGCCTTCAGAGTGACTGTTATCATGGCTGCCTTACAGAGCCGTGAGCAAACATCCTCAAAAAGATGGAGGTGTCTGACTTCATTGTTTTAAAGAAAAAGTCATAGCGCTTTTGCTGGTGGGGGCGGGGTGTGTGTGTGTGGGCAGCTCCTTAATGTGTTTCAACTTTCCTGAACTGAAAATTTTGAATCAAGAAGAAAGATGTCTCTTCTCAGCAACAGGGACGTTGCTGATGGTCACAGTTCTGAAGGGAAGTTGCAGTCTGGCCCCCTTCCTGGCTTTCTGGGTCCCTGGAAGCCGGCCTCATTTCCTCAAAGACCTTCTGCTAGGTATTAAATTAAAAACCACTGAAGGCGGAGACCAGGCTTCACATTTGATCATCTATGCTTATATACAGTAGATAGTAGATAGGAGTGTGTGTGTGTGTGTGTGTGCATGTGTGTGTTCAATTAGTGTGAGTTTAAACCTCCATGGGGAGTCAACTAAGCTTGGCATAGTTGAGGAAGGACCAAGTCCCTCACCCCTGCATTTAGGCTGAGCGAGGTATTCCACCATAGAGAATGGTTTCCAAAAAGCCAGTTCATGCACCAGGGATAAATCCTGGTCCCACTGCCAAGGGACTCACAAGCAAACCAGGCCACACAATTGTCACCCACATTAAGTTCCATCCTGTGCAGGCTCCCCAGCTGTCAGTCCAGAGTCTGGGAGCTCCCAATAGTTCAGGTCTGCTGGCTCTGTGGGTTTCCCCATCAGGATCATGACGCCACCCTCTTGCTCATAAAATTCCTCCTCTCTCTCTTCAACTGGACTCCAGGAGCTTTACCTAGGCTGATTCAGGAACCCTCTCCACTATTGCTAGGAGTCTTAGCTGGATGCTCAGTCATACCTCAAGGACATGTGTTCAACTAGGTTCATAGCGGCATTATTCATAATAGCCAGAACCTGGAAACAACCTAGATGCCCCTCAACCAAAGAATGGATAAAGAAAATGTGGTACATTTGCACAATCAAGTACTACTCAGCGGTTAAAAAACAATGACATCACGAAATTTGCAGGCAAATGGATGGAACTAGAACAAAAAGAACATACTGAGTGAGGTAACCCAGATCCAAAAAGACAAACATGGTATGTATTCACTCATAAGGGATATTAGATGTAAAGCAAAGAATAACCAGGCTGCACTCCACAGCCTCAGAGAAGCTAGGTAAGAAGGAGGACCCTAAGAGGGACATGCAGGGATCTCCCTGGGAAGGGGAAATACATGAGATCTCCTGGGTAAACCGGGAGGAAGGAGGGGAGGGAATGGGGGTGGGGGGGTGGCTGAGTTGGGGGGAGGGGCGGAGAGGAGCGGCTCATTATGGGGTTAGGGAGAATCCTGGTGCTAGGGCCTTACATTTAAAGTATGGTTTGTGGAATGTCTGTCTTTCTATGATGAGAGACAAGGCTTCCCCTTTTTGTAAATTTTAGCATTTAGCTTTTCAAAATTGTACTTGGTAGTTCCTCTTTGTTTTTGTTTTTAAATCGAGTCGGGCAAGGGGCGGGGAGGCTAGAAGAAACAACAAGAGCAAGCAAACAGAAAACACCGCTCTGATTGCGCTTGCTTGTGGAGCTTGTTCAAGTGTGTTTCGTCCTGGTGCCTAACAACACTCGCTCAGATTGCAGCGATTTCTGGTGCCCTTGCCAATGTTTGTGTTATTTTTAACTTTAAAGATGGAACAGATTGCTCTAAAATAAATAATTTAATCTAATGTTTCAAAGAGTCCCAGTACTTGCGACTTTCACTTCTGGCTTCTCTGGGGTGGAGCTCTGTCCATCACAGCCAGCCTGTGTTTTGGTACCTCACTCCATGTGGAGGGTGTTTTCTTGCTTTCTTTTCTTTTCTTTTTTTTTTCAACTGGAGTCTGTTTTGCACTATTAATCCCAAATGTTATCAGGTGGGTCATAGTTTATCACTGAAGCAATACCTCATCTTTTCCAAGAAAGGAGAGAATCATGTTCCTAGCAGCTCAATCCCCAATCTTGTGGGAGGAGAACTGAAGGGATGCTGAACTATCCCTAGGGTGAGAAGCTAAGCCACCTGTCGCCAGAATCCACTCTTCCCAGGCTGATGCATATGTAGACCTCAGGCTATGAATAGATAGATATATGTGCGCGTGCGTGCATGCATGCATGAGTGTGTGCGTGAGTGTGTGTGTGTGTGCACACCACTCACACAGAAGCCAGAAGACCAGAGATCAGAGGATAACTTGAATCAGTTCTTTCCTTCCACTGTGTAGGTTCTGGGAATCGAACTCAGGTTGTCAAGCTTGGTGGCAAGCTCTTTTGCATAATAAACCATCTCACCAGCCCCCTCAATGTAACTTAAAACAGACTGGCTGGAAAGGCCCAGCTTCGAGCAAAGCGATCCTATCCTCAATCAGCTTGTGGATGTCTGCTTTATTTTTGAGACAGGGTCTCATTACACCTCTCTGGCTGGTCTGGAACCTGGAATGTAGAACTGGCCGGCCTCTAACCCGTTGGTGGCTCTTTCGTTTGTCCTCGTGGCACCGTCTATGAAAAAGAGTCTCGGTAGTGACAACAGAAAGGGACAAGTTGTGGTACTTTCTCTCTTTCCTAAGTGAGGATGAAAAGTCCCTGCAGTCGGATTGAGCAAAGATTTAAAGCAAAGAATGCAGTGACCCCCATGCCTCCTCCTGTCCGCAGGCCGCCATTGTGAGGTCCACCAGATGACCGGGAACTACATGTGGGATCCCAGTACCAACAAATCCTTCGACATCGGGGTCAACCGAGACAGCCTGATGCCCCTCTGGTGGAATGGGTCAGAACCCCTGTGGATCACGCTGATGAAGGCCAGGAGGAAGGTCTACATGTATTACTGGCCAGGTGAGTGTGCTGGCCTCCAGACCCCTCCCCTCTCCCAAACCGCAAGCACCATGGAGGAGTCTGCCCAGGAGAACAAGGCAGAGTCCTTCAAAGACCACGCCCTGGTTGAAAGGCAGGAGTTTTACTTAAGAACTCTGTTCCTGGGGCACGTTAAAATTTTTAAAATTAACTTTAATTTTTCTTAAAGGTATATATTTCATATTGAATGAATTCCCTCCCTATCCCTCCCTGCTGTTACCCCCTCCCACCCCTTTACCCCTCCTCTCTCACACTAATCCCCTTTGTTCACCTAGTTCACTCCTACTGTTATTTACTGGTATACACACGTGATTTCATGTGACTATAGAAACCAGGGACCACAAAGGAGAGAAAGCACATGTTCTTTGTCTCTCTGAGGTTGGCTTACGTTGTCTCCTGTTGCGTCCGTTTGACCAGAAATGATAGAAAAGTCAGCCTGAGTATAATTGCTGCCATTGCTGCACGCCGAGGCTGTACGACCTAGACTGGTTCTCTAACTCAGCTGCTGGGAATCATGCTGCAGGGACCCGACATGCAAGAGTTTCTGCAGTAAGACTTAGAGGCCTTTGAATGACCACTCAGTGAAGCAGTTCTGTCATACGGCAGCTCTAGTTCAAGCTTGTGGAGAAGCCCCCATGCTTATTTCCGTGGGGGGCTGGACTAGCTTACCAACAAGGCACAAGGGTTCCTTCTATCCACATCCGTGCTAGCATTGCGGCTGTTGTTTTCTTAGCGACTGCTATTCTGACTGGGATATGATGGAATCTGTGTATTTTTTATTGATATTTCTGTGATAGCCAATGAGGCTGATATTTTTTCATGTATTTGTGTTTCTTCTTTTGTGAGCTGTCCATTTCACAACCCCGTTTATTAGCTGGCTTGCTTACTTTCTTGTTGCTTTATTTGTTTGAGTTCTTTGTGTATTCTGGATAGTGATCCTCTTCCAGCTGCACACTGTCTATGGGCAGGCCTTAAAGACCCCATTCCTGAGCTCTGTGACATGAACAGCTACAATGCCGTTCCCTGCTCCCCTGGCTCAGGTGTCACGTGCTCGAATTTCATGTGCAGCATTTTCGTATGGAAGAGAAATCATTTTTGGTTTGTTCGTTGACTTTTACAAAGGAGTGGAGTACCCTTTCTATACACTTTTTAGAAGGAATGTTTTGTTTGTTCTTTGAGAAGTTCATCCGATAGATTTTGAATTTCTATGCCCTTTCAACTTCCCTCACAGCACTGGGAATGATGAACAAAGCCCTCACAACTGCTTGGTAAGGAGTTACAGGACGCCTCTCACGGTGGACTCCTTTGTACATCTAGATGACTGGTGTACAAAAGCAAAACTCTTTTATTGTAATGAAGTTAAGTAATGCTACAACCTGTCTTGGCTCCTGTGAAAGCCAGTGGATACTGTCAGCCTGTCCATTGGATATCTTTCATTAAGAATGAGGAGATTTGGCTGGGCAGTGGTAGCGCAGGCCTTTAATCTTAGCGCTTGGAAGGCAGAGGCAGGCAGATCTCTGTGAGTTCAAGGCCAGCCTGGTCTACAAGAGCTAGTTCCAGAACAGGCTCCAAAGCTACAGAGAAAACCTGTCTTGAAAACAAACAAACAAAAGGAAAAAGAATGGGGAGATTTAGGAGGAGCCAAAGGCATTTCCACCAACTGGAAGACCTGAATTCAATCTTCAGAACCCACATGTTGGAAGGAGAGAACAGACTCCGGTGAGTTGTCTACACACACACACACACACACACACACACACACACACACACACACACATACACACACACTAAATACAGGTAAAACCATGAGGGAATTCAATATTGACAAACTTGGGTTCATTCTGTCCTCAGGTGATATGCAATGTGCCTTTTCTGGGCACATGGCTATGGCACTTCCCTCGAATGCGATAATACTGACACTTATCCTTGTGAAGTCAGTTATTGGTAAAAGCCTAGAAGAAACGAAGGAATAAATGAACAGTAGCCTGGTGGGAGGCAGAGAAAAACAATAGAGATCTCACTGGCTTGGGCTGTGGGGGAGGGAGGGAAGGAACAGCTGAGGGAATTGCGAAAGCCCAGGGGATTATGGGAGAGCGAGGCTGACAGGTGTGGGGGAGAGCGGAGGGAAGAGTGAGCCATCCAAAGCCGAACCGCAGATGGCCTGCACTGAGGGTGTGGGCTTTGTACAGGAGTTCGGAGGATGCTGTCTGGAGGTGGCCACGTGGAGAGCTGCTCAGGGTTCTCTGCAGATCTCAAAGGATCCCAGGACATAGACAGTTGGAGCCTGCAGAAGGCAGCCCCACTGCCAAGCTGTGCAGGAACCCTGGTCACAAAGCAGGGACAAGCATCCACAGGTAGGCTCGCAAAGGCCAACACATACAGTATTAAGCCCAACTTAGCGAGAAGAACTAACTGGCTTATTTTACCAACAGGGATAAGTTCAGAGTGGCACAAGGGATTTTGTGCATCAACCATCAGTCACCTAGACTGATGAGATGCTTTGGGTCAGGGGGAGGAGAATCAGTTGTTTGACATCACAGTGACCAAATATATCTGACAGAAATTCCATAAGAGAACAAGGGTTTATTTATTTTCACTTCTGGTTTTAAAGATGGATGTCTACAGTCACTTGGCATTGTGCACTTGAATAGAACATTGTGGTTCATGGAGCCTGTGACAGAGAACAACCATTTACATCACAGTGAACCAGGGACAGACGGCAAGACTGGACTTCGAGACCAGACATAACTGTCAAAGGCCTACTCCTAGTGACCTACTGCTGTCGACTAGGTCCTATCTCCTAAGGGTTCCTCAGCATCTCCAAATAGCGCCATGGGAACAAAAATTAAAAGCGTGAATCTATGGGGAACACTGTGGCTCAACCCATAACATACAAGTTTAGGGGTATGCCTTTATCTGAAATAGAGACCCAACTGGGGCCATGAATTTGGATGCTAGACTGAGGAAGTGCAGGCCAATCTTGACTTGGGTAAGGGTCCAGTTCTGATTTAAGCCCATAATGGCAAGGTTGGAAACAGAAAGAAGACTTTGCTGCACATTGAGGTTACTTTTAGAAACATTATTACCAATGAAGGCAAGAGATTGCATGCACAGGCACAGGAGGATATGACAGCTGCCTGGTCACCAGACTAAGGATCACCAAGATGAATACTGACACAAGACAGCGTAGCCACCTTTCATGGTATTTTAAGGTTTTGAAAAGCACCATCTGTATTGTTGGCATCCCCCTCCCTTGCCACACACACACCAACATCCACGTGCCTTGTTTGCACGCAGCTCTGCCAATGGTGTTAGGTATAGCCATAGAAGGTGGGAGGAAAACCGAAGAGGAGCAGTGATTATATTCCAAAGCTCCTACTGTGGTCCTACAGAGCATTGTTTTGTTTCATCCGAGAGAATCTTAATTTATGAACAATCGCTGAATATATGATGAATCTCAAAGGCAATATTCCTGTACGATATCTTACTGCTCCCCCAGAGCAGCTCTCTATGGATAAGAAGGAGCCCTGGTTCAGCAGCTAACAGACATAGTAAAACTGCCTGGTTAGCAGTGACAGAGCTCACAATGAGAAGAGAAGAGGCTAAAACGAGGCTTCCTCAGTGACCTACATGGAAGTTAGCCAAAGATCCGGACTAAAGTCTTCACATTAATTAGATGAAAAGTATGTTGTTTCTTACTCTGTCTAGTCCTTCACAACTGAATGCCTTACGGAGGTTTTTCTGAGTGTAGGCTGCCTAGTCCAGGCTGCAATGCCCCAGTTCCCATCCTTCCTGCCAAAAAGTGCTGAGGGAGTCACGGTGACTGTGGTCCATTCTCCCCTCCCTGGTGCCTTCCAGCATCAGATAACGACCTAACAAGTGCTCATTTGTCTTTACAAGATTAAGTGAAATGCCATGTGTGTCTTCTAAACATGCCTGGATTTTATTTGTCTTCTTGTGTCTTCTGTTTCCTTTTCCACTCCTGATGGGACATTGCACAGACTTCTCGGTGAGGCCTGGACAATCTTGGTTGCTTCAGTGAGCTGTGTTATGACACTTTGAGTCTTGCCTTTAAGTCAATATTTAGAAGCATAACTTAAAAATGGCAGTAGTTCAAGTCTTTCTGTCAGGTAGATAAAGCAACAGGGTGAAAAACTGAGCAAAGGGGAAGAGGCCTCCCTCCGTCAGCACAAGTCTTAAGACATTTAAGATTTGTCAACAGAGCCTTCAAAGCCCTGAAAGCCCGCTGGTCCCATTGAGCTAGACAGAGGAAAGATGCTCAGGAAATAATTCCAGGCTGAAATAAGCCAGGCACCGGGATCCCCTGGTGCTTTCGAAAGGTTTGTAACTAATTACATGTTGATCACAAACTTTACTTTTTGATCTCAAGGAAATTTTATTTTGAAGGACAAAAAGAATCTTCAATTTGATAAAAGGTATAGATGGCTGTCTCGAGGAAGAAGTCAGGGAACTGGGTCAGGTGATCAGATTATACATGGGAAGAACATTTGAGCTCCTTGTATCTCACGGTGGCAGCAGATTGTAAGTTTATTATTTAGTTATATAGTAAGTGTTGGTATTGCAGTTCTGTGTCCTTTTGCTATGAATTTTGCTGCTAATTATCAACAGCCTGCTGTCAGGAAGACGTGAACAAAACCACCCATTTACCTTAGGATGATGTTGGGTGTACCTTGGCTCAATGCCACTGCCTCCTCCTGTTCCATACAGGTATTTAGACCAGTAAGCTACTTTCTATGGATGAAAACACACATGGTTACCAGCCCTCTCTCCTTCCCTTTCTAGATAAGGGCTGTAGGTGGCTCTCTACTCAGCTCATATCCATTTTAGACAGTTATAACCATAGTGATTTCATTTGAATTAGCAAAAAGAACATACTAAATATTGGTCAAGAGTAATGGATCATTTACAGTACCTTCCTGTATCTCCATGGTGTGACCTTGACACCCTTCAATGCCTATCACTTAAGCACAGGTAAAATTAGAAGCATCCATCACAAAAAAATGTGAGTCAACATTATAACTCCATCACTTCCTGTGTGCACATGATGCTAAACATCTAGATAAAGACTGCAATTATTTTTCAGCCAGATATTTGATGTGCAAATAAAACAATCTGCATAGTCAGTAAACTTCCCAATACTGTCACCAGTTTGGCATTAGTTTTATACATATGTTATATTTTATATGTATAAGGACATATGTTAAATTATAGAATCTATATATTTGCTGTGTTATATCTATTCTACATAATATTTATATTAGGATATTAACTCTACATGTAGAGCAGAGGAACACTTGGGGCTCATGGAACGGTCATGTGGTAAGGCTAAAAGCAAGACAAATAAGGCCACACTGTATTTGTGCAACATAAAGAGTAAATAAGGATGGTTGTGGCACACGCCTTTAATCCCAGCACTAGGGAGGCAGAGGCAGGAGGATCTCTGTGAGTTCGAGGCCAGACTGGTCTAGCAGAGCTAATTCCAGGACAGCCTCCAAAGCTACAGAGAAACCCTGTTTCGAAAAAAAAACAAACAGAACAAGAGTAAATAAGGTCACAACTGATCGTCTAATCAAGGCATAAGTTGGTATGAAACTAGAAATGTTCAGACTTTCAAGAATCTTATATGACATATAAAGAGATTTGGCCTCAAGGAACAGTAACAACACTACCAAGAGCAGAAACAAGGCCCCGAGTCTTGGCAGCTCAATCAAGTAGAAATTTCTTTCTCTTTTTCTTTTTAATCTACAAAGTCCAAAATGGGATGTCTGCTCACAGTCCATTCTCTTCAGACATGGAGGCTCTGATGCAGGCCACCCAGGCTCCTCCTGTCTCGTCACTTCCCCGTCACCCACACAGGACTTTCAGGCTCACACTTAGGAATGAGCGCAAGCATTCCATGTGGAAGTTCCTGTGACTGGGACTTGGTTTGTTTCATTTCTGCTCTTGTCCAGTTGGCTAGAACTTTATCACGTGGGCCACATCAACTTCCAGGAAGCCGAGAAATATGTCTGTCTGGGTCAAAGAGGACACATATTTGGCAAGAGGCTCACAGTCTTGGACACCATAGGGAGCTTACTGGAATGTATTACCATACACATAAGTATAATATGTAAATTAATTATCAAATGCTACAAAGAGAATTGTTCTGTTTATGGATAGAAAACAGTAATATACTTTTATATAAAAGAGATGTAGAAATATATATATAGAAACTACACATATGAGAAACACACATATATTTAAAGGATATGGATATATGTGTATATATGAAATATACACATATATATGTATATGGAAATATACATATAACACATATATATATATACACATGTGTATATGTATGTATATGTGTGTGTATACATACATGAAAAGCAACAGTTGCCATCAGGTGAAATTATGAAGGTTCATATGTTTTTTTACTTGTCAATATTTTCTTCTAAAAATAATGTTTTGAGCTTATATTTAAAAAGCTATTACAGTTGTTCCAACTAATTTCTACATATCCTAAACTTTTTTCAACATCCTTAGTCACCCCCAGGAACATGTCCATTTACACTGTACTGGGCACTATATAGATGACGGCAGGCACGCAGGAAGGTGAATATAGGTTAAAGGTGAGGAGCTCACCATTTTTTGGTAGGGACCTAAGCAAGAATTGTGCTATCCTGTACCAGGCCTTTTCTTGTGGCCCGCCAACCAGCTCCCAAATCACGACACAGAGACTCATTATTAGTTTCCAGTGCTTGGCCTAGCTTAGGTGTATTTCTGCTAGCTCTCACAAGTTAACCTGTTTCTCTTCATCTCTGCTTTGCCTCAGGGCTTATTGCCTTTCTTCTGTGTATCTGATTTCGTTGCTTTTCTATGTCTGCCTGGCTTCTTGTGCTGGGTGCGCCCCCGGTTCTCTCCTCTCACTCTTCTCTTCTGAGTCTAGAGTTCTATTTATTTTCTCTGCATGCCAACCCCATCTATCCATTCTCTGCCTAGCAATTGGCCATTCAGCTTTTTTTTTGTTTGTTTGTTTTTTGTTTTGTTTTTTTGTTTTTTTTGAGACAGGGTTTCTCGATGGTGGCGCACGCCTTTAATCCCAGCACTCGGGAGGCAGAGGCAGGCGGATCTCTGTGAGTTTGAAACCAGCCTGGTCTACAGAGCTAGTTCCAGGCCATTCAGCTTTTTATCAGACCAATCAGGTGCCTTAGGCAGGCAAGGTGAAACAAATACAACACATCTTTCCATAATTAAATACACAGCCTTATATCAATAAACAAATGCAGCACAACACACCGTTATGCAGTTCAAGCAATATTCTACAGCAAAAACAAACGCAGCACACCTTTGCCTGGTTAAAATAATATTCTACAGCGCTATCCTAAAGGGAGCTGGAACTTACCTCCTGTGGAAACCAGGGGATGATTGTATATGAAGCTGATCTGATCTAATTTGCATATTGATCAAATTATTTTCAGTCAAATTGTTTTTCTCTAAACTGATTTCAGTTAAACTATATATCACTCTGTATATTCTCAAGTGATTCACTTGGCCTCTAGGGACCTGAAGTGAGGAATGCCTCCACACACTGGAGGGCATCTACCAAAGGTCTTGCGTCTGCGTTCTCTGCCCTCAGTTGTCACACTTATGCCTTAGGGGCTTGCGTGTTGGAAATTCAGGGGGAGCTTGGAGTGACTTGGTAAACACATATCTCTAAAAGGAAATCTGGAATCTTTGGGGTATAGTATTCATTAATGTACTCATCCCATGGCCGCTTTCTTATGTGATCTGTGTTCCCGATGTATGGAATACAGACTGACTGTGGTATAGCCCTGCCACCAAGCAGCTTAGAGTCTTGCAAAAGTACCCACTCCACAGCATGGCCCACCCCGGGCAGACCAACCACAGAGCTGCTATACATCCCCAAAGCCTTGTGTGACCACCTTTGTTTGAAATGAACTGATATGCCTCAACAGGAATGGAAAACAACATGAGACCTTTGTTTTCATGTTGAAGAAAACAAGAAGGGGGAATGGAAGAAGCTGGAGGGGAAGGAAAGGAATAAAGAAAGAGAATAAGGCGAAGGAAGAGAAGATGGAAATGAAGATGAAGAAGCGGAGAAATGGAGTATAGGTTAGGAGTCAAGTAAGTCAAAACAAGGCTTTGGGTGACCGCGAATCCAAAGAGGAGATGCTTTACCAGGGCCCTGTTGCTGTCATTATTTTGTGACATCCTCTGAGATGCTGTAGGCTCACCGTTAGGTTTAACTGTTTTTTTGCCGATGCCCTCTTGAATCCAGATTCCAAGTTCAGGGCATCCCGGCTCTCACAGAACCTCCTCTTGGCTACTCCAGCACCTTTTGCTCACACCTAACCTGGCCAGGAGATTTCCAGTCAGGCCGCTGCTGCGGTGTCCCAGGCCATACAGTATCCAATCACTGTGCCCTTGTGCTGGTCTAAGCTGAAGGAGGAGCTAGTAAGGGAATCACGGGCTTTGAGTTTGATCAAGGAAGGAGGCTGCGCTGCAAGACCAGGTGTCATCCATAGAGCTCAATAGGTTCTTCCCAGCTTACACCTGGCTTCCAGGCATTCTGCCAGCTTGTGAATTTGTGAGTTCGAGGTTCATTCGCACCTTGATTTCTTCTGGCTCAGAGCGGATGCTGATGTTATGTTGCGGCTCATCTCCATTGGTACCCAAGAAAAGGCACTGGACTATTGTGAGCATCAGGCTCCTTGGTCT
The DNA here is from genome assembly GCA_963919715.1 of Microtus obscurus. Classification (NCBI taxonomy): domain Eukaryota; kingdom Metazoa; phylum Chordata; class Mammalia; order Rodentia; family Cricetidae; genus Microtus; species Microtus obscurus. The sequence continues at coordinate 30,600,877 of CAWTZC010000297.1, forward strand.
GCTCCAGTAATGATTCCTCTTCCTGGGGTGGGGGGTCTCTGTAAAGGATTCTAGGGAATGTCTCCTGGTTCATCTTGCTCCCTAGCTCAGGGAATACCTGAGAGAATTGACCCTCAGAGAACATACAACCAGGAAGCAAGCAAATTGAGCCACCATCCCTCCTATCTGACTCCAAACCCTATGCAAATTGTCGTGTACTGGTACCTGAGCTCCAGCCAAGCCTGGTAAGGGTCTCACATCAGTCTGTCTTCCAGTTTTACTTGCTCAGCTACCAAATGTTCGACAGAGAATGGCCGATTCAGAAGGGCTCCTAGCATAATAAAGAAAGGGGCTCAAAGTTGGTACTTCTTATATTACATTAGTCCTCAGACAAGGGGACAGAGTCTTGGGGACCTGAATCCATTCTGCATGGTCTGGCCCCTGCCTGGACCTGTAACATATTCTTTATTGGTGTTGAACAAATAATGGCAGACCTTTGGGAAGGGACCAGTCCAGAGAGCCCTGTGCTGGTCCTGTCCTAATTCCTGGCCCACCATGGGCTACTGGTATCATTTTTTCTCCAGCCAGACTGTTTTCCTCATCTAACGCTAACTCTGGGATCTTAACAGAGCCTTGGCCCTGTGGAACACGCTTTCCCTCTCTCCTTGGCTTCCTGCTTTTATCCCCAGTTGGTCGCTTTCTGCCAAACTTCTGGACTCAAGTGTCACAGAGGAGATGCTCCTCAGCTGCTCCTAACTTGCTCTCTTTGTACACAAGGCCAGTCATCCATGGCACAGCCAGCTTCTTTCCCCCAGCCATCAGAAGAAACCTACAATAGCTCTTCTGGTCTTCTGGGGCCAGGCCAACCCTGGGGAAAGGGTCTCTGAGATCAAAGGCCACGTTTCCCTCCAAAGACTTGTTCCCACAAGCTCCTGTACCTCAGATGTATTTTCCTGGAAAAGGTTGCGTGTTTCTCCGAGAGTTAATTGGCTTAGCCGCTTTAATAAGCTCTCTTGAGACATGGATTCAACAGTTGCACACCTGTCTCACATCACATAAAATGCAGCTCACAGGAGTTATTGTTACAAGATGTGTCAAAGTTGGCACGCGGGAACTCCACTTGGAAGGCGAGACCTGTGCTCTAGGAGGCTGGGAGAAAGGTGATGTTTATGGGCTCGGGTTGGTGGTCCTTGGAGAGAGTTGCTAGGAAGCGAGGCACATTGACAAAAACAATGTGCTCAACGGGAAAGCACCAGAACCAGGAGATCAGATGGCTAGCCTGCAAAGAGGTGTTGGAACATTCACTTCTGTCTGAGGGTTTGGCTTCACAGCTATGAAAGAACAGGGTTCGATGGAAGCCTGTTGGGTATTGCTTTGAAATGGTTCCTCCGACAAGGACGCTGTATCTACGTGATGCGTTGCCCACAATGGATTTGCGTATTTGTTTTGATAGCTTATTTAGGGCAATGAGGTCTTGCTGTTAAAAAAAAAAAAGTATATTAAAATAATCTTCTGATAGAGGAAAGATGAGAAAAACTGCCTTAAAATATTAACACAAGAGTTCACAAACATAGGGGTAGCGTTTGGTAATTGTTCCTTCTAACTCGTTTCTTATCAGGACAATTAGTAGGTCATCAGAAACAGCACAAGGTACCACTACTAAGCAAGAAGCCAGGCTCTAATAAGAACAAGAGTAGGTCGAGATGAGTGTACCTTAATTGAGGGCAATTCCCTTCCAAGCTCAGCAGTAATAACGGGGCAAGAAGGTGGAATAAAGGAGAAACCACACCCTCACGATTATCACGTAAATTAAACCAGACTTCCAGACTGTGCCTTGGCCATGACCTTCCCTGCAGATCCCTAAGGCAACAGTCTAAAGCTTCACACTTCCCCCAGACACACTTGAGTGACCTCAGTGGACCCAATTTGTTGTTCTCTGAGAAACTACAGGGCAGGCTCGGAGTTAGCAGCCCGGAAGTTGGGAAATGCTCGCCCACACTCACAGATCAGAAAGAGCCTGTGGCCGATCCAGCAGTCCACAGACTTCTGATTAGGGAGCTATCCACACAACACCCACTTCCAGTCTGCTGATTCCTATCAGACAAAGACCAAAGAAAGCAAAACAAAGCGCCCACACAAATCCACCTAGGAGTAATTAACCCTGCTCTCTCTGAAACTACCGATTCCGTTTCCACCATGTTCCATTACGCTGCCATTGTCTTTCTCATTGGTGGTTCTTAGCATTCCCAATAAGGTGCAAAGTTTTTCCCTTTGAGAGTTCACACAGGAAAGACCCCATGGTGGACTGACAGGGAAGAAGAAGGACTTACTTGCCCCAGATGTATTTAGTTGGCTACTTATCCAGTCCATTCTGTGAGGCATGTGGAGGGATATAACTTTCACCCAAATTCATGGCACATTCAGGACTTGCAATCAGAACATCTCTCAATTGGGATAGGACTTCTTGCTCCATTGTCTGGATCGCTGGCCCTGAATAGACAGGAATGATATGCTCCATTGGCCCTATGGCGATGGCGATGGCGATGGCTCTCTCTCTCTCTCTCTCTCTCTCTCTCTCTCTCTCTCTCTCTCTCTCTTCACTTTCAGAACTTGGGTTGTGAATGACCTCAAGGTGGACTGTCAGTCATAAGCCATTTCTCATCAGCAGCCCCCAACTCCCCTTCATGTCCTGTTGTTTTCTGGACCTTGCACTTTGGTACTGTGACTTTCTTTCCTAGTTCAGAGATCTTCAAACTGGGTTCTCAAGCATCTCTGAGACCAAGATTAATTTTGATGGAATATTTCATAGACTCCCCCAAGTTTAATATTTGGTACTAAAATTACTCTGACTGGTTTATGCCTTTTTCTTACTTTACATAAGAAAGAATACCCCTCACCCAGAATCTTCCTAAGGTACATTGTACTATCCTGACTGTACATAGAAACTTCCAGCACCAAACCTGGCTCATATGTTTGTGTATTTGGAAAGTAAATGAAAAAATAAGTTGTTGCTACTCTTGTTTTTAAAGTTATTTAAGAAAAACTTAATTGAATTGTCAACTGAAATAAGTAATAGTGTTTGCTTTCCATAAGAACGTAACATACAGAGCATCATATATCTGTAAGTTTTCATAACACAGCGTGCAACATCCAATAAAAAATAAGAAAATAAGTCTTGACCACCATTCCCAAGTGAAGACGAATGTACTAGACAACAGACTCAGCTTCATAAGCAACCCAGACACCAGTTCTGCACTTCAAAAGAGCCATGTAAAAAGAACAAAATGGAAGTTCGCTAGTCAACTAGAACCTTTCTAGAAGGACTGAAGACAATCATCCAAGTCAAATGTGGAGAGGCAGAAGGGTGAAAGAAAGAAGACAATGTAAGGACAGATGAGGTCTGGTGGTGACATGCAGGACAGGAGAAACAGAATGGGAAAGAAGTGATATTTGAAGAAAAAAAATGATTAAGAAAAAATTTAAGCCAGGTGGTGGTGGTGCACGCCTTTAATCCCAGCACTTTGGAGGCAGAGGCAGGTGGATCTCTGTGAGTTCGAGGCCAGCCTGGGCTACAAGAGCTAGTTCCAGGACAGGAACCAAAAACTACGGAGAAACCCTGTCTCGAAAATTCAAAAAAAGAAAAAATTTAAATTAACAAGTGACGCTAAACACATATTGCAGAAGGCTATGACTGTCATGCTGCCTGCTCCGGAAAGCTGAGGCAGGAGGTTCACAAGTTGAAAGCCTGTTTGGGCTATGTTGTAGTTTCATTTCTGTTTCTATGATAAACCACCACAACCAGAAACATACAGTTCCACTATAGTCCATCCATGAGAGGAGGTCAAGGGAGGAACTCAAAGCAGCAAGTCTACCCACAGTCAAGATCAGAGAGAGAATACAAGCATGCCTACCTTCCCCACTCTTGAAGAGCTCGGGGCCCAGATCATGAAATGGTGCCACCCATATTCGGGTGTTTCATGCCCCCCTCAATTCTCACAGGTATGCATACCCCAAAAACAAATCGATTCAAATAATTCCTCATTAAGATCCTTCCCAGATGATCCTGAGTTATAATAAACTGATATTTAAAACTAGCCATCACAGGCAACACAGGGTGTTTAAGGCCCAGCCTGGACAACTTGGCCAGATCTTGTTTCAAAACAAAATACAAATAAGAACCACAGGGCAGGGGAAAGCACTGGAATCCAGGAAGGCCCTGGATTTGATCCACATACACACAGTGAGTGCTGTGCTATGAATGCTAAATGAACTTCAGAACTGTTGAAAACTAAAGAGAATGAGGAACACTTAGCACTGGCCAGAGAACCTTGTTCAAAGGACAACAGTAGGAGCGACAGCCAGCACTGCAGCAATCATCAACCTAAAACGCCATACCCTCTTGAAATACCCTTCCAAAGTGAAGCTACAATAAGGTTGCCGAAGGATCAAAACCTGAGAGATTTAGGCTGGAGAAATGGCTCCGAAGGAAAAGGTGCTTGCCACCAAACCTGATGCTTGAGCTCAGTCCCTGGAACACACGTGGTGGAAGAAAACTGACTCCTGTAGGCTGTCTTATGACCTCCACACACATGTTACAGCATGTTCACATGCAAACACACACACACACACACACACACACACACATAGTTTGACAAGGAGTTTGTCCAAATCTTATCTTTTCAAAGAACCAACTCTTTCCTCCATTCATTCTGTTGTTTATTTTTGTTTCTAATTCTGTTCTTTTATGCCCTGCTCTTATTTTTTTTTTTGACCTTCTGCTCTTACTTTGGCTTGTTTCTGTGTTTCTAAGGCCCTAACGTGTGCCATTTTGTTATTACCAGAAGTTTCTATGAGTTCTTAAGTGTAGGCATGTGTAGCTGTTAACCGCCCTCCTAGGACTGCTTTCCCAGTGTCCCACAGGTCCTGGTATGTGGCTTCCATTTTCCTTCTATTCTAGGATTTAAAATTCTTCCTTCTTGATTTTCTTCACCGAACAAATCATCATTTAACAGTCTGTTGATCTCTACTAATTTGTGTATCTTCTGTAAGTTCTCTTGCTGATGGTTTATAGACTTATTCCATTGTGGTCAACTAGAAGAAAAAACATTTCACTTCTTCTGTATCTTTAAGACTTGTTTTGTATTCTATTATAGCATTTATTTTAAAGAAATACCACCAGCTGCTGAGATGAGCATGTATTCTGCAGGGTTTGCCCGGAAAGTTCTGTAGATGTCTACTAGGTTCAGCCAGTCTATGATATCATTTAACTCCAATGTTTCTCTGTTTTAATTTGGAGAGTGTAATTAAAACTGCCCTTTGATATTGTGTTAGGGTCAACCTGTGACTTCATGTCTAGTACTGTTTGCTTTAGGAAATTGAATGCATCCATGTTTGGTGTGTTTATGCTTAGAATTTTAATGTCCTCTTCTTGTTTTGGTTTCTTAATAAGCATGCAATGATCTTTAGTTCTCCTGACGAATTTTGGATTGAAGTTTATTTTGTCAAACATTAGAACAGTAAACACCTTTCAGGGCGGCCTCGAGGGAGCTTCTCCATTTGTTTGAAAACATTTTTTGCATCTTTTCATAGTAAGTTAGCATCCGTCTTTCATATCAGAGGCCACATATTGATGAGTCTTGTTTCTTCTACCCAATCTGTGCCCCTGACTGGGGAATTGATATTAACATCAGGAATACTATTGACATATGTACATTAATTTTGGTTTTTGGTTTTTGTGGTTTTTTTTTTTATGTTTCCCTGTTCCTCATTTGATTCACTACTGCCCCAACATGGTTTATCTTTTTCTGTAGCTTCATGGGTACATGTACCTTTCTCTTCCCTCTAAAGGATTCTTACTAACGTCTTCTCTGGAGTCAGCTTTGTAGTCATAAATTCTTCAGCTTGTTTCTAATCATGGAAAGTTTTTTCTTTCCCCTTCAGTTATGACAAAGAGCTTTAGTGGATGTAAGAGTATGAGTTGGCATGTGTGTCTTTTAGAGCTTGTGACATGTTCTAAGTTTTTCCGGAAACTTTTGAAAGTTTCTGATGCAGAATCAGCTGTTATTCTGGTGAGTCTGACTTCATATGAGACCTGGATGTTTCTCTCCTGCAGTGCTCAATGTATTCCCTTTATTTTGTTCATTTTATGTTCTAACTATATGGCATGGAGTTTCCTTTTCTGATCTTATGCACTTGTTGTGCTTAAAGCCTCTAGTACTTGAGTATCTCTTCCCTTAGTTGGAAAATTTTATGCTGTGGTTTTATTGAGATGTTTTATGACACTTTAGCATGAAAGCGTTCCCTCCTGCTAGCCTCATGATTCATAGATCTGGTCTTCTCATGGTGTCCCATATATTTTGTGTTTTTTAAAGCATGTTTTTTGTTGGTGGTGGTGGTTTTTTGTTTGTTTGTTTGTTGTTGTTGTGTTTTGTTCATTTGTTTCTGGTTTTTTTTTTTTTTTGAGACAGGGTTTCTCCATATAACAGTCCTGGCTGTCCTGGAACTTGCTTTGTAGACCAGTCTGGCCTTGAACTCACAGAGTTCCACCTGCCTGCCTCTTCCTCCTGAGTGCTGGGCTTAAAAAAGGAGTGTACCACCACCTCCTGGCTTAAAGCATGCTTTTATTAATTATTTTTGTTACTGATAAAAGATAATCCCTTTCCCTTGTCTTCAAGCCCTGGTATTCTGTCTTCCCCATAATCTGTCCTATTATTAATCTTTCGACTAAACTTATTATTTACTTATAGAAATTTTTCAATGGAATTTATTTACACCATTTCAATTTGGTTTTTCTTTAGTATTTCTCTCTTAATTGAATTCCATTTTCATATCCTGTGTTGACTTTTTTTTAGATATTTGTATATGCTCTTAGAATTCATTCAGAGTTCATTTGTGTCCTCTTTCACGTCTCTGACATATTTATAAGCATCCTTTGGAATTCTTGCCTTGAATTGTGCATCGCTCTTCTTGGGCGGCCATTACTGTGGAGTTGACAATTTTGGAGGAGACGTGTTGCTCAGTTATTCACGTTCCCTGTGTTTTTGCATTTGGACTTTCACATCTAGAGTCATTAGTGCTGGGATTAAAGGCATGCGCCACACTGGGCTTGTCAGAAGCTTGATTTCCAGTGCTGGGGACTTCCTGTTGTTGGGAATGCAGTTGGAGCCTGTGTTAAAGTCCTGGGCAGATTCGGTCTCGGCTCAGATTCAGCTCACTGCATCCGGCACTGGGATTCGGTTTCCTCCTGCATTCTAGCACTACGCTGTTGGGCAGGTTGCAATGCATAGTTCAAGCAACACTTGCTCTGGGTTTTCCAAGAATGAGATTCACAATGGGTCTCGGGCTGCAGAGCCACAGATAAGGCAGGGACCTGTGGACAATATCACCTCGCTGATGCTTCCTTGAGTGCCAGGGCAGATGCTGCTGACCGCGGAGTGCTGAGCACCCGTGCCAAGTGTCCAGCGCTTGAACAGGGCTTTCAACACGGCACCTGCTAATGCCACTGCTGTGCTAGATCTACCCTGATTTCCTGCCCTTTAGAAAGTAAGGCACTGAAAGTCCAAAGCGGTTTTCAGCACCCCTGGACCCTCTGGTCCCTGCTGGTGGTGTGGGCTCTGGCTGGGAGAGGCGGGCTTCCCAAACAAAGCCAACACCTCCAGGATAGATTCTAAACCCTCTTTCTTTCTGAAATTCCTCATTTTACTTTGCTCTTTCAGCCAGGAATATTTGCCCGTCATCACCGCTTCGGATAGCGACTATGGGCCGTTCGCTAGGCCCCAGCTTCACGTGCCGCAGGCAAGCTTAACTTCAGAGGGGCTCACGAGGCTGTGGTTGCTGTGAGGGAGGGAGGGGAGAGTCCACGCAAAACTTTGACAGAATTTACTCCTGGTTAACTACACACGCTAAAATGGAAAAAAAAATGGCTAATTTTAAAAAGAAATCGCAAATCCAAATGTTGATAAGAGTAGAACGATGAGCCGGGCAGTGGTAGCACACGCCTTTAATCCCTGCGCTCGGGGGTAGAGGCAGGTGGATCTCTGTATGTTTGAGGCCAGCGTGGTCTATATAGCTAGTGCCAGGACAGGCTTCAAAGCTACACAGAGAAACCCTGTAAAAAAAAAAAAAAAAAAAAAAAAAAAAAGTGGAACAATGACATCCCAGGAAATGCCCATGGGAGCAAGGTCACACGACAGCTTTTTAACTGTATGTGATTATCCAGTCCTAACAGTTCTGTTCATGACACATCCCAACAGGAACGCGCCCCTAAATGAACCAAAAGGCATATGTGAAAATATTTATGTCTGCATAATCCATACCATTTAAAAGCTGGCAATAAGCGAGGGTCCAGCAGCTGTAGATGGGTAAATAAAGCCGTCACATAATGGAGCTTTTGTGTTCTGATTGGTATATTAGGAAGAAGTTGGAAAGTTATCGCTAAAACATCAGCTTTTGGCTCCTTCCGACAAACACAACAGACACTTGTTTTATAAAAGCGAGGCCGATTTGAATGAGCCATATGAAAATATTTAGGATATCTAGAGCCCCTTTATATCGCAAATTAGGAGATGTCTGTTATGACTAATAGAAAACAGGCTAAGAGTCGGCAACAAAGGGACTTGTTTGGACCACATGAGAAGAATTGCACATGTCTCTGACGCTTATCAGTGCGGTTTTCAGAGTGCGTACCCTGGGACTTTTTGCTTTGCTTTAAGATACTGACTTTGGAATCTTCTCGGTTCTTGTCTCATTCTTTTCAAGATGGCTGCCTTGGGTCCGGGATTCTATCTTCGCAACCTACATTTTGTGCCAAAGGAGGGAGAGAGCCCCGCAATGCCTCTTTATCTTTCCTATGGAAGCAAAGCTTCCCACCTCGTGCTCCTCAGAGTAGACCCCGAGGTCAGGGCTGGGTCACATGACCTTCCCCTCCTGAAGAAGCAGCTGCTGATAGCTTTCCTCCTAGAGTCAAAGATGGGCCGCGGGAGGGACGTTCCAGGTGGTTTCAGTTTGGATCACTACAAAAATGGTTTATTCAAGCAGCCACGAGCATGCGTTCCTGCGGCCATTCTATTACGTTTATTTCCCCTCTTTTGTTAGGTGTAAAATGCGCTTTCGGGCTTTCTGACTTTGTATGCTTGCAATGTGTTCCTAGCAGTGGCTTGTTACAACGGGCAGGACTGTCCTAGACATGGTCAGAGTATGCTGCTTTGTAACCTTTCCCGCAGTGGATGGAAGTGGCCAAGACTCCATTCTGAGGTGCGTGATCTACGGAGCGCTCCTTCCCATGCTTTGAGCTACTTCTCAACTGCGACGTGAAAATAGAAACTGCAGAAGACACGACGATTGAGTTTTAATATACACAGCACGTGTGAGCTAAAAATCTCCCCCTCAGGACGAACATCGTCCCTTTGCCTAGCTGTATTCACACTGTTACCCACCAAATAATCACTTGGAAGCCAACTTGGCTTCCAGGTGGGCTGTTGCTTAATCAAGCAACTGCTACTTTATTTAGTAAAGAAGCCCCATGTACATGTGTGCATGTGTGTATCTGGAAGTTGGAGGCTGATGTTAGGTCTTGAGGACTGCAGACCACCAGACCCTGAATTTCCTGTAAACAACTTGTTTTCCTCTGGTCTGAGCAGCCTGCAGCTGCTCTGAGCTCCAGACCCTGATGGCAGGGGAGTGGGTTCTGATGGGTCTGCAGCTGAAAGATCCCGAGAGCTGGGGCGTGACCAGAGCTCTATATAAACTTCCCCTGAGCACAATAAAGTGGGCATTATTGGCATTCTTGCTTCAAGGATGTTCCCCTTGCCCCTCTGTCTGTCTGTCTCTGTTTGTATGTTTTTAAATTTTCAGCCTAGTTCTCATAGCACATAGTGAGTAGAGTGTGGAATGGAACTGGTGTAGTTTTACAATTAGGGGCTCCTCAATTGCTCTCTACTTTCTTATTCTTTGAGGCAGGGTCTCTCAGTTGGACCTAAAGCTCACCCATATGGTTAGTTAATCTAGCCAGCTTACCCCGGGGCTCCCTTATCTCCACTTCTGATGACCTGAATTAAAGGCAGGTTGCCCTGACCATCGGGCAGTTACATAGGCTAGATCTGAACTCAGGAGTCTGCATTTGCGTGGCCAGCATTTTAATCTCTGATCCATCTCTCTGCCCTGCAGAAAGTTTAGTAAAGACTCTCGGGCACATCTCCTGATTTCCAGATTTATTTACTTCTATTTTCCATTTGATGAAAAGCATGTTAAGAGCAGTAAATTATAGAAATGAGGGAAACATTCCTGATTTTCTTCTGGCCTGGGTGAAAATGTGTCCCTTGAAGTTGTGAAGTGTGGAATTTTCACTGTCGTTAATAACTAGCCTGTCAAAGAAGTCTTCATTTCCTCGGTGCGTCCATTTACATAACAGTTTCTTTCAAATTTATAAGTGGTTAGGTTTATTTTTAGTTAACTATTATGATTAAATTCCTCATGCTATTACCTGTGGTCAGATTGTATGCATTGTGCTTGGAACTTTTCTGCTTTGGGGGAAACGATTGAGATTTTATTTATGGATCAGAATATGCCCAGTTTGCCTTAAAGTTGTCTTTAAAAAAAATTCACATCCTATGCTCGTAAGATAAAAACATTCAGATTTATTTAGTTCATCCCATTGATACCAACACCCAAATTCTTCATAGATCTTCTCTATTTATTCATTTCATCTGTATGTTTGTTTTTTTTTAAGTAATTGATACAGGGCCTCTGATAACTCAGTCTAGCTACGAACATTGTATAGCCAATCACCAAGGCTGAATTTAACCTCTGACCCTCCTGCTTCAGTCTTCCAAGTATAGGGTTGCAGATATGAGTCATCATGGCAGATTATTCATTGTGTCTCGAGCCAGTTTCCATTAAAGCCAAAGCCTTATACTTACATCACCAAGATTCCTCCGTGAGTGCATGTCCATGACACATAAGCAGTAATCTGAACACATGTCTGCGTGGAGTCGTGGCTCCTTCCAGCTGTACATGCCTTTCATGTTCGTCTGAGAGCTAAAATCCTTGCTTGTGTCCTTATTTGTCATTATGACTTCTTGAATCCTCCCTTCTTTTTTTTCTTTTTCTTTTTTTACCTTTATGAACTTTGATAATTGGTTAAAATTTGATACTTTATTTTTTTCTTTTAGTGATTTAGTAGTTATTCATGGAGCACTCCTTTGCATGTCTGTATCTTTTAAAGGAATGTCTAGCATGAGATGTATCTTCATTAACCTTTCCCTCCCTCTGTAAGCAAAACACTTTCTTTCCTTCCCTGGCACGCACCCCAGTTTTTGTTGAAATTTAGAACTTTAGATTTAGATTATCCTATTTAAAATGTTTAAATATACAACTCATTTTAAATAAAGTACTTTCATATATGTAATATTTTTCTTGGACTTAATTATACTTTACTATTTCGTGGTTTAGTGCTATTTATTAGCTTATGGCACTGAAACCATGGCTCGTGGTTTCTGAAGGTTCAGTTCATGTCCTTTTGGTCCCATGCTCTTGGGAACTGGTGATCCCATGGTGATGGTGGGAAGCATCGCAACTCCTGGCAACTGGAAGAGAAGGGACAGGAAGGGGCAAGGACAAGAGACCCCTAAGAACCTGCTCTCAGTGATTCACCTCCTTTTTCTAGACCTCACCGTCTAGAAGTTCCAGGACCACCTCAAACTTTAGTAACTCCCCAAAATAATTCATAAGCCTTCGTGGGGATACCTCACATTGATCCCATATCACCAAGGAACAATTTTATAGACTGGCTCTATCATTGTCCTCCCACTATGTTGTAAGAATTGCCCATCCCTCTAACAAATCTTTCTCTGTCTATCAGCCAGCTCCTAAATAACAACACGGAGATTTATTCTTAACTATGAACGCTTGGCCTTAGCTTAGGCTTGTTCTTAACTAGCTCTTACAACTTCAAATAACCCATTTCTATTAATCTATGTTCTGTCATGTACCGCCCATGCTTCTTCGTGTCTCCTGGTGTCTCTTGTGCTCCTTGATTCATCTCTCACTTCCTCTCTCTCGGCTTGGAAGTCCCGCCTACACCTCCTGTCTAGCTATTGGCTATTCAGTTCTTTATTAAACCAGTCACAGCAATATCTCTTTACACAATGTACAAATATCCCACAACCCATTCCCTTTATCATTTGTTGTTCCACAGTATTCTGTTTTATTTGATATACATCACATGACACTCAGTGTAGAGTCTGTGCTTTTGGATAGAATTTATCTGTATTCTCCTGTCACTCCCAAAGACTTTTGTAAGATGCTACTATGGTCCTACTATTTGTGTGTGTGTGTGTGTATGTGCACGCACACATGCATGCACACACACTTCATCATATTCTGGTTCACAGCTACTTCTGTGATACTTTTGTGGTATTTAACCCATTGCACCATTTTCTAAAACTTCATGTGATTGTGATCATTTTCAGAAATATAGTTTTAAACTGAAAGTCCTGCTTTTATAAACAGTGCTACACTGCATTAAACCATAGTATGATGCAATGCAACATTTATCGGCAAACGAGATCCAAAAATGCATGTGTTTTGCCTTATTGCGATATTTTACTTATTATGATGGTCTGGAACTAAACCTACACATAAGTATCTCTGAGATATATGTGCATACTTTTTAATACAAAAAATTCTGTAACAGTGTAATAATATCTCTACTTTCCTATGCATTGCCTGTACTTACTACAGAACACTAACTTATAATTAACCAGGAAAAAAACCAACAACAACCCGGCTTGTATCCTATTTTAACCTAGGCCAAGAGTTAATTTCTCAGGTGAAAGATATTACTACATCAGTGTTAAGCTCAGTTTAATTTTTTAAAAAAGATTTTATTTATTATGTATTTATAGTTTCCTGCCTGTATGTGTGTCTACAGGCCAGAAGAGGGCACCAGATTTCATTGTAGATGGTTGTGAGCCACCATGTGGTTGCTGGGAATTGAACTGAGAACCCCTGGAAGAGCAGTCAGTGCTCTTAACCACTGAGCCATCTCTCCAGTCCAGGACCAGCTTAATTTTAAACAAATGAAAGTGTCAAGAGGACACATGCTTGATAATTTTAGCAAATATACTCATTGTTGATTATACATCAAAACCAAACTGTGGTTTGCACTAACCTGACAAGAACAAAAACCATTTGTTCATCTGTGAGAGAATGCTCAGGATCTCCTTACTTCAAAATTCCCATTCCCACATACTGGAAACGTGACAAGAGACACCTGGCCACACTGCAGAGAGCGGCTGAACTCGGAAAGGGCACATGATGTCTGCTGTGTTTCTAGCCCTAAGCAAAGGCTGCATCCAGGACAAATGACTTTGATACTACAATCAAAATTTACAAATAACTGTTGACAGACAAAACGCAGGTATCCAAGGCAATAAGTGGTCAGCATTCCCCTTGCATTTCTGACTATTCTGGAAACCACGAGCAGATTCCTTTCTGGGCCTCACCACCTAGTTATCTTCTTAGTAAGCATGTCCGGGGAAGGAGCACCGCCTACTTCTTAGTCCTCTCTCATTTGTCTCAGCTAAGCCTGGGCCTCCTGGATCCCAAGATCTCGGGCAGACATAGAAAGGGTCTCCCACAGACTATTCCAATCAAATGACGATATGCTAATGAGGGAGTCTTCCTAGGAGCTGCTCTGCTATCTTTTGCATCACCTGGCAGATGTGCTTCAAAGTGCTTGCCATCCGGTTTCCTGGCAGACATCTTCGTCCCCCACTTTCTCCACCTCCCACTTTTACTTACTTCCACTTGGAAGTTGTTTTCCCCGGGCTGTAATCAAGAGCCACATCTGCGGTCCTGGTTTCCCTGGTCCGGCGTTTCATGGTTCTTAACTGTTTAGACGTTCCCTGAACTCTGGTTCACACAACTTTCTTTGCCTTGGTACCCAATCTCCTCCTGCCTCTGACTCCGTCCTCCATCCCCCATAGCCTTGGCTGTGTCTCCGACACCGAGTCAGGGGCACGGAGGCAAGCAAGGAAAACGCAGTTCTTCACTGCGTTCTGACATGACCCGGGAAGTGGGCACCTCACTTCAGACCTCACACAACACAGGTTTGCCCTCTCCCCTGAGACTAGACTCTGGCCTGCTTTGAGAAGGAAACCCTGGCTGATTCATGTTTGTTTCCTCTGCCTGGACAGAGCCACTCGTTCATAGTTAGTGCCAATAAATATTTGCTCAACAAGTGTAAACTGAGATTGACCTCCCTCTGCCTCTCTGTTCTGATATCCTGATTAAGTGTCCCCTCCCGAGGACAACTATGTCTCCGTGTCTAAGAGTCTGGGGTAGAAAACTTGAACAGATTCACACCCAGCTTTTGACTTTCGTTGCCTTTTGGAAGAAACCGGTACCAAACTGTTGCTTTAGCTCGGTGAAACTGGCTTGCTGTTACAAATCTATAGTCCAGTTAGTCTTTATATCAGGACAGTGAAATATTATTTTATAATTCCCTGGCTACAACATGCTATCCTTCACATATCTCTTGAGTAGGGAAGGGTACATTAGACTAGAAGATGGTAGTTAACGGAAAATCTAGAGAAGGAAATAATTGAGACACTTCGGTACACTAATTTATATTTTGTTTCTATTGTCCAATTTGTGGCAGTCTCTGTCATGGCAGTTTCTGTATTATGTTGGAATGGCATTTAAGAAACTACTCCAGTAAAGCAAAAATACAATTAACTATGTGATCTATCAGGAATCAATTGTTTTAGTTCATGGAAAGATACAAAAATATTTTGACTGATGTTTGTTTTATGGAATAGGCTCATAGCCCTACTTTAAATATTTGAGACAATAACTGTTTTTCCTCTTTTTTCTTGATAGGCTGTGAAGTTGAGATTCTTGGTGTCAGACCAACTTACTGCCTAGAATATAAAAACGTCCCAACGGATATCAATTTTGCTAATGCAGTCAGTGACGCTCTTGACTCGTTAAAGTAAGTGTCCCAAATTTTTAGCCTTAACATTGTTCTTCTTTGTTTTTCAGAAGAGATTGTGTGTGTGTGTGTGTGTGTGTGTGTGTGTGTGTGTGTACACATGTGCACGCATATGCTCATGCAAAGGTAGGATGGATGTAGGTGTTTGCTGAGAGTAGAAGAGTTAGGTCCCATGTAACCGAAGTTGCAGGCAGTTGTGAGTCACCTGACATGGGTGCCAAGCACCAAACTCTGGTCCTCTGAAAAAGCAGCAAGCTCTCTTGACCACTGGACCATCTCTCCACTCCCTCTTCCTTGTTTCCTGGACGAATAGCAGTCTTAAAGTGGTTTAAGAGAGCTGGACCTAGGTGACATAATGTCTCAGAGAGTTTTATGTAGTGATTGTTCTGCGGTGTACTAACGATTGTAGCTCTGAGCAGTCGCACTGTTTGCCCATGGAGAATGAAATGTTAGAGAATCCCCAGGGCACGAGGACCTTTTTTTTTAATGTTATTAGACTATAGAGCAACCATATAGCTATCAAAATTTTCATAATGATGATTTTCTGAGCAGGTACATTCCAAAGACATCAATGTGCATTTGCATAAAAGAAGGCTCTGTGAGCAGATGTGTTTGGGGGAAATCACCGTTCCCATACTCTTATTTGAAATGCACAAAACACATTAGCGTATCAGAACAAGGAAAAGGTTTTGATTTTGTTTAGTTTTGTTTTGTTTCTCCCTTGCTCCCGGAACAGTGACACAGAGTCTGAAACATGCAAGGCTGAGTTCCTCGCCCCTGAAGAACACTTAGCTCTGTCAGGGAACTGATTACCAAGTCAAAAATAAAGCCTCAAATCAACTGGAAGCAGTCAGGTCACCCAGATGGAGGTCCAGCAGGGAGAGTGCTGTAGAAATCAGCAAGAAGGAGTCGGAGGGTGTTGGGGTCGCCTATTCCTGGAGCTGGACTTGAGGTCCTTTGAGGTCATCTTGTTGGCTGAATGTGTTTCCTGGGTGGGGTCAAAACAGACGGCATCGGGAGAATCACAGTATATAGACTGGGGCAGGAGCTTGATCATTTTGAAAGAGCATGTTTACCAGCGAGGCACTGAGCGATCACCCTTCCTAAACCCAGGGCATGAATTGCTGGCACCAAACAATGAAGGCCGGCTATGGTGACGATTATCTTTACACCTAGGAGATCAACTATGTATTGAATTCTAAGGTGCCTCAGGTACAGAGGTGAGCAGCTGGGGGAGATTACCTCCAGTAACCCAAGAGTCTGCTTGGCAGCGGGGTCTTCCTCGTGGTTTACGATAGCCCCGTGGTGCAGAAGTGACACCACGCTTTCGCTTCTTTTCCTGCCCCAACCTTTAGAGTGAGTGGTTGCCACTCCCACAGGGTTAACAAAGGAGAAAGCAGGACCCCATCTCGTGCTGATTTTCAGATCAATCTACCTGCGTGAAACCTATAAAGAGGGGGGTCTTTAGGTCACAAAATGGTTTAGCATGACTGACATGCTAAAGGGAAAATGGCCTCAAAATACTAAACATCAAGAAGAAACAAACTTGTCCATGTCATTTGATTCTGGTTGTATTTAAAAGAGGCAGAGTTAACGTAATCAGATGTTCTTCATACAGTTTTATGTATCATGTGTGTTGTGTGTTATATGATGCTGCCTCCCGCTACCTCATCTACCTTTCTTTTTCTTGCCCACGAGGGCTGGAGAGCCATGTGCAGGCAGAGCTGGTATACTGGGCTGCAGTCTGGTTACTACAAAGCAGACTGTCGTAGCGTGCATGGCAGATGAACAGCGCTGGAACTTTGGAATCCTCCATGTCTACTCAGTGCTGCTTCCAATGTATCCCAGACCCAAACACAGTCCATCCATATATCCTACTGCTATGAGCAATATGAGAGTTTGGGTTGTAATTGTCACAGAAGTACCTGCAAGTAGTCTGACAGCCTGCTTATGAGAACGTTTGTATAGCTCTCACGTTTATCTTGTGCTTGGAACTGGATGGACTCTCTCTCTGGACCCAATCTAGTGGTCACAGCAAAATAGCAAGGAGTGCCACGAGACCTCCAGGCTAGTGCTCATCAATTTGAGCAGACATTCTTATCTTCATAGCACCAGAATGCTAGAGGAATAAAAATTGGACTCTATTTCCTTTAGAGAAGTGTTGTCTTTGTGAGTTTCTTCCCCTTTGTTTTTTTTTTTTTTTTTTTTTTATTTTTCAAGCAACATGATGAAGGTAACAGAACTCTTGGAGCTGCATCTCTTCTTGGAAACAGGGAAGATTTTCTGATTGTTACTCTAGTTTCTGGTGGTAGTGGTGGGGTGTATGTTTATATTTGGTGAAGGAGTTGGGCTTCTCTAGAAACAAAAGGCCACAAAGAAATACAAGTCCATAGCATTGTCCTCAGGTTAGGCTTCCAGATGGTATCTGGGGCTGTGCATTGCCCAATTCAATGCCATTCATGTGCAGGTAGTCTAGGTGCGTGACCTTGAACTCCGTAGTCAAGTGTTTCTCAACCTTCCTAATGCTGCAACCCTTTAATATAGCTTTTGATGTTGTAGCGACCTCCAACCATAAAATTATTTCATTGTTACTTCATAACTGTAATTTTGCTACTGTTATGAATCATAATGTAAGTATCTGATATGCAGGATATCTGATATGCCCTCCAGAGGGTTATGACAAAAGGCTGAGAACTGCTGCCACAGACTGTCATTCACAAATCTGCAACCTAGATGATGTGTTTGCATTTTGACAGCATGGACCTGGAGCAAGACTAATGTAATTGTCTTGGAGTGGGGGTGGGGGCTCTTCATACTGCCAAAATTAACAGGGCAGCTAGAAGCACCTTCTTTACATAGTAGGTATAAAGATCATTTCTAACGCAATCCAGGTTCATTCTGTTTATGAGTAGACAAAGAAGGGTGAAAATACAGCCTCCTGCTCAACATCTCTAAGCTAGTGAGCATTAGGAATGAGAGAGAAAGGAAAGGCCAGGGGTCACTGCCTGGGGAAGGTAGTGGGGGTGACCACGGTCGTCCCTCCCCCAGGAGAAACAAGGAAGCACTTCCTTCACCTCTCACTTCCCTTCTTACAAAGCAAACCAGAGACTGATGTTTGTAAGACAATACTGTTACTCAAGCAAAAATCGAACTGTCCTCTTCAGGAATGAAGTGGTCACCACTCTTAGCCAGGCTGAAACACTATAGAATGCTCGGTATTGCTTTGCAGGTAAGAACTTGTCCGTGAACTTGTGCGTATGGCAGAAGGGATCTGATTCTTGGGGTAGGTGTGTTTAGGCAGAGATGTGGAGCGATTTAGGTTCCCATCAGGTACCCCGAATCTCAGAACCCCAGTCACTGCTGATGTTAAGAAAGGAACAGATGGACGAGTAGAGAATTGCTGCCACCTGGGAAAGGAAGCCGGCTCAAGTGTCTTGGCTGGGACCCTGCCTCTATGGGCAAACTAAGAAGTGGAGAAGCTTGCTGCGGCTCAGTGGGGCTTAAATGCTCCTCCCTGCTAAGACCCGCACACTCAGTTAAAGTGATGAAGGCACAACTGGAAGAAAGCATTTCTTTTCCCTCCTTTCCTCCCTTCCTCCCTCCCTCCCTCCCTCCTTCCCTCCCTCTCTCTTCCTCTTTTCCTCTTCCCTCCCTCCCTTCCTCCCACCCACCCTACTTTCCTCTCTTCCTCCCTTCCTCTTTGCTACGTGTCCAGTACTATATCAGCAGCTCATTTAGCATTCTAATGGCGGTGCTTTAGTTACTTTTCTGTTGTGTAATAAAACACCATAACCAAAGCAACTTACAGAAGAAAGAGTTTATTTGGGCTTATGGTTCTATACAATTAGAGTCCATGATGGCAGATCCAGCGTAACAGCAGGCGGTGGGAATGATGGCCAGGGTAGAGAGCTGAGCATGCGTATTTCAGTCACTGCCATGAAGCAGAGAGACAGAGGGAGGGGGAGGGAAGGAGGGAGGGAGGGAGAGAGGAAGGGAGGGAGGGAGGAAGGAAGAGAGACACAGAGAAAGAGAGAGACAGAGAGAGAGGGAGAGAGGGAGGGAGGGAGAGAGTGAGGGAGAGAGGGAGGGAGGAAGAGAGAGAGACAGAGAGACACAGAGAGGGAGGAGGGAGGGAGGGAGGAAGAGAGAGACAGAGAGAAAGACACAGAGAGAGAGAGAAGGAGAGAGGGAGGGAAGGAGAGAGAGAGAGAGAGAGAACACTGAAAACAGGTGACACCCTTCCTCCACACACCACCTAAACTTCCCTGAACAGCACCATCAGCTGGGGGCCATGGGTTCAAATTCGTGAGACTATGGGGGACATTTCCCATTCAAATCACTGCAGGTAGGTTTCCCAGACAGGGAAACTGCAGTGTAGAGATATTTTGCCATTCATCTGAGACATGTTATTTACTGAGAAGAGGAATCAGGATCTGAAACCATATCTGTGCTCCTGTCCAAAGGTAATTCTTACAAATAAATCCGCCATGTCTATACTCCATCATTTAGGGAATTCTGCCAAGATTCAGATCAGTTTAGTGGTGAGGGAGTGGGGATAGCAAGGTGGTTAGAAGGGGAAGACGAGAAACACAAAATAAAAGCAGAGGAAGCTGGAGAATGATGAGTGTGGGTATTGATGCATGTAAAAATATCAATAACATTGAGATAATCAAACTGTAATTTCAGGGTTTTCCCCAAATTCAAATTTTATATTATCATTTTTTTTTTCTGCTCGCTAGCTGCTAAGTTTACAGAATCCGTATGATAGCCATGAATGTAATCTGGTGACCTTGAAGCAAGGGTATTGGATAGTGCCCCAAGATGATACTGACCCTTTGGGTAGACTGACCCTCTCAGCCCTTTTTCCTAAATATTAAGTCATCTTTCTTAACAGTCAGTGACTAGCTATACCTTTAAATTGTTTCCATCTCCTCTCTTCCCAACCTACTTCAGTACGAAAAATGCCTATGACATTATGAACTCTTTATACTGCAAAGCAATCTAGACAGAATTATAAGGTGATAGGAGACTTGGGTGTCCCTGAAACCCTAGGATTGGAGGCCCCCTGCAGCTTTCTGGGAACTGGGTTTGATGGCCACATGTCCTTCTGGCAAGGTTCCTGAACCTCCAAGCTATAAATGGCCAATAGCAGACAGGCAGGCATTTCCATCCAACTCGCCCTACCCAACCTCATAACAAATGAGCTGACCTGTGATACAGACCAGACCCACATCGGAAACAGCTGGCTACCAAGAATTTATCTGCTCAACTCCAAACAGGCCAGAACTGTCAGCCCTGGGAGACTTGGGTCCCTAATGAATCAATGAAACCCTAACATAGCAACCTCTCACGTGTGTATTCCCTGTAACACAAGCATCCCAAATCAAGTGTTCCTGGCATCGGAGCTTGACAGCTTCCTGAAACAATGCCATCGGGTAAATTGTGACACACTCCAGCTTTCTGACCGCATGGAGATTTTCACATGTGATAAACAGCCTTAGAGAAACCAACCTACACTGGAGTGCATTACGGATACATTACCATACGGCGGGTATTAAAATGAGGAGGCCTGGGTGGATTTCATTAAACTCCAACGCCACGGTAAACCTCACTTTATTAAGTCACCAATGCATTAAGTGGGATTTTCCCACCGTATCTAGGGCCTGTGCTGGAAGTGTGGACACCTAAACAGTTGATAGAGTGCATGAACCAGCACATCTGGATGCCTAAGAGGCCGGTACATAAAGCAGATAAATGTAGAGGCTTATCTCCCGGACAGGTTTTATGGAAGTGTCCGTTGTGTTCAGATGTAGTGAGGAAGGGAGAGCCCAGAGCTCTTCCAGGTATAGATCAGGAACAAGTTTCAGCATATGGATAGAAATCATATTGCCTAGTACGGACTTATCCCCACCACCCACACACTTGCTGGGCCCTAGAGGGACCTTTTGTACCTCACTATGTATAGGTACAACCCAATCCACACTGTGGAAGAGGCTGGTGATGGGGTTTTTAAACGAAGGGTCGATTTGTTTTGTTCTAAAAGACAAACGATGTCACTTCACCTGAAACCAATGTTTCCTCAGAGCTGTTGATGATGTGCACACCGGAGTGCTCAGGAGACCCTAATGACATCACTAAAGGGTATGTGACCTTACAAAGGAGTGCCAGGCAGAGAACACTCTGGAATCTCTTCCCTTGCTGAGAAGATGGAGTAGATATGGATGGACTCTCAAAGGCCCAGTTTACATCTCCACATTCCAAGCTATGTCACAGAGACCTGCCAGGGAGCAGGAAACTTCTAGAACCCTCTGAAGCCTGCATCTCCACGTGTATATCTGTAAATGCTCTTTTGTGAGGACACTTGTCCCTATAGCTCCAGGCCTGGAAACAAAGTCAACCCACAGACACAGAACACCTAGGTGACAAGGATGGATCTCCCAGTGTTACTTTCTCATAGTCAGCTTCTGGGAGTTGAAAGGTGTCACACAACAGAGCAAGGATTTCCAAAGTTCCCCTGGGCTGGGTGGAATAGTTCCCCCTTCATCATGGGCTCTTAGCAAACGCTGCAGGAGAGAACCTGGTCATAGGCAAAAGCCCATTTAGTGGGCTCTTGTTATTATCCACTTAGTTGACAGCTGTAGAATGTTTACTGTGTGCCAAATTCTAGACTTGAGTTGAGATACCGTGGAGAATGAGTCACCATTCCCGAGGTGAAAGAATCTCATAGTTTAGAGAGAGAAAAGTACAGATGAAAGTGCCCGGAAGTGAGCATAGCGCACACTGCCATGTCCCAAGGCCACCTGATCTAGCCTCAGAACATCGCAGGATTGCCACAGATCTTAAGGAAGAGTGGCTACTGTGTGACTCTGTTTTTTGTTTGTTTGTTTGTTTGTTTGTTTTTGTTTTTCGAGACAGGGTTTCTCTGTAGCTTTGGTGCCTGTCCTGGAACTAGCTCTTGTAGACCAGGCTGGCCTCAAACTCCCAGAGATCCGCCCGCCTCTGCCTCCCGAGTGCTGGGATTAAAGGCGTGCGCCACCACCACCCGGCTTACTGTGTGGCTCTGACCAGGCAAATCAAGCTCTCCAAGTGTTATGAGGATGCTGTCTGCTGGAGGAGAGCAAGACCCAAGGCCCTCGCAGCCCTGAAAGCACACTCTCCCATTGCTCGTGCTGGGAATACCGTATCAAGGGAAAACATGATGTTTAAATACGTGCCTATGTGTCTGTGTCTATGTGCTTTATACAGATGTGCCTAAAGTAGAGGGATTTTTTTAAAAAGAGAAATAAGAAAATATGACAAGGGACAAGGATATTAATACTACCTCTTGTCCAGATCCAAGCCGAAAGAAATGCCTTCCACTTCTTTTCCATTGGCTCATCTGTCAGTTCTGGATGCCGGCATACCGTCTTGACTGCTATCAACATCGCTCCCATCTATGTTGGGTGCTTGACGGGAAGAAAGGCAAAGCCAGAGCTTGGGGAGGGGAAGTCACAGTGGAAAGTGTTATGTGGAGGAAGGAGAGAACATTTCCTGGACTCCTTTTCCGTCTTCCCATAAGCTGACCACGTCTATAGATATTGCTAGCTTCTTAGACCAGCACTGGGGGCGAAATGGTTTGGATTTTCACCGTCAATGCTGCCTCTGGGGGAGTTTGGGAGTTCCTAAAAGGACAGTTACCTTTAGGATTTACTCTGTGTCTATCCAAGAGCTAACCTGTCACAGGTCCCCATAGAGCACATGGCTGGGGTGGGTGTGTCTGTGATGACAAATCCTAAGGATTACTCCATCCACAGCTACAGAAGTGGCTGTGGCTACACCGTTTGTATTCTTGTCAGACAGACCCACAGTCTAGCATATTATTGAGACTCCCTTAAAGTCCACTAATAATTTTACAGTTGTTATTGAAAGCACCACCTCCAGTTTCTTGACTTTCCAGTTATGAGAAGGGAGTTATGTGGACCATGCTCCCTCTCATACTACATCTTTTAATTTTCAATTTGTGGACAGGAAAAGCAAGACAGTGTGGCCAGAAGAAGGGGTGACCAGTAGACCCACTCCTCAAATCTTGCGAGCAAGTGGCTCAGGACTGGAAACCTTGAGTTCACTGTCAACTCACCTTGTTTTTGTGGCTATGTGGGTTTTTACTCAGCTACAAGACAGGTCCACTTGGGAACTCTCACACCCTCACGAGGGTCAGTGGGTCCCTAGGGAGCAGCCCCCAGAGGTCTCCTTCAACTGTGACTGTCTCACTCTGTTCCCTCTAGGAGCGGCCGAGCTGATCTGGCGGCCATATACCATGAGCGCATTGATGTGGAAGGCCACCACTATGGACCCTCGTCACCTCAGCGACAAGATGCCCTCAAAGCTGTGGACACGGTGCTCAAGTATATGATCCAGTGGATTCAGGTGACCCAAAACAAGGGCAACTCATCTGGCTGCTTCCCTGTCATGTCTTGTCGTCTCCTTATACCATGGATGGCCAGTGGGGTTTAACTCATCTAATGTGTGTTTTTGCCTGGCTTGCCTAGAGCATTGGTCAGGTTCTTAGTACTATTAGTAAGTCTATTGACTATTAGTAAGTCTATTGACTATTAGTAAGTCTATTGGCTATTAGTAAGTCTATTAACTCTTAGTGAGTCTGTTGACTATTAGTAAGTCTATTGGCTATTAGTAAGTCTATTAACTATTAGTAAGTCTATTGACTATTAGTTAGTCTATTAACTATTAGTGAGTCTATTGACTATTAGTAAGTCTATTGACTATTAGTAAGTCTATTGACTATTAGTAAGTCTATTAACTATTAGTAAGTCTATTGACTATTAGTAAGTCTATTAACTATTAGTAAGTCTATTGACTATTAGTGAGTCTATTGACTATTAGTAAGTCTATTAACTATTAGTAGGTCTATTGACTATTAGTAAGTCTATTGACTATATTAGTAAGTCTATTGACTATTAGTAAGTCTATTAACTATTAGTGAGTCTATTGACTATTAGTAAGTCTATTAACCTGTACATAGGGGTTAAATGTGGGTTCCAATCTCCATTCTCCTTTAACCAATAGCTTAAAAATGCCTCTTTACCAGGATTTTTGCATGAAAGGACCTTTCTCCAGTGAATGTGATGACGTCTTGTGTCCACCCCACAGGAACGAGGCCTGCAGAATGACCTAAATGTCATCATTTTCTCAGACCATGGGATGACAGACATCTTCTGGATGGATAAAGTGATTGAGCTGAGCAAGTACGTCAGCCTCGATGACCTGCAGCAAGTGAAGGACCGAGGGCCCGTTGTGAGCCTGTGGCCAGCCCCTGGCAAACACTCTGAGGCAAGACACATGGTGGTGGAGGGGAGGTGACGTGGACCCATCGGTCCCTTGTTTGTGCTTTGTCATTCCTCCTAGAGTTTTCTTAACGAACTGTGCAACAGTGTTAGGAGCACAGACTTTGGAATCAGCTGTCATCCACTTACCAAGTGACTTTTCTAAAGGTCATTCATTCTCTGTGTTTGTTGTACCCTATAACAGCATCTACCTCTCCTGAATCTCATAAAAATTAAATGAAATAGACGATGCCCCATACTTTGCAAACTCCTGGCACGTGTCAGCATGCCCTTATTAGGGCTATTATTGGACAAACTCCTAAGGAGGCTGTCAGACGCAGACTCTTCAGACTGAAGCTGCCACTCTGATCTGCACCCGTTTCCCTTTCACCAGGGGGCTAGAGATATAAAACTGACCAACAAGACAGCATAGGCCCCGCGTGTGCAGTGGGTCAGCCCCTGACTTCACAGCCCCACCCCTTAGGTTCTGATCCCAGCTCTGTTATCGACTGCCTGCGTACAAGGCATTGACAAGTCTGGCCCTCTGCCGTCTGCACATGCGCATGGCAGTGAGTGCCGTCCTAAAGCCCGTGGGAGTACACAAAAGCAGGCTGAGATCACAACCAAGACAACATATGAGCCGCTCACACTCACGGAGCTCACCATCCAATGAGAAGATTCCTCATTGGATGAAGGTGTGGTCAAGTTCCCACAGTGTGCAGGCGAGGACCCAAACTCCCTTTCAGGAACTCAGTACCCCATGCTCACCCTTTCAGAAAACAACAGTAGTTAAGGATGGTGGCGGGTGGTAAGAATGAGGAGGAATGGGCGACACTCTTGGCTGACAACCTTGTGTTCATGTTGGTTCGTCACCTCCCGGTGCATAGATGCGGTGCCTGTCCATCCCCAGGGAGCTGACATGGGCCAGGAAGCATCTATCTTTCTGAGGGGGTGGGCAATGCCAGCAACAGGGGAGTCAGGAGGAGTCTGGGAGATGCTGCCTTCCTTCATCCTAACAGCGACAGAACAGTTGCCTTTAGTCAAAGGGTCCTGACGGGAGCCAGACTCTGGGCCTTTGCCTCCTAGGCAGTCCCACCACCGCCTTGCCTGCCCTCATTTGAGGTCCCCCATCAACAGTACCACACTGCTCTCAGCCTTTCCCCCACTCACGAGGGAAATGCCTCCCCCTTTCTGTTTTCTCGAGCTCCGTTGCCAGGAAACGAAGTTTACACAGCGTCCCAGCAAACCCCCTAAATAGGAAAACGGAAAGAATATATTACATGTTGGCAGGTTCCTGGGAAGCAACGCTGTCTTCCTGGCAGGGAAGATCATCTTTGTCTCCAATTTGGCACGTAGGCATGAGACTCCTCCAGAACGCTTGGGCATTACCACTCACGAGCCGGGAAGAGCATCTTCCAGCAGAACGTGCATCCCAAGCCCTGCCAGCAGCCAATAGCAGTTGGTAGGGGATCAAAAGTGGGGGCTGTGTTTGGTGACAGTTGTGTCATGTGATGGACACAGCAATCTGCAAGACCTGGTGTATGTCAGCAGATTTTCCGCTTATTCAAAAATAATTCTGCATTCTGCATACGTTGTTTTTAATCAAACAGAGGAGATTAATTCATGGAACTGTGAACAAGTTTCTACTCAGCAGCCCAAAGACTATTTTTAAGTCATGAGTGAATAAACACAATTTTATTATTAAGGAATACATATCTGATTTGGCTAGTGGCCAGCAAACCAGCACCAGCAGGTTGCTTTTTAATTTTAGTCACAAATATTTGAGCTTCTGCTAAATATTGGAAGTGTGTATAGACTTTACGTCTTCATTATGGAATTGGCAATGGGATTAGTAAGCAATTCCTGGTGATTTTAAAATTCACATATGGGTAGGATATAATCTTGATGTCAAGTTAAAGAGCACTAATCTTTTGGCCATTTTGGTGATATTTAACATCAGCCAGGCCACTTTGACAATTGCCTCTTAATTTTAGTGCATAGAATTTTGGATTTTGGTAAGTAAGTTTTGTAATATGTTCACCAGTCACTGATTTTTTACAAAAGAATATATATAGTGTGTGTACATGTTTATATACATACATACATACACAAACACACACACACACACACACTAAAATACATTATCCTTCTAAGCAGTATAGGATAACGTTGCAGTGCTCACCTCGTATTTAATAGAAGTAGAATGTTGTCTTGACCTATGACCCTTTCTGAAAGTCTTTCCCGGATCCCATGCGCTTTCTACTCTCTCCAAAAAAACACTAAGAAGAAACCATTACTTATGGTGTGGTTGTGTGGTTGCTTGAGTTTTACATGATAAGAATCTCTGTGGTGTTTTCTACAATGCACATTATTTTTGCTCCGGCTGAGGTCTCGCGTCTTCCGAGTGTCTTTGCGGATGCCATGTCTGTCTTTACTATACTTTGTCATGTCATGCCCTGAAACTACACCGGTATGTCTTTGTCTCTCCCCGTTATCTTTTTGCTCTTCCGCTTCTGCTGTGTGCCTGGGCTATTCTGTACATACATCTACAGGTGCGCACACGTGAGAGCTTTTCATTACAGTCCCTAGGGGGTCCATCTCTTATGTCAGAGAGCATATGGATCGTTAGACTTCCTGGATAAAGACAGCTTGATTTGCAAGCTATACAAAAGTCTCTCATAGCACACACCGTTAATCTCAGCACTGGGGAGGCAGAGACACGCTGAGCTCTGTAAGTTCAAGGCCAGCCTGGTCTATATTGTGAGTTCCAGACCAGCTAAAGCTACATAGAAATCCTATCACAAGAAAAAAAAAGTATTTATTTTATGTAGCTACACTCTGTGTGCGTGTGTGTTGTGTGTGCACGCACATGTGTGTTTATAATCTATCTCACAGATCTAGCAGAGTGTTCAAACAGCTCATTTTTGGTTTTCTTTGCAGATATACGACAAACTCAGTACAGTGGAACACATGACCGTGTATGAGAAAGAAGCAATACCCAGCAGGTTCTATTATAAGAAAGGGAAATTCGTCTCTCCTTTGACTTTGGTGGCTGATGAAGGGTGGTTCATAACGGAGGTAATTATAAAATCTATGGCATTCCTCTCATTGTTCAAACTCTATCCACAGCCCATGGGTAAGTAGCAATTATTGAGCTCCGTTCTCTCAGAGTCCTTTGCTGCACTGCTTCCTTGTTTAGAAAATCAAAAGGCTGGACCGGCCGTCTAGGTGAACACAAGCTTCAGGCACAAACCGACAGTCGAGATTGAGACTTCATGGCTCCAGATCCCCTGTGTTGTAATAAATTGGCCGTAACTAAATTACTCAAGCTTCTATACAACCTGTGTAGCTTAGAGCAGAAATATTACTGTGATCCAAAGCCATTGCTCCAGGGCAACAGGAAGCTAGGAGAGACATGTCTAGAAAGTAGAGCTGCATGAACCCAGGCCCCCAAATTACCAGCTGGTTTTTACAGCCGAGATTGTCTTTCACTTTTTCTCTGAGCCCTAATTTGCCTCAGGCCTGCCTGATTTCCTCCTCCTTGTCCTCCTGGGCTCTAGGCTGAGGAGAATGCATGATCTTTATAAATATCCTCCCTTCCAGAGGAACCTGTGATCATCCCGAGAGTATAGTCCCGTCTAGACAAGAGCAGTGCTTCAGATGTGAGTTTGAAAGTGGGCTGTGCTTAAAACAGGCTGCAGGGTAAAAGGAATAGAAAGCTGAAGCCAGTGTTGACTAGAACTCAAGAACAGAAAATAATATACTAGAGGTCACAGGTTCCTCACCCGCGGAATCAGGCATTGGGCCAAAGAGAGTGTGTGACCAACCAGCAGGGCATGAAATCACAGGAGTCTGTGACACGAACTTCAGTTTTTGAACAAGACTGGGTCATTCCTGGGCATTCACAGAGAGAAACGTTTGGTCACCATGAACTGAAAGCCAGGCAGATCTGGTTGAAACCACTGGCAGCGGAAGGCAGAGGCCAGTCAGGCTTTTCTGAGACGGAATCTGGCTCCTGGTGTCATGGTTTACGGGGTTTCTAGGATGGAGGCAGAGAGAGGAGGATTGTAAGTTCCAGGCCAACCTGAGCTCCAACTTTTTCAAAGATATCTAGAGACAAAAAGGGTTCAAGAGACTTCTTCTAACACTGCCACTTCCAGAAAAGCAAATGTGACTGTTTAGGTCACCAAATGTCCGGAGTTCACGTGGGCTGAGAGAGAATATTTTTAGCTATGCTTTGGGCGTGTGTCATTATTATTTTCTCCTCTCTCTCCCGCCCCCTCTCTGTCACACACGAAAGCAATACAAAATGATAATAAGAATACAATCAGTGTGATTCATGCCACATGTGGGATCTGTAATACACAAACACAATTGTTTCTCAGGCTTAGTGGAGCGCACGGGTCACCAGGTTAGAGGCCCACGGACATCAAGAAAGACCTCCCAAGTCACAGCAAAGAACCTACTTTTTAGTTTGTTTACTCTTGTCTCAAAACATCTTCATCTTTATAAGATTCTGGTGAAGTCGTTCTGAAGTTCTGGAGGTCAGCCCATTGTGAGGATTAATCCGTAGGGGGCCACCATCAGTGTGTGAGCGTGACCTGAGACCTGTTTAGTTCACGTGCTGACGGGCTGAGAGGTTACAGCAAGGGAGGTGGGGAGATCCTCGGGCTATGGGCTGGTTTCGCGATTTGGTAGAAACAGGTAGGGGGATGACAAAGCCAGAGGAGGAGGTGGACACCCAGTGAGATGCCATCACAATTCCAGTGGGAAATGCCTTGAGTCCCCTCAGGGTGGACAAGCCTTATGAAGTCATTCCGGCTGGGAATGGCAATCCTCTGACGGGGGAAGATTTCTTCCATTTTGGCAGAGGGTTCTTCCCATAAAGAAAATATGGTATTCGGGTGTTGTACATTCAGGAAAAAGATGTCTGTCTTCTTGAGGGATGAAAACAATGCTGGGGGACCTGAGGGTGCTGGTTAAAACGTGCTGGGTTATAAGCCATGAGCTATCTGCCTTACTATTTTTGGCTTCTTGAAACAAAGTATTGCTAAGTTCCCCATATAGCTTTACTATGGGAGTTTACTATATAGCCAAGACTGGACTCAAATTCACTATCCTCTTGCCTCAGCCTCCTGAGTGCTGAGATTAAGGTTTATGCCACCAAGTCTGGGGCACAGACCACATGAACAATGGATTCAATAATGATTGGCCATCTCATTTAAGTGAGCATCTGGAGACAATGGGCTCTATGGTCGCTTAATCCAGAACTGGTAAAATCAAGTTCCTGTTTTAGCTCTACAGAATTCTGCTTTTCTTCTCAAGATCACAAAAGAGTTGCTGCAGCTCTAACCTGCATATCCACTCGAAACACCCCAAAGCAGGAAAGAAATGGGGTGACTTTTCATTACACATCACCTACCATTATGGGATAGGTGTCTGTGTTTCAGAACCACGGGTGGAAGCCGGTGTGCGGGACCCTGAAGATTAGGGAATGCAGGTGGGGAGAGCTCTGTAAGGAAAGTGTGTAATTATGAAGATGAGGTCTTAAAAGAAACCCATATACCCGAGAAGCTCTCGTAGTGAAGTTTCTGCCCTTGTCTAGAAACCATTAGCAGCTTCCTCTTTGATCTCATCGACCGACTAACTGGTTGGTGTGACTAGAAAAATCCCAGCCCGGGATGAGATTTGCCACTGAGGTGTGCTGCACTGCCAGGTAAAGAACCACAGTCACAGGACTGAAGAGATGCAGAAACTGGGGTTAAGAGACAGGAGCCTCAAAATGAAACAGCGAGGAAGAGAGCCTAGGGCACGGCTTCATTGCCCAGGAGACCGACAATCCACTCTAGGAAGCCTGCGACTACCTGCCAAAGCTTCCTCCTGTCCCTGGCTTTGGGCCCACGCATCTCCCCCCATACCCTAAGGGGACCTGAGTCATGCTTCCCTGAATGAAACTGGAAATTAGTATCTTCTGTTATGTGGTTATATAGATTATATTGTATATTACTTTTGTATGTATCGCACACATTAATTTAAGTTATTAAAAACTAAGAGTCACCAGTTAGCAAAGATGCCCAAGTATTTCATGATGTGGGCTTAAGAACAAAGAAAACCCCATAAAAAAAGAAACCAGACCATGGACAACTACAAGAACAGTTTTTAAAATATATAATTAGGGGTGGAGATGTAGCTCAGCTTATAGACTGCTTGCTCTATCATGCAAGTCCTGGGGTCCATCCCAGGGACCACAAAAACTGGCCGTTTTGGCACACACCAGTAATCCCAGCACACAGAGGTGGAAGCAAGGGAGATCAGAATTTTAAGGTCATCCTTGACCATACAGGAAGCTCCAGGCCTGCCTCAGATACATGAGACCCTGTCTGGAAAAAAAGAAAGGCGGGGGAGGAAGAAAGGAAAGGAGGAAGGGAGAAAGAAAGAAGAACTACCTCAAGAGGGAGACTTGAGGTATTACAGATACGTAAAACAAGAGTGGTGGCACACGCCTTTAATGCCAGGACTTGGGAGGCAGAGGCAGGAGGATCTCTGTTAGTTCGAGGCCAGCCTGGTTTACAGAGTGAGTTCCAGGACAGCCAGGGCTGTTACACAGAGAAACCCTGTCCTTGGATAACCAAAAATAAATAAATAAGTAAAACAAAAAGTTACTTTAAAAAAGAAGAAGGAGGAGGAGGAAATTAAAAGAAATCAGGATGGGTAGGAGATAAGAGATGGTGGGGGCAAGAGTAACCAGAATGCATTGTGTACATAACACAATTGTCAAAGGAGAAAATAAATAAAACCTCTAGAATAAGTAAAGACAGAAATAAGAGTAAGATAAATCGGACATGAAAATATAAGATTAGCATCTGAAAGATGTGTGTTGACCTGCCATGTTGACCTAATTATTATGGAACTGCACACTAGTTCTCTCTCTCTCTCTCTCTCTCTCTCTCTCTCTCTCTCTCTCTCTTTCTCTCTTCATTGTTTCTGATATTTATATAAGTCTGTAATGACAAAAAGCAAAGTGCAGAAAGAAATACAAAATGTACAGTTTGGAGGGAAAGGAGAGCACTGGAAAGCTTCGTGCTACAACCAAGAGAAGCTGTAATTGTTAAGGAGACCTGCGGCGTTAAAGAGAGGTCGCTCCGCACGGAACAGGGAAATGTGCTCATCAGTTCTTGTTGCTCACGCCTGCACCATGCATTTTGAACGACTGCTTTCCCAATGTTTGTATGATGTGTACTTAAAACTATTTAACCTTTTTATCAAACAATAAATATATCTGGGAAAAAAATGAGCATTGGTCAGTAATAACAACTAAGAAAAGTCTTGAACTAATTGGCTATCCTCAGTTTGGATTGTGGGTACTGCTGGTCCTGGAGTGACACACGGGGACAGACAGTAGAACACGGGTTTATCTCAGGGCTGCTCAGCACAATCCGTCTGACTCGTATTGTCTATGGTGTCTATCATACATGAGCACGTGTTTCTCTAGGAAGTTGTCACTGTCTATCCTGAGAGGAACTGGGGTATCTCCTTCACTCACGTTTTGATCTGAGCACTGTGATCACTTTACTCCTATTCTGGGGCGTACACCTTTTTTATTTTCTGGATATCATATGAAAAAAATCTCAAGTGCTGATTCTACTCTAAAGCCGAGGAGTCATTCTCTGCAAAGTCCTGAAAACAGGCATCTTTCGAACCTCTGTGGCCTTTCCTCTGCAGCCCTGGACTGCCTATTACCCTCTCCTGCCTCCAGTCCCCTGAAAACTGCATTCTTCATCCCTGTGTCCACTCAGCACCAGAACTACTCATCGCTCACATTTCCGTTTGCAAATTTCTCTCCAAGTCAGAAGAAAAAGATGTCGTGTTTGGCCCTGTAACCTGCACAGCTGTCCAAGATGTGTGCTGTGGCCTTACAGACGGGGTTACACTCCATATCGGCAGACGACACAGGCTCAGCCCTGAGTGCGGTCTCACCAGGTCTCACTCTGACGGCAAGGTAATCTGTGTTCTGGTTTTGACGTGATTAGAACATCTGAGTGAGGACAGGTTGATGCTCACCAGCAGCTGATAAAAGAGAACCCCAGCGCTGGACATGCCGCTGCCCTGGAAGCCCCGCCTCTCACTAAAGCTCTCACAGAAAAAAGAGAGCAGCTGAGAGTGAGTTCATTTCTTCTCACCGTTGTCTAGAGAGCTGTCACTGAAAAGCCAGAGATACAGACTCCATTTGTCGCAGGAATTGGACCAAGATCCAGAGTGACCCAGGAGCTCGATGACTTCTTAGGTCACTTCCTCTCCATATGGTTTATAATACAAGCTCGTTCCCAACATCTGTCCTTCGTCTGACCTCCCTTCCTCAGCCAGCGGAAATCTGAAGGTGTTCATGTTTCCAAAGAACTAAAGAGACAGAGGAAAATGGGTCACCAATAAGGTCAAGGCCCATGGTCCTCCCAGCCAGTGTCGGTTCCTTGGGACAGGAAGTAGGGTTCTTGGCTCATGTCTCATCCCCTCTCTCTCCCTAAGAGCTGTCCAGTTTCTCTAGGAAAAAAAAAAATCATGGGTGTTATTTCTTTCTCTTAGGGGATGAGGTCACACTCTCCCGCAGAGCATCAGAGCCCTGAGCAATTCGGCCTTCACGCATGGTCTTCTGGGATTCTCGGGCAGCCATATTGCCACCTCCTCCTTCAACAGGTGCTTGGCCACAGAGCAGACAGACGAGGGTGTCACAATGTCGGATGCCATTCCAGGGCCTTGAATAGATACATCCAGTACTACCAAATATCCCTGGCATGGGACAGTTAGAACGACACAGGAAATAATCCAGAGTCGTTTCCACCAAACCCATGTCCGTTCTTGTACTCTCAACCATTAAGCCCCTGGATCTGAATAATCTCAGCCTATCAAACTCCACAAATATTTACTTAGTGCCTTCTCAGGCAATGAACTGTATAACATGCTAATTCCACCGAGGAGCCCCCGGGAGTCCCCAGCTGCCTGATGCGGTCTAGAGAGGGAACCAAAGATCATTTCAGCATGCTTGTCGTCGGGGTCAACCAGCGTGCCATTACAGATGTGTTCCACGTTCTAGAGAATCTAGGCTCCGCCCATGAGAGAAAACACTCTCTGCTTGCCTTTCTGCTTCTGGCTTATTTCACTAAACGTGATTTCCAGTTCCATTCATTTTCTTGCAGATGCGGATGTGGTGAGCTCATCTCATAGACCTTGAACTAGCAATACCCAGGGTGGGAAAAAACTGTGATCGTAATCTCTCTTTGATGCGCCAGGGTCTTGAAGGAGCTAAGTGAGCCTCCAGCTATGCACAGAAAAGGTTGCAGTAACATCCCGGGACATTAAGCCAGTTCATATTTTTCACATTGTAAATATAGCAAGGACTTTTTATTTTAAAATTTTTGGTCAACAACAGTGATAACCTCAATGACTATCTTGAATTAAGCCATTCCTAGGACCTTCAATCAGTGCCCATGAGTAGTGAACAGGATCTCTGGGTTGTCCTAACTCTTCCAACGTCCTTCCTGTCCTTCAAAGGCCAGTGATGACCCCCTCTCCCTTGATACACTTACTTGTTCCTAATTATCCTCATTTGGGCCTTTCCTAAGACCTCAAATCATCCTGCTGGGCACGAATTTGCCTGCGTCTGGACTCTCTGGTCTACAGTAGAGGTTTCTAGAGAATGGGTCTTTAATAAGGTCTTTTGAGCTTGGCCCCCACCCAGGAAGGGTATATACTACGGTGCAGTAGGGTCACAGTGTATGCAGGTGGCTTGGACAGATTCATAAATACCTAGACTGTTGCATTGGTTACTCCAAGACTATTCACTTCTTGGTTGGCAAACAATTACCAAGGAAAGGAGGGCTAAGTCGAGAATTCAGCTAATTCCTCACAGCCCTGGAAAAGAGTTCAGCTGAGAAAGGTGATTAAAACTATGAGCGGCGATGCTAGCTTTAGTGAGCCCCAGCTTGAGCAGGACACGTCAGAACACGTAATCCCCAGCCAGCTTTCAAGGGCCAATGTCTGTGGCCTGTCCAGGAAGGTGTCAACTGAGCCGAAGACAAACAAGATGGAGCAAGAGCCTGGAAAAGGACGGTGAAGCAAGGTGCTTCGTGCTGATCATTCGGATTCCTGTGTCGGTTAAAACCAGCGGGGCAAGCACAGGCCCAGACATCTGCAGGAGGCCAATATCTGTCTACAGAGGAAAGACTTGCTTTGAAGTCCAGTAAAGGGTATGACATGTCAGGCTCAGTTCTAAAGCCTGTGGCTGACTGGCAGGGAGGCCTAGCTCCAGAATATTTGAGGAAATCAAGACAATCTGGGAAGCGTGATTTCTGAGAGGTTCTGGCAGCTAGAGTGGATTGTCCAGGCCCAACTAACGGAGCTTCAGGAAGACAGCTGTGAAATGCTAGAAACAGCTTGTTCTCCACAGTGACTGGGGTCACATGTGGAAGCTGTCTGGGAGTACAGACATCCCCACTTCCTCCTCTCAAAAGGATTCAACAAATGTGATCCCAGAAAAGAGAGAGAGAGAGAGAGAGAGAGAGAGAGAGAGAGAGAGAGAGAGAGCAATCCCTGGTCCACTTAGTGTTCCTCTCCTCTCTACCCCGACTTCTCTTCATTCCTGTCACTATGCAGTCTGGCATTTTCCATGTCAAGGATCAAGCTGCCCGCGTGCAGCAGGAAACTCTCCAAGGTCAGGCTGGGGACCAAGGCTGAGTAGTTAAGTCCTGTCAAGACAGAAGCCGAGCAACTGTTAGGATATCTCTTGGGAGTGCCACTTGGTGAACACATACCCAAGTTTAAGACCACTACTCTCCAGGCGCTCCTAGGGTCCTGAAACAGGAAGGCATCCTGCCCAACACTTTTAAAAAGCAGTGATACACAAGCTAAGCAAACAGGCCTGTGTGTCCTTTTGTCATATGCACACAAATGCCTCTTCATCTTAGGCAGGACACTGATAACAGACCAGAGCAATAATTCCATGAACCAGCGAGGTTACTGGTGGTTCTGACAGCAGCATGGGTCACCTGTTACATAGCCCTGGAAAGCCTACCCCAGTTTGAGTCACGACTCACAGACGCTGGGTCCCTGGAGCTCCGTGGATGACCCAGAGACAACTGCGCCCCCCAACCCACCAGAATCTCCTCTGACCCAGCAACCATCACCTGCTTCTGTAAGCAATCTTTAGTGAATCCTCCAGCTCTCTGAGGTTCTTAGCCATGGAAGCATCTTGAGTCTTCTGAGCCACCCTCTTTCAGGAAGAAATGCTTTCGGTTGGAGGCCGAAAGAACACCTCAGCAGAACACATGGTGGATAGGAGACAACGAACTCCTTCTCAACCCCCAAACAGATCTGAGACTCTCCATGCGCTCTCAGCTCCCACAACGGGGACATTGTTGCTCCTCCTTCTCATCCTGAGACGACACATTGTAACTCTATAGTTGCCCTCTTTTTGCCGAAGAGGAAGGTACCTGTGAAAAGCGCAAAGCAGGGAAATGATAGCACGTTGATTTTTTTAATTAGAGTTCTAAGGCATCTTAAGTAGTTCCACATTTTATTTATTTTGCTTAAATTTCTATAACATCCTCCCACCCCGTCCCGCACCAAGATATTTTTTTTGAAATAACTTGAGGAGGAAAAAAATTTATACTCTTCATGGTTTTGTTAGTCTGCTTTCTGTTACTGTGGCAGAATAACCGAGTTAATCAGTTAGAAAAGACAAAAAGATTGACTTTGGCTCCCGGTTCTATGATCAATTGATCCTGTTTGGGGCCAGCGCATCATCATACCGCGGTGGGAGCGCATGGCAGGGGAGAACCATCTGCCTTATGGTCCTAGTGAAGCAAAGAGAGAAGGAAGGGGCCAAGGTTCAAATACTACCTTCAAAGGCAACCTTCCAAAGATCCAACTTCCTCCTCCTAGAGCCCACCTCTTAAAGGTTCTATCGCTTGCCTATGGTACCACTGGCTGGAAAGCAAGCCTTTAACACATGGGCCTTTGGGGATTTTCCAGATCTGAATCCAAATCGCAGCAACAGTGGGAGAGGGGAGATGGTTAACGCAGGGCTCCTCAGGCACTAGTCAACGAGAACGGGGCCCAGTTGGAGAAAGCTGGCTGCCCAGCTATCCCATTGGGTCACAGCCAGTTTTATGCTTGATCATGCCATCCCTGAAGCTTTGTGACCTTTCTGGGAAGGGTTTCTCAAGCTACCTAGAGCCACATGGAAAACACATGATCTGACCTTGGGATGGTCGCAAGAACAAAGCCTGTCTTCAGTAAATGATGAATTACCGATTAAGGATGCTGGATGAATGGTTTCCAGGGGGTCCCATGCTCCAGAAAGGGGAAGATCAAGCCCTGATGAACCTGGACCTACAGAATACATCGTCCAAGAGTGGAATGTAGGGCGTGCTCAGGGTAGTCGATGCCCAGCCCGGCTTCTGAGCTACCAGGAGGGACAGTGAGTGTTCCCTTCTAAAGTTGGCCACCACAGCCGTAGCCTCCAAAGGAGCATCCACTAGGAGGAGGACACAGTGAGGCCCTCTGGCCAGAGGGAGCATTCGTCTCAGTCATCAGAAGTCAGTCTGTGATTCGGGGCGGGACACAGAGGCCAGATGTTACCCTCTCAGCAGCTCACCCCCTGCCTCCCTGCCTCCTCAGAAGTGCCTTTCCCTGAGACTCAGCAGTCAGTCAAGAGAAAAAAGAGTGCACGGGTGAGGACCAGACATCCTAATGTACACCAAAGACACAATGGCAGGTGAGTAAAATGAGCCCAACAGAACAAGAGCTCTGCCTGTGTGCAAACAGGAAGTGACAAATCCCACGCTGCTCAGGCTGCTTCCTCCTTTCCCCAGCCTTGCGCCTCTCCTCCCACCTCCACCCCCACTCCCAGCCTGGTCTCTAGCCACGCTTTCGCTGCAGACTAAAACCAAGGAGTCCTGCATGGTGGGATTTAAAGCAACAGTCCCCAGCACAGCCTGAGCAAACCTCGCCTACAGGTTCTGACTTGAACGCCGCTTTTCCTTATTAGTGCCAAGGATGGTTGAAACAAAGCCCTGATCTGCAAATCTTGTCATTTTCCCTCTGGCATCCCAAATAAAAGTCTGGTGCATCATAGGTGTCGTGGCGGTAGGCTGGAAGCAGAACACAGACACCAGGGGAAGAAGTCAAGTCCAAACCCAAAACCCTCACCCATTCTTCCTAGGGTTCCCTTGTATGGTGCCATCAGCTTCTGGTTCCTTCCCACTGGGAATGATCAGATTGTTGAGTGGTGAGCGGAGCCTTCCTGTTCATTGCATCAACCCTCGTGCACGGCAGGGGCTTGGGAGGGGCCAGAAATGCTGGGGAGATCACACGGTGTGAAGATCACTGAATTCTACACAGTGTTAAATGCAGAGCCAACAACTTGCCCTGGTTTGCCTGTGGCTGGTCCAGTTTTAAAACTGAAGTCTTGACTCTCTGGAGCCCCCATGGCAGCAAACTGGGACAGCTGGTGACCTTGCTGGGTTGGCCCTTCCCTAGGCGAGAGTAGAAAGCCTTATGACTGTGTGCTATGGCTGTCACTTTCATCTAGTCTTGTCCCCACATGAGGGGACAAGACAGCCTCCTGAGGGTCAGGCCTTACATCAGCAGTGTCCCCCAGGTCCTGACATGGAGGAGGAGCTATAGGATATCTGCTCCTCTTGATTGGCTCCTTGCTGCAGCCTCCTCATTGTGGTCACCTCTACTGCAGCCATGTCTCTCTCTCTCTCTCTCTCTCTCTCTCTCTCTCTCTCTCTCTCTCTCTCTCTCTCTCTCTCTCTCTCTCTCTCTCTCTCTCTCTCTCTCTCACACACACACCCACACACACACACACACACCTTTCTCATCTTTGGCCAGATCTCTATGATCTGATTACCTCCCCAGCACGTCACTAGGTGGCGCTGTGTGGCAGTCTACCATAGGAGTATGGATAGGATCAGCCTCCCAATTAGGAGCCAGAAGACCGACCACCCCACCCCACCCCCCAAGCTGCCATTTCGGATTCCGAACTCAGAGAACTGTGGCATACACCCTTCCTACTGCATAGTTCCATGTGTGTGCCGCAAGAAGTGGATGCATGCACAACACAGATTCCCAAAAATCATTTTTAAATCAAAGGTGTAGTTACACATCACCTGGTCCACCCTCGTTCTTTAAAAGAGTTAGTTCTTCCTTACATGATTACATTATTATTATTGATATAGGTAAAAATAATTTTTTGGATTTTTTCTCCTCTCTGAGACAACGTGTCACTTTAATAAACAATAGTGATTCATCTGTGATCGGACAATTCCCCAATTACCTTCAGGACTGAGATTGTTGTTGTATTTCTTTGTGCCATAAGAAATGGTAGCCTTGCAGAGTCTAGTTTTTAAGTTAGGCTGTCTGTCTTTCCCTTGGCTGTGGGCAACAGACATACTACAGGACTCCTCAGAAGTGAGACTTGAAGAATCAAATCGTTCCACTTAGGGCTTCCAGCCTTGCTATCTTGGAGACAGAAAGTGGGAAAAGCAACAGATTAAGCTAGCTGATGAAGCTAAATAGGAATGTGTTGTGATCCTCACTACAGCCGGCTAGCAAACAAAACACGAAGGGCAGCATGAAAAGTTGGCGATGTGGTAAAAGCATGTCCACGGAAAGAGCACAAGCCACAGCTGGAGGAGGAGGGTCGAGGCATGATGGGAAGCCCAGGAAGCAGAGCGTCAATAAAAATAAAGTGTCCTTTAAGAAGCAGAAAAGCTCAGGAGTGATTTACGGGGTGAGAATGGACGAGGATGCAATGTGCTGTGGCTACACATGCAGAAGAACCTTCAACCTCAGAACCAGAGCGCCCCGCCCCAGAGCTAGTGGCATCTGGTGGCCAGACCAGCCATTTGCTGAGCACCTATTGTGTGCCAAGTACTTAACACATAGTCATCTTAGAATCCCAAATTCCACAAGGTGTGAGTTGAGCATCCCTACATCTAACAAGGAAAGTGGAGTTCAGAGAAGGGACAGACTTTTTTACTTGGAATCAGATAGCAGAAATCTAACTTCAACTCCATAGTCAACCCAAGTCCGGGCTCTCCTCTCTCTACCCCACATGGTGGGTAAAGAACTAAGACATGAGAAGACACTTCACGGTCCAGTTTCACCAGGAGCACTGTGGCTTTGGGATGGTAGAATGTGTTTAACGACTGAGAAGACAGACTTGCCCTCCAGTCCTGGCACTACCTCTTAGTAGCTGTGTGATGCTGAGACTTTCATTTAACCTCTGTGTGCCTTAGTGCTTTTAATTACAAATGATAAAAGATAGGATTTCCATACACGATGATTGTGAGCATCAGGATCGGCCCTGGGTGTGCTGCTTGACTCAGTACATACATGATACCATTAGCCTCGGGACGCAACCTAGAAATGGCTGGTTATTGTGCTGTTTCGTTTCTGTGCCGGCATTTGAACACTTGCCGTGATGAATTCTCACCAGGAAGGTGAAATGACTGTCAAAAGCACAAGGTCTGTCCACAACAAATGGCTAGAGTTGGTTCAACAGGCTGCGGGCTCTTCGAGTCCCACAAAAGCTTTAAGCTCCTTTTTCAACATAACCTGAGCCTCTGGAACCCCAGAAAATACAGTCTCTAAAATGACCCGGAAATGGTGGCACTGACACCCTTTCCCTGATGGAGACTTGTGGAGGCAAATGGCTACAAACAGGGAGCAGGGGGCACTGAGTGTAGTGTTGTCCCTGAGGGAAGGGTTGGAAGAAGAATGTCATGGTGTGTGTTGTGGAAGGGGCACTTGGATGGGCTGAGTGGACCCCACAGGGCGTTGGTTGCTTTGCTACAAAATGAGGTGATTCTATACACATCATATTTTATAACACTCCTTTAATATCTCGGTACCTGAACATTCAATTTTATGCCCCAAACCAATGCCTGGAGTTACAGCAGACATCACAGGATAAAGGGTTCAGTCCTGCAAGACTCCACGCATTTACCAGGTGCAAGGACTGGGTCCCCAGGGGACCAACACCTATACCTCGTTAGGCTAGGGTTCTCACCCTCTGGCTTCCCAGGATTCAGAGAAGTGCTGCGCTTGTAATTACAGCCAAGGAGACACATATGGGTGGGAAGTGGGGGGCATAGCACTTTTATTCCTTGGAAGGTGTCTGAACCATGCTTGGCAGGGTTGAATCCGGGGCGTCATTTTGTGGAAATGAGATTTTTTATTGGCTACATCACGGAACTCAAAAGCCAGCAACCTCACTCTCTCTTCAGTGGTTGGGGAACAGGAACTAACGCGCACACCTTCTAATCAGGCGGTTTGTTCCTTAGGTAACCACCCTCTCCTGAGGCTAGTTAGTCCCCCCGTCCAGTGGCCATCTTTGCATAGACTCTAGTATGGGAGGAAGGCACTCATGAGGGACAACAAAAGTCCCTTCTGTCGTCCAGGAAATTCCGAGGGTCTTAGGAGCTCTCTGACAGGAACCTGGGATAAAGAACAAATCGGCTTTTATACCACAGACACTTTCTAACATCCCTTCTATCTCTAGCATGCTGTGTTTAGTGGTCCAAACCTCATTTCACCATGCGATTCATCTTAACCAGAGATGGTCAGGAATCTAGGACGCTGCTGCCAAGGGTCAGAGCTACCTGAAGTAGGAAGCGGTCTAGCTGAAGCCGGATGATCCCGGCCTCAGAGATATTAGCGAGGAAATCTCCACACGGGCGTCAGTTTGCACAACTGGTTGTAATTGTCCAGGAGCGATATAATACCGTTGCCTTTCTTGACTTCAGAATCGAGAGACGCTTCCGTTCTGGGTGAACAGCAGTGGCAAGCGGGAAGGCTGGCAACGTGGATGGCATGGATACGACAACGAGCTCATGGACATGAGAGGCATCTTCCTGGCCTTCGGACCTGGTAGGCAGCATTCCAAGGAAGCAGCTCTAATAGGGACTAACCACACTCCTACAAAGCTGGAGAGGTTCCTTTACGGACCCTCTTTATGAGCCAAGCTAAGCAGATCCAGCCGCTCTCCATGCAACATCTTTGGCTGGCTTCCTTTCAGATGCTTCTTTGGTTTGGCAACTGTGGCCAAATACTTTTCCTTGTAAATTTTAAATCCTGAGTATAGTGCCGAAAATGTATTCCACATGTCTGTGATTCATTTGTTACTTAATTCATCGAGACGGTTTTTTCACAGCTATCTGATGTCTAGAAAGGCTTATCAAACACACCAATTTGCTGGCAACTGTCAGTCTCGAGGTTGATGCTATTGCTTCCCAGCAATAGCCCTGCTTTGTCTAGAATATCCACACCTGTGGGGTCCATTTAGAGTCCAGCTAGAAACTAGTATATATTCAAGGGCAGTCTCAGAAATGACCTTGAGATTGACTTTGAGAATGAGCCAGAATAAGGAGAGATGTTTGTATAGAAGTAAATTTGCTGATCTTTCCTTGGTCAGATTATATTCCAAGGGTCTGGAAGAAAAGACAGATGGGGAGAGTCTCTTTGGCCACTTGACTTGATTGGTATGGCACTATCTATGAACCTGGACAATGGAATAACTTACCAAGTAGTCTAACGAGCATATGGCCAGATCCATGCCTCAAAAAAAGGCATCCAGGGGTGAGGAAGAAGGGAGCAGTCGCTCCAACAGCTATCAGGCATCAGGTGGCCAGTTCACAGCTGTCCTTTCCACTACTGTCCACTCCTTTATTGAACATTACCCCTCTGACATCTGGATTCCAAAGGCTCATTTCTGTGTGCTGATCAAAGTGTATCTACTCAAGAAAGTCCACTCTTTCATTTCCAACTGTATACTAAGTCATGTGAGCTCTGCTTTTCTCATCCGAGTAGCGAGACCAGCTGTGTCAATTCACCCTTCTTATTGTGTCTGTCTCTGTTTAGCCCACTTATCACACACACACACACACATACACACACACACACACACACACAACTAGCTGTTAAGAGCCTGAACTTGAGGGGGGAGAAGCTATTGGTGACCTCCATGTGACCCCCACATTTGATTCTCAAATCCCAAAGTCAGCAAACATTTATAGAGAGCTGGCTGAGTTTCTAACACAGGTCCAAGAGACCAGAGGATGTCTGAGTACATTGTCTTTGGCCAATGAAAGTTAGGAGAGCTCCCTGTTGGCCAAGCCCAGGACTTGCAGAATTTCAGTGCAAGAGGAATTAAGAACGGAGCTCTCAGGACTATGTTGAGGTCTGTTGTAGATCAGAAAGAAGACATTCCAAGGTCATGGAGAATGTCAATCATCAGGATTTTCAGTCAAAAATGTCAGCACTTTCTTCCCCAGAAGAGGGAAGTAAGGTCAAGAATGCCGAACAGTTGTCTGTTGGACTGTATATAAGCAAGTCTCATGTGTGTTTTAAAGCATAAGTCGCTCTATCCCCACATCAAGAGTTCTAAATGAAATGCCCAGCCTGGCACTAACTTAGAGTTAAAATCACCAGGGATGTTTTGTCCATTAGCAGAGGCCTCTGTCATCAGCTCCTTTCAAATGGAAAGCCCTCAGCATTTCACAGACAGAAAGACAACCCCGGAAGAAAATGGGCTGAGCTAATTGCAAAATGTTTTCTTGAGAGCCTTGCAAACCATCGCATTCCAGGCTTCAATTCTCATGAAAGATTAAATAGCTTTACACACCGACTGTTTACTCAGAAGAATATTTAAGCGTGAGCCCTTTAATAGGTATTTAGCTGCACTTGCAGATAAAGGTGCATACCTCCTGATTCACTGTGATTCTTCCTTAGGAAGGAAGCTGGGCATCATTGAGGCTGCCCAGATACCAGCCTTCCAAGCCAGTAAGTCTGTCCCAGCAGAGAGAAAGGAAAATAATTCTGAAGACAGCCTCTCTGTGGTTAATCCCAGTTTCTAATTTCAGCTACCTGGTCCTGTACAGGAGAACTGAGATTGCAGGAGCAGGAATTGGCCAGTGGGCTCAACCCTGCAAGCCCCCTCTCAGGGCTACAGATGAAGGTAGAAGGTGGCTGGGCCTACAGGCCTTTTATACCCAAATGTAATGCCCATGTATAAGCCTGTGGGAATAATTTAGATTCAAATCTAGGTTCAAAGCATCATCTTGAGCTAGTGGAACTTGGTGAAAGACTTCCAGATCAGACGAGGTGTTGATCATCTACCAGGAAATTTTCTAAAAGTTTGCATGTCTTTGACTTGAGCTCAAAAGTCCGTGCCTTTAGAACGGAAGGTCATGAACTAGATCAAAAAATCGGTGTTCTCCTGCTGAACAGGCAGAGGCATTGGGCACAATTTTGCCTTCTCAGTCAGATTTCAAATATGATCACCCTCCCTGGGACTCTGTCAGGACTTCATCTCCACTGTTCTTTCTGTCTTTGAAACACGGATTTTTTTAAAGGTCAGAGAAGCACCCCTCACATCTCTCCCCCCCACACACA
The DNA here is from genome assembly GCA_963919715.1 of Microtus obscurus. NCBI lineage: Eukaryota > Metazoa > Chordata > Mammalia > Rodentia > Cricetidae > Microtus > Microtus obscurus. Next base: position 30,644,623 of record CAWTZC010000297.1, read on the forward strand.
CCACCTGATGGTGATTTGGCCTCGTGTGGAGAATAGTGTGACCTTCACATCCAGGTCACACGGCACAGCAGCAGGAAAGAAGAAAGCTGCTCCCATGACCCTTGGACAGTCTTTCCATTGATCCCGTAGGCTGTGGTGGGTTCATGTGCTGTCATGTGATCACGCGGTGTCACCACAACCCTCATCCTATTACGTAATTCGCCTTGACATTGGGAGAGGCCTCCTTTGCATTTTCCTGTGCTTCTTTACGTTCTCATTTTTTAAAACTAGTTTTACTTTGAAGCAATTCAGACCCTTAGTCTCCCTTCCTCACAAGAAAATGAACCTGCTAAGCCATTTATAAGGTTATAATTTTTCAACCCTAATTTTTTTTCTTGCTGCCGCTTACTGTACTTATTTATTAATAATAATGGCTGTTATGTCTGACATTATGATTTAGGTGCTATTTCCCACACCCTGTAGAGTGCTGGTACCTCTTCACACTGAATTCAACTTAATTCTCCAAAGTTAGCAAAACCCAGTTCTTGAAAAGTTTCCCTAGATCTCGCACACTGGGTGCCAGAATCTTCTATCTATAATTTTCTTCCATGATTATAATTTCAGGGGCAGAATTGGTGTCAGTACTGTACTTCCAGAAGATTCTGATATGTTGTTTGTGCCTTTTAAATTTTAGTGTATCTGATCATTTTAGCAGAGCGCATGAAATGATTGCTTTCTGAAATAGAAAGCCAGATTGACACCTCTCGGGTCCCGTTTCTCCTTTAAAAATTTAAGATGGACATTAAAAGCACAGGCCTCTGTTCATGGATCAAAACTCAACCCTGAACTCAACCTTAGCATAGCTTGGGATATTTCGTTAGACATTTTGTTTGGGGCCTAAACGCAAAGTTGTTTCTTTATGTTGTATTCAGATTATCGCTGTCTAACGCAGCGGTTCTCAGCCTATGGTTCGTGACCCCTTTGGGGGTCAAATGACCCTTCCGCAGGGGTCACCTAAGACCGTAGGAAACCACAGATTTTACATTAAAATTAACAACAGTGGGAAAATTGCATTTATGAAGTAGCAATGAAAGTAATTTCATGGTCAGGAGACACCACAACATAAGGAACTGTATTAACTGGTTGTAGCATCAGGAAGGTTGAAAGCCATGGGTCTAAAGGAATAGCGCTCCATCTTCATTACCTGTCCCATGGGGACGCAACAGGCACACTGGTCCAACTGCTTGGAACATCACCTTTTGTGCCCCTGGAGAACAGCGCTCTGCATGATCAGCCTCTGTTTTACACACCTGTGTTCAATGCCCTCTGCCAGCACAGGATCTGGGGAGAGGCACAACGCCCTGACCTCCAGAGGTCACTTGAAGTCTTCCCTGAAATCTCAACTCCAGTACCAGTTAGCTCATTTTCCCTAAGGCTAAATTACTTCATCAGTTTCCAAAAGGCTCCCATACATAGTTAATTCTCTAAATTTATTGAGAATATTACTGCCATTACTGGTGAGCTGTCAGTTTCCAGAAGGCTTCATGGGCCATAGAGAACTGTGACTTTGGTGTGGCAGGCAGAGAGAGACATCCTCAAGTGGCCATAGGTGCTCTGGAAAGCACCGTAGGTACTAGCCCCAGCTAGCCAGAAGTCCTAGAAGGCAGCCACGATGTTTTCAAAGTACCCAGCAAAGCAGTCTGACTTCTTTGACCACACTGGCTTCCCAGTGCTCTAAGGAAATGGAGCGCCTTAGCTGGCCTGTCTGCCTTTGCAGGAATGCTTCATTGTAACAGAAGTATAGGAAACTTAGTCACAAAGAAGCCTGTCTGCTAACTTGTCTTCTGAAGGGTCTCATCTCTATGTCCCATAGAAGAGTGTACACAGGTTTTTTTTTTTGGGGGGGGGGGCAGCTCCCAAATAATAACATGGAGACTTACTATGAATTAATGAAAGCTCGACCTTAGATTAGGCTTGTCCCATTAGCTCTTAGAACTTAAGTTCATTCATATTTTTATTAATCTACATTCTACCACATGGCTTTTACCTCTTTCCCATTTTGTGTGTCTGTCTTGTTCTGCATCTCAGTGATGTCTCCTGTAATTGCTCCTCCCCTTCCTCTCTCTCTCTAGAAGTCCCACCTATCCTCCCCACATAGCTATTGGTCATTTAGCTCTTCATTAAACCAATCAGAAGGTGCCTTAGCAGAGACACATCTTTACAGTGTAAACAAATATTCCCAAAACAGGTTTGTTCCTTTACGGCTAACAACTGTCCACAGACGCATCCTCTTTTATAATCACTTAGGCACAGGGAGGGAGCTGACTTTCCTGGAGCCTGGGCAGAGTTTCTCCACCCTTGAGTCAACTTTCCTTTTTCTGAGTAACCCAATCATGACCACCTGCTTGTCTGTTTTTGCCTTTTAGATTTCAAGTCCAACTTCAGAGCTGCTCCGATCAGATCTGTGGACGTCTACAACATTATGTGCAATGTAGCAGGCATCACCCCGCTGCCCAACAACGGGTCCTGGTCCAGGGTGGTGTGCATGCTGAAGGGTCAGACCAGCTCGGCGCCATCTGTTTCACTGAACCGCTGTGCCCTGGTCTTGATTCTCCTCTTAGGCTTTGTATAGCTGGTCGGATTACTCATTCCAAAACACTGCTGCAGTGAGGCCTGCCACCAGCACGGGACAGTTTTCATTTTCTTTATCAATAATAGCTTATTAACACAATCAAGGCCATTAAAGTTATAGATACATCATTCCTGGATGATTATGTACACATAAAAAATTTCTTAAACTATTTTACCTAAGTTTGACATTTTTACCTTTTCATTCTTATCACTCTTCAGTTTTCTCCTTTCTTTGTACATCCTACGGAAGATAGCGATGTCTGTCCCAGCAGCAGCCAAACTTCAAATGGATATCCTGTAGTCATCCTGGGACCCACATCGTGCCTTGCCCTGTCAATCAGGCCCTCTGGGTTCAGTCTACATCCAAGGGCTCATATTTGGGGATCTGCAGCCAAAATTCTGCACTGTCTTCTCTATTCCAGAAAGAGGAGGTCTAGCTACAGGAAAGCAATACATGCTGTCTTTTTCTGCCATGGTGCATGGTGTTTTTATAACACCATCTCAGAAAGCACATAGGCCAGTAGAGATCACTGATCAACCAATTGGGGGTATCTAAACACTAAACAACTCATAGAACCGGTGGAAGCCATGATTTCCTCTCCCAAAACCTGTGAACACAATAGCTTCTCAGTTTCACTGAGTGCAACCTTGCAGGGTTCCGTGAGACTTCATACACAATCTCTGATCTGAGTCTGATCACCTATTTCCCGCAGACACTGCAACCCTTTAGCTCCGGGGTCAGGGTGGAAAGCAGGTAAACACCTGATATGTCAGCATAGGCTTAGGAAGGAAGAGATGGCTCAGCGATAATAGTATGAACATTAGAAATCATAACTCACTGCTAGGAATGGTGATATATCAAATGCAACTTCATATTTCAGGAGTCCAAAAGACAAATGTAAAAAGAGTTGATTTTATTTTTAAACAATTAGAGGCACACATACAGTCCTCTACATATGATAGTTAGACTTATGAGTTTCACTTTTTTCTCTTTTTTTTTCTTTCTTTCTTTCTTTCTTTCTTTCTTTCTTTCTTTCTTTCTTTTTGTTTGTTTTGCTTTGCTTTTTCAAGTCAGGGTTACACTGTGTAGTTTTGGAGCCTGTCCTGGGACTCACCCCATAGACCAGGCTGGCCTCCAACTGGCAGAAATCTGTCTGCCTCTGCCTCCCAAGGGCTGGGATTAAAGGCGTGCGCCACCACCACCCAACTTGGATGTTTCTTTTTCCTTTTTTATGGTGAGGCAGCAAGACACCTTCAATAGAACGCAATCTGAATTTTGATCTTGAGCATTTTCTCAGCCTAGTAATACGCAATACAACACTGTCTCACATGGCTGGCCAGAAGCGGCAGCGAACCACCACTCCCACCCGGCCACGTGATCCTGGATGTAAACATACCGTACCTGAGAGCGCTGTGTGTTGCCACACAATGAGGTTCTGTAGGATGGGGTATTAAATTCATTTTGACTAAATAATATTTCTGGTACATGGTGGTTCTATTGGGGTGTGACCCCACTGTAAGTTGAGGATGTAACAATGTAAGTTGTACATCTTGTTGCTTAGGATCCGAAATGAACTGACAGCAGATGAGTCACTAAGTGACACTGCCTTGGGGAAAGACAGAACATCAGAGCTCAGGAGGAGGAAGCCTTTGTCTGGTGCTCGCCTTGACAAAACAGCTCCCGGGTTTGCTGAAGATGGCGCAGAGCAAAAGATCACCGCTGAAAACTGGCGCGTTTAGCCTCACAAAAAGACTTCTAAGGATTTATGTAATGTGTTTTTAAAGCTCCAACAAGCCATGGAATCAACTGGGAAGGAGGCGAATCAGCCTTTGTTGTGTGGTTGAGAGCAAATTAGTACTTTCAGAACACTGATACGAGCTATGGAAACAGACATCTATTGTTCAAAGTTTTCTCTCCCCCCCCCCCCAAAGAATGGTGTTTTGTTAAATTCCAGGAATCGGGGCTTGACTTCCTCTACAGAAGAAGGGTTTCTGAGAGACAGTCAAGTGATTGAATTAAAAGTGAATCATTAAAATCAAGAGGGGATAATAAGATTGTACACAATGTTGCATTTTTCTTTCTTGGTCTGTTCTGTTCTTTCCTTCACTCATCCTTAAAAACCCTTAAGTTATATAACCAATTTTCAGATCTCTGTCTGATAAAGTATAGTTTCTCAATAAGTAATGCTGAGTACACGGATGAGGATGAGATACCAAAGGAATCTTGAGTAGAGGTCAAATAACAAAATTTAGGAAAAACATTCTTTGCCCGAAACTAATGCATATATTCTGATGACATAATTAGTTGGCTGAAATTTGTTCTGCTTTAAAGTCTGGTTATTTTTCCCACCCACTCCTAACCCTGCTTAGCCTCTGAGGTGCGATGAGACACAGTGTGTTCACGGCACTATAGCTTAGACATTCTAAATGGAATGTGTCTGTAAAAGTAAGATGTCCTGGGAATATGAACATCCATCCATCCTCCTGAAGTTTTCTGAGACTTGACTGCTGGTCCCAGGAGGGAGATAACCGAGCGGACCTACCACAGCGAAATGAGAGGGATGGTCTTCAAATTAGAGACGAGACTAAGGGCTACTTTCTCTGCCCATATGCCTCATCTCCAGAATCCAATTTAATTAAGTTCTAAAGACCTAACTGTAAACTACCATAGGTCCAGGGAATTCTCACAAGCCTAGAAGAATCTTAAATTATAAAGGCCCAATTCTCTTCACTTTTAAAATGACTTTGGAAACCCATATTTGATCTGCGTTCAGCCACAGATAGTACCTTGTAAACCCTTCCAGAGTTGCAGGGATAGAGCCTCAGACAACACTTGTAAGTCATAATAATGAAAGTTGGGGCTTGCCCAAGGAGACATGGGTTTTAATTCATTCCTGGGACATCTGAATCCCCAGAGACCCATTTCATAATTATTCAGTTTCTCCAGGGATCATCAGCTGACATTGGCCACTGACCAACCCCTTTGGGGTCAAGCTTCCATCCCTCCAAAACCCAATGAGGGAGGCAGGATCCGAAGGCTCTTGGGGAGGAAGAAACTTGTGGAGGAAAGAGCAATAACAAAGTCAGCTTCTGCCGTTCCTCGTGGTTCTAAAAATCCCAACGGTGCTATCAAACCAACTTGGACATTGTTCAAGACACACAGCTCTTTTGTGGAATTTTCTAACTGTTTCAAGTTTGTATAAATGTCAAGAGATTTCCAAGTGTGATTTGTTTTTTTTTTTTTACCAAAGTCAGTGACTATAAATTGTTCACTACAAAAAAGAAGGACATAACCAATGCCCACTGGTTATTAAACATTTGAAACTTGGTCTCAAGTTTACGCTAAGGAGAATATGTCTTGCTTAGAAATCATAAAATAGCATCAGTACAATGCCTTGAATGTTTATATTTTAAATGAAAAGAATAAATGTCAACAGGGAGACATAAACTTCTGATACTCTCTCTTTCTTGTCTGGGGTTGCTTCAGTTAAGTGAATTTTCTACATTTGGCTTGCTGTCTCTTCTTATCTCCCAGTTGACAATGTCATTACACCATAATTCATGGACTAAATGTATTCTATCACAGGTTTATAACTTAGATGGGAGGAAGGAAGGAAGGAAGGAAGGAAGGAAGGAAGGAAGGAAGGAAGGGAGGAGAGAGGAGAAAGGGAGGGAGGCAAAAAGGAGGGTGGGAACCTATCTTAGTTAGGGTTTTTATAGCTGTAAAGAGACAACATGACCACAGCAACTCTTATAAAGAAAAATGTTTAATTGAGAGAGCCACACCCTTTGTGGGCCATTTTCTTTCAAACCATCACAGAAGGGAAAGAGAGAACTGGGTAGGCGACTCAATTTCAAATGCATTCAGCATATTAATTTTTCTTTTTTAAAATGCAATATTTTGTTAATTTTTGAGAATTTCATACATGCATACAATGTACTTTAATCCTAACCACTGCCTATGCCGGCTCAAGTCCTCCCAAACTACCCTAACTCCCCTACCTTGTTGGAATTGGGGCGCTGGGGGCGCCATCTGTTGAAATTGGGGGCGCCGTGGTTGTGTCCCCAACACCCCGGCCGCCTGGCTAGCTTATGCCTGAAATAACAACACACAAACTGTATTCATTTAAACACTGCTTGACCCATTAGCTCTAGCCTCTTATGGGCTAACTCTCGCACCTGGTCTAACCCATTTCTAATATTCTGTGTTAGCACCCCAAGGTGCGCTTACCAGGGAGATTCTAGCCTTTCATCCTGGGTTGAAGCTTCATCGCGAGCATGCCTCAGAGAGCCGGGCTATCCTGTCTGGCCCGCGAGAGAGGAGGCTGGCTTCTCTGAGCGGAGCTGTGTGCATTCTGAGCTCACTTCCTCTTCCTGTCCGCATACTATTCTGTTTACTCCTCCCACCTATGTTTTAACCTATTAGGGCCGGCCAAGCAGTTTCTTTATTTTAACCAATGAAATCAACAGATTGATATATGACACTCCCACATCACTACCTCCCCAGCATTCACAATCTCCTTTTTCTTTTCCCTGTTTTTAACCCTGAGTCCAGTTGGGCTGCCCATATACTCACGGGTGTGGGTCGTCTACTGGACTGTGTTTGATGGGTCACAGGGGCCACGCCTTTGGCGAACACTGACTCTCCCTCCCCTAGAAGCCAACAGCTCCTCAGCTGAGGGCGGGGACTTGTGAGGACTCTCCTTTTCACAAAATACTAACTTTTAAGAATATAATAAGTTATTGAGAGTGCACTCGCTTACGGTACCCCTCGTCTGTTTGAAGTGCACAGGGCAGTAGCTTTCCGGGTATTCACAGTGCTGTCCAACCAGGCTTGTCACCGCAGCTCCACAGCCATCAGTGCTTAGCATCCATTCCCTACCCCTTCCTGTTTCAGTTAAGGTCGTGGTAAAACACCTTGAACAAAAGCAACAAGGAGGAAAGGGTTTATTTAACTTTCTACTTTCAGCTAGTAGTTCATCCCTGGGGTAAGTAGAGCAGGAACACAAGGCAGGAACCTGGAGACAGAAACTGAAATAGAAGGGGTGGGGCTGCTGCTTACTGCCTTGCTCACCATGCCTGCTTACACATCTCAGGACCACCTGCCTAGGGGTGGCAACATCATCACAGTGGGTTGGGTCCTCCCACATCACTCATTAATCAAGAAAATGCCCAACAGATTTGCCTATAGGCCATCTTACCAAAGCATTTTCTTAATTGAAATCCCTCTTCCAAAACGACTCTGTCTTGTGTCAAGTTGACACAAAACCAACCAACATACTGTCAAACATTAAGCTGCTTTCTGTGTCAACAACTTTGTCAATTTGGGATATTTTATAAACATACTTTGGTGTATAGCTCCGTTCACTAAACACAATTTTTCAAGGTTGTGGATTGAATCCATACTTCATTCATCTATAAATAACATCCCATTATATGGATAGATACTATTTTTATTTATTTATCCATCTATCGGCCAGCATGTTAATTCTCCTCACTGTTTAGAAATAAACAACACAGATCTGAATATTCATATACATGTTCTGTTTCATATATTTTTGTTATCCCAGGAATATAACTAATATTATATGACAACTTTATGTTAAACTTCTGAGGACCCCACTGTTTTCTGAATTACCTTCTCCACTTCACCTTCCCACCAGTCATCTATGACTTTCTGTGCACCCCGACTGGCACTTGTAATTACTAGTCTTTTGGGATCGTAGATTCCCACATGAGGAGACTGTACAGACAAGGTCAAGAAGTAGCTTCCGTCACCTTTTGAGTTACTTTCTTCATCATTGTGACAAATTACCTTCCAGGAACAAATACAGGCACTGTGGCCGTGCCTACGGGAGGGGCTCTGTCCAGTGTTGGCTGTGTTGGTAAGGCAGCTGGGCATCCAACAGTAGGCAGCAATCAGCAAATAGCATCAGCTGCCAGGCTGGGCTGCATCCCCCAAAGGCCTGCCCCACAGTGACTCACTTCTGCCAACCAGGCAACGTTCCCAAAGGTTCTGGGATGTCCCCTAGGAGCACCACCTGCTGTGAACCAAGTGTTTAAACTCGTGAGTCTGTGGGTGTCTTTTCACATTCAAACCCCAATTGTCACAGTGATACATGTCATGGGAAGGTCAGTGATAGCAGAGTCTGGACTAGACTACACTTACAGAGAACTGAGGGGGACAGGAAATGGTACCTATGTATCATGAATCACAGGCTCACTCTGGAGCACAGCCACTAGGTAGTCATGCTCGCCCACCCTGGGCATCAGAGGCTCACAGAGGCAGGGTTTCGGTCAGGCCTACGGAATAACTGGAGGTCTGGGTTTGAATGATGAAGCTTAATGTTTGACTGCAGCATATACCGTGTGTTCCTACTTCTCACACTGCAATAACCCAGGGGAAATAGAATAGAGCATCTCCCAGGGGACTGCCCACCTCTTCACGTGCATCTTCACTCTCTTGCATAGCATGTTGGTGAAGTGTGCATGATGGTCACTTGCATTCATTACCCTTCTATGAGTGCTGAACATAAGCACCATGGGTTCCCTGAATTCACTTTCAAATACTGAAACTAAATTGTTTTAATGGCATGCAAATGAATGTAAGCAGATTAATACAAAAATAACATGAACTTATTTTTGATGGCTTGGGGAATAAATAGAGCCATTTTTCATGAATGCCTTATGTTTACCATCCCATGTCAATAAAATTGTTAAAAGGGGGTGGAATAGTCCATTCATAGCATGAGTAGAAACCATAAGCCTTCAATACATTTGGGCAACAGCCAAAGATGGTGACTACTTAATGTGTGATATTTTCATATCATTCTGATGCTCCCAGGGCTACCAATAAATCTTGTTTTTAATTAGAGGGCAGAGCTAGCTACTAGCTTACCAAAATTAACCACAGAGGTTTTTAGAGGACTGAGAACAGATAGAGAGACATAGGAAGTAGTAGGATGGGCTTAGCAAGAGTCTTGACCTTTTGGATTGAGGAAAGAGAGTGAGAGGAGGTCACTGGTCACTGTTCCACCACCTCTCTAACCATTCAGGCTCTAACCCCAATATCTGACTCCTGAGTTTTTATTGATAAAGAATAATTAGATAGACACTTCAGCTGGTGTCCAACTCAGGCCACAAGATCACAAGATCGCCACTCATCCTGGATTTGCAGCCACTGAAGCTTCCGCGGTGGCTGACTTTTTTACCTCTCCTGCACGTCTGTTCCTTCTGCATCTGCTGGTGGCTCTGCTTTCTTCTTCCCAGAGCTCTCTCTGTCCATAAGTCCTGCCTATACCTCCTGCCTAGCTATTGACTGTTTAGCTTTTTATTAAACCAATCATAGCAACACATTCTCACACCGTGTAAAGGAATATTCCACAACAGCCACTTATTTCACTTAATGAATATTGAACTTTATCTGCAGATTATAGTGTAACAAAATCATAATATGATGGGGTAACAGCTCAGAAATTGGGCAGGAATTCTTATTGTAAGCATAACATTCGGCGAGCGCTTGTAATCTATTATGGAAAGCGTGAAACCCAAGAATTCCCCCTTAGCTGTGACATAGTATGTGTCATTGAGTTGGAAAGCTACAGAAAGATCTAGTATGAACCCAAGAGTTGATGCTAGTGGGAGAGGAGTCACACTAGATGGTTCCAGAGAGAGAAGTGAGCACAAAGATATGGTGGCTCCGGTGTCCTTCTCTGAATGCTTACTTACTGTCTTCTGGGAAGGTTCCAGACAAGTTCCAAAGGAGCATCCCTCCTGGGTCCAGCTGTCTCCATGGTGATTCAGGAGAACTCTGGGTAACCCTCCACAATCGGGGTCCCAGGTGCACCTGTAACCTGAGCCTTGGAGGGTGATGTCACATAGCTCACCTCACTCGGTTTTTCCTTCAGGCCCCCCATCCCTGGTGTGCTCAAACTCGGAACTTCAAGTAGGGTTCCACATTTTTTTTCCAGAAGCCTTTGTAAACAAAGTCTGATTCTATATAATTACATCTTCTCAGTTATATACAGTCATTTCACTTTTGAACAGAAACAACCATCATAATAATAAGAGATTGATTTTCTTGACTCTTAAATTACATTAAATTATACAGAAAAGTTTACTTTGCTGTTGGCAAATTGGAAGCATAAATCATTTGTTTGGAGAAGAGTCTGAGGTGGCTTTCTTATCTTTTCCACATCAGACCCTAGGACAGTGTCCTAGGTCATCAAACTCTGGGAGATTGAGTGCATACAGTTTCTAGAAAAGAGATCTGTAACTATAGAATATACTTACTTAAATTTTTTTAGTGGGCACTGGTCCAGCCAGCCCTATATGGTCTGAAGAGATATGAACTGGTAGGAAAACAATAGCAAAATCCCCATACCCTTTTTGGGGGATAGACTGTCTTCTCCAAAAGATACCTTATCCTCGAAAAGATACCTCTGGATATGAGTTAATTTGGAAACAAGATTTTTGCAGATGTCATCAGTTTAGTTGGCCATCATGATTTAGGGCGGACCCTAATCCATTGACAGGTATACTTACATAGCGAGGTAAATTGGGGCTCAGAGATACCGAGAAAGCGGTGAGGTGATGGCAGAGACAGAGACGAGGTGCAGCTGCAAGCCACAGCTGGCCACAGATTGCCGGCAATCCCAGCTATTAGTTCAGAAGCGGGAAGGGAGGACTCTGCTGTGGACCTTTCAGGGGGTCATGGTTCTTCTACCGTCTTGACTTCAGACTTCTGGCCTCCAGACCTGCAAAAACACATTCCCATTGGCTTATGCACTCCTGTTTGTGGTAATTTGTCATGGCAGCTGGAAGAAATTAGCCTGACCTTCAAATTGCCTCAAGTCAACCCAGCTCATCATTTTCCTCAGCTGCCCTCCTTCCTCTAAGACACCGGGATGTGTGCGGGGGCTGGAGACACAGAAACATCTGGGGATTGTTTCACTGGATGTGCACTGCAGTCACTGTGTCCTTCCATGCTTGGGCAGAGGGAATTCTTGAGTTTGTGGTAGTAAATACTCCAATTGCTAAGAGAAATGAAGAGAAATGAGGAGAAACTCAGAGTGAGCCCAAGGAACACAGCAGGACACCCTACCTCAAAGCCTAAGGGCTGGAAGCAGGGAGTCTAGCTAGTGGGTTTTTAGCAGTGTCCATCTGCTGCTTCCTTGGGCATCTAACTCTTGCCATTTTCTGTGCCCTCGGTTGGCTCTTTACCTCGCCAAGATAATTCCCTCTGTTAAACAGAGGTGGCTGTGCTGTTTGCCTTCTTAAACAACACCCTTGTCTTTCTCGCTCCTACAGAATTAAAACACAAACTCCACCGCCCATAAATGCCTGCGATTTATCTTCTCCCCACATCTCTCCATGTGCCAACCTAATTCTTCAGTTGATCCTTGGGTATGCCATCCTCAACTCGCTTGCCTTGTCTTTGGACCCTGGGTGTTTCTTCTTACTCTGTTTAGCAAACTCCTTTCCTTTCTTCAAATCCTTGATTCTCTAGGAGTGGGATAGAGTGCCTGCTTACTCTGCACATGGCTTTGGGTTCAATTCCCACCACAGCACAAACAGGAAAGAAAATAAAATTCCAGATTCCTGTGAGACCCTTATGCCTTTATATTCTTTTTATTGTTGTGTTTATTACAAAGGAAGCCACACTGTCTTGTAATCATTTTGTTTTCCCAGACTAGGCTGTGCGCTAGAAAGAATGACGGCATAGAGTCTTTTCATGTTGGGGTTGGTTTCCCCTCAACACTCAGCAAAGTCTGCCACAAAATAGTTGACAAGTCCTGTGGAACTTTTGAGTAGCGTGTTGGTTAGCAGAGGCTAAGGCGTCGATTAGATGGGTGAAGTCTAGTCAGTGGGTGCTGACGACAGAGAGGAGTGCCATTCTGGTGTGCTTGTGCACGGCGGGGGGGGGGGGCGCACAGAGCCGTTGTTCTGAGAGTTTCGCAAAGCACAGGGAAAGAATTCTGAGTTTTCTAAGAGTTTCACAAAGCATTCTGAGTTTTCACCATAAAGAAACGATAAATGTTGGATCAAAAAAAAAAAAAAACCATGTTCATCCAGGTTGAAACGTTACACCGTGGATGCACGCATTAAAATATTACCCAGTGTCCCATCTATCTGTGCAATCTTTCTATTTGGTTAGCAACAATTGATAAGCGACATTATTTGTCTTCTGAATGAGCAGACCGGATGGATGGATGCCCTGAGACGGTAGGGGGACTCTGGATGGAAGACGATCTGGGTTTGGACAGACCTTTCTCGGAGATGCGGTAAGGCGGAGACCCACGAGGATGCGGATGCCGAGAACGCTTTGCAGGAAGTAGAGGGTTTGAGAAATGACAAGCGCCGTGACTCGGAACACAGAGGGCAGGGGTTTCTTTTCCAGCAGTTTAGTAGCTCCCCCGCATTAGTCATGTAAAGGAAGTGGAGCATTGGGGAGAAAGGAACAAGTGATAAATTAGCTCTGTCTTCGCCATATTTAACCGAACTTTTCAACAAGTCTTTAGTACAAGGCTCTACTGCTGTTTTCCCCAGCCCTTGGAAGAGACAATAAGGAGCCCACAATCCCGACCACGCAAGATTTTATACACACAGAGGCTCCTAATTGCCATCTCCTTTCTTCTAATCTCAGAGGTGAAGTTTACCTTTGATTCCTTCAGCAACCGGGGGGCATCGAGGTGGTAGTATGCACCTTCTCGGCTGCCCTGCCACACTGCTACTTAGCTAAGTCTTTGGATGTCAGCCAAAAGAGCAGAAAGCTAAACTTCCAGCCTGTGCCTTCTTACAGTAGTTGAGTGAAGGCGTAATCCACGAACAATGCCACACCAGTTTGGAATTATGATTAATAGGGTAGTATTTATTTAAAGAGGAAAAACTTACAGATCACCCACCGTCCCAGACAACAGCCCTCTACGCAACAAGGGAGTCCAGTCTCCGGTGGAGCAGGAAGTCAAGAGAGCGAGCGGAAGGAAATAGAAGCTTTTTGAAGGGAGAGAAACCACGCCCCAATGGGCTGGTATCTCAGCTGCTATTGGTTGGAGGGGCGGAAAGACCTCCCGCAACAGTTGAGGATGAACTTCAGAAAGAGAAGGGGCTAAGGGTCTGGGGAAAAGGATGGAAGCCACAGTACTGCCTTTAAACAGAAGCCGGATGCTCATCCTAGGCCAGTCATTTCCCCAGTGTGAACTGAGGTTGACGCGCCAATGAACAGCGAGCAAGGAGCATTTGCTAGTAGACTCCAGGAGCTGCGCAGAATGGCAGAAGGCCTCTGGGAGATCCCAGCTTTCGAGAATCCAGGTGGCTCCGTGCATCCAGAACTCTAAAACTAGCCAAGACCCCACATATTCCTTCACTTCACAGTGTTGCTTGCTTATCACGGACAACTTCGCAGCTGAAGGGTTTGCTTGAGACGGCAAGAAAGTGACCAGGGCTGATACTGAACTCTGAGAATGAGAGGAAGCCTTCTAGGGTGGCCTTATACTGTGCCAGCCCTGCCAATCCACTGGTTTTCCTACAAGTCGCCTCGCAAATGATCACATCGGAGCGGTACTAGATCTGCATGTGGGTGTCTGTCTCAAATTTGTACGCTGCTGTGATGGAGTAGCGTAACCGAGGCAACTTATAGTGTGGCTTACAGTTCCAGAGGGGTAAGACTGCGCCAAGGCTGAGAGACTAGGGACACTGAGCAGCAGGCTGGAGGATGGGGCAGGAGGCTCATAGCTTCATCAGCAGACAGGAAGCAGAGAGGGCAAACTGGAAGCAGGGCAAAGGCTTCAAGTTCTCAAATCTACACCCAGTGACACACTTTCTTCAGCCAGACCGCGCCTCCTAAGCCTCCCAAATAGCACCACCAACTATGGGAACCTAGTTGTTCGACCCTACTGAAGGGAGCATTTCTCATTTAACCCACCCCAGATCCTAGTTCCAATATGACAGTATTAAGAAGTGGAGCCTTTAGGAAGCGATTTGGTCATGGGTATTTTCCCTCATAAGTGAATTGGTACCTTTATAAAGCATTGCCATCCACTATATTAAGATTTAAAAAAAAAAAAAGCCCTATCTATAGGGAATGGGCATCAACAAATACCAAATCAGCCAATGGCTTGATGTTAGACTCCCCTGTTTTCAGAGCTGGGAGTGATAAATAATATCTTTTATAAATGACCTAAAATTTTGTAATAGTGACCCCAAAACACCAAGTGGGGAAGAAAACAGCTCTCGATACCAAACAGACCCTTAGCTCAACCCCCACCAAGCAGTTGCCCATACTCCTCTTCATCACTTTTTGGTACCCAAAGATCACTTGGTTCCCATATAAGCTCCTGGAGATGAGTACTTCTTATTTATGGCATTGAATAACTATGAAAAATTCAATTTTTCCTTTAAAATGTATTTCTCAACGATGGGAATTGAACCCAAGGTCTTGTGTGTGCCAGGGAAATAACCTATCAAATTAAAATTTTTTTTTATTTGAGTCATTGAATTTCAGAATTGGATGTCTAAAATTAACTGAGGAAATGACCTCAGAGTACTGATATCCAGGCTCCAGTCTGCAAGAGACTGGAATCGTCTAGGGAGGGTCCAGGTGTTACTAGTGTCCAAAATCTCTCAGGTGGTTCTAGTGCCAAGCAGGAAGAAAAATACTACTACCTGGGAAGAAAAAGAGAAAGGAAAACCAGTACAAACTGCATCCTCCTACAACTCATGACAGAACATTAAAAGTTGTAATATTTTAAATTAAATTAAATTAAAAGTTTTAATATTAGAATTTATGTCTAGCAAAGACAGTTAAGGGGCTGCCGGTTATAAAGAACTTGGTAATAACCAAGCTACTATTCCCATTTTGAAACTCATCATAAAAAAGATGAACACTCTCCCCAGGGTAAAACAGAGGCTACCTGAGCCCTCCCTCAAGGACTGTTGAACACATCAACCTAGTCATAGGTGTTCGCTAGCCAGGCAGGAAAATACCTCCTTGGTATAACTCAAAACAAAAGCTTTAGGTGAAAGACAGTTGGTTTTGTTCTGGGTCACTAGATGTGACTGAAAATTTTTCTTTGGAAGAAATTATACCACATACTTTAACACACCAGTTGAATTAAGAAAGTTAAATCCATGGCCTTGCTGTACAGCTCAGTAGTTGAGCGCTGACTGGTACATCACACTCAAGTCCTGGGTTCTATTTCTCATGATGCATTAAAAAAAAAAGTCTAGTAAATTAAATTGGCATTGTCTAGAATAGGCTCAGTAGAGACCAGACAAATATATAGGGGTATAAAACTTTTAAGTCCAATGTATGAAGAGTTAAGCAAAACTTAGCTAAATCGATTCCTAAATAGCAAAAAAGACAAAATAAATTAATAAATAGTAAACATAATAAATACTGAATTCCCTAACCATCAAAACTCCTGATGAAGCAAAGGAGACACTCATCAATGTCCCCAATAAACAAGTGGATAAAGGACATAGGTTACTATATATAAATATTTAATGGACTTTTTTATTGTACAACCTTATGAGTGATTAAAATTGTAAGCAAGTAAGACATTAGTATAAAATTGGCAAAAGTTATTTCAATGGTTGTGGCAGAAGCAGTCAGCGCTGTTGCCCAGCAGAAACTGAGCACCCTCTAAGGACACATCAGAAGGGAAAACATGGCCCTGTCGGTCTTATATTATGTCCTCTGTGTAATAACAACTTGGCCTTGAAAAGCCAATGTTGCTTTAAAATGTTTTCATAAGTACTCATGAAGTAATCCATGAATGTATTTTCAAGGTCAAATAGAATGATAGAGAAAATAATAATAACAATAATAATACAACTCCAAATTCTATTGTTTTCAGTCCTTTGAACTTGAGATGCTAACCATGTTTTTCTAGTATTTATCTCCAAATTCTGTCCATACACAGTATGCTTACGCCACCATAGCTTAGATTTTTCGACAGCAAATGCTGATTTCCCCAGCATCCCGTATCCATCTTCTCCTCTCACCATGGCTGTTTTGCAGTTTTCAGCAACGCTAATCAGTGCTCTAGAGAGCACAGTTGGCAAGGCTCACCGTGCCCTGGTTACCTCCTCCACCACTACACAGGTTCTTCCTGATTCAACAGATCATCTGTTCATTCATTCTTAGACTTGAAACACAATGACTTAATAATTTCCAGATGCTCTTTCCCGTGTGCCACATGCGAAAAAATGTGCGGCTGCTTCTGTCATGAGATATGATTTACCAAAAAATATAAGCCTCATATTCTGTTAAGCTATGTATCAAACATTAATAGAGTTTATGGGGGGAGAAAATGAGGTTGAAGGAGACCTCTCAAAACGGGTACAATGATGTAATCGAAACAGCGACCAAAATAATGATTGGCATCTTTGGGCAATACCTGGGTCACCCAAGTGGGTAGCTTAGAATGGCTGGAGTTTGCTTTAAGGCACAAGATGAGCTTTAAGACACTACTACAGGTGGGGGGTGGGGTTCTGAACCCAGGAGGAACAGTAACTGGCCATAAAACAAGAGTTGGGCAAAGTTAATGCCGTGCCTGGTTAGGTAGCAGCCTCAGGTTCAAAGCTACTTTTATGAATTTCTCAAAATACAGTTATTTAACTGGAGGACTCTGGGAAGGTAAGAATGGTCTCCCAAACCTTACATTAAAAGCATTGACCTGGGGCTGTCAAGTTGGCTGGGTGGGTAAGAGCCCAAAGTCTGACCAAACCTGAGTTTGGTCCCCGGGACTCATACAGTAGAAGGAGAGAACCTACTTGTACAGATTGTCTTCAGACTTCAACATGTATTGGCAGCCCCAATGAATAAATAAATGCAATAATTTTTAATCGATCCGGAGATTTAACAATGCACAGCCAACTTCACAATAAAAGTAGGTGTCAAAGTATCCCCCAAGAACTGCAGGACACACGTGGCAATTGCACGACTGGAAAGAAAGTACATGTACTCATGAGGCCAGTGTGATGTTAGTTCTGTGGGGGAAGAATAGGCGGAAGCAAGAGGCACGTGAGAGGTCCAGAAACAAAGGAATCTCAGTTAGTCAAGGCTTGAACACTGAGGAGAGAATGTATCCACTTACTGGTAATCACTGACACTGCAGGGGTCTTTACTGGCCCCGTGGAGAACAAGTACCGGGACTCAGAAAATTCTGAAGGCTGGGATGGTCCTAGAATGTCGCTTAGGGCAAGCATGTGCTTAGAAAAGGCTGCCCCCTTGGAACTTCTGCAACTAACCAGGCTGTGTTGGGTTCTAGGACAAAGCCCCGAATTCAGGGAAATCTGCTGGTAGGTGACTCAAAATAAAGGAAGAAAGTAACAACAAAGATGAGGGAAAGAGAATGTCCTGGAGGCAGCCACAGAGAGAGATCTTGAAAGACTCAGAAGGTGTGCCACCATATTGAAAACTCGGAACACCTAGAAGGCAAGCCGCCATACTGAGAACTTGAAACTCTTAAAAGGCAAGAAGCAACAGTTCTGAACACTCCAGGTATCTTTAAACAGGAAGGTAAACTACTCAAAATAGCCTCAGGAAGTCCCTGAAACTGATCAGATTCATTAGGTTCCTCCTTGCCAGAGTGGGCAATACATGTTGAGAGTTCCCCTCAGATGCTTTAAGAGGAAAATCCAGAGCAGAGAAACAATTTTACAAAAAGGAAAACACGCCAGGAAGACCTGCTTAGAAAACAAATCAAAACTATTCATTCCTGGGGCTGGAGAGATGGCTCAGATGTTAAGAGCATTGCCTGTTCTTCCTGAGGTCCTGAGTTCAATTCCCAGCAACCACATGGTGGCTCACAACCATCTGTAATGAGATCTGGTGCCCTCTTCTGGCCTACAGGCATACATGCAGGCAGAATGCTGTATACATAATAAATAAATAAATATTAAAAAAACCCAAAAACTATTCATTCCTATCTCAAGATAAGATAAAATACATGAAAATACCACACTGTACAAGATGGAAAATAACAATATAATTCAAATAGTAAAAGCACAAAGGGTTATAGTCAAGAAAGAGTTAAGAGATTAAAGAAAAACAATTTCAGAAATGTAATGAGCATGGAAGCAGATTCCTCTGAATGAATAAAAAATGGGAATCTGTAGTGTAAATAGAGTAGGAAATTTGTAGAATAAGAATGAATGTAACTTGGTGTAATGAAAAGCATTTCTTCTTGTGTGTGGTATGGAAAATTACTAAGGTGAGATATTGGGAGAACATTTGCCCACTTGAAGGCTGCCACACCCATCTGGCCCTGCCAGATGTGGGGACTGCACCCAGCAACCATGGCAACGAAATAATCTTGCCACACAAGAGGGACCCCCACCCTTCTGTGCCCAGTCGATACTGATAACCGAGGACACCTGGTTATCGGAAGGATCAAACGAGGGGCAACTGTGAACTGACTTAAAAGAGGTGGCTGAAGCAGGGTGGTTATCTCACTTCTCACAATGGCTCTGGCACCAGGCCTCCGTGAAAGAGAGATCCTCCTAGCCTGCCTCCCGAAAAGCAGCAATATTGAATGCCTTGCCTAACATTTAATGCTCTGTCTCCCGAGCACAGAGCTTTGTCTCCCGAAAACAGACATTTAACGCCTTGCATCCCGAATGCAAATCCTCATTTCACTGAGAGTGGACATTGAAGGTCTGTCTCCCGAGAACAGACTAGATACTCTGCCTTTCAGAATGCTTTGCCATCCCGAAAGCAAAGCTTCATCTTTTGAGCAGACAGAACGCTTTGCCATCCCGAGAGCAAAGCCTCATCTTCGAGAGTAGAGAACTGAGAGCCTTGTCTCCCGAGACTCAGTCACCCGAAAGCTGAGTCCAAGGCCCTTCCAGATACCAGCCTGGAACATCAGGACCTTATCTCCCGAGTGCAGACTACGGGGTCAAGAGTCGATCTTCACTACCCAGCCCCCAGTGCGGACAAGAGCCCAGCCTGAAGAAATTCAAAAAGCCCTTTTTAAGCCAGGGAATATCAGGTCGTATGATGCTACTTCATGTGTGTATGAGAAGTTAAAGAGCATAGGTGTGTTAATACATATGTTTAATGTGTGAAATGTTAAGAGATATTTTATGGATAATTAATAAGATTAGGAAATATTAATGGATAAGTTAAGGTTAAGAAGCGTTTCATAGATAAGTAATGGATAAGTTGTATTAAGGTTAAGAAGTGTTTTATAAGTTGTATTAAGGTTATAGATAAGTAATGTGTAAGTTGTATTAAGGTTATAGATAAGTAATGGATAAGTTGTATTTAGGTTAAGAAGTGTTTTATGAATAAGTGATAAGTTAGATTAAGGTCATGAATTGGTTTTATGTATTAGGTTTAGTAGGATTAATAATTGTGATATTGAAGTGCCTGTGTGTTGCCCATTATCAATCCCCCATACCTATTGAGATTGTAACCCCCATTGATGCATTGGATATTGAAGTTGCTAGTAAAGAATCATCATAAAAACAATTCTCTTGCTTGGTCTGGTTACTCATCACTCTCTGGGGAGAAGGGCACGGAGTCCTCATAGATATTACTCGAAAAGAACCTGGAGCTGAAGTCCCCCAGCTCATAACAGAAACAAAGTATAGAGAAGATGAAAAATAAGAATCAATAACCCCAGGGATATTGTTTTAGGAAAAATAAAAAGGTGAGATGATGCACAATTTGGAAAGCCAGAAACAAAATTAGAGATAAGATTTAAAAAAAAAAAAACAGGTTAATGCTGAAAATAAGAATGTTGTCTAACTCCTGGATGTTAGGAATCTAAGACAAACCAGACCCAAAGAAAAGGAGCAGATATTAAAGCTATTTCCACTCACAGCTTGTTAGTTTCTTCTTTTCACTGTTAAGCAACTTTTCAAATGCTCCTTTAATTTTTTTTGCCATTGAAGAAAAACATGCTATAACTTGAACACTTGTTTTTTACAAATCTCTATTATAATCAAAGATTCAGTTCAGAAGCATAGAGTTAGCTTATAAATTTATTGGCAATTTTATCTTTATAACAGATTTTATCTCATCGTCATTTTTCTGCCTACTTAAAAATTTACAATAATTACTTAGAAACATTTTTCTGTGAGTCATGATAGCTGACTCAGGCATGGTGGTACAGGTTGATAATCCCGTGGCACTCAGAATGCTGAGCCAGGATGAATTCAAGGCCAGTCTGTACCACAGAAAGTTCACGACCATGATGGATTAGATAGTGAGTTTTTAAACTAGCCTGGACTATACAACATGACCTGTTTCAACACACAAAAAAGAAAATAATGGTTATTATTCCCTGGGATATGCACAGATGACATTAATACACAAACACATATGTGTGTATACATATACAGTCCATCTATATATTATATATAACAATAATATATACCATCAACTATAAATATACATATTTATCTTTCTCTGTGATGGAATATGGCTTCTAGGGAAGGCACCTATTTGGCAAGAGTTGACAATACTGTCCAAGAATTCAGAGGTTTTATATGTAATTGCTAATTATATAAACTAAAGTAGAATGTGGGCAAGAATATTCAAAAGTAGCATAAAATTTGTCAACAATAATATAAGCCTGAAACACACAGAGATATTTTGAGTCTTTCCTGTTGGAGGAAAAGACTTCAGTTTCTTACATGGGGATCATGCCAATGTGAAGTGTTATTTGTTTATCCATCAAAGATTGAGACTTGACTCAGAGGTCAAGCTACATCATCACCTGGGCTTCTTATACTATGGGGTGCGTGCTTCTATCAGAAGATACATCATCACCTGGGCTTCTTATACTATGGGGTGCATGCTTCTATCAGAAGCTACATCATCACCTGGGCTTCCTATACTGTTGGGTGCATGTTTCTATCAGAAGCACCACATGTGCAACCCTGTGTGTACACACATCTGCAAGAGGTCATCTCTGACATCCTGGGCATAGGATTGTGAAAGTACATGCTCTTACGTTTGTATGTTGCCAGTTTGGCAACCTCAGATGGAAATCTATCGATGCCATTGTGAAGAGCAGCAGCAGAAGGAGGAGGACCTTCTCTCTGGGAAGGACACTGACAAGTGACATCTTTCTGATCACATTGAGCCTTTGCCTTTCTCGGCTGGTCATCTTCCTTTGGATTGTACCCTCTGAGATAGGAACAGGTATCTTTTAGAAAATAGTAACTACCCTGTGGTTCTTGTAAGGGTAGATACGATATATTCACATCTTTATTCCTCCATGACTTCTCCACGCCATTCTTTTTGCTGAAACAGGGTTTCTCTGTGTAACAGCTCTGGTTGTTCTGGAACTTACCTTGTAGACCAGGCTGGCCTCAAACTCATAGGGATCCACCTGCCTCTGCCTCCTGAGCACTGGGATAAAAGGCGTGTGCCGCCACTGCCCATTCACACCAACTTTTTACTGAAAAATATACAAGCTCATGGCAGGCAACAGCATCAAGAAGACTGTTAACTAGAGTGCCCACTCAAACCCAGGAAAGCTATTGATGCTATTAGTCTGCTTTCATTTCCCTATCTAGGCAGTAGACACAGTCTTTAAATATTGTAAATGCAAGAGGGTACAGCAAGGAAGGTTTTTATCAAACTAAAAAGAAAACTAAGCCTGATATTATATATTGAGTGAATATAAAATACTCTGTGTGCGTGGGGCTAGCAGCCAGAACAACTAATGCTAAAAGCAAAACATTCTGGTTTTTTCTTTTAAAGAATTCTTTGGAATCTTAGTAAAAAAGAAGAAATAAAGTACGATGATACAATTTTAAAACACAATATTTATGGCAGAAGAACCTGGACTAATGTATTTAAATCCCTGAAGGAAAGAAACTGTGAGCAAAAGATTTTATACCTAGCAAAACTGACTTTTGCAAATATGACCACTGAAGTTTAGGTAATAGAGTTTCTGTGAGTCTTTCCAGATTAGTTTAGTAGAGAACAAGATTCAAACACAAAAATTACCAGAGAAATATTACCACAATAATGAACATAAAATATATACACTGTGTAAAAAAATGGCACAGTATACAAAGGCTATGAACTTTGATGATGCATATCATGTCTATGTTTTCTCATAGAAAGGTGACAAAATAAAAATATACATTATATTAAAAGTCTATTTTTAGTCATTATGTTGGTGGTATAAATATTTGGCCTATTATTTTGAGACTATGATGTAATATGAAATAAAGCATACCCATTGATAGGTGTGTCTAAGAGACAGGATTTTTTATTATAGAAGAAAGGAGATACAAATATACAACATAAAAGATACCCAAACCCCTGTGTGATAATTTTTATGTAGAAATGATCGACTTAAAACATAGAGATTTTATTTTAAAGCATATATATTTTCTAACTCAGTTCACAAAAAACAGACCTAGAACAAGTTGTATACTGTTAGCATTCCTGGTAGACAGTCTGTGGTTTTCCTTTAAAGGAGACCAGGACTTTAGGAAGAAAAAGCTGATTTCAAGTCATTAGTAAATTCAAATATGATGAAAGGAAGGAAGGAAGGAAAGAAGGAAGGAAGGAAGGAGAGAAGAAGAAAGAAAGAAAAAAGAAAGGAGGGAGGGGAGAGAGGGATGGAGAAAGGAAGCAAGGAAACAAGCAGGGGGAACCTAAAGAAAATACACACAAAGAGTTGTGGTTTATAGCCAATTTAAAATTTCCTTTTTAATGATTTAATATTTTAACATTTTCTACAGCAGCTCTGTTTGAAAAAAAATAAGACCTTTAGATGAAAAAGATGGAGAACAGGAGTATATTAAGAAAACACACATGTAAAAATAAATGTATTAAAGTGTATCTTTGGAAGCCTCATCAGTCACTAAGACAGCGATTTGAAATCTTCTTTACAGAAATTCTTCTCTGGAGGGCTTTGCACACATGTGCCTCTCCTGGCAGATAGATGCTTCAAGTCTATAGGCAGAAATGGCCTTGGGACCAAGTTAAGAAATCACAGCCCTGCCCTCACTGTGTGAGACGCGAAGCCCTCCCTGAGCCTGCTGCAGCCAGGGAATGAATCATTCCGTCAGCTCCATGGGGGAGCAAGGGCACAGGGGAGGGGGAGACCTCAGCTTTCATTTCAAATGTGCATCACCGGGCTCCAGGAATTTGGACGCTGTAGAAGAATGTTCCAGAAGACACAGTGTTTGGGGTAAGTATGAAATGGAAGAACACACCTCCCACCTGAAGTCTCCCGTCACAACCGCGGAGTAATGGAACAGGAAATGGGCAACCCACAGCGTCTGCTGCAGAGTGTTTTCACCAGAAGCGCACTTCCAAGTCGGCTTCAACAACCGCAAGCGATTGCAGTGCACAGGTGGACTATGGGAAGACGAAATGATTTAACTCTCTGCCTTACACTCAAATTCTCTTTGCAAATCAACGACCAAGGACCTCAGTTTTCCTCTTAGAAAACGAAGCCCTTCTCCCTTATTACCTTTTTTTGAGGAGGGCAATTAAGATTAATGAGATGTTTATAAATAATTTTAAACCCCCGGAGTCAAAATTAGTTGTATAGATGTGAAGTATTGTATATGGAGAGCTATCTCGGAATTCTCAAAAACAGAGGGAACTGGGTTCAGAAGGTTTCACCTCTTTGAAATACAGCGCGGGTCTGTTTCTCTGTTGCTGCGGGTGCTATGTAGGTCTCTGACTGCAAGGGACTGAGAGGCTGGCAATTGTGAAATGTAGGAGAGTGGCTGATCGGCCGCCTTCCAGGAAGGTCCTGTCTGCCCTGAGCGTGCATTGGATATCTCTAGAAGAAGAGCTCGGACTGAAAGTGAAAATTCAGGAGTTCCTCCATGGAGAAACACTCTAAGCTATTGGAGGGCCCAGGGAGGGTTCTCAAACTGAGTTTACGAGGGGGTGGGGGATGTGGATACAAGCTGTTTCTCTCAGCCTCGCCTTCTGAAACTGAACATCAGCTGGACTGGAGTTCTGCCCAGAAATCTGAATTTTAATAAGCTGGTTTTTATTTGCCCCGAGCTCTGAGAACCAGTTTAAACTTTACAGTCTGAAGGTCTGTAACGAATTGACAGATCACTTGCAGAAGACAAGGAAGTGATGGGGTTGCCTGAATTTGAACCCTACTTCTAAGTTTTGCCAGAGAATGGATAGTGGGTAAAATATAATAACATATGGTAGAGAAAACTAGGCTTGCTGGAACAGACTGTGACTGATAACTACACACAGTCGTTCATGTACCCAGAACATCAGATGTAGACTATCTGAGGATGTGTGCTTAGATGAAATAAACAATTTTCCATAGCCAGGCTAACAGTATATTCCGTAGACTCATGGCTAGTAAACATTTAAAACATCACTAATTAGAGATACAGTTACACTGCTGTATTATGTATCATTTTATATAATATTTGACATTATATCTTAATATAAGGTATATTACTTTGTGGTTTTATATTGGCTATATATTGAGATAAAAAATTTTTAAATTGTCTTATGTGAGCTATTAAAAATTAAATCCACTCATTTTTAGTAAATATATCAACCTGAAGATCTTTAACTGCTTCTGTGATCTGCGTTATCATTTTGTCAGAGAGCCCTGTTCTAGGTCAGTGTACTGTCTGAGTCTTAGTTTAGAAGATGCTTGACCCTGGAGTGTCCTCTGATTAGTACTAGTGAGCCAAGATCTGTCTGCACTGCTAACTTAGCAAGGTGATCTCATTGCCATGGGTCCTCAAGAAGGCTGAAGAGTAAGCGGGTCTGGCCCAACTCATCCATCAGTGCAGAAAGCCTGCCAAATACAACCTCATTGCAGGTGAGTCAAAGGGCAGGTGCCACTCAGTAACTGGGAAGATAATAAAAACCCAGCAGTATTCTGAGCTCATGGTAAGTCTACACTGCATCATGGCCTCCAGCCCCCAAGGTCCTGTCCCTACCTAGTCACAATGCAGAAGACTAGATTGGGGATGTTCCCCTGGATAGAGCTGAGGGGTTGGAGCAAGTTCCAATCTCTTGGCTTTCTCCTGTGGACCCTGTGTCTGACCTACCTGCAGTCCCTTCAAAAATGCAGGTTTTGAAAAGTGTTTCTTTAACTCAAGGTATCAGAATCACTGTGTAAGTTCTTTTAATGACTGGCCTAGATACCAAGAAAGATGCAATTAAAGAATTAGCGAGCCTCCCTTTAAATGGCAGAACATGCAGGGAAACGCTTGTAGGTTATCGAGAGTACGGTGAATTTCACACCTAGAGAGAAAAGTGCGAAGAGTCTCACCTTGTTCACTAAGCTAGAACTGAAAATAAATTCACACAGTGGTGCCCTAAAAATTCTAAAAAGACGAAAACACTCGCCAGTCTCCATCTTCCTAGTGGGCTCACGGGAACCCCACCTACTCAGAGATGTCCACAATGACAGCGACAAAGCTTTCTGTGTGAAACTCAGAATGTTCAGCACAGCCACAATGGAGTAGCACTTTTCTTTCCAGCAGAAGATACAATGTACAGCAAGGAAAACAAAAAGGTAGACTCCTCAAAATTCAAACTTCATTTGGTTCAGGTGTACCTCCGTCACCCTGTAAGAAGAGCTTTGCCTCCTGTCTGCCTGTTTCCAAATTCCCAGCAGCTGCTTTCCAAATTACCACACAGAGCCTTATATTAATTATAAAAGTTTGGCCAATAACTCAGTCTTATTACTAATCAGCTCTTATATTTAAATTAACCCATTACTAGTAATCTATGTATTGCCACGTGGCTGTGGCTTTATCGGTCTTGTGGCATCTTGTTCCTTGGGTGGCTGGCTCATGTCTCCCCCACCTCTGCCCCGCTTCATCCGAGTCCTTAGTTTAATTGTTCAGCCTGACCTTATCCTGCCTGGTGATTGGTCAAACAGCTTTTATTATTAATCAATGAGAGGAATACATACTCACAGCATACAGAAGGACCAGCCCACTGCATCACCCAACACATGGAACTGGCCAACATACTGGATTAATGTTAGACAATAAAGAGGGAAACTAAACTTGCCTTGCCCAAGCTAGCTACCTCTTAGTATAGAACCCCGAGGACCCACAGGGTCCTATTTCACCGTTGTCCTAAGCTGACTGTGGCTAGCTGGGTTAAATAGAAGTAAATGAGAAAAATCACAGTCATGCCTCTAGCCACATATCTAGCGACAAGATATTCCTCAGCCACACAGGTCAGAGGTCAAAAACTCTCCTTATTCCGCCAATTTTTTTTTGTTTTGTTTTACTTAGCGTGGATTTTTCTGACAGGAAATGGGAATTTGGTGGATAATTATCAGACATACAGATAAGGTTTCCTCATTAAAGTCTCATAAAACCATGAAAATAAATCATTGCAAGTGGGGAGAGAAAGACAGTCCCCTGTTTGGACTTTTCTATGACCACTCAAACCAATTATTTTTTTGTCTTGCAGCCAGCGACTTTATTCTCAGCTAGCGAAGGGGCTGATAATCATAGGAAAGAATTTAGAGACCCCACAGAACATCTCTGATTTGAAGTTAATGGTTTGATATGTCAAGGACATGCTGAGCCTGGCAGGATAAATGATAGAACCACAGCTGAGGAAACACAGAGAAGGGAAGCCCACGTAATACACATCTGCAGTCATGATAGAAACATAAATAAATATGACAATTTCGAGAAAGTCGAAGGGGTCCATTTGGCCAGTCCTGGAACTCAAAGCTTTTTGAAACCACAGGATCACTGGTGGTACCCAATGAAATGAGATGAGAAGTTGCCACAGATCACTTTCATGCTCCTTCTCCAGGGTGTGTGTGGGGGGGGGGGTACTCATGGGTGACAAGGGCCGGGGGAGGCTCTTCCTTGGGCAGTTCAGTCGCAATACTCTCCAGACATATCCCGAACCAGACACAGGGCAGGAGATTTACAATTTTCCCATTGTAATTTCTATGGTCCTAAGTCTTAGCTGTGCATTACCCAAAATGTTGTCATGGCATCAACAGATATTAGCCATGACTACATTTTCGGTCATGAGGTGGCTAAGAGACTTTGTGAGCAAAGGATGGAACATTATGATTAAAATAGAAAATGCCCTCCCTCTGTGGGATCAGGTATTAAATACTTGGTTCCAAGCTAGTGCCTCTTCTGGGAAAGGATAGAAAGAGCAGGTGATAGCGCCTCGCTCAAGGAAGTAGGTCAATGGAGGTAAGGGTTTGAAAGCTATATTTGGTTCCTAATCTCATTCTTTTCCTCTATTCCTGTCCACCATGAGATGAAGAACCTCCTCCAATATGTATTTCCACTTCCACGATATTCTGTCTGAGTATGCAGTGCTGGGACACCATGGACAGAGTCTGTGAAAAAAATGCAAGCAAATAAACCTTCGACTTGCAGTGCTCTGTTGGGCATTTTGCAATAGCAATGCTAAAAAAAACAAGCACACTGACTGTGGAGGTAATTAAAGGTATAATAATCTTACTAAGCTTACTATTTTTAACTTTATCCACTTAGTGTATCAAGCAATTCTTTAAAATAACAATAGAAGTCAAGCACAAAGCGGCACATGTTGATTCTATTCCCAGAAAATATCTAGAGTAGGTACATCCATAAAAGTAGCCAGACAGGACCCGGGGCAGCATGAGTAGGGAATGTTAAAATACCTCTTGATGGATGCAGGTTCTTTCTTTAGTACTGATAAAGTATCTGGGTTGTGCAGTATCACAAATATACTGAATATGAATGAATGCATGATTTAGAATAGTTTACCATGTGCTATGTAAATTTTACCTTAGTAAAAACATTGAAAATAAAATAATTTAATAAATAAAGCATTTAAAATTATTATTTTCCTAATAATAACAGGCTGGTGCTTTTGTGGTTTTCTACTATTTTTTTTATCTCTCTCAGAATTCCGGGTGTGGGTCTTCTGAGTGAAATGGCAGATGAGATGCTTCCTCCATGGACCCAGGTTCGGGGATGAGAAAGAATGGACTTCACCTGAAGCACTTGGGAAGACGATACTGCTGGCGGAGCGCTGGGAAGAGCTGAGAAAGAGGAACTCCAGGCACCTGAGGAGTGAGGCCAGCCAAGCACAGCTGGGCGGGGTGGGTCCTGGCAAGGGAAGTCGAAGCCTCATCCAAAAGTAACATTTCTTTTATTCTTCTCTTTGTATTTACCTCATTTTAAAATATTTTCTCAAACCAGGCGGTGGTGGCGCACACCTTTAATCCCAGCACTCGGGAGGCAGAGGCAGGCGGATCTTTCTGAGTTAGAGGCCAGCCTGGTCTACAAGAGCTAGTTCCAGGACAAGAACCAAAAGCTACGGAGAAACCCTGTCTCGAAAATCAAAAAAAAAAAAAAAAATCTACTATGGGGAATTTTTAAAATATTCTCTAATATCCCCCTTTCTCTTCCTATCCATAATGTTCTTCTCTGTTTCTTTTACTCTTTTCTCCTTTTATTTGACCTTGTTTCACTGGTCAGTCAAGAGAGCCCCAGGGAGAGTGGGGTATACCCAATCCACTGATAGACCAATCACAATGCAGAAACACAAGAAGCAAGAAGAGCTGGGATATCCTAATGTCTCCACAGCTGAATTCAAAGATACTACGTAGGTAAAAGGCTGGAAAAAACTTTAAAATGTTTACTAGTAAAACTGATCGATCTCTTCACAGAAGATGCAAACACACAAATTAATTTAATCCAGGAATTAGAGATGAAACCTGGAAACTTCCAGAGGGGGAAAATATTGGCAAAATTGATGAGAAAATTAGCAATATAGATGAAAAGATAGCAACATTGAAAAATTCAAAAAGGTAGTTGAGAAATACTACCGTGGGGGAGAAACATCAGAACAAATGAGGTAGTTGAATTTGTTATAAAATCAAATATGTTCCACTTTAGAATCTGCCCTTAGTTTCGGCAGTATGTATCTCCTTCAGGGCAGAGGCAGGCAGCATCATATGTCCTTTGTTTATGAAAGGGACACAACAGTAGATGGCAAGGTGTTTAAATGCCTTTGCTCACTAAAATTAAATGTACTCATTCCTGTCAAGCCCTCAGTTTTTACTTTGACCTTAACTGGTGAAATCGTAGAATCCGGGAATCATTGCATTGTTCATTCTGTCATGAGTATGTTCTACTTGTTCCTCTGCTTGTTGGAAGGCCTGCAGTTAAAATCTGGAGAACTTGGGGTGCATTCACATGGGTGTTTACTGGGATAGGGTTAATCTGTCATAGTAAAAAAATAGTCTAAAACTTTTAGCATATATATGGGTTTGTTTGTGTGTGTGTGTGTGTATATATATATATATATATACATACACATACATGAATAGAGATGCACACACACGTATATACATGCATATGTGTGTATATGCACATATATGTTATTCATAGGCAGATCTACACCACACTGTCACTCAGAACCCCTAGCTTGTGAAGACTCCATTACTTCATAACTTCTGTCTCTGAAACTTCATGTCCAAGATGCCCTAAAGATGTGATGAAACATGAAAAGGCAGAGAGCCACTGAGGGGCCTTCAGGGCCAGACCTCAGAGAGACAAACTTTAATTCTACCCACATTCCTTTAGTTAGAACTTGACTGCCTAGGCCCGAACAGTAAAGGACTGGAAACTCTTCACACGGCAATGATAGTGGGGGAGGTCAAGAGAACAGATAAGGCAAGACTGCAAAACATTTTGATTTCTAGGTTTAGGTATTACCATAGGACCTTATAGACATCAGAGAAATGTCAAGAGCTGAACAATATTAAAAGAGGAATTCCAGAGA
Organism: Microtus obscurus; assembly: GCA_963919715.1. NCBI lineage: Eukaryota > Metazoa > Chordata > Mammalia > Rodentia > Cricetidae > Microtus > Microtus obscurus. The sequence continues at coordinate 30,674,984 of CAWTZC010000297.1, forward strand.
AAATAAACTTGTGCCAGCACAACCGACAGATTGGGGGAAGGAAATAGAGTCAGGGGAACCAGTTAACAGGTGTGGTCATGTGCTTGGCATTTGGTAATAAGATATGCATTAGTGCAAAGCTGAGTGAGAAGATGAAAATTAAAATTTCAGTGTATTAATGACATAGAATGCCAGAATTTTCGGTACATTAATTACATAGAATGTCAGAACCAGAAATCCAGACCATGGAGTGGAGAGGTGAAATCGGAAACCGTGAGAACCCAACGCGGAAAGAAGAGCGACCGGCCTGGTGTTGGCACCTCTCAGCAGTTGGCACTGGTGGAGAGAAGTCAGCTACCTCAAAAAAGGGCATTACAGGAAAGCAAGGTTTAGATGTGGCCAGTCTTCGGCATGGAGAAGTCATGTACAGTCTTGCAATAAAAAAAAAAAAAGGTGGTGGGGGGACAAAGAGTTAACTATCCTTATTTCTGTCTAAGTTCGGGATATTTTGCATTTTCTAATTTGTCTATCATGAAGATATCTTATCTTTATAATAAGATTATAAAGTAATTCTTTAGTTTAGGAGGAAAAAAAGCATTTTTCCCCCATCAATTATAAAACCAATAGTCTCCCACCCTGAAATTATAAGAATTCTAGATCTGCGTCTTCCATCTCACACACCTCTCTTGAGAAGCAACACGTTGCAGGAACTGGTCATGAAGGTTTTCCATGGGCCATCACCTCATAGGGCACTAACTTAATACCATAAGCACACAGACTGATCTGGGCAACTCTCTGACAAGTTGGTCAGTCTTTGCGAGATCATTTCTGACCCAGAAACTGATAAATTCAGTTTGCAATAGAAAACACAATCTTCACTGAGTGATAAAGAAATTTGTTTTTAGTTTTTCTAAATCTCTTAAACACTAATCTCCAACACTATTTAATGAAGCCACCCTTTGAAAGAAGATATGATAAAATGTGATCTCTGTGTGTATGTGTCTGTGTGCGCGCACGCACATGTGCAGAGGGTTTTTTTTTTAGAATATATTTTATAATGTAAAGTACAAATCTCCTACAACTATTTGTAGCGAAATCTGGAAGTGTGTACAGTGGTGAAGGAAGATAGTCTCCTCTGTGGATGAGGAATGATGTACAGCCTACTAAAAACACAGAGTGTTTTGACTTCTTGTTTGACAGCCTCAATCCACAGATCACTGTAGTAATCTCCTACATCAACAATGTGAGACATAAACGTGATTATAAAAATGGCTGTGGACAGCACAGCACAGTGCTTTGGGATTCACCAGAAATGAGGGTACCAAAGCTGGCTCAGTCACTCACTCCTGGATGACCCTGGAGTGTCATGGTGCTGTGTTTGGTTTGGCGATGCTACTATGATTGACAGATCGTACTATCTACATGGTGATGTGGATGAGGAAGAGAGGAACTTCCTCCAACAAACAAACCTTAGCGACAGGACAGTTCAACTCAAATGCTTCCCTATCAGGAAGCGGGGGTTCCTACACAGACAAGAACACCTCCTGCAGTCCCGAGGCCCCGAGGCTTCTGACACATGCTAAGGGATAAGCTCTTTGACTCAAACTGCATCTTGGAAATTGGGGGGAGTGGTAACAGCAAAGACAGTCAGTAACAGAATAATTTGACTTCAGTCGCCCCTGGCAGAGAGGCTAGAGAGCAACTGTTTTAGAGATGTCCTCACTGGTGTCCTGGGTGGCACTCACCCACCAGTCTCTACATCAGGGTTCTGCCACTCCAAGGTCACTCACCTCCCTGCCTCAGTGTCCTTCCAAGGACTCCACCGTCTATAGGCTCTGCTTGCTGCTTCTATTTAGCTCCACAGGACTCTTCAGAAGAAGTGAGTGGCGTGGGATAACCAAAGCACTAGTATTAGTCTGCTTCATGCTGCTATAAATAAGCATATGAGACAGTTAACGTATACATAGAAAAGGCTTCTTTAGCTCTTGGGTCTGTAGGTTCTTGCTTCAGAAATAATGGCTCTATCACTTTGTACATCTGGTGAGGGCTGTATGCTGGGACTAGAAGATATGGTGGAGCAAACAACGTATACCCCGAGCAGGAATGGACAGAGAAGAGAGAAGACTAGAGGTCTATAATTGTCCTAGGAGCCTGTTCCTAGAAGGTGCCATCATCTTCCAACAGCGCCACCCTCAGGACTTAAGCATAACACATGGACCCCTGAGGGACACCCAGCAAACCACAGTAACATCTCCGATATGTGGGATATGCCTTCATTCTCAGAGTGCAATCGCCTGCCTCTTTTTGATGGTGGCAAGGAAGGGGATATCTAATAACATGTGTTTCAAAGTATGGAGCCTAATGAAAGCCTGGACTTCCCATTTCCTCCTCTGTTCCTCCACGTGAGCCCGTTGGTTCAGATTAGGCGTTCTCATACAACTGGCCATCGACTTCTCTCACCTCCTAAGGGACAACACTAAACGCGGCAGATCAAAAAGTTGATACCTGAACGACTTCAAATTCCGCTCAAAGTGCACCAACACATTTTTATAACAATACATGAGAAGTAAGAATATTTGCACTATAAAATTATAACAATTGCACGATCCCATAAAATAAACAAGACCACTGAAAGATTTTCTGTTCTTTCAGGCATCACTGCGCTGTTTTCCCTTCCGTTTTTTCACTTGATTTTTCAGTTCCAAAGTTACAGATATACCATGTAATCGGTAAATTCAAGAAGATGAGTTAGAACATGATTAAGATCAATATGGGAAATATCAGGAAGGCGGGGACTGGGGCGTGATTTAATAAAGAAACATGGAATCCCATATGGAGTCTTGACTGAAGAAAAGCTGTAGAGCGATGGGGCAGGGCAATAGCGCAAGCGCAGACCCACAAGGAGTAAGCGGACCAAAAACACGGTAACTAACGACGCGCACTCCTAGCCAATCACAACACACCAGCAGTGACGGACAGTCTCCAAAGAACCAACCAGAAACGTTCCTACAGCAGCTTCATTTCCCTAACCCGGTAAAAACTCTCAACCTGATTACAATAAAGAGCCTCTGTATTGGAATCTCCTGGAGTCTGTGCCCTTGACTTTGTGTCTTCTCACCCCACACCCGCACCCGCCCACCCCCATTTAAACGGGGATTGCACACAGGCAGCAGCAACAAGCCAGAGAAAACTACAGAACAAAGCTTATCAGGCAAGAACTCATTCATTAAACGCTTTCATGAGTACGACTTGGTGAACACGCGGTCCCACACAAAGATGAAAAGGGTAAGACGGGCGTTTGGATTGCCTGCACCCACGTGAAAGTTAGGCAGTCACCCAGGAGATAATGGCAAGGTGTTTCTCAGGACGAGCAGGCTAGCTAGACCCGCCAGGATGGATGAACTCTGGGTTTCAAAAGAGGCCAGGTCTATAAGGTAAAAAGAGATGGAGGAAGATACCCCAGATCAAGTGTTTCCACATATGTGAGCTCGCAGATAAGTGTTCCCCCCTCTCTCTCCCTCCCTTCCTCCCTCCCCCCCTCTCTCACACACACACCCCTTGAGTGAAAAACCTCTAAAAAAAGGAAAGATGCAGGCCCGTTCCACTGCCCAGAAAGGTTTCTTCAGGAAGTGCTATCAAATGCGCACTGTGAGACATGTGCAGAATCAGCCCTTCTTCCCTTTCCTCTCTCCACACCAGAACTCCCTTTGGCTTTAGACCAGCTTGGAGCCTTGGGAGGCAGCTTGTAGAAGGATGACCCGCAAGAACAAAACCTGAATTTGCCATCCAAACTGTTCCTTGAATATTTCATGCTTCTGGTTTTCCTTGTGGTACAATCTCCCATGATTCAATTTAAAATCCTGGTTTGTTTCCGCTCGCTTTTCAGACGGTATGATCTGAGCGTCTCAGTGGGCCAAACCGTGTATTAGCGTCTCAAGGCTGCTTGCTGGTGAAGCTGCGTTCTTGCTTCCCACCGTGTAACTGTCTAACCATCCTGTCCCTTGTGGGAGATACCACATTTGATACATCTGTGTAGAACACGAATCGCTGCCCATATATGTAAAATGTCACAGTCTGAGTCCAGGCTCTGGCCCCTTGGGGAAGAGAGCAGGATTAATTATTACTTTGCTCCCGGCTTAGAGAAAGAAGACGAAAGGGACCCGCGCAGTGAGGGTGTCAAATTGTCTTTTCATCCTGACACCGGGACCGGAAACGCGAGGAATCCGTGGCGCCATTAAATACCTGAGATCACTGAACGCGAGTTCAGACAGGGCTAATTTAGAAATTAATGTCAGAACCCGTGGAGGAATGGTATTAATAGAGGAGAGAGAGAAGTCGCCGGCAGCAAAAACCCCTCAAGGCCAGCTGGACTGAGACTGAAAAAGCATGGGATAAAACCGGACTCTCTAAATCTGGCGGACAATAAGGGCTGCTGAGAAGCCAAGGACCATGGCACCGGGTTTTGATCCTACTTCATGTTCTGGCTGTGTGGGAGCCTACCCAGTTTGGATGTTCACCTTCCTAGACCAGGATGGGGGGGGAGGACTTTGGACTTTCCACAGGGCAGGGAACCCTGACTGCTCTTCAGGCTGGAGAGGGAGGGGGAGGAGTGGGGGGAGGGGGAGGAGGAGAGGGAGGAGTGGGAGGGAAATGGGAGGCTGGGAGGAGGCTGAAATTTCTTTTTTTTCCAATTAAAAAAAAAAAGTCACGGGCTGGAGAGATGGCTCAGCGGTTAAGAGCATTGCATGCTCTTCCAAAGGACCCGAGTTCGATTCCCAGCAACCACATGGTGGCTCACAACCATCTGTAATGAGGTCTGGTGTCCTCTTCTAGAAGGCATATATGCAAACAGAATATTGTATCCATAATAAATAAATAAATATTTAAAAAAAAAGTCACAGAGCAAGGAGAAGTTGAATATGCTTTTGGGGGGGGTCCTACATGTTCTCGTTTAATTAAAAATGATATCAGATACTAAGAAAGAGGCCAATGGAAGACTGGTAAGAACAAGGAAGTTTAAAAGGGGGGAAATCTGGGAGGGGGGACAGAAAAATGATCTGTCAAACTAATAAAGATTATCATACATTTGTTTCAAAAAAAAAATCAGCAGAAAGTCAAGGATGACGGGTTTATTTACAATGGCAGCCACAACAGTTCCAAGATGGGTGTGATGAAGAGTTTGCAATGACTGAGCTAGTTGTAGAAAGGAACTCCTATTCCTTTTTAAAAAATCTGTTTGTAGAAGTGGTTTTTGCTGCATGTATGTCTGTGCCCCCGTGTGCAGAACCCTCAGAGGCCAGAAGAGAATATAAGATGTCCCGGAACTGGAATGACACACAGTTGTGAGCTGTCGTGTGGGTGCTGAGGATGGAGCCAGGGTCCTCTGGAAGAGCAGCCAGTGAGCTTAGCGGCTGACCCACTGGGCTTCTGTGCCTTTAAAGGATAAGGGGAAATTTTTACAATCGAGATTTCCCCTCTAGCCTTATGTTTTGGTGAAGGAAAAGAGTTCCTCTCTCTAACATTGTCTGTTCACTCAGCTACTGTCCCTGTTGCCATCAGTGCCCCCCCCCCCAACACGCACACACAAAATAAAATTGCGGCAGGAAATGGTAAACGATTAAAGTCCCAGATGAGGAGGAAACTAAGACAATCCTAAAACATATGTGAACTCTCAAGAACTTTCATCGTTATTCAAGAAAACAAAAACCATGACAGCAGCTTACTGATTAAGTGAAGATATTTCCTGCCACTCAGCCAATGGAAAGTCCCCAAGCCATTTCAAAGAGACTGCCCATGTCTATTTGGAATCCTTGTATCTGGACCATGAATAAAGCTGGCGCTTTTGAACAGGGTGTGACTGATGTAAAGCAAAGGAAAGGGACCGAAAGGAAGATGGACATAAGAATGTTCCCTACGTGCATAACGACAAACCTAAACAAGACCAGGATCAGACAAATGTCCTTAAAGCAAAGCACATGCAGTAAACCATAGAGCTGAGTTTCCACCTCAGTGTCTGGTGTTTGGACCGTGGTAACTCTGGGTGTGGTGTCAAAGCTAGTGGAGGGGAGAGGAAACCACGGAACCACTTGGCACCTGCGAGCTACTGACAGTCGGACAAAGGCATAGAAAAAGAAATGGATGGAGGGAAGGGAGGTGCTGGGTAAGGCAGCTTTGCTTTGGAGAGTTCTCACACCACCTTCCCAAGGAATCCACTTGGTCTCTGGAGAGGGCACTTCCTGCAGAGGAGGAGAAACCTGACTCCGAATGCAGGGCACACAGGTGGGAGTGCTGGCCGCTGTTGGTCCACAGTAACAGGGAGTTACCCTCCAATAAAATGGAGTTGCTGCTTTTGTTGTTGTTGTTGTTGTTTTTGTTTGTTTTGAGATACCTGGGACAGCTTTAAAGATGCGGCCCCCACTGTTTTAGCCCTCAGGTTAGCAACTCAAATCTCACAAGTGCAGAGGATGAATTGTAAAACGCAGACGCAGCTGCCTTGAGGAAGACGGTAGTAGTCTTTGTGCTCCATGCTCTCCCACAATGGCTCTTTACAATGTTTGTCTCTGTCTCCTTTCTCATGGCTGTGACTGAGGCTTGACAGGAAGCGGCTTAGGGAGAAAGGCTTTATTGGCACGCAGCCCTTCATGGTGGGGAAAGACGGCAGCAGATCCTACTGTGTCTGTAGTGAGGGGTAGATGGGATGCTCAGCTCACCTTCCCTTTTCATTCAGGCAAGGACTCCGGCCTATGGAATGACGCTGCCCACATTCAGTGTGGACTTCTTACCTCACTGAACCTAATCTAGTGAGTTCCCCACAGACATCACGAAGGTTTGTATCCTAGGTGAGTCTACATCCCATAAAGATGACGGTCACTATTAACCACCCTAAGTGGGGAAAATCCCAGTTCTGTTTAGCCAGCAAATGTGAGCTGAAGGCTGACAGGGTGCCGGGCCCCTGGAAATGCTTTGGAGGCTGCTAGGCAGATCTCATTTGTTCTCACAAAGAACAGAGCTGCTACTGACTGCTCAGGTTGCTCTCCGCTTCCGTTCAGTCTCATTCCTGGCTCTGAATGAGAGGATGTGTCTTCCTTTAAGGGCTAGCTGATGGCACTGGCACTTGTGGCCCAGTTTTCTGTGCCCAGTTTGGGGCATATATCTCAGCTGTATGTATCCTTTTTCATTGGCCATTGCATCAATCAGATGATAGGCTAGTGTTTAATACATCACTAGGTGGTGGCGTCTGCTCACCTGTTAACAATTTGCAAGCAGAAACATGCCACACCCCACTGGCTAACTGCACCCCACAGCCCACTGTATCCTCACTGCACTAGGCTAAATCTCATACCAACTGGCTTAACACTGTCTTGTCCAAGGACCGATCTGCAGAGGTACACTCACATAGACAGAGTGCACTCACATAGAGAGTATCAGACTACATGAAATGACAATGACGTTCCTAGCCACCACCGGTAGGAGAAACATGTTGATAAAGCCTGCTTTTGAAAGAAGAGTTAAAAAGTACCATTTCCCACAACTCTCTCTGTAAAGAGATACCCAGACAGGAAGAAAGGGAAAGGGCAGAATCAGAAAGCACAAAGGTATTATCTCTAGAGATACCCATCGAGAGACAGGATGCTCCACCATCCGGCAAGAAAGCCTACACCTCCGTGTCTTCCACTGGCCACTCTCTACACATCCACTATTGATGCCCCTCCAGATTCAGACTCGGAGAGTTTCAGGCCTTACAAAATGCTGCCAAACCACAAGAAAAATTGTCCTAAGGTGCAAAAGTGAAATGCATAATCACAACCAATTCGGGCTTCATTCTATGTCTGATATATTAGTTTAGTAGGGCTGACCTACAGAGTACCACAGACTGGAGAATAAACGGTGATTGTATTCTTCAATTGTAAACATAGATCTCTTTGCAGCTCTGGAAAGCCAGAAGTTCTAAATAAAGTGTGGACAAAATTAGTTCACCAAGTTTTCTCTCCTGTGCCTTCAAGTAGTCTTTCCTCTGTATATCCATGTGTGACTCTCTCTCTTGAGGACACCAGTTCTACATGTTCAGTTGGATTATGGAACAATATTATAAAACCTTATTTTACATACTTACAATCTGATTCTGAAATATGAAATATTAGAGCAGGGGTTCTTAAACTGTGGGTGGCAACCCTTGAAGCCCATCAGAAAACAGATATTTACATTATAATTCATAACAGTAACAAAATTACAGTTATGAAATTGTAATGAAAATAATTTTATGATTGGCGGTCACCACAACATGGGGAACTGTGTAAGTGTCACCACTTACACAGGAAGGTTGAGAAGCCCTGGGTTAGTGGGTCAACATATGAACTGAGCACCAACAAAATTCAGCCAGTTACCCTAAAATAGAAATTTAAGATATATGTCACTACAGTTGCTAAATTTAGACCTCACTATTTATTTAGAAAAGATTTTATAGGTTAAATTTTCTGTTTATAATAAGCTTTGGATATTAAAAATGATGACTGCAATCCTACACTCGTTTTTAAGTTAAATAGTTTAATTAGTAGGTATAAGTCTGTAGACACAATGTATCTATCTAGCCCATACTTCTGTTTCCTATTCCCTGCATTTCTGCTCTGATCGCATGTTCCAGACTCTACTTGCTGGCCGCCTGCTAGCTTTACCCAAAATAATTACACAGAAACTGTATTCTTTTAAACACTGCCTGGCCCATTATTTTCAGCCTCTTATTGGCTAATTCTCACATCTTGCTTTAACCCATATTTATTAATCTGTGTAGCACCATGAGGTGGTGGCATACTGGGAAGGATCTTAACCTGCGTCTATCTTGGAGAGGAGAGCTATAGTGTCTGCCTGAGGCGTCTGCCTCATTGCTTTCTACCCAGCATCCTGTTCTGTTTACTCCGCCTACCTAATTTTCTGTCCTATCAAATGGCCAAGGCAGTTTCTTTATTAACCAATGAAAAGTAACACATAGACAGACGACCCTCCTCCATCACTCAGATACAAACTCACAGAGCTATAGCCATCTGATTCTCGACAACAGTGTCAACAGTACATTACAGAGGGAAGATAGTGCTGAGAAAGATGGACATTCACACAATAGAAAAATAAAACAATATCTATGTATAAATCCCAAATGGGTAAAATGTCTGAATGAAAGACTTGAAACTTTGGAATTGCTAGAAGAAAACCCTATCACAGAGGTAGATACTTCCAAGTCCAGAACAGCAAAAGACAATGCTGTTGACAGATGGGTCACAAAAGTATGTTACAACTGGATTTGACTAAATGGCTTGTGGACATTTCCAGTGGATTTGTTGAAAGCAGTCTGAGTTAAAGGAAACACATTTGAATGCTGCCACAGTTAGGGTTCCCATTTCTAGCACAGCTGCTGTCTACCTCTGTGATTTCTTTACTTTCAATTCTAACTCAGTCCTTCATCGCAAAAAGAAAAGAAAACAAAATCTGCCCAGCACAAGACTGAGAAAGGAGGAAGGCTTGACTATTAGTAAGGCCATTTCCCTTGAAACATCTTTACTCTGGAATGTGGTGATAGTTTGTCTGTGCCGTAATAAATAAGGTTTGCCTGAGAATCAGAATGTAGAACTAGCCACTAGTTAGCCAGGCAGTGGTGGAACGTACCTTTAATCCCAGGACTCTGGAGGCAGAGGCTGATGGATTTCTGTGCGTTTGAGGCCACCCTGGGCTACAGTAAATTGAACCAGTCTAAAAGAGAAACAGTGGTCACAACTTTGATCCCGGCACTTGAGATCACACGTCTTTAATCCCAGCACTAGGGAGGTGGAGACAGGAGTAATATGGCTGGGTGGAGAGAGGAATATAAGACGGTAGGAGACAGGAGCTCAACGTCTGAGGATTCATAGGGACAAAATCACCCTTTGGTCTGAGGATTCAGTAGAGGTAAACAAACACAAAACAAAACAAACAAACAAAAAACCAGTGACTGGCTGCTCTGCTTCTATGACCTTTTAGCATTAGCCTTGATATCAGCCTCCAGGTTTTTATTATTAAGACCAATTAGAATTCAGACTACACTGGAATTTTCTCTCATTTGAAAACAAGGAGGTATAAGCCTGTGAAGCAGCCAACGTTAGGTCAAGACTAGAACTGTAGAGGGCTCTGCCATGGGTTAGGTTGGCAGGGACCAGCAAGCTCACGCCGTCATTCCTTGTACCCCAGTTTGTGCCGCCTAAATATTTTCACCCAGCCAAAGTCCTTTTGACCTTGAAAGTCAGTTGTAGTTACTATAATGTCAGGTGACTTATTCCATAAAATGTGATTTCTATTAAAGATAGAAGAGAGGGGGAATAAGGGAGAAGAGAGAAAAAGACTAGCGGGAGAGAAAGGGAGGGAGAGGAGAGGGTGAGAATACTCAGTTCCTTCTTGTTTTCTCTGATGTCATCTGTTATGTCTGGGACTGACAGCTCCATAGACCATCTGGAACCCATCATATGACTTCTGCTAGAGCAGGGAAGGGGTGACTTCTGGGTCTTCATCAAACATGGAGACATTCTATATGCCCACTAAAGGGAAGCAGGTTTTTCTAATTTAGAGACTGGAGGGAGAGTTCTCCTTTCCATAACAAGGTAAGAGTTCTTGGAACTGTGGCCCTCTAGATAAACATGAGACCATCCATTTCAGGGACTGTCTAAGCAGCAAGCAAACAAACTCCCATTGTTCCCTGAACATAATCAACTAAGCAACATTTCATGGCCTTGGAGCCTCAGTCAACTAGGTCGAGGACATCTCCCAGACTCAAGCGAGAACAAACAAGGCACTTATCTGTAGACATTGATGATTGCACATAGCTTAACAGGAATTCTCTGTAGAGAAGACTAATATGCAATTAAACCCTGGCAGAAACAGGCTACAGAGTGAAGAACCACGGGTTAGACCTGCCAATAAAGCCGGGACCATAGTTCGATCATTTTTAATTCCCCTCAGTCTCCAAAGGTCTTGTGGGAGTGTCTGGAGGTATTTCTGTGATGCCAGGACATGGTTTTGTATAGACAGGAGCTGCAAGTTCAGCTTGCTCTATGGGATAGCCAATACCATGAGCATACACACGGTGAACAGCCTGAAATGACATCAGCGTAATTACCAGGAACAATAATATTTATTCCCTGTGTCTACACAGAAAAGATGGTTCTGTGTCAAAAAGGCAGTCGAAATAAGTGATCTGTTCTTTTCAATGACTTAAAAAAGAAATATTTACAAGAATTTAAAATGCAATCATTTGCTTATTGCCAAGAAATTCATCTAACCGTTACTTTAAATTATGAAAAAAAATGGTCTCCATCTTTCATGTGTTCAAAATCCTAACTGTTTATTGGGAGCAAGATAACTAAAACTTCCATTTTATTGCAGCTTACGGCATAGTCTCAGCTATTAACCTTTAACCGCAAACCCAGACTATTCCTCTAAGTTCTAGAATTCTTTGGGAATCTAAACATTTTCCCTCAATATTCTTTTATTACTAACAATTTCTGGTTCAGGAAAAGTGCATCCCATTACAAGACTGCACTCAAAACTCAGAGAACTGTGTATTAATGTCCTCCTGTACATTTTCTATTGTCTGTTAATAGGCAAAGAGTAGCTTGCTGCGGGGCACAGGCTCTTTCTGAGCAGCCTGTGATCCAAAGCAGCTGATCTTCTTCATAGAGCATTTTTTTTTAAATTTTTTTGACAATCCCTTTTTACAAGGAGGTCACACCTATAATGTGGTACGTACTAAACACACTATAGCCCAACCATTATCGTGAAAGAAAATGGCAAAGAAAGCTCTTCTTGGTTTAAGTACCCTCGAGTTTCTTCATTATGAACACAGAGGCAAACACTGTCAAGTAGTCTCTGTGTGTTTTACTCTGGGCTTAAATGCAAAACAGTTTCCATGAGTGGTTGTATCTTCATGGGAATCAGAAAGACCCTGCACGCTAGGTCTTAGAAAGCCGTACAGACAGGATAAAAAGGTCTGGGTTGTGTTGTCAATACCTCCCCAGAAAACTGGGTACCAAATCATGTTTTGCATTGTGCTCGAGCACTTGAGAATGAAAATGTAAAAACAGTTTTGAATTTGAATATGCTTTTCTGGCTGCTTAGGCTGAAAAGGGGTATACAAGAACAATTAATTTGTCTCAAAATATCTATAACCAAAAAATTTTGGTTCAGTTTCTCATGGTACTTTTAGAAGTACAAAAGTCAAGTAATATTTTGTTAATGTCCTAATTTATCCAAACTTAAAGATATGATGTGTTCACTGGTAAAGACTCAACAGCCAAAATAATTTTGCACAGTGCACAACAGCTCAGTCACCAAATGCCACTGGTAAATGAATGGATTCGATTGGTAAAACGCCAATATGAAAGCGAGCTTACGGTCCATTAGCTAATGATAACTGCTGGTGAGAATATAGGTGAACACAACAAATTATTCTAGGTACTGTGGCCACATGTTTAAAAAGTCCTCTGCATGTGGACAGCATTTTACATAGCAACTCTACTTCTAGAACACTTTCATATTTTCTCAGCACAATGTTGGCCGAAGCCTAAAAAGTAAACATCAGGAACATGCTTGAAGAAACACTAGCAAAGGCCTAGAAGGAAGTAGGCCCAGGAGGTGACAGCTAAGCAGCCACCACCAGGAATGCGACAGAACACTTGCCATCGGTCACCAGAAATGCTGGGGATGAGTGTGGGGAAAAGGTGGGCTTCAGGACAGTTAGGACTTCATGGCTCCAACTATGCTCTAAAATATATAAAACTGATCAAAGAAATATGGTCATTTGAAACATTACGATCTTCTTTGGTTGACATAGTGATGATTAATTCTTGTTTTTTTTTTTTCCTGTTTCCTGCAATGTTCAGATTAAAAAAGAAACAGCAGTTTTTAAGAGAAACTTTGGTTTCAGTGAGGTACAGTCATACACTGGGCATTTTGGGAATTTGCATCCACCCCTGAGCACTTCCTAGTCCCTCCCCTTTTGTCTACTCTACAATATACATCTACTCTATATATACATTTCCACTTGGACTTGGAGCATCCAGAATTCAGTGGCAAGCGCTCCAAGTAGTCCATAGTTTAAAGGCAAGGCTAAGACACTCCTGGATAAAATTATATTCCAGGATGATGCTGGCTGCCAAATCCTGACTGGGGAGCAAATGGAAAAGCTTCGAACCGGGATCTGATCCAGGCAGGTGTACCTTCCCGTGGCATAGTGAGCGTGGTTACATCACTGCTTTTCCACCCACAGGGCTGGCCTTCCCTTCTGAGTCCCTTAGGAAGTAATTACCAACTCTTTAACTTTGTATTTGAAGAACCTACAAGTTCACTCTCCTTCGGAGGAAAACACTAAACATTTGTTACTTTAAACAGACATTTTATCAAAATTAGTGGTTAAACAAGGCATGGTAGTGCACACCTAAAGTTTCAACCCTCGGAAGGCTGAGGCAGAAGGATCTCCAGTTTAAGTCCAGCCTGGACTACTCCTTCTAAAATAATGAATATCCAAATTATGTTATGATAAATGCAGCTACACTTGTATAGACACCCTTAATGGACCTAGGGCCCTCTTTATTCAATTCTGGATTTAGAAAAGCAGCACACAGGTTACAAGTTGAACTTCTGCCTTGGTTACTTTTCTATTGCTGTGCAGACACTATGGTCTATGCAACTTACAGAAGAAAGAGTTTATTGGGACTTACAGTTTTAGAGGGTTAGAGTGCATGACCGTCATGGCAGGGAGCATGGCAGCAGGCTAGTGGGCATGGATCTAGAGCAGTGGCTGAGAGCTCACATCTTGAAAGAGAACCACAGGCAGAGAGAGCACACTGGGAAAGGCATGGGCTTTGAAACCTCAAACCCCACCCCCAGTGACACACCTCCTCCCACAAGGCCACACCTACTAATCCTTCCCAACAGTTCCACCAATTGGGGATCAAGTATTAAGGCATGTGAGTCTGGGGGGCGGGGCATTCTCATTCAAATCACCATAGCATCCCTAATCTGAAAATCCAAAATTCTCATGTTGCAAGACTCAAGCAATCACGATAAAGGATACTCAGCCTACATTTAAATGTGTCCAATTAAAATGCCCTTTATTAGTATAGTGTTTCAGAACTACCCCCCCCAAAAACTTCAGAACCATTCTAAATATCTATAAGAAGGACTGAAATTTTAAAAGGCAGCCCCTGTTAGTGGCCTACCATTTGTAAGCTCTATTTTTGAAATGCATGTTTTCCATGTATTACAATTACTGTAAGAAGGAGCTAAGCCCAGTACTGGCTGGGAAGCACTAGATTCCCCAGTGTGTGAAGGGTGTCTGAGATTTTCCCGTGGACTCTGGGAAATGAGTTAGCTGGGGCAAGTCATTCAGGGGAGTTTGGGGGGGGGAGAGAGTTTAAGTATTTAAGCAAAGCTAAAACGACTTTAGCACCACAGTGCACACTTCAGTTTCAACTACTCAAGTGGCTGCTGGGTCATGAGAATCACTTTAACCGAGAGTCTCAACGCTCAAAGCCAGCTTGGGCAGCATGGAGAGATCTTCCATATCAAACAAACAAGCAAAGAAATAAACAGAAAAGAGAAATAGCAGGAGACCATCTCCTGCTTTATATTGGCTATAAATGATTCATCTCTCTTACACGGTAGTTTTTCCTCCGATTCTAAAAGAATAAATGATACTTATTTTCAGTGCTCTCTGCTCCCCCTCTAACTCACTCAGAAACTCCTGGGTGAGTTTCCATTAAAACCATGTGAATTCGTTTGCTCTGTTAAAGAGGAGACTCATCAATATGCAACTTAAAAAAGATAATAAGGCTGTTTATTTCTTTAGTGCTATTGGGGATGGAACCCACAGAAAGCCCTCTGTCAGTGAGCTAGCCATCAGCTGGACATGTGGTGGGGGGCGGTGCCAGTGTGGGGGTGAGAACATGAAAGACAGAGCTCAATCTCAGGTGTTGTCCCCGCTGTTCTGCTGTTCTTTTGACACAGTCTCTCACTACATCCTAGGGTTTGCATATTAGACCCAACTTCAGGAATTCCCCTGTCTCAGCTTCCCAAGTAGCTGTATTCAACAAGCCTGTGCCAACCGACCTGCAGTAAATCTTTTTATACTTAAGAAAACCCAATTCAGCCTTCAACGAGCAGGGGGGCATCCAGAACATCTGTGGAGGAGAGACTTACCAAAGCGAGTACTGTGGAGCTCGAGGGCATTAAAATAAACACATGTGGGTAGTCAGTCACATGTAGCCCTTCCTTGTCTCTGCCTGCATGGCTTGGGCCTGGGAACCTGACTGGGGTGACGCTGGAGGAAAGAAACGGCAGACACACACACACACACACACACACAGAGAGAGAGAGAGAGAGAGAAAGAGAGAGAGAGAAAGAGAAAAGTCGGGATCTGGTGGACTGTGCTCCCTCTAATAGAAAGACCTCTACTACAACCCAGCACAGGAAGAAAGGGGAAGGTAGCCTCGTAGGGAAGCAGTCTGAGCTCGCAGTCATCCCAGAAGAAGCTGGTGTTGTTGAATTTTGCACACTGTCGGCATCTAGACGCAGAGCAGGGGAAGGCTTTGTCATTTCCGTGAGCCCTACCTGGGGAAGGCTTTGCTGATCCCATGGGTCTGAGGCATCGGGGGTCTTTGACATGGCCTCGCTCGTGTCCGTGTCTACACTACACGTTCACTCAAGACGTCAGCCGTTCCCCATGCTTCTTCCTCTTATTGTCTCACATTCGTCACCATTTGCTTTGCCCACAGTGTTCTGACTTTAAAATAAACTACCTTAGAGTGGAAAATCATAGCAGGCCAGCAACTGAAGCGAGGAGAGCTGTTGCTGTGGAGGCGAGACTTCTGTGAGGAGTGGACCTCAGTGCCTGTCTTCCTGATGTCAGTCAGGACCCCTCGCCCCCAGGGAACTTGTCTTTGGAGACCTTGTCCCTTGACCTGAAAACCAACTTCAGAGTAGGATAGTAACTATTGTGGCTGAAACCTGGGGCCACTAAGATGGCTTCATTCTTGTAACCCCTCTAAATGTTCCCTCCCTAAGAGCTCAGGAAGACTGAAGTGTTTGGAGATTTCTGGTAGCATCTGAGCCAGAGCAAGCCTAAGCAGAGGTGGTGGCTTGTTAATTGGGAAAAGAAATTGAGTTTCAGCTAAACTGAGTATTGGAGAGGAAACACAGTACTTTACAATAGTCGACTTCCCAGTTAATCTCTAAGTCTCTGTTATAGCTACAAAGTCATTCATATATAAATGGTTGGGGCAGCTATTGGAGGAAGAGAGCAGAAAGGTTATCAAGAAATCAAATTCAAGGGTTTGTTTGAAAAGCGTGCAATGTGCAGAAAGAAATGAGAACATTAAGGTGAAAAATTATCCGGAGGCCAAACTCCCTCCCACAGATGCTTAAAGACAAAGAACAGAAGACTTTGGGGAGGAGGGAAGAAATGACAAGAAACAGAAGAAAGAGGAACGCGTGGCGAAGACGGGTGGGGGTTACATCAAGAGAGAGAATAAATTTTTGTTATACTTTTGTGGGAACTTTGCCTAAACAATAGTCAGATGCCTTTGAATGGGAGATACAGCTAAAAGGAAACACGCTGTGCTGGGGCTCATAAATACTGCAGTCACTGGGAAGCCCCTCCCCCTCATCTAAGACCCAGAGTGCTGAGCCATCTCTAGGCCCATGATCAAATGCTAATAGTATGACAAAAATCACAAAAAAAAATGTATTTAGGCAGGATAGTAAAGTAAAAGAAATCCAAGGTAATAGAAGATAATGTGTGGAATTTTGCAATAAAGAGAAACAAGGAAATACGAAGGGATGTGACCAAGAAGGCCTTTGTTTGATGGAATCTGGAGGCTGGAGAATAAATACTTAATTATGCATTAGGCTGAGACTCACCTTGGATTCATGTTGTCCATCCACTTTAGGGGGGCAGTAGATGCAGCCCCAAACTCCTAGACGTCACCAAGAAGGAAGCAACCTATTCATTTCTGCCCTTTGGATCCAAACTAACTTCGTCTTACTTTTCTTACCTATCAGATTGCATTTCACAGGACGCTCCAGTGAACCTTTCAAGGTGCAGCAAAACCTCCACCCCGCCTCTCCTGAGTGCAGATGCCTTCTCTTTTCTTGCTATTACTGCATGGGGCCGTGTGCAGATATCCACCGCGCACAGCCTCACAGGTTGCAAGTTGAACTATTTGTTTGACAGGAAAGGTCTGGAGTCCCGGGGCCTGAAAATGGGAGTATGAGTCAATCCGAGTATTCCCATAGTAGGGATAAGATTTTACAGTTAAGTATGTTATGGAAGTCAGGTGACTAACTCCTTTATATTATTCACTGTTTCTCCTTTTCGTAGTGGCAAACAGAGTAGGAGACAAATATATTCCATTTGGGTTTTCTCTACGGAGGGGGCGGGAGTCTCCCCACTCTGAAACATGTAAAAGCAAGTTAAAACCATACCATTTCCTTCGGAAAGAGAGGACTTTTACGAACTGTGACTGTTCTCTCAAAGGAGCCAGAAACCTGCTTTCAATCTTCTTATGAAGTTCCCAGATTTCTCCCAAGCATCCAGGTCCCTGGATTCTGCTGAAAAGCACACACGGTGCCCTCCCCTTGACTAAAGTCACCAGGGAACAATGCGCTGGTTCATCCCCATTTCATGCCTGAAAATGGGAGTAGCTCTGCTGTGCAGTGTATATAGACTAGCTCAAGACAGGCTCAACAAAATGAGACTTGCCTTCAAAGTCACCACCTTGGGCTCTTCAAATTAATTCAAAAGATGAGATTATTGTCCAAGACATTTTTTGGAAGTCTGGGTTAGGATTTTGCCTTTACAAGAAAATTGGTCTCAATTGTAGCAGTCTAGTGTTCGGGGGTTACAGGCTGCTTCTTAGCTTAATCGTTCATTTGACAGGACATCATTTTTAGTTTAAGATAGACCTCATTCTCCAAAGATCTGTCAGCAGGGAGGGGACTCAAAAGAATGTAAAGGCATCTTTTCGAGCCCCAGTGCATTGGCTCCAGGATCCCCTCCCCAGATATTCAAATCCTCAACTGCAGCAGAAAATGCTTCCGTGTTTGCGTATAGCCTATGCACCTCTAAAGATGACATCCTTTAAGCCATATCTAGATGGCACATAATAACTAGCATGACATAAATACTATGAAAGTAGTTATAGGTGATTGTTAATGGGAACTGACAAAGAATGACCGTCTGTGCATGTTTAATGCAGACACAATTTTATGTGTGATATATGCATATGTATTCATATGTGTGTAGACATGCTTGTATATGGAGACTTGAGGTTGACCTGAGATGTCTTCCTCAGTTCCTCCCTGCTGTGTTTTTCAAGACTGTCTCTCACTTAACCCGGAGTTCAACAATCAATCTGGCTTGACTGTTTGCCAGTGAACCCAGGGATCCTGCCTCTGACCCTCTACTATAGAGGAGAACCATCGTACCCAGAGTTTATGTGGGTGCTGGGAATCTAAACTTGGGTCCTCATGTTTGTGAAACAAGTACTCTCTTGGATCATCTCCTCAACCCTAGTCATAAACTGAAAAGAAAAATTCTTTTCAATACATTGTGTTTGAATGCTGTTAAGATTAGAAACCCATGCCTAGATTTTGAAGAGCACGGAACATGCAGGCATCCCTAACTTTTAACTACATGCAAACATCCCAGTATTTACCTGTGAGACATTTAACTTGTTTTGAAATAAGTGATTTTTTTTAAAAAAAGCCCCCAAATAACCATGTTGCTCTATAATTTCATAAAAATGGGGGACCACACACAACTCTAACCATTGCTCTGGGTTAAACCCACCCCAAAATGTGATCTTTTTAAAACCCATAGGAAAATAATTTTGATACAGGAACTCCATTTTTGGTTTTCAATTTAAAAACTGTAATAAAGAATGTGCAACAGAACTCTGTTACAAAAATTACATTAATCAAAGCGAAAACCCGACCTCATCTAAATGATTTTTTTCCCTCAAGTAGCAAAAAAAAAAAAATCCACTTACACATATAACCAAATGTTATTTAATATCTTAAAAAGTAACACAATCCAAAATGGATATTTCACACAACACTACATAAACAACATGAACACAATATTACCATATGGAGGGACTTTCAAATATAGACTTACAAAAATCCCTGTCCTTTTTTTTTTCCTTTTAAGTTATTATACTAAGCATGACAAGGAATCATCATTTACAATATGGTACACGGACACGATAAAAACCATGTTACAAATGTGCTGTTAGAAATCAGGAACATTAGGGAAGACGTCTCATGAACTGCAGCTATTTCATATGAAATACTATACAATATAAACAGAACATCCATCCTGGATGACCTTTACAGCAACCAGAGACCGAGTCATTTAAAGGTTTTTTTTTTTTTTCAGTGCAAAAACATTTTATTCAAGGCAGTCTTGGCTGCAAAACTCCTTCCTAACGTACAGTAATTCCCACTTGCACTTCTTAGTTCATTGGCCCTAATGGAATGGTCACATTCAAGTCGCTCAGAGAAAGACACCTGCAGAATCGGGATCCCTTAAAACTCGGATGCTCAAACTGAATTCTTCTCCAGATAGTGGGACGGATGTCACTGCTCTAAGGACTTTTAATCTGTAGCTGTTGATGCGTACGTGGAGGTGACCCTAGGGCAGTTTGATTCCTAACTGGGCATGCGTGCACAATACTGCGCGCTATTCTGTTCTTCCAATGTGGAAACAGTGGTGGTGTAGGTAGCGAGGTGGGGGGGGGGCAAGGAGGAAGAGAGGGTGTTCCTCGGAGGGAAGGAAGAGTTGGGGCTGCCGAGAGTTTTCTGTGTGGTGGATTTCCTGGAGCTGTAGAGGACTGGCATTGGAGGAGAGCTCGGGTCTCAGGCTTGATACCTCTTTTGGGCGAGAGCAAGGGAATGGAGGTACCAAGGTCAGCCTTTGGACAGGGAGGTAGGCAGGTATACAAGGACCAGCCAAGCGCTAGGCTTCCATTTTTGCCTTCTAGAGCCATGGATGCCTCGCTCGTCAACACGTCCTCGTTCGCAGGGCGTGTGTGTTCACACACGAAGCCAACAAGAAGCGTTTCGAGGCCTCTGACTGCCCGCATACAACGACAAGAAGGCTTAGTTCCCCTTGAGCTTTGCCGAATTCTAAATTCTGCAAGTCATCAACTGTTAAGTCTATGAACAGCAGTGAAGACACAGAAGTGTGTATGGGAGGAGCCACCACGGGGGAGCCCCTCTGCATTGCTGATGCAAGACCAGGGAAGGGGACAGACGCCAAGCAGGGAGACGCCAGTACCTTTTACAAACACATGAGATCTAATAACCAAATGTCTCATATGTATAATTTATGAAACGTCTCCTACAGAAAACTCCATGGGAAAGTGTCAGTTATATCATTAATACTATAACACCTTCAGAGAATAACGGCCAATTGTTTTCTATCTCTTGGCCAAAGTCAGAGGACAGCAATGCCTTTCCTGACATTTTTAACTAACCCAAAGAACAATGCCTCCCACGGCTTTTGCGCTCATTGTTCTTGTTTCTAGCTTCCCCAAGCCTTAAACACGGGCCAAGGAGTCCCTCACTCACAGGACAGTACTGGATGGCTTTGACAATGGGTGGGGAGGTGGGCAGACAAGGAAGCAACCACTTCTACTTGGGTCCACTGTGGTCTGACACTACACAGCTAGTTAGATCTGGGACTGGTCTGTGGGAACGGAGAAAACAGGCATCAAAGACCTTCTGTCTCATCGTTTGAGAAAACACTTGGAACTGGACCAGCTTCCCAGATCTTGCGAAGCAGGGCTTTGTATACTGTGGTGAGCGTTACTGAGCTGAGCACTGTGCAGAGTGCTTATAAAGACTTTAAAATAACAAAACTAAAAACTGTTTCAGCACCTTCCACTGCCTGGAACAGCCAATGTTCCTGATGCTGGGGTTTACAGCAATTACAAAAACCCAATAAGAAACTGTAAACAAGTGTGGATGTCTGGGTTGGCCTTGAACGGCAAAGGCCTTGGTGTGGATTTGGCCACCTCCCACTTCCTAACTCAATACCAGCAATTTGGGTGGTGGTGTTGAGATTCCAAACAGCCATAACTCTTTGAATGAACATGGACAAGGTGTCAAGCTGAATTTGTTTTCTTTATTAGCACACATCAGAAAAATAGCATTGTAGTGATTTCTCATGATGGTCTCTCCAACAGATAGAAAATAGGTCCCTGGTAGCTGCCACTGTGTTTCTGGGTGACCGTGAGTCACTCCGTCTGTTTGCCCCTGTCAAGCACGGGGAATCACACACAGGACCTGCTCTGTGTAATTGCACATCTAACGCTTTGGAAGCACTTTGAGATCCCCAGATGAGCTGCTAGTGGTTGACTTTTAGCCTAAGCTCAGAATGCTACCCCTTCCAAATGGTAAGACATTTCCCAAAAATGATCGCTACGGTTTTGTGAGAATTATGCCTTTTCATTCAAGTTACGAACTTTATCTTCAAGTACACTTGGTGGACAAGTGGTAAGTCCTGGGTAGAACTTTACGAAGCTATGTCAACCTAAAAGAATAACCCTTTCCTACGGGCCACCATTCTATTCTCGGTGGTGGCTGCGAAAGATTTTAGATGTGCATTTTAACAATAGTGGCTGAGTTTTTGAAAAAGAGACGCATTTGGGAACAGCTGGTGTTCAAATCACTGCTCCTCCAGATTCCCTTTCGATTTATAGTCCCTGAACTTGGATTCTTCAACATCAAAGGCTCAGACATTTATCATTTCTCCCCAGCTAGTCTCCTTCCAGCCAGCGCTCCTTTTTCTGTTCTCTATTGGGTGCCCAAACACACTCCCTTTCACACACTCATTAAGGTCTCCTGAGATGTGCAAAACACACCAAATGGTATACAAATTATTTAACAGACATCTCAGAATGCACGGCACAACTCTTTTAATAAAAAGGAGGTTTGGGCTTCATAGGGTAGCATATCAAAACGGCAGAGAGGCCCAAAGTGCTTCAAGTTGGCAGTTCAAATTTTTCACGTCTTTTGTTACTGAAAAAAAAAAAAAGCCCTAGCAATCCAATCCAATTTTTAAAGGAATTAATAATTTCTCAAATGTTTACCAAGTAGCTCTTTGCCAAAGAGGACCTTCCTTCCTTCCTTCCTTCCTTCCTTCCTTCCTTCCTTCCTTCCTTCCTTCCTCTTTTTTTTGTAGCAGGAATGAAAGAACGGGGAAGACAATAATTTTAGAACATTTTAAAATGTCATTCACTTGTAACAAGTCAAATGTGCTTTCACGGGGCAGAAAGGAGAGAGAAAGAAGACAACAGGTTTACAATTGGAAGCCACAGCGTGGTGTGAAAGAAAAACCACGGCAGTGCGAAAGTCATGAGTCCAATGGGCAAGTCACGGACACACAGGGAACACCATGGCCTACCGCGGAAGCGTGTTTTCAACATTGCTTTTCTGAAGAACACACTTGAACACACTGCTGCCATCTCATCAAATTCATGGAGGTAGTTATATGTAAAAAATAAAAATTACCATAAAGTAATATGCTGTATCATAATAATACATATAAGTGTGCAAAATGCCGACAGATGTGTTGACCCTTTAAAGTTGAATGCCTCACAGAGATTCAACCAGAATTCAGTTTTGTAAACCTTTCCATTGATAAACGCTAAGACTAGACATGCAGTCATGTATCACAAAGCTAGCTTCCAGTGGAGAGGAATATTGGCAAAGCCTAGGGAGGGCTTCAGGGCTGTGGGCGTCAAGAGTCTCACCATCTTGATGAGGTCATCTTAGACACACAGACTTGTCATGTCTGTCATGGGCTTCCCACCACCAATGTCCCTCCATTCAAGAATCCAGATTAGAAACACACAGGAGTGTTTCTCCGTGGGAATATCTGTTTATGTGGCATTTCATCTTTGAAGTCCTTCGTTCTATGCTAATGGCTGCTGGTTAAGGGAGGGTCTTTTGTTTCTTTCTGAAATCATGTACCCCATAGTGATTAGGCAAATAGCGTACACATTTTATTGGAATAACGTCTTCTGTAAACCTATTTCTCGCGAACCATCAAAATTCATGTCTTTAAAGCTTCTTCTCCTGAACAGAATTCTGTCCTTGCTGCTCACACAGTACTAGATTCCTTCAATGGCTATGTCCAGAGTGTCTATCAGAGTCTAATGTATTGTTTGAATGCTCCTATTATTAACGGACTGAGTATGCCAAAAATTGGGGAAAAAATTAATTTAGACAGACCAGATCTAGGAATCATACAGCATACAGCTCCTCAAGCAAAAAGACTGTATAGAACACCAGATCCATGGCTGCTCATTCTGGAACGTGGACACGTGGTTGCTCTCTCTGGACATTCTTAAGTCATGAGAGAAACAATGTGTTTTTCAGTAAAGGTGGCATGCCTGGGGGGAAAGAAGGTATGGGATTCAAAACCCAATTGGCTTAAGCATTTCAATGACATGGCAGTATACTGCCCACTGTGCTTAAGCCTTACTACAAGAAGCACACATAAGCAATGTCTTATACCAAAACTGAGGAGCCCAGTTTGAGCTAATGCAGCTTCTGTATAGCAGGCAAAATGTGAGAGACTTTTCCCACGACTTCGCATGACTGTGTTTCCTCAAACACACTGCTAGTGATTAAGCCTAACACAGAAAAAGAAATCTCTCACAGATTTATGCTCACTACTGAGATCTTGGCTGAAAATACTTTACATTGATTTTAAAACTGTTTTATTTATGAATCAATTTATGATCCATGGCTCCAAAAAAGCACCATCCAACACTAAGCTGAATAAAACTTCATGTCAGACCATCTACTGGGATCAGAGGTAACCCTGGAGTAAATGGCTTTCCAGTGCCTACAGACGTAGGAATCCTACAGTATACAGCATCTTCTGTATACTCTTCTGTCGAAGCGGGCCTTACTTGTAGGACTGAAGTGTATTGGCTAGTGGTCCCCCCACTGTGGAGCCTTTTGATACTGAGCATGACATTGCAAACCAAAGTAGAGTGTGAAGAGATCATCTTAAAAGATGCGGAGTGAGTGAGCCCACGGTCCACCTAAAACACGCCTCCTGAAATCATCACAAGGTATCTGTAAACATTACTCTGGCATAGTTCATGTATGCATAATCATCATTCTGATAAATTTTAGGGGAGCACAAATTAAGGATATACCATACCAGCGGAATGAGGACATTCTGCTGTTTATTATATGGGTCCATGTATACTTCTAATCAAAAATTACTTTAAAGGATTTTTTTTTCTATAGATTATCTTCCCAGGAATAAAAGGCCTGAAGTTCAACTCTCCCTAAATTTGCTCTTTCCTACGACCACTAAAAATGATCTCCCACAGCCTAATTTAGGCATTCTATTTAAAACTACATAAAATAGATTTATGTCCCTTCCATTAGAAAGAATAACACCCTCTGGCCACATTCTTCATTTGTATCATAAAGAACATTTTTGCTTCCAAACAAACTACCCACTGCATCTATGATAGGAAGAAAGCTCATCCCAGTGTCACAAGGAGGAAGGTATCCCTTCTTCAATATCTGATTCAGCCCTCCCGAAAGTCCACACCACCTTCTCCACCACTCAGTGCCGTGGCCCAGCGGGATTGGATTCCCCTTCCTCTGTCCACTTCAAAGGCCTATATTCCCGTCTGTGACCGTGGAAGGTAAAACAACTCAAGACAAGCATCGAGTGCACTGGAAAACAGAATCCTGAAAACAAACACTCTAAGGACTTCCGGCGGGACCCCTTCTGACACGCTGCCACGGGCTCCTGCAAGAGTGTCGTGGAAACTCACAGTGAAAAATGGCTGGCGCCTAAAGGACTCACACACAAAGGGCTGGGGTCCCTTCTGCTCAGTTTGGCATCAATTTCTCTCACGATGGAGACCCTTACATTTACATTTTATGGTGACTTGGCTTTTTTTTTAAGGGGAGGGGGGCGGTTGTCAAGGATTAGTTCCCTGGCTCCATTCCCCATCGGCTGGGAGCAACACACATCTGTGGCATTTCAAAATGGAATTGGCAACTGCATGACGTTGAAAAATGCATGTTCCACGTACAGTGTTTAGACTTGCCTATGTGTGTTCAGGTACAGTTAGTGAAGCAGAAGTATACATATCTCCCCTACTGCTATTCGGTTGCTACAGAGCCGTAAATGAGAAAAAGCAATACTCTGAAATAAAGATTTTTTTTTTTGCCCTAGCCTACTTAGCAGCACAGCTCAAGTGACCCCCAAGCTGTGCTTGAGATGTTTGTCTTTGCAGAGATGTAAACGTCAGCCCCAATTGTCGTAAACGTTACTGTATCGGACAAGACAGAAGGTCTGAGGCAGAGGGACAATCATACACTAGTAACAGAAGCTTGCAAGCAGTTGGAAGGTTTCTGTAATTTCTCAGCTTCGTTGGTCGGGGGATCCGTACTTGCGCGGAAGTTGAAGGTTGGACCAGCTCCGCCGTGGGCCGGACTCAGAGCAGGATTCTGACGGCGGTTGCTTTCAACAATGCTTGAAGTGTTGGAAGCCAGGCTCTCCCGAGTGCTAGAAGAGTAAAAAGGGGTTGGTTTTTGGTTTTGCTTTGAACATAAACAATTACATATTGAGCCCAGAAGGAAGAGCAAATGACGGAGCTAATGGATTTCCTGTTGGTTCGTGAAGCCTTATCAGTACGCGTCTCCACTTATGATCTGCATGTACCCTTCCAGCCCAGGCCCTGGGAATCATGGGAGACACGAACCGCAGCTCACACAATAAGAAGCTTCTGACTACCAAATGTGTGGCTTCCCCGTCTTTACGAAAATGACTTCAAAATATAATGTGACAGACGGCCATCACACTGGCTTTGACAAAGAATACGCATACCTGTGTGATGGTTTTGCCAAAAGTTGAGAATTCAGACGTCATGGCTCTTGAATAAACTCCATAATTGGACGGAAAGATTCCACTGGTTTTGTTGCTTTTGGTTAGATGTTAACGTGATGGGTGGACTTCAATTATGCCACTAGCTGACTTCCCCACAGGGATAGGAATGCAATTATTTGTAAATACTTTATACCCCCGTCTCTATTTTAACGCTTCAGTTAAAACACAATTATATGTTCAGATAAAGAGCCATCTCCCCTTTCCCACTGACTTGTGAAGCTGCAATTCGTTCCTGTCTCCCTTTGGTAGGAATATTTTCATTTCTTAAGGATGGGGTGATCTTTAAAACTTCATTACTTCTGCTTAAGTTTTCCAAGTTGGAAGTATTTGAATCTTTCTTTTGCTCCAAAAGGAGATTTAAAACATTCACGTTTGAAAAGTCAGGACAACAGCAGAAATAAGATTCACTCACA
This sequence comes from Microtus obscurus, assembly GCA_963919715.1. Classification (NCBI taxonomy): domain Eukaryota; kingdom Metazoa; phylum Chordata; class Mammalia; order Rodentia; family Cricetidae; genus Microtus; species Microtus obscurus. Next base: position 30,701,381 of record CAWTZC010000297.1, read on the forward strand.
GACAGAGAGGGAGGGAGGGAAAGGGGATGGTATTTAAGATCCTCAAGGTGACTTGAAGAAATTTACCCACTTACACAGAGCGGAGAAATCAAAACCATTCTCAAAACACCTACCCCACTGGCTGGATTCAAAGTTCACCTGGACTCTGTACTTAGTCGAAGCCAGCTAAGCCTAGCTATTGTGTGAGCAACCACAGTCAAGACACCGCCTCCTCCCTTAGCAGTTACTTCCAACAGGGTATTTACTCCTGATTTCTTAGTGACCCATCACCTTCATCATCAAGAACCCAGGAATTAAATGTCTAAAAGGCAACATGTTCACTGACTATCAACCAATCAAACAAACAACAACAATAACAAAACCCCCAATACTCGTTCTGAATGTAGAGGATTAATCCGCTTAACGAGCTAAGCCAATTTTTTCCACCAAGATTCTGGTTAGATGGGCCTAACTAAAGAATGCTACAAAATGCCTCTTAGGATAGAAAATACCTGACTTACCTGCTTACCTGCCTGGCCTCTTTCTCCAGAAAACCAATCAGTAGTTCTCCCAGAGCTGGGTCTGAGGTGTGGGGTCAGTGGAGGAAGGGTGAGGTTGGCAAAGCACATGTTGAATCCCAGAGGTTTTATGGCATATTCCATTCCATTCACTGCACATTCAGTCACAGTAGTGACTTTTTAAAAGATCGATTTAGTGTGTGGGTGTGTGGGTGTGGGGGTGCACTATGGCATGTGTGCAAAGGTCAGAAGACAGTTTGTGGGAGTCATTTCTGGTCTTCCCTAAAATGGAACCTGGGCATCAACCTGAGCTCTCAGGCCTGGTGGCAAGTGTCTTTTACACACTGGGCTATCTGGTCCATGAGAATAACTTTTAAGGGCATCTCACTTCCTCGGGTCTATAGTGGAGGGAACTGTGCTGTGATTTACCTACTTACAGGGTGACTGTGGAAGAGAAATGAGCACTGATGTACTGGCACATTAGGAAGCTAGGGAAGCGCTATTCCTGTTACGCATCTATCGCAGACTCATTTAAATAACAACTGTAGATCAGCTTGGGAATCTAATGATCACTCATGGCATTTTTTTTCCTATGGAAAAATGAATTGTAGGGTCCAAAGGACCTATTTTTTAAAATAGCTTTTGAAGAATCAGTCTATCATTTATGAAGCGCCTGCTGTATTCTGTACAGTGTGCTTGGAACTAGAAACATAAATCATTCCAACATGACACGTTAGTTAAGAGATGTCTTTGCGAGACACCTTTGGCCACCTTTGAGCTGCATCCAGTGCACTCGTAGGGATAAATGTGCACAGTAATCCAGTTTTTGCAAAGACTATATTTCATGACAGTTGGAATCATGAGCGCCGCCTGTGACATTCGTACGGAGGGATCTGGAGATACTGACGGACAGCTAACATTTATGGCAAATATGACAGTAAAATACTTCTCAAATTTAATTTGGAAGAGAGAGCAAATAATAGAATGCAACCATTAAAATGAGCTATTTGAGCCAGGAGCCATGGTGTACACCTTTGATCCCAGCACTCAGGAGGCAGAGCCAGGTGGATCTCTGTGAGTCTGAGGTCAGCCTGGTCTACAGAGCGAGTTCCAGGGACAGTCAGAACTGTGAAGAGAGATCATGTCTCAGAGAGGGGGAGGAGGGAGAGAGGGTGAAGGGAGGCTTAGGACTTCTTAGGTAGGGGGAGAGATTCCCTAAGAGCAATTCATCCTCTTTCCTGTACAGGCTTTCCAGAGCACACGCCCATGGCAGCGCGTCGTGTCTCTGGTAGTTGTGTTGATGTTGCTCAGCCAATTTGGGGGTCTTACATTTGAAACTCTTCATTTCAAGACTTTTCATTTCAATATGACTTCTCACACACAGTTCAAGTTTCTATCCTTTTTGGGTTCTCTTTGTTTGTTTGTTTTAAATACTCTTTAGTTTCCAAAAAAACGGGACTGAAAACATGGCTAAAGATGATGCCGAGGTCAACACCAAATCCTTCAAGTGTAGAGAGAAACCATTTGTCGCAGGAGAATCATAATTGCTTAGTGGCCTGTTTTAAGGGAAGTTCCCCACAAATAACTTAAACTTCACGCTCCTCATGGTAATGGAGCAGCAACTGCACGGCAGTGTTATTTCACCGGGTGCCACTCGCGGTGAAAGCCCTGGAAGTCTGGTGTTTTCTTTTGCTCTCTCTCATGCATAGAAAGGCAGCTTGGTGAACCTTAAAGTACATAAAAAGCAGGCCTGTCACCTCATTTTTAAATAAAGGGTTTTCACTATAAAACAGGAAAATTGGGAATTCTTGAATGGGCACCCTGCCTAAAATTTTGGGGGGATCTACATTTTCCCAGAAAGGAGATCCAATTCAAGTACTACTAGACAGACCTGTGGCTAGTGGGTTAGAGTTTTCTCTCTCTTTAGAATCAATGTTTCCTTCTACAATGACAAGCATCTAAGTACCTATTTAAAAATGAAAATAAACTTCAATAAGGTACCCACTTATAAATTCTATGTTACACAGCCCAAGTTTCAAGATAATATATTCTTTGAAGATCCTGGTTCAACTATCTCATGGGTACTTCTTTTCATCCCTAAATAAACAAAACTTTTCAATATTATAAAGGGTTAAGAACCACTCACTCCCAACATCCCCTTGATAACAGTCTTGGGAGTGCCACTATTTACTGCTGAAAGTCTGGGTGCCGAGGGGCAACGTGAAGGGCATGAAAGCATAACAAGAAAAGCATTAGGCAGAGGAGTCTCCATGATAAGAAATAATGAGTATAAAATACAAGCAAGTAAGCCATCTTTTCTATAAGCAATGGCTTTGAACTCTTACCACAGACCTCCGATTATCTGGCTCCTACTGCTAGAGCTTCCAAGACAGGAAAAGACACAGAACAGGAAAATCAGTGGCCAAGGACAGAGACACTAATTGGAAAATAAAATCTGATGTGGGAGGGGGAAAATTTAGCAAAACAGATTCTTTAAAAAGGCCAGGGCACTGCTCCCCAGGGTTTCCTGAGGATCCTTAATGCACTCAGAGGCCTGGGCCCCTGGGTTCCCCAGCACTTTCTCAGAGTGCCAACTCTGATAGATGTGCGTTAGACATTGGAACTTCCATTTCTGGGTAAACTTGGGGTGAAAAGGTTACATAATCAAAATAGTAACAATAACAAGTCAAGAACTGGTCCTTCAAGAAATAGCAAATGCCTAATCATGGAATAAATATTATAATGATCCCCAAGTCTGACTTTGAGATGATGTGTCCCCAAGCAGCCCAGCAACAGGGTGCAATAATCACAATGGAATGAATTGCAATTCTTAATAACATAAGTGAGCGTATATGAAGTACCTATGTGGGTACTTATTGTGATTATAAATGATATCATATTGGAAATCAGAGATGATGGGGGATATGCATGTCTGAGTAGCATTTCTGCGCCTTAGAGTCACCAATCTGGAGAAGAGTCTAGAAGCAAGATTTAGGTTCCAAGTGGCTGTTTAAGGAGAAGAAAGAGTTACGGAGAAAAACAGGAGCTGGGACGTCCCTGGGTTTGTGTTTGTCAGTCCTAAACAACCTCAGTGTGTTGATGAGGACCATCGGGTCTTATACACTCCCAATTGTCAGTACTGCTGAACTAGCAAGACTACAAAACGACAGTGTCCAGACACCGTCAATTCTACAGGCAGGAAAGCGAAAGCGCCGGCAAGTGTTTGCTCTCACAGAGTATGGCCCCTAACTTTCGTGAGAGGAACAAGCTTCTATGTCTCCATCCACACACAGGTGAAAGAGGAAGACATCTGAGCAAGCAGAACAGACTACGCACGGCATAGGAATTAGAGTGGTACCAAGCTTTTAGATCCTTTGGAAATATTGTAAAGCCCATTACTATAGTCTCACTAGAGGGGCCATTATGCTAGCATCGATTTTATACCCAACCCTTTCTTCCCAATGACTATATTATTTGTACTCAGAAAGTTACTTTTTTTGAAGGATTAAAAAAAAATCCCTTTTCCTGGGATTACAAATACAAATAGAAGAAACCGCTGGGAGTGTTGGTCTTAGTCTTACTAGACTGAGGCAAGAATTCAGGAAGGGTAACCAACCCACCAGTCCAGATTGGTGATCTCTACAGCTGCAGAAACATTTTTTTTTTCAATTCCTGAAAAAGAAGTTAGAAACAGGTTGTTAACAACACAAGTCACATAACCCACAGCCCTCATTCACAGCCTGAGACTGAAGTCAGTTATCTGCATAAAAGCCCCCGGGGCCCTGGTGGGTGTATATGCGGATATAGAGGGACACCTCTCCCTACCGTGGGGAGTTGAATCCACTGTCCACCGTGATGCTGCTACTGTCCATGCTGTCCAGGCGAGCTGAGTGGGTGGCTCTCTGGTTGCTGCTGCTATCAGTTTCTTTTGGGGTGAGGAGGGTGAGGTTCTTCTCAAACTTCCTCTGTAAATCCCGTTCCTTCTCCCTCTCGAGGAGCCACTGCATGGTGCCCACATCATCTCTGTTTTTCTCCTCCTCTGTGTTTTTGTTGGCCCCCTCCTCAGAGTCGTCATCATCTGAGACATTGTAATAGTCAAAAGAGGCCTCCTGGTTCCCTCCAGACTCCTGTTGACGCTGGGACGGGGGCATGGCTTGGGCCACGGATGTCCCCAGGGAAGGTTCCAGTTTTTCGCATCGGCCTGGCAGTGTGTCAACAGGTGACTTCGGGTGAGATTTGAGGAGGGACAAGCTGGATTTGTGATAGCTGTTTACAGACAAGGTGCTGTGTAGGGGTTTGAACAGTGTGTCCTTGCTGAATATTTCTTTCCTTTTGTCCAGGCTGCTGGGTTCTGCGCTATGATGTTGGACCAGGCGCCCATTGGCCAACCCCTCTGCCACACCACCAGAGGCAGCAGGGCCCCCACCTGGCCCTTTCGGTGACTCCTCCTTGTGCCCAACAGGTTCCCTGGAAGAATGAGGGGTCTGCCTCTCAGACGGAGACAGCTTTTTTACCCCCTCCACCAGGGTCAACGTGTCATGGTCCTCTTTATTCTTCCCCAGAGGTGACGGCGCCGTGAGCACAGTCTCGCTAGAGGTGTTGCATTGGAAATAGTCATCCACACCTGTTTTTGCTGGGCAAGGGCTGAGTTCCCCATAGGACGGCATACTCTCAGAGGGTTTGCCTGGCTCCAAAAGGCTACAAGCACTAGAAGGTTCCTTGCTGCCACCGACTATTTCTGGAATGCACACCTCTTTATAACTGGCAGAGGATATAAGAGCCCTTTGATGACCAATAGTCTGCGCAGGCCGTAAGGTACTGTCGTCAATGTAGGACTGGCTGGGGGTCTGGTCGTCTTGGCTGCAGCCTTCAACCAGGTCTTCCGGAGTCCCGAGAGAAGACGCGCCCAGGGGGCCTTTGGAGTTGTCCATGGACCTGGATCTCTCCTTGGCCTTGTTGGATCTCTCATTCCTGGACCTCCGGTCCTGGGTATGGCTGTGGCTTCGGTGCACTTTGGAGTGGGAGCTTCCCCTGGAAGGTTCGGGAAAGGGCATCTCCGTTCTCCTTTTGGCCAGTTCGCCAGACACATCCCACTCGGGCGTCATGGGGAAATGGGACTCGATCACGTTTGTGTTGCTGTGCATAATGAAGCTGTCTCCTTTGTGTTCGATGATGAAGCAGCCCTCCCGGGGGGCCCTGGTTAGGGGGTCGCAGAATTCATACTCCCTCTCGCCCGGGATATCCAGATGTGAGCCATCTGAAGGATCACCTTTCGACACGCGGGTCTTGCTGTGGGACCGAGACTTCCCGTGGGACTTCCGGTGAGTCCGGCTCTTTTTACTCCGCCCACTGTGGTGGGCAGAGGACCCGGCCTTGCTCCGGTGAGCCTTTTCCTCTTCAAGTTTCTTCATCAGTGCCGTGTGCCTCATGACATTTTCCACTGTCAAGTCCGGGTTGATACGCCGTATGATCTCCATCTCCACCTCCCGGGGGATGGTCGTCGGCGTGTCCTCGTCTCGCAGGGGCCACTCCTCGGGAGGAAACTGGGCAGAGAAATTGGCCAGCTGTTTGGTCTTGTCTTTCTTAAAACTCAGCCGGAATAACTTGAGGCCAAATTTTTTGGACTGTTTTTCACCATCTTTAGGTTTCGAGAGAGTTTCTGTCTTATAGGAGAAATTTATAGTACTTTTGCTTTTTTCAGTGGGCGGCACCTGGCACAGTGGAGGAGGGCAGTAGGGGTCTTTGCAGTCCTTGGCGGGTTTCCTCTGCAGAGTGGAGGCATGCATGCTGTGCACGTCTTCTCGGCAGCAGTGGCAAGAGTCGCAGTGCTTTCTGGGTAATGTCCTTTCCCTGACACAGCCTGAGGCAGAGGGCGTTATGGTTCCCGGTTGTGGAGAGGTACACTGAGACCTGTCAGGTACCCTCTCGTCCAAGTGGTACCACTTACTGTTAGTTCTTATGAGGGAAGGCGTGATAAAATAAGTTTGTGGGGTCACAATGAAATAGCCTTCTGGAGTAGGGTAGATTTTTCTCTCCCGTACCAGTGTGTTTAGGGTATGCCGTAGGATTTCCTGGCTTGGGGTTGGAACACCTACGGGCAAGAACAGAGATGTTTGTGAGAGAGAAGAAGGGACAGGAGAGGACCCCTGATTTTCAGAGTCCTGTGGACATTGCCAGATTTGAAGTACCGCCCCAGGGCATGGAAGCAGGCTTCAGAGGTGTTTGCTACGTTTAGTGTGAACCCCGGTTTTCTCTGATGACTCCTGTGCATGGTACCACCTGGGGAGTGAAAAGGTGTTAAAACGGGGAGCACTGGGGATGCAGATGTATGCTAGAACGCTTTGTCCAGCACGCGTGAGACCTTGCTTGGATACTGAGACCACACCAGGAAAATTGTTGCTGCAGGAGAGAGAAGGAAGTTAGACAGACTTCGATTGCACTGCTAAAAAGCCTTTCTTGAACATCTTGACAAGAAAATGAAAATGAAAAGTTTCCCATGCAGTGACATAAATTTAGGGCATTTTTTCCAATAAGAACATCATATATATATGAATATCATATATATATGATGTTCATATATATATATATACTTTATTATGTGCCAATTTTTAAAAGATTAAGTTAAATTAAAATTAACTTTTATAAATTTTATAAAAGGGTATTTGACTACTCCTCTTTAAAACTTCTTCTAATTTTGAGATTATAATATAATTCCATTTCTCCCTTTCCTTTCCTCCCTCCAAGTCCTTCTGTGTATACCGCGCCTTGCTCTTTTTCAAATTCACACCTTCTGCTTTTATGAATAACTATTATATGAATGTACATATATATGCACATGCATACACTTAATAAAAGCCACTTGGTTTATAAAATGTTACGCCCATGTATGTTTTCAGAGTTGACATTTTTATTGGGCAAATAATTGGGTGCTCTTCCCTGACGGACACAATTTCTCACATCCTTTAGTTACCCATAGCTATAGCCCCAAAATCTCCCCAGACTGCCTACACATGAATTGAACAAGGACAACAAGAGACATGCCGAAGTGGATGGGTGGGGGGGGGAGTACCATGAGAACTCAATCCCGCACAGAGGATTGAACCACTCTTCAACATGCCTTGTGACTTTGAAATCCATCACTTTGCATGTTGAAACTGTCTACTGCCATAGTTACAGTTAGATACAAGCACTGGTCTTGGCAAGAGTGAGCAGAAGGAGGTGGTTTTCCTAGTTTCTAACCATTGAGCCCTAACCCACACACTAGTGAATATACATGGAGACAGTCTTGGTTCGATCACTAAGTCCCAAATCTCTGCATTTGCTAGAACATAAATACAGGGGTGGGCGGGGCACGTGTTTCATTGTGCCATGGTGCACTTAGCTTGTCAGGGTATTCGTGCGAATGCTTAGGTCCTCCCTATCTGAAAAGATAAAAATCAGGAAGAGACATCCTTAGGAAGGTGCACCTCTTCCAAGCTGCAGGCCACTTCCTTTATTTCTTGGATATTCTGCATTTGCCAGTGTCAGGTACATCAAAGGGGTGGGATCTACAGAAATGATCTGAATGGTATAATCTAGAAACAGGCCAGATCAAACCATATAAATACTGCCAACACTTGACCCACAAAAATGGCAGTTTCGTATGTCACGGTCGGAGCAGTACAGTAGACAATGAAAGCAAGCTTGGATGCCAAGGCCAGACTGTTAGATTGGAAGTCTGCTGTCTTTGATAATGGTATTATTGGTCTAATTGTTCATTCTTTTTCCACCTCATTCCCTACTGTAGTTTAGATCTAGAATGTTCCCTAAAACTCCTGTGCTAAAAGCTTGACTCTTGGCTTGTTGCTATTGGGGTTTGATGGTACTTCTAGGAGGTCAAGTTTAATGGGAGGGTCTTTAGGTCAATGGGGCCCTTGATGGGCTCTGTGTGGCCCAGGTCTCTTCCTCTCTCCTTTGCTCCTGGGCCGTGATCCTACCGCAGAAAGTAGACTCACCGTAGACCTGAAAGGAACAAGAGCATCTAACCATAGGCTGAAACCTTTACAACTAAGACCCTAAATAAATCTTATTTTAACGAGCTTTAATTGTTATAAGAAGTCAATGCCTCCCCGCCAAATTCACACCTTACAATTCTCACTCCTTCAGTAGTCCCTCCAACTGTCCTTTGTTTGGAGCTAGGGTCTTTGCAGGAATAGTCAAGTTAAAATGGGGACATTAGAGTGGGCCACAGTCCATTAGGAGAAACACCCTTCTGAAAAGGGGAAAATGGCACAGCCAGAGGCATAGATGGAAGAGAGTGTGAAAAACACAGGTCAAAGATGGCCATGCACAAGTCAAGGAGAGATGCTTGAGACATATGCTTCCCTCACAGCCTTCAGAAGGGAGCAGACAGCCCTGCTGACATAGTGATTCGGATTTCTGGTTTCCAGAACCGTGCACTCCTTCGTGTTGGTTGATCTCATCTGTTATTATCAGCCCTCCCAGTGGTATCATTAAGGCAGCTGGTAACCTAGCCTCTGAGGCATCCGTTCTCACAGAGCTGCTGGGAATGCACATGGGTTTGGGGTGTGCACAACAGTGTGCGGCCAGAGAGCAAGCACTCAATACACGCCAGCCACTGGTCTCAATTTTGGATCAGGAACCGTGGAAACCCAGGTTACCTTCACAGGATGTGGTGCAGCAACCAGAACCACTGGGTGAGCTGGGAAATCTGTATGCCCTCGACCCTGCCAAACAATGAAAGTGAGATCTAACATGTTAGAACTGGTGCTCTCAGGGAGAGGAAGCCTGTGGGTGCAGCGCCCACCTTTTGGGGACATCATTAGCAAGTGGGAAGAGGCTCACATACAGCACCCACCCTTTGAGGACATCCTTAGCAAGGGGGAAGAGCCTCACATACATCATATGGCTAAATGCAGTTAATCTTTTAGTTGCATATCTTCCTTTAATTTAGTGATCTATTTTTGATAAATGTAACTGAGTTTTTTCACAACTAAGTAGAAGACTGGTGTGATAAAGCTTGTTTTTCAATTCTTTGATACAGTGTACAAAATAGAAACTCTTTTTAACGGAATTTGTGATATTACTCCAAACCACGCAGTTCTTGGGTGCTGCCGTAAAAGAAAAAATAGCTACACACAGGTAAGCAACTTGAGAGTTTTTTTCATCCTCCTGCGAGCCAGAGCCTGCTGTTGAATGGCAGAAGACCCCATTCAGAACACGACTCCTAAGATGAGCACAACATGCCGTACTCTGCTCTCTGGTGATGAAGCTGTGGGCACAATGCCCACACAACAAACCTGGGCTTAAAAAATCGCAATAATATGGTAAGTTTCAATTATAAAAACCCACAGTTTTTTTTAATTTATATATAATTAGTAGGGAGTAATGGCTCATGCCTGTAACCTCAGAAGTCATCAGGAGGACTGAGTGAGTTCGAGGCCAGCCTGGGCTACATAGAAGTTTCTGGTCAGGCTGGGCTACATAAAGAAACCCTTTCTAAAATGAAAAAAAAAAAAACCACATGATTAATTAATTTACCTTGACTGTTACTAAAGAAAGGTAAGTTATACTTATTTTTATTTGCTCTTAAGGTGTGTGTGTGTGTGTGTGTGTGTGTGTGTGTGTGTACACCAAATACGTGTGGGTACCTGCACTGGCCAGAAGAGGGCTTCAGATCTTCTGGAACTCGAGTATCGAGTATCAGCCTAACATGTGCTCTGAGGACCCAACTTGGGTCTCCGAGAGGAGCAATGAACATTCTTAGCTGCCTAGCCAGCTCTCTAGCCCGTGAATCATATTAAGAGCAATCATTACTGCTGGTCTTGGAAAACCCATAGATTATACAAAATCAAGGCCATAACATAATATATGCTAATCACCATTAAGGAAAATTTTCTAGCTCTTCCTCAATGAAGGGACAAGAGAGAATCTGTGTTTTCCATGTCTGGGAATTCTCAGCGACACCAGTCAAACAGCGTTTACTCTGAAGACAGAAACCACAACCATGTTCTCCCTTGCCATCCGATCTATTTCGCACTTCCACCTTGGCTTTTCTGGTTCAACTGAAAGTTGTAAAAATTTATGCTTGTTACCATTAAGTCTTAGTATAGTAACTGATGTTTCTAGCCCTCGATCTCACCCTGAGTTCTACCAGACACTTGTGGGGTAAACCTGACAAAGTGGGGTTCACCTGCATGCTCCACCCTTTCAGATTCTACACCAGTAGTTTATAGTGAATCAGGATTTGCGGAGAACAGAGGCAAGCTCTACATTCTAACCGAGCTAAAGCTGGACGGACCTCTCCCTTTCCCACACCTTTTCATCTTTCAAAGCAAAGGCAGGTATTTAAATCTATCACATGGCTATATGGTGTTTCGTGGAAGGTAGGTATTTAAAGCAATCGCATGACTATATGGTGTTTCATGGAAGGTAGGTATTTAAAGCAATCGCATGACTATATGGTGTTTCGTGGAAGGTAGGTATTCAAAGCTATCGCATGACTATATGTCATGGAAGCACATTTTGCTTTGCTCCTTCAAATCTGATTGGTTCTCAGAACAGAGTACACATATGTGTGTTCTTTGCTAGGCAGTTTGGATTAAAGGCACTTTCATTCTGGGGTAAGACCTTGTGCACGTTATTCAGTCTAGCCTGGAACTGATGGGCTCAAGCAATCTTTATTCATTACCTTCATTAGTTCCTGAGACTACAGGCTTGTGACTTCACGTCCAGTGTTAGATTGATTGAAATGCTTAATAATTCTATTATTACTTTTATTTGTGAAGAATGCTGGCTGAGGGAGAACGATGAGACAGAAAGAAAACACGGAATGGGCATGCTAACATTCTGCAGCTGACGCTAAAGCCAGCTCCAACTCTACATGCTGCCCCACAGTCCTCCATGGCCCTGAAGTGAGTCGGCCTAGCATATACAGGGATTAGCCCAATGTAACTGAGCACTCATCCTGGATGGGTGGGTGAGCAGTTCTTTAGGAGAATGGAAAACAAGTATTCTTTTAAGATCTTTAGAAATAGTCTTAGGCTGAGGGGGTGGTTCTGTGGTAGGAGACTTGCTTGGCATGCACAAGGCCCAGCAGGGCGATGGATCTCTCACCACACACACACACACACACACACCATACAGCCCACCACACATACACATAGTCCACACCACACACACACACACACACACACCTACATACACACTACACACAGCCCACCACACATATACACAGTCCACACCACACACACACCATACACAGCCCACCACACATATACATAGTCCATACCACACGTGCGCGTGCGCACACACACTATATACAGCCCACCACATACACAGCCTACACCACACACCATAAACACACACACACACACAGTCCACACCCCCACCCCTCCAAGCACACATGCACATGCAATTCTGTAATGGAAACTGGTACACAGAAGTTGCTGTTCAAATTATATTAAAAAGACTCATCCTGCCATTTGTTCCTGGTACATTTTTACTCTTTGGAATACAGATGTCTGAACAGTGAGAAGTCATATTTGAAATTATCCTTTTCATTTATAAAACATGCATCAAATATAAGATTTCAAATACTTTAATAATACTGTTGTATTTCAACATCTCTTTTTCAAATAGTAAACTACAAAAGAAGTAAATACCCTTACCTTTAAAACAAAGAAGGTAAAAAAGAGGTAAAAAAAAAAAGAGGTAAAAAATCCTCCAGACTTTTAGTACTGTCATTGAAAGTGGACTTTAATTTAAAACAATTTTAAATTCTCAGTGATACTTTGCTCTGACATAGCTGATGGAAAGCAACAAATAAAAGGAGGAGGAAAGGAAAAGAGGGCAGGTAAGCCAAGGAAATCTCCTCTTTTAGGAAATACTATTTAAATGTTTGGAGCTATTAAGTCAGGCATAATGGTGATAAAGTTCAAGGCCGGCGTGGTCTTCACAGTGAGGCTGTGTCCCAAAAATCAAAATTTTAAAACAAAACTAAACTAAAGGGAAAAAGTAACGGTTACTAAAGAAGAATTTCAGTAATTATTACCATGTCCTGGACCAGGGGTTAAGGAGCCAGTTAGTAAATATTGTAGGCTTTGTGAGTCATGTGACCTACGCGGCAGCTCCTCAACTCCCCTACATCCAAGGAGCAGAGGCTAATCCAGAGTTATCAGGGATGGCTGTGTTCTAATAAAACTTCATTCACAAAGACAGGTGCTACTAGGCTTTTGAAAGGCTCCACCTGTTGCAAAGTCTACACGGTGTTTCTGCAAATTTCTGGGTCTGGCCCATAGTCCTCAGTGCTACACAGATGGGAAAGTTTAGACAGTGCCTCCTTATCATAAAACTTGGCAAAGCAATTACTACTTTGCCAGGGATTCATTTTCACTACAGTGTCTTGTAGCTTGGTGGCACTGTTTGTTGCTCAGTAGCGATGAGCATTTTACTACTGCGTACGGGCTCTGCATTCCTTCCTGGTTTACAGTCGTGGGAGGCATGGACCCACTTCTGAGAAAGTCACTTGGCTTCTCGTGAAGCTGTGTAACTAACAGTCTGAAGACTTTGAAAGCAGCTGGATGGTTCGCTGTCTGAAGCAATGGCCTAGTATATACAGCAGAATAGTATAGTTGTCCTGTACCACAGGGTGCTGTTTGCCAAGAGTGTTGCCCTCTCTTACCTGGGGAGCTGTGTGTCTTACTACCAGTGAGAAAGGCATGCTGAGCAGCTAGAAAAGGAGGACAAATAGCGAAGAATGTTTGGAGATAATAAAATGTCATAACATTTAAGATAATTTATAGGTTGCAAGTGTAGGTTGATGCTACTGTTGGAATAGCGTATATAATATAAAAACACTGACATTGACAATGGAGAAGGAGAGCATGGTGGCCCATGCCTTTAATTCCAGCATTCAGGAGGCAGAGGCAGGAAGATCTGAGTTCGAGGCCAGCCTGGTCTAGAGCGAGTTCCAGTTCAGCCAGAGCTACGCAGAAAAACCCTGTCTCGAAAAACTAAAAACAAAACAAAACCAAAAAGAATCATAATCAAACAGAAACTTGAAGAAGAGAAACGGAAAAGAAAAAAGAAAGGAGGGAGAAATTACTGGGAAGGAAACACATCGCTTGAGGCCAAAGAAAATGTATGGAGATGGAGGGTGGTAGGTCATGTTCATGATCTTCACGGGGTTGGTTCTTCTAGCCATTCCTTGTATGTGTGCGCGCATGCGTGCATGCATGCGTATGCTCACGCACACTTTCTACACCTTGGCTTTCGGCCAAGCCAAGATGCTTCATCAACGCATTAGAGCATAAGATATGACCAAGGGTCAAGGATTTTTTTCCCCCAAAGACAAGCAGTATAGGCAGCACCGGCCCACCTTTTCAGTCCCAGCCTACTCCCGGCACCCTTAGACTCGGGACCTAAGCAAATGCTTATTGTTGCTTGTCTTTAACTGTCTGGTTACTTATCACTCAGTACTTCTGTAGCCAAAGCAGATTCAGCCAACAGCACATATTACTGAAGTCTCTTTGAAAGTTGAATGAACATTAAGTAGATCTGGCATTTATTTTTAATGTGATTTCTATTTCAGTCTAGAAAGGGGTATAACTAAACGGGCAAACTGGCAGTCCCAAAAGGTGCACACTGCCCATCTATTTTACCTTTCTTTTTCTTTATCTATCTATCTATCTATCTATCTATCTATCTATCTATCTATCTATCTATCTATCTATCTATCTATCTGAGACAGGCTTTCTCTATGTAAAAAGCCCTGGCTGCCCTGGAACTCACTCTGCAGACCAGGCTGGCCTCCATCTATTTACATGTTAAAATATACATGCACAGAAAATTGCCTGTACCTAAGGAAATTTAGAGATTTCACAGCAAACAGGATTTTGAAATTCTCTTGTAACACTAGACTTGGCAACTCCGGCAGGGGCACAGCACTGGGGGGGGGAATAGTGGGTCCCTCCATGGAGATGGGGCGTGGGTGTTTAGTATAGACCACAGCAAACAGCCTGGCCACCGGAATCACTGGCAACCATTGACACCACAGCTGTACCCACTGTCTTCATTTTTTAATAGTTAAGGGGAGAAAAAAGGCATTTTTTTTCTTTTAAAAATGAAGTCTCAATTCATGAAGTAACATTTTATTAAGGCTCATCAGATCATAACACAAACATGCGAGGCATATTTATTTTAACATCATTTCTGTAGCTGAACTCCTGGGACTAAACATTGGCAGCTGTTTCTGATGAACCCCAAGTTTATATATTTATGGAAGGCCGAACTGCAATGAATGAGTAGACTCTTGGTCATTCTCACCATTTCTTAATTTTTCCCCCTTAGCATCAAGTTAAAAAGTATTAGATCAAAATATAAAAGTAAATGAAAAAATAAATAAGAATAAAATAAAAAGCACTGTACCTAAAGGAGTGACTTTGTGATTGTTATTATTTTAAGACACAGAAGAAAAGCATCTAGTTGGTTTGGGTGAAAGTTATTTTTTTTCCCTAGTGTCCCTTTAAAGTCCTGGAGCCCACACCCTACACCCCACACCCATAGCCCATGTCCATTTAGAGAGAATGCCATTCTCTCCCGTTACCTGGGAAACACGTCGTCAGGTGTTCCATCAGTGCTTCTTGGGTGACAGGCTTCCTTGAAGAGTTCATTGCCGAGATGGCCAAGCAAAGGATTTCCCCGAGTGGAATAAACTGGGACTGGCTGATGGGGGACATACTGATTGGTGACACATCACCTGCAAAAGATGAGTTTCAGGTGAGCGGGGTCATTAAAACACCACCGTGTGCCACATCCCGGCCTCCACCATGCACACCCCCTCCCCCCCACAGGACGACCCCGATCCTTGCACTATGAAGTCAATCAGTTTTGAATGCTGAAGCTTGTTGAGATCACAGCAAATTCCACTCGGGTGGAAAGACTTCCAAGCCCAGTGGCCGCTTTGATAATCTCAACAAGCAAAATCCTCCTTAAAAACCCGAGCTCTCATTTGAATAGTGAGAGTACTAACGTCTTGTAACAAATGAGGCTTTGAAAAAAATAAATAACTTCTGCTTTTAGTAGTATGGAGATGATTTAAGAAGCAACCACTGCTCACATCTCAAAAAAACATATTTGTGGTGAGTAACGGTGATTCGTCCTTCAAATCTTTAGGATCTTTAGGAGGGTCTTTATGTGCTGGGCATCTGTCAGACGAGTTGGGAGCTCACATTGAAAGAGAAGCGTCCCCTCCACAGCTGTCTCTGCCTTTGAACAGTTTTATTTAAGTGGAAGAGACAGACACAGAGAGATCAAGGTGACAGGGCTGAGTGATGGGCGTAGAGCAGAGGACTGAGCAGTAAGCTCGGAGGATAATATGGGACAGCAGTGTGTTTAGCCTCTGAGGAGACAGTGGGACTCAGAAGCAGGGGACTAGAGGGTTCTTCTTAGGCTTTGAGATCTGAATTTGTTGTCAAGGGGCAGAGGGTGGCTAGGGGATGGGGATGAACTTGGGATGAGAGGAGCTACAAGCGTTTTTTCCACGGAGTTGTAAAGAAGGGGCTCAGCTCTGCAGGAGCAACCACGCGGCCACAGCTAAGTGCTCAAGGCTCTCATCATATGAGGAAGAGCCTTGGAAGAAACAGAAAGCCCAAACAGCACAGATGTGGCTCTCATGATGAAGGCTGTGGTGGCCCTGAAGATGACCACCTGGAAGAAGGTAGGGCAGGGCAGGGCAGATCAGAGTGAAGTAGAGACCATGGCCCTCAGTATGCATCTCTGCCAGAAGGGATGGTGGAGACTGGAAGGCTGAAAACCTAGCTCTGTGTGTGTGTGTGTGTGTGTGTGTGTGTGTGTGTGTGTGTGCAGTGCCCAAGGAGGCCAGAAGAGGGCACTGCAACTGGAGTTACAGATCACTGTAAGCCACCCAGTGTGGGTGCTGGAAACGAAACTCAGGTTCTCTGGAAGATCAGTACATGGTCTTAATGGCTGAGCCGTCTCTGCAGCCCCAGCCCCCCGTTATTTTGTTTCCCTTTATTATTCCTTAAGCATGCTTTCTCATGTAATAAGCTAACACAGCTGGCCAAAGACAAGACTCCGGTCAGTTTGTAACATTAATCAATATCCTCTACAAAACATGTTTGGGTGCCCTGAGGTCGATGGGCCTCCCTGCTGTCAGGGGACTTAAAGCTGAGCTTGGACACATCTCCTAGGTTGTGGGAGGGTAGGTACAGAAGACCCTAAGGAAAGAACTTGAACCCAACTTTGAAATGATGTAATGAATGAAATTAGCCAACAGAGCTGGAGTTCCCTGAGTGTTGGAACCAGTTCAACAGGTGTATGAGACAGAGCAGCAGAAACCAGTGTCCAAGACACGAGGCTTGTACCCCTCGCCAGAGCCCAGCTGAGTTCAGGGCTCCCCTCCCCCACGGCATCACTTGGGGACCCCATCAGCTCTGTTATGACTTCCGGTGGATATGAGAGGAGTAGGTGATACTACCTACTAATGGATCAAACTCAAATTCAGAAAGGGTCCAAGCAGATTTAAAAAAGATCAGCAGAAACTAGGAACACATTTAACGGAGGACCTACAAACTCTGGAGCGTTGCAAAAGCAGAGCCCTTTGAGAAGCTCTGATAGCATCTGGGGTAGGAGCAGCCTTAGGAAATAAATACGAGAGACGTACAGCTGCTGCTGGGAGAGTGGGTCTTGCGCAATGTGGGTGGGAGGTGCTCAGTTCGCACTGCAGAACTGCATGCTGGGATTGTCCGAGTGGGCAGGTAGACCGCCGTGTGCTGAAGTTACTTTGTTTTAAGGATATGGGCATTGTTCAAACAAAATTCTGGCAGAGTTGCTGCTCTGGCCATTTGCACCTCCAAGTCTCCTGAAGTGATTTTAACAGTCAGTAGAAGGGAGGGTGGGGTCTTCCACCAAAGGAGAAAACCAAAGCAGATTCGGGGATCTTTGGAGCTATAGATCACTTGGGAAGCAACACCGTCACCAAGCTATTGTAAGAAGAATTTCTCAGAGGACCAAGACATAGAAGCACGGAATAGAATTGCTTTAAATGCAGATCGGAATACTTCATGGTTCTGCAGAGATTACAAAAGACTGCTCTACACAGATGCCAATTAGCGAAACAACTAGTTTCTGCTTGTCCTTCTGCGTTACGGGTCGTTTCTGTCATCTCCTCCGTGGATTTCTTTGCGTTCGCTGCGTGCTCACTGGAAGAGGCAGAAACTGTGCCAGTGCCAGGGGTATTTTTGCCAGGACCTCGTTTCACCATAACAATGACTATGGGCAGTAACTTTTAATGTAGGATACTGAGCAAGGTAGAAATGGAATGTTCAAGATATGTCTCCGTGCCGACTCATTCTATACTGCATTAAGAGCACCTCCCACTCCTCATCCATTTCCAAATCAGTCCACACTGTCTACGCCAGCACTTCCTTGGACCCGCTCCAGAACTCGAGCTGCAGCGACACCTATCCATAACCCCATCTCTACCAGGAACGGCCATCGTCTCTCACCTGGCCTGTTATACTAGATGGCACTCTGCTTTTCTGCCTTGGTCTTTAACAGCCCCTTTCTTCAGGGTAACCAAGCTCCTCCCGAAAAGTCATAAATCATGCCACATCCCGGCACAAAACCCCACAGCCCTGCCTCTTACACGGAAAGAGAAACCTGACTCCGTATGGGTTGCTTTCACAAGGCGCTGCAGTTTGGAGCCGCCTAACGTTAGCCTCTGTGGGATAGACCCCCATCTTCTCACCACCGACTTTCTTATTACAGGCTCACAACCTCCTGTTCTTGGATCCTGCCAGGCTTCCCCTAAACTCAGGCAGGGTCTTTGTCGTTTGTATTTTGCGCCTGGCCAGGGGTGCCTCTGGGGTGGACTTTTCCAGGACTGGCCCCTTGTCATTACCATATAGATCAGAAGTGAAAAGCCACACCCCCAGAGAGCCCCACTCAGACCACCGAAGCCAGTGCTGGACTTCCCTCTCTGAATGTGTGTGTGTGTGTGTGTGTGTGTGTGTGTGTGTGTGCGCGCGCGCGCGCTCACGTTTATAGCTTACTATCTGTCTCATCCACTAAACATGAGCTCCACAAGGAAGGAGACCTGAGCAGCCTGTGCCCAGCGCCTACAATATAGTGCTTACACTAGACACCCAGTACAGGCTGAGTAGAGGAATACTTTCTTTTAATAATGTAATAATACAAAGGGCTTCTAGGGGTATTTTTTTAAACCATACTTTAATTCATATTTTGCTAAGCAATTACAAAACAGAGACCAAATATACTAAACTGTTAGACTTTTTTAAAAGACTCTTCCTAATTAATTTTGAGAAGGAAGTCCCCCAAACACAGTATTTATCATAGAAAAGATATCATACATTAGGTGAGGTTTTGAGTATGTGTTTAAGATCTGTTAAAGAAATCATAAGCTCTCTCAGTACAACAGAACACACTCAGAGTTATCAAGATTTTCTGGGGCTCTCTATCAACGTGATGAATGAGACAACTAGTCACTCTTAAAATATGTCACTGGAAAATTCTTCCAAGTACTGGAGAGATCGCTGAGCGGTTAAGAGCACTTGCTGCTTCTGCAGATGACCCAGGTTCAATTCCTAGCATCCGTATGGTAGCTCAGAACCATCTTTAACTTAGTGCCAGGTGATATAACACCCTCTTCTGGTTTCTGTGGGCACCAGACACATGTGTGGTATACATTGATACATGCAGGTAAAACACTCATGCACATAAAATAAAAGCAAATTGTTCTTTAAAGAAATAAAGGAAAATTCTTCCAACTACTCCACATTTATTTTTTCAAAGAAGACAATAAACCGTAAATATTGCTAAAATATATAACTCAAAGATCCCAGGATTTTGCATGAACTATGAATCATAATTTACTTGTCTATATATTTATTTTTACCTTATTTATTGGAATGTATGTGTGTTTATCACATCTGTGGGTACCCCCAGAGGCTAGAAGAGGGTGTTAGATGCCCTGGAGTGGGCAGCTGTGAGCTGTGTGACTTGGGTGTTGGAGCAGAACTTGGGTCCTCTGGAAGAGCAGTAGGTGTACTCGCCTACTGAGCCAGATCTCTTCAGTTCCTCTCTTGCCTATAATCTATAGGGTGGATTTTTCTATTGTCAGACCATGTTTGAAGATAGGGAAAGTCAACCATGAGATACTTTGTGGGAAGATTTCTTTCTGAAGAGCTACCACTCCACCCTACTATATTTTAAAGGGGGGGAGGGGTAACTACACTTTATTTTCTTACAAAAATCCACTTAAACACAGCCCTTGGGGTACAAATGCCCAAAGTAGGATAATTCAGATACTATCAAGCCCAGTATAAAAATTCAAGGTGAACTTCAAATGTGAAGAACCTGAAAATATTCCAGGAGTAAGCGAAGGGCATTGTTGTTGACATTTTGGACACTGTTTTCAAGTGAAAGACTTTGTGAACTGGTTAGCATGAGAAAGATAAGTTAGTGGGATGAATGATGAAGGGCACCAAGATGGTCTCCGGGCCACTAGAGGCGAGAGAGAAGCCCGCAGAGCATGAAGGGGTATGCTGAGCTGGAGAGCAGGCTGAATGAGATGAAGAGTAGAGCTGAAACCGGATCCTGGTAGACCAGATGGCTTAGCACTCATTCTCACTATTCAAGGCACTGGCTATGTTTCCATGGGGTCATCATGTGACATGCTCGTGTGAGTCACTCTTCTGTGACTACAGGATAAACTGGTGCTGGCAACTGCCACTCCCACATCAACCAGGAAGGCCTGACAAAAAAAGGCACCCTAGATGCCAGCTGGCTGTATCTTCCGGTCTACCAGTCTACACTCCTCACTTCCCCCTTGGAGCACGTCACTGTCTAGCACAAACATTTTCACTATTTGAATCTCTCTGTTTTCTCTCCCAACTTCCGGGCAGTTACTTTAGTTGGAATTATTTTTACCAACACACACACACACACACACACACACACACACACACAGCCTGAATTCAGAATCAGTTATTCTGTCTCTTCATGTCCTGTGTTTCACTGTAAATGTTCACTTAATCTCTTCTGTGGGTGGAAGGGACTTCATGGAATTCACACCCCAGATTCTCAACTCACACACCGTATTCCCATTTTCAACAATTAGTTGGGAAACAGGGTTGTTTAGAATTGGAAAACCCCTACTCTGTGAAGGTGCCAGGAGATACACAGCTAAGAACTCACTCTCCTCTTTTCTTTTTAAAATATCACTTGATATTCTCCATGTTCACTGGCTCTATGTTGGGACAGCATGTATGCTACAATGAACACATAGAGGGCAGGCATAAACTGCGGGAACTACTTAGCACCTTCTACTGCATGGCTCCCGGGATTGAAATGCAGGTAATCAGGGCAAGCACTTTTACCAACCAAGCCATTTGACTGGCCCAGAATCCAGTCTGTTAAGACAGATATGGTTCATCATCTGGTAGCCTGCTTCCTTATCTGTAGAATAAAGGTTTGGATGAACTTGTAGTATGCCTTCTTCCAGCTCCAAAGGTCTGTGGTTCTCTGCTAATTCAGCGGGATTTGGGCAGGAAATCAACTCACAATACATTTCTCATGCCCGACTCTATTTCCAGGTGTTGTAGCAATCACTTCCCTGCTGATGCGATCTGGAAAAGGCCTTCATTTATAAAGAAGTGGCTAGCTATGTCAGCTATCACCTTTTCCTCCTGCATGATAAAACCGTCACGGTTTGTTCTAACTCAAGTCTGCTTGAGCTTTGCTCCTCGGGACCAACGTACCTTCCCTTCCTCGCCTCTGCCAAATTAACACTAGCATTAAAATTATGGATGCCGGTAAAATTACCACATGCAGCAGCTACGGCGGCTCCTCATAAAAAGTCTGAAATGCTCAGAGCCCACGGGGAGGAGACAGCTCTATTCCATTCCGCAGAATGTGCTACCTTTGCCAAGTTTTATCTCAGATGCCCCTGGGCGTGGGGAAATCATCCGCTCGCTAAGATTACAGTCAAGTGAACAACTTCTCCGGTGCGCAGCCTCAGACAAATCTTGTGTTTTACAATTTAATTCAATTTATTAACCCCAATTTTATGTGTAAATGCTGCTTGGTTCTTTTAACAGAGGATCTACTGCGGCATTGTCCAAACGTTCTTCTAGAAAAGCACGTATCCCTTTCCCGTATTTACTCGCCAAGACCACAGCGGCCTGCTGAGGGGACAGAGCATATGGCTTCCATTAGCTTACGTGCCGCTAAGAAAGTTTCTTTGAAACCAGATTACTGTACTTGACTTTCAACTGTTTGCGCTGAAATCTGGAAGAAAACTGACATTGAAAACGGCACTTTTACTAGTTTACCGTAAGTTTGTTTTCAAATGCCACTGGCTTCAAAACTTAAAGGCGGGGCCCTTATTGCAATAGGCAATGAAGGAAACGTGGGCAATTAAGACGAGGAGAGTGTTTGATCCTCTGAACTTCTAGGGCAGCCTTTCCTGCATAATTTCAACCCCAACAGTTCTCTGACACAAAATCCAATTCTTAAGCTGTTATTTGAGAAAACTGTTTGCACTCAAAACAGTAGAATAAGGAAGAGGGGCTGATCATGATGTTGTTATGACTTCCAAAGAAATTTCTAACGAGAGCTGAGCTAAGAGCAATTGTGGTGACTTAGCACGCACACACCAAAATGAGTCAATGACCTTGTGTTACCCAGAATGCTCGGCTCTCGGCTGTATGGCGCAGACAGGTGCAGCTGGGTGGGATTAATCAGCTCATTGGTTTCCAGGAGAAAACATCGTCTTCCTAGCTTCTGACCTTCTATTCGTCATCTTAGCTAGCGAGACTCAGTACTCAGTACCTTAGTTACTTGGGTTTCTTGGCTGCTGTTGTAAAGTTGTCATAGAATAAGGAGAAGTTAAAAGCATAGAGAATGGCAACCAGTGGACAGCAGTGGGTGAAAACCCCCTTGGCATAATAAGAAACATCTGTCTAATCACAGCAGTTAGGAGTGCTTTGGAGCACTTGCCCGTTGGCTATAGATTTATAGCCGAAGAATTAGAAGGGCGCTATGAGCTATCGGAAGAGTTACATTCTTCAGTACATCAAATCTTTGCTAAAACTCCATGGTGTAAGCCACCCACTGCACCTGGGTATGTGTGAGAAATCAGGGGTAGAAAGCAGCAGACTGTCATTTCCACGTCAGGCGGTCAAGTGTATGAACGAATGAGAAGGCTCTGCACATCAGGACAAGATCAGGCTTGGCTCTACTTCCTACCATGATGGTGGTGATACCAGCTACTTCCCTGCTCTCTGCTCCCTGATTGAGAACTCAGTTAAAATGAACTTAGTTATAAATTAGCTATATCTCCCTGACCTGAGATAGAAATCACGAGAAAATGCCAGTCTTGGCCAACAACAACTAATACATCCCCTGAATATACGTAGTTCTGTACAGTACATATTTGACGAGTGTTCCCATGGAAAGCGCAGTCTTCCTTTAGAGGGAGTGCCTCAGATAGAACCGAATCTAAATTCCTCATGGAATTCCTAGTCATCTACTTCTCCACCATTCAGCAAAACTCTGCCTGTCCGTAAAGATGTACCAGGCGTTCCCATTTCTATTGATGAAAATTTTCAACTATAATTTAATAAAGCAGCCTGACATTTGCAGGACTGTCCTCGATGTCAGGCTCCCCAGGGCTGTGTCTCGGCCTCTGCATTCCTGCTACATCGGCTGAGGGATCCGGACTACGCTGTGGCGGATTTCTGTGAAACACAACTGCTACTCAACAACCCAGCCTAATTAAATACAGGTCAGATGTGGTTAGGACAGCAGTTCCCGGAGTACAGCACCCTGGACGACGGAACAGCTGCCACGCCACACCAGCCTCCTTTCTCAACTGCCACCTTCCGTCCCCTTCTGACAGCCAGAGAGGTGCATGTTGAACTGAGTGAGAAGAGTTCTGAAGGACAGAGAAAGTTCTGTGGCTTTGAACAGACTCAGAGAACACGCCAACTCACGGTAGCATTAAATAACTCTCCTCCCTAAATGTCAGGACAGCGACAAAACCCAGTAACTCTGTTCTTATACCATGACATTGAGATCCCAGCCCTGCGATTGATTAGTTACACCACAGGGGGAAAGTGGTTTAATTTTTCGTGTCTCGATTTCTTCGTTTTTTTGCAAAGTGTCTACGGCAATGGTTCTCAGCCTTCCTAATGCCGTGACCCTTTAATACAGCTTCTCGTGTTATGGTGACCCCATCCATAAGATTGTTTTTGTTACCGCCCCATAACTGTAATTTTGCTACAGTTATTAATTGTAATGTAAATATCTGATATACAGGGTATCTGATATCTGACCCCTGAGAACCACTACTCCATAGAGACACTGACCTTACAGTGATTGAGGGGATTAGATGAAACAATAGATGTTGAGCATACTGCCCTGGAGACCTAATATTTAATAAATAGTAGCTAGTATTAAAAATATATCATCTTCAAGCCTGTCTAAATTTAATCCATTTTTTTCATCAGTACTTGAATTATTCCATCAGAAAATTAATTTAGCTAGAAAAAGAAGTTAATTTAGCCATAGAAACTAATTGAGTTATAAAAGCCCCTCTAAAAGATACCTTAGCCCATGCTAAGGAGGGCAGTTGGCCTCCTCACACTGACGACGAAGAGTGTTCTCTTGATACTTAGGTAAGAGAGCCTGCCCTTAGAAAATGGAATATTTCCACTGAGACACAGGGGTTTTATAACCTCTGGGCCGGGAGACAATGGCCTTAGAGCAAACACGAGACATGGATGTCACTAAGGCATTTACGGAGAGTGTTGTGGGTGGTAAAGAAATCTGGCCCTTTTCAAAACAGTGGCTGGACCAGTTCTTCACCCACACTGCCTAAGAAATAGCTCCTTGTACTAAAGAGGGGTGGCACTGGGAGTTGGAGAACTTCAGATGGTCGCTGGGAGTCTGGTCACCAGCATGGCTGCCCCTTAGGGAAAGTGTCCCACAGCAGTCCAAAAACGTGACTTTCACACAAAACTCAGGATTTTGTTTGCTCCTTACTTAGAGACGATTTGCCCATTAAAATCAAAGAAAACTGTTATTGAGGGCCACACTTAAGAGCTACACCCTCACGCTTGTTCTGATGACACCGGTCCTATGCCACAGGCATGGATGGCTTTCTCAGCTGTCATTGCACCTCAGTGTGACAACAGTTATAATTTCCAAAGCCTCGTGTAACTTCTGAGGTTTGCCCTAGCATTAATCTTCCCTGTGGAGATTCTTTTTAAAATTTAATTTAGTCTTTAATATGTATTTATTTGGGCATATTTGGGGAAGGTAGTTAGGATATGTAAATCTACATTGTGTGTGATTAAATGAGGGCACTGATAAGCAATGCTTCTATGCTGCAACACTTGGATTCTTCCAGCTATTTTGAGTCTATCATAAGATGTTACTGACTGTGGCTCCCTGTCAGCGCTATAAACACCAGGAATGATTCCCCCGGTAACAACTGTACTTTGGTTCTTACTATCTGACCCCTGTCATACTTCTCTCCCTCTCCCATTCCCAGTCTCTAATGGTCTCTAGTCTCTTCTCTTCTTTGAGAGATTGACTTTTTCAGCTTCCACTAATTTATTGGAACATATTTCATTTGTCCTTTTGTGAGTGGCTTGTTTCATTTAACACAATGTTTTCTGAGTCTACCAAAATTAATAGTGTATTATTTTAAGTACAAGGTAAGTTGATGTTTTTTCCATAACTTCCTACTGAGCTCTTT
The DNA here is from genome assembly GCA_963919715.1 of Microtus obscurus. Classification (NCBI taxonomy): domain Eukaryota; kingdom Metazoa; phylum Chordata; class Mammalia; order Rodentia; family Cricetidae; genus Microtus; species Microtus obscurus. Next base: position 30,726,683 of record CAWTZC010000297.1, read on the forward strand.
CTGCACGTGGAAAGTGACAGGTGATGTGAATTGTACATTGAGCATACATTTAAAGTCCTTGATTTCAATGAGTACAGGTCAGACATAAAAATGTAAAAAAAAAAAAAAAACCAAAATGTTCAAATTAGTGTTTAAAGCATCCTTTGAAGGACTGTAGCAAAAATGAGAACAATAAACAAAAATGCATGACTAGCAGATTGTTCAAAGGACCCTAGCCATGGGAGCTGACACACACGCTTGGGAGACAGGTAGGAGGACTGCAAGACAAGGGCCGTCTCGGTTACATAGCAAGTTCAAGGCCAGCTTTGGCTACATGAGACCCTGTCTCAAACACAAAGACAAAATGAAAACAAGACCCTCTAAATTAGACTCCAGTGACTGAAGCAATGAACAGCTGACACATGGAGTCTCATGAAGTGTCACCCTGGCAGAGGAAATAACTGAATAAAGAAACAACATTTGCTAGCTGTGTATGTGACACAGGATGACAGTCTTCAGTACCCAAAACCGACAAAGGTCTGAAACAACAAGAAATTAAAGAAACTAATCAATAAATGGGATGATGAAACAGATAGTTCTCAAAAGATTAAACAAAACAGCCGATAAACGGAGTCATCGGAGAAATACAAATTAAAACTAGATTGAGGCTCTATCTCACCCCACTTAGTAAGGCAACCATCAAATTTTAAAAATGCGGGCAAAGACGTGGACAAAAGGCTACTCTCTGTACCTCCGGTGGGAATGTAAGCTAGTCCAACGTCTACAGATAAAAATATGTATTTTTAAGAGAGAGAGAGTTCCCCCAAAAAAGTTAAATGTAAAACTGTTATATGATTCAGATATACCCATCCTGGGTATTTATCCAAAGAACTCAAGTCATCACAGAGACACTGACAACACTGTTCACAGTAGCTAAATTATGACACCAACTTAGATATGTAACAACAGAGGAATGGAAACAAAACGTGTATGTGTAAGCTCACGCACACACAAACACAAACACACACACACACCCCACACGGACATTTTAGCCCTAAAGAATGAGGTTACATGGTTTTCAGCAAAGTGGATGCCCCTGGAGACAATCGTATTCAGACAATGAAATCAATCTCAGAAAGACGAATAGCATATTTTCTCTTGTCTGTGGTAGTTAGATTTTACAGAGATACATACAATCATGTATGTTACACGTGGCATGAAAATAGCAGGGAAACTGGACAGGGGCCCAGCAGGGGGGAAAAGGGGGAGAAAAAGGAAGCTAAGGAGGTGGAGGGGTGCAGAGACACGAGGCACCATAACTTCTGCACAAAGATGTCCCTGTGTGATGACGCTTGTACAATGACCACACACAACGGAAACCCAAAGGAAGGGAGACCGGGTGGACAAACAAACTTCATGTTGCGGCAATTTCCTCCATTGGGAGAGTTTATGTGGAAGAGGAGTCTTAAAGGGGGGCTCCAAGGATCAGCAGCACTACCGGCTGTGGGGTTCCTCGGCAAGCGCTCTCCTGACCAAGCATCCTTTGAGACCGACTTGGCATCCTCAACCATAACGAACCAAAGCATCCTTAGTGATGAGAAAAGAAAGGCACCACGCTTTCTTTCCCTTGGTGGAAGGGGAAACTGTGCGCATAGCAGCAACCACAGAGAGAGAAGAGGGGACCTGCCAATGGAGACTTGGACTTATTTAAAACGTTCCAATTATGCAAATTACATAAAGGACCTAATACTCTGAGACATATCGTTACTAAAGAACAATATTGAGACTACATTTGGGGAGGTGGCCAAAAAAAATCATACTTTCAGATGCCGTTTTTGTGTTGCTGAATGCAATCCGGCAAGTATTTTTATCGTTTTTTTTTTTTTTTTTTAAGATTTTGTGTGAAAAGCTCATGGATGTTATAAAAAAAAATAGCCCTGTAATAATCAAAATCCTAAACCAGATCCTAATGAAATACACCAACTTTGTGAGTTCTTAGAAACCTCAATGTGATGCTGTTCTTAGAAAGCCTCTGGCTCTAAGGGTGTAAATAGGACTCCCTTAGCCTTGACTGGGGGGCATGTGGTCTCTAAGGGTGTAAATAGGACTCCCTTACCCTTGACTGGGGGGCATGTGGTCTCTAAGGGTGTAAATAGGACTCCCTTACCCTTGACTGGGGGGCATTGGTCTCTAAGGGTGTAAATAGGACTCCCTCAGCCTTGACTGGGGGGACATGTGGTCTCTAAGGGTGTAAATAGGACTCCCTTACCCTTGACTGGGGGGCATGCAGTCTCTGAGTGTGTAAATCGGACTCCTTCAGCCTTGAGTGTGATATATGTGGGGTCCCAGGACAAATAACACACACACATCTCATGAACTGTATATTAAACAGAAGAGCCAGGCAGTGGTGGTGGCCTACGCCTTTAATCTCAGCACTTGGGAGGCAGAAGTAGGCGGATCTCAGTGAGTTCGAAGCCAGCCTGGTCTACCAAGCGAGTTCCAGGACAGCCAGGTCTGTTACACAGAGAAATCCTGTTTAGAAAAAAAAAAAAAAGAGGAAAAAAAATCCAAGGATCTTTTTCCCTTTGAGGAGTGAGAGAGACATGCAGAGAATGGAAATGCCAAGCACTCGAGTTATATCCTAGCCTCGGCTCTACAGCTGCTGACTGTCTGGCCCCAGTGCAGCAGTGGCTCATGATGGTGTGGTCACATGCAATGGGCAGCCTCCATGGGAGAGTTCGGACTGCCTGAGATGAAGGTGGAGAGCACACTAACAGTAAGACCACTTCTCAGAGGTCCGCTCGCCCAGGTCACAGGTGGTATAGACATTTTTAACATATATAGATATATCATTTTTTTTTCATACAACAAAATTTTTGAAATAAAAGCAGGGGAAACCTACCTGACCCTTTCTGGACTGGCTCCATTCCCCAGGTAGCTTTGATGCTAAAGCCTGGTGCATGCTAGGGGAACGCATCCAAGCACAAGAAGGAGCCAGTAACAGAAATGGACGTCCTAGAATCTGTAATAAGAAGAGAGAGTAAACGTTCGAGCAATCGTATCCTAAATGAGCATTTCAGATTGGTTACTGCAGGCCTGTGGAACACAACAACAAATCGGCGCTTTACCTTGGAAGGTATAAATATTTGAAATGGGCTAACGAACCCTGGGCTCTTCTTACAAATCAGGGCTTGTGACACGGAGATAAGTTCCGTCAAAAGCACCTACCAAAGGCTCTGTGGGTGTACTTTGCTGGTAATGGTTTTACAAACGGGGGGGGGGGGGGGTCATCTTTACCACCCTTTTGTCCTATTTGCATGAAACGGTTGGATCCTGATGCATGCACGCCTAGCCCACAGATCCCAGCCGTGAGGACTGAGCCAACATCCCACTGCGGTGTCTCGGGATCTGCAGCGTCATTCCTCTTCCGATGCCTCTCTGCAAAGTGAAGTCGCCGGGACCAATCAGCCTGACTTCTCACTCCCCTGCCCAGAATCCTTTGTGAGCTGAAATGAGTCATCGCTCCCAGAAAAGCTACAGCCTGTGTGTGTGTGTCTGTTAGCTCCTTTGTCTGTGCGGTGCAGTGTGGGGGCAGGACAGACCCCAGGTGCAGGGGCTAAGGACCACACGCTCCTCTCCAAGGGACCCAGACACCATCACATGCATTAGTTTCCCCGACACATTTTTTTTTTAATCACCAAAAGTAAAGAGGGCACATACCTCCAGAATGCTTGAAGAAAGAACACACACATAAAATTTGATCTGGCATCATATACTCAACAAACCGCAATCAAAGACCTGCTACATTGTTGTTTATTTTTAGGGCGGTTCTATAGCACACCGAATCAAAGTTCAGCCGCAGTGAGCTATTTGCCATGAATTCCAGTTACTGCGCAAGTCTCTGCAAACCCAGGGCTAGTCATTCGGTCAGGCTGCTGCCCGGGCAGCAGCGGTGCAGCTCCGCCACTGCCCATAAAGGCAGCATCGGGGAATGAGGTCACTATGTCAGGAGCTCAGGCGCAGCTTCAGGCTCTCCAAAGCTCACAGCACAACTGGTAGGAGTCAACAGGATTTGTGGTTTTGTGTCGCAGCTTTGTCTGCTTTTCAAAAATTTTAAAAAGAAATCCTATGTCTAAGATCAGGAAGGGAAGAAAAGAAAATCAATTCCGTGTCTATGCAAAAAAAAAAAAATGTCTTGTTCGTTGCACCATCTGTAGCAAGCTCATTATTAGCCCACGCTGAATACCTCCTACATTTGTGTGTATGTGTTATATATAAACACGTACAAACATACAATGATACACACACGCGCGCAATGCACACACACACCAGACTCTATAGGGCAGAATTACTGAGACAACATTCGGCTTTGTACTGACAGATGAAACGCCATCACAGTGTTCTCAGGCAGAGAAGGGGATGAAGGTGCACGGAAGACAGAAGGCAAAGACATCAACCATCACACAAAGCTCAGAGGGGAAAAAAATGGAGTCTGGAGAAAAAGAATAATAACGAAGAAAGAAATGAACAATACTGTATTCAAACAGCATCACCCAGTCCCCCAGACAGGCAGCCTTACTCTCTCACCTCAGGACCAAACAGACACACCCATCAGTGACCCCACTCTCACTACGAGACAGATCTGGGCTACAGGTGATGTCTGGACAGCAGGTTCACGGCTTCCTCATGAACACAGCAGCCAAACTACAGAGAGAAGGTACCGCGGAAGCTAGTCACTACAAACACAAAGTCCCCAACACGGTCCTTCCAATTTACTTCCATCCTTCCTTTCTCAAGATAGGATCTTATTCTGTAGGCCAGGCTAGCCTGAAACTGCCTGTGATCCTCCTGCCTCAGTCCCAAAAGTGCTGTGAAGATGAGGATGATGAGCATTAACCCCCATACCTGACAGCTCTTCCAAACTGCTGAGCTGGGAGGCTCCCTAAGTGGATCAGCAGGCTGGGCCACCTGAACCTTGTTGTGCCATTCCTTTGCTTCAGCCTATTCGGAGACACACCACCATGAAACTCAGGTCCTATCCCAAGCCACTCTCTGGCAAGTGTCAATCAGTTTCTCCCCTATAGGGAGTGATTCCCAGTCTGGCCTTGGGAAGCTGTGACAACATTCAACCCTCTTTGGCCTGTCAATACATCCAATAGCTACAAATATCCATCAGCCTGGTTCCTATATGCCAGACCGCCTCTTCTCTAGTTGCTTGCCACCTTAGATGCCCAGTAAGTATGGGATGCAGACTGTGTATTCATTTATTGCTTGATTGATATGTTTGACTCCAATGTTAAGCAAACAAATCAGAAGCTTTGGTGCCTGTCACCTTCTGGCTCTTTTCACACCCTCAGTCCCCATGGGTTTCTTCCTTTGCTAACTCTTTCCATGCTGGGGACACCAGGGTCCCCCCTGTGGCTTTGTCATGAACTCCACTAATCAATGAGTATAGTAGACGTTTTCTACTGTGTATCCCCAACAATCCCTCAATAACTATTACTAAATTAGGCAGTGCTTTGACTTATTGAATCCTTTGATATATCAAGGCTTCATGCACTTAAAATAAACTATGAATTATACCATTTATGCTTTTTTTTTTAGAAATTGTTTGGTCTTGAATTTCCCTTCTAAGGTATTCTTAACTCTCTCCTCCTGGTCAGTCACTGTAGTCTGAACCTGGGGCTCAGAACTGGAGCTTTTTATCAATGCAAGCCCCAAATAATCAATTCTCTTTTAATGTAGCTGAATCCTTTATTATAAATCCAGCAAAATCTACCCAATGCATCTATGAAGGTCAATCTTCATTGTCAACATTACTGGATTAGGAGTCACCTAGAACATGGGCGGGGTAGCATATGACTTTAATCCCAGCACTTGGGAGGTGTAGGCAGGCAGATCTCTATGAGTTCAAAGCCAGCCTGGTCTACAAAGCAAGTTCCAAAACAGTCAGGGCTGTTCTACAGGAAAACCCTGTTTCAGGGGGAAAAGAAAAAAAACACCACCACAACAAAATAATAAGCTAGGCGACACACTTCCAGGTGTCTGTTAGTGGTTTCCAAAGAGACTCACCTGAGAAAGAAAGATCACTGAATATGGGAAGCCAGCTGAACACCAGTATCTGTCTTTCCCCTTAGTTACTGCAGATTCGATGTAGTCACCTTCCTTTCTGCCACCATGACAATGTCATTAGCCCTCACAGCCTAAGGCCCTCTAGGGAAGTATCAGACCGTTGTGCCTACTATTCACAGCTAAAGATTCCACTTCCCTCTTTGTCTATTAATGTCAAATCAGTGAATAAGCAAAAATAAAAGCCCAACCACCCAAAGGGATAGAAAACGACCACTAAAGATGTGTTCAAAGTTTCCAGTATCTAAACATAAATGTCTCCACCCAGATATGGGTCTTTTCTGTTCACAGATAGAAGCACCTAACCCTTACAAGGAACCTGAAAGATAAGTTCCGGTAAGATCCCCATTTTAAAAAGAGTCAACCTGCCTCCTTCCTGATGGTACAACCACTGAGTGCAACGCAGGATCTGAATCCCAGACAGTTGGCACACACGCGCGTGAGTGCGTGCACACACACATATACACACTTGAACACACACATGAGTGCATATACACTATCTCTCAACATAATAAATAACCATCAGAAATAAAAAACATTTAAGAAACATATACCTCAAATTTTAAATTAAAACCAAAGCCAACTGCTGACTTAGCATGTGAGGCCAAGGTGGCTAATGTCACAGGTCAGATTCTATCAGTAACAGGTGGCTCTATCCAGGTCTAGAGTCTGGTCAGCTGCACTCTGACCTCAGATGCAGTTTTCATTGAAATAGCATGCAAAAGAATTCAAAATACCTGTCAACGCTACAAGCAAGCTTTCTTTGCTGTTCTGCTAATAGCAGGATGAAGTGTATAATAGATATCTATTAGCCTCAAATCAGAAACGCATGCAAGAAAGGCTGCGGTGATAGCTCACTTGAACAAGCGCTTGCCTTGAAGTACAAGTGTCCAAATTCAGTGCCCAGAACCTTTAAAAAAAAAAAAGCCTTATATAATGTCAGCCACGGAGAGGCAAAGACAGGCAGACATCTGGAGCTCAGTGCCCCACTAGCCTGGCTTACTTTGTGAACTCCAGGTCAATGGCAGACCCCGTCTCGATTGTTTTGAATTGCATCACGCCTAAAGAATGACACCTAGGGTTGTCCTCCAGCTTTCACAGGCGTGTGTGCACCTGTGTGTGCGCACACATGCAGCCACACACACACGCGCAGAATAATAACAGACAAGGAAAACATCTGAGACAAGTTTTAGACAACAGAGAGCATGAAGGTCAAAAGTGACCCGCAGTCATAACGAGCAGCCCCCTCCCCCTCCACCGCCTGCCTTCAGTCCCTGGAGTCATGGCTTCACGGAGAGTGATGGTTTACAACCATCGTCTAGGGCATCCCACAGGTGACCTGCCCAGTTGACAAGGTGTGAAGAAGAGGCGGTGCTTGGCACTGGAATGCCTCCTTGGCAGAAGAGTAAACTCCAGAGGCAGCCAGAGTGACAGAGTCATGAGGAGTTGTAATCAACATTGGGCTGACTAACCCTCTGGCAAAGGCTTTGGGCTGCTCCCCGTGAAAAAGGAGAGAGCGGTGCACATAGCCTTGAATCAACTGAAAATATCTGCAGGAAGCTTCACTGTAACCTCGTATGGTTACCAGGGATAGTTTAAATACGTACAAGGCTGGCATACATGATTCACGGAGTGTACACTTTTCTTCACAAACAAATGACTTCTACCTTCAGAAGCTCAAAATACGCTGGAGTAGAAAAGAAACTCACACCTAACTACAAAGAAATACAGGGCAGGACCTGTCAAAGGCGAGGCGGCCCGGGGAGCATCCGGAGAACTCAGGAGGAAAGAACTGGGGCTGGAGCAAACGGGAATGATGTCAAAAGAGAGGTGAACCTCTTCCCGAACCTGCAGGGTCAAAGAAGAAAGAAAGGCACCTCCACTAGACCATAAGCTCTGGAAAAAGAGGAGTTTTTTGCAGGCTTTGTGTTAAAACTGTGTTCCCGGAAAGTGCCTTGCCCAGGCGACCTAAGTATTAAGCATACACTGAAGGAAGGAGTTACCAAGATGAGGCGTTTCCAGAGGGGGGTAGAGAACAAGCCTTGTGGGGCTGAGTACTCATTCTGAGAAGGAAAGGGAGAGCAGGCGGAATGGGCCGTGCAGGATCAGGGCAGGGGCATCCTATGGGGTAAGACAAAGATCTGCCTTACAGTTGCAGCGAATTCTACTCAGCGTTTGTGAATTAGTTAAATCGCATCCCTTAGAAGCCTTTCCCCTTTGTGAACCTACACTCTGAAGATAAAATTGCTGCTAAGCTTTTGGCAACTGGCTAAAGATGAAGACATGTTGATATATGTTCAAAGTGGCTTTCCTAGGGACTTCTACGCCTCCCTTACACTCAGGAGTCCTCAATACCAACACTTTCTCCCTTATGCGAGACTGTTCCAATAGACTAGGGGAAAAAAAACCTTCCTAGTCTATAGCAGTAGTCTAGTCCAAGCCAGGCAGTATTTATTCTGTGAAGCACACAAGACACAGTGCTTAATGCTGAGGTCTATGTGAGCTAAGTATAGTGCCTAACTACAGCTTTATCATTCACAGGAGAAGAACGAAGGAAGGTGATTGCTCCCGATCTGAAAGGAGATACCAAGGAAAGCATGGTGAGACCTGGCAAGAGCTTCAGGGAGACTGAGGAAGCAAGGGGGCGCAGCACAGGTGCGTATGGAAAGACGGGGCTAGCTCACCACACAGCAAAGTCAAGATAAATAGAGATGATGTGGTTAGAAGGTTCATGGTGTTTTAGAGAACGGCTGGTTTCCTGTCTAGATTGGTTAAGATGGAGACACACACACACACACACACACACGTACGCGCACATGCAAGCATATGAGAGAAACAGAGACAGAGAAAGCCAAGCTGTATAAGCTTGTGAAGGATATTAAATTGATGGATAAGTACATTGCAGGTATATATATATTGATAGCAAGGTTTCTTTGGAAGCAAGTATACAATGGATCCAATAAAAGAAAATACCTATTGAGGAGTGGCTTTTACGTTCACCTATTGTGAGAGACCAGACAATATGTAGACAGCTTCATCAGGGAAGAAAGTAACAGTGGGTATAAGAAATGATCTATTCTTTGAGAAAATACCAACCTGATTTTCTAGCATGAATAAATTAGGGATTATCAAAACTGCAATTTTGAGCTGCCGTGCAGCTCAGTGGCATAATGTTTGCCTAGGAGGCATGTGTGTCCGGGTTCGATTCCCAGGACAGGGAAGGAGGGACGTGCATTCCCTGGAGTGTCACACACCTAACACTGACTGCCCAGACTCCACACAAAAGTCTGGGCCAGAGCAGAGGCCTGGCATTTGGAGTATTGCGCACTGTGGAATATTAGTGCAAACTGAGAAAAGAAATCATAGAAGAGAATCCTCCACAGAATAATTCCTGAGCGCCAGCACTAGCTCGGATTTCCCTGGCTGCACAAAAGCCGATAAAAAGACACAACTTAAAAATTCAACAAGAGAGACTTAAAGTCTCTCTTTTAAGGAAAACAGAAAGTTCCAGAGTTTCCAGGGCCTCTCTAGTTCAGGATTTACTGAGCTAAGTGCATTTCTAGAATGAGAGAAGAAACAATTTCAATTAAAGTTGGATTAGATGCAACAGAGGATGGAAAAGGCAATTAAGTATCTGAAGAGCAAACATTCTTGGTCTCCCTCCAGGTAGGAGAGGCTACAGACACGAGGATCCGGCGAGGGTCTGACCACTCTGCTTCCCGGCTTTGCAGCAGGCTTTTTTAACAGAATGGTTCTCACGGGTCAGACTAGAGTAAGAATGGGTGAGACCTTGGAGACAGCAGAAGCTATCTAGTACCCTGTCTTTTGACAGGGGACGATGTCACAGCCTAAATGGGAGAGCAGGCTTGATCAGGTAACAGAGTTAGAAGCTAAGCCGAAACTAGCACCCTGTCTTTTGGTTGTGTGTTACTCTATCAACTATATTAAATATTAGTTTATAAATACATTAAAAGAAAGTTAATACCTATTACCTTATAAAATATATGAAAGGAGGCTACACTCTAAAACTTCTCCAGATATCTTTCAGATAAGAAAATACAAATTAAATATACAGATTCCAAAGTATAGTGTGATATCCACTATTTTTTTTCTTGCTTTTAGCTCCTCTAACCAACATCTGAAGACAAGAAAGGAAAAGAAGGAGGCACGGGGCTGAGTGTGGCGATGCGCACTTGGGATCCTAACTCCTGGGAGGCCGAGACAGGAGAATCCGAGGCTCTGGGACAGCTGGCTACAAAGCGATTCCAGACAAAGAAAGCAAAATGTGAGAAAAGTAAGAGTCTGTAGGATTTTTTTAATTTTAGTTTTGATGAAAAATTTAAATTTTTTAAAATAAAATGCAAAAAAACTATGGAAACCCCAAACCTGAGCTATCACTCTTCATTAGACTATTACTGCATTGCGTTTGGGTGTGTGGGGGTCACATTGGTGACCTATTACTACATTGTGTTTGGGTTTGTGGGGTCACATTGGTGACCAACTGGGCTAAAACACACCCAAGAACAACTCTCAGACACTCCTACCAAGTCGCTCCTACTCTCTCCACCTGCAAGATGAAGGCGTGTTTTTAAGAGTCGCAGTTTGGAGGGGTAGATGTGAGGTCCTATTGATGATTGACTCTTTAGTGTACGCATGTGCACACGTATATGTGCGGAAGCCAGAGGTTGACTGCGTCTTCCTTAGTTCCTCTCCACTTAATGTTTTGAGACAGGGACCCTCGCTGAGTCTGAAGTTCACTGAGTCAGCAAACTGATTAGGGGTGCCGGCCCAGGAACACACCTGCAATCACAGACGCATCATGGCCAGCTTTTTAGGAGGGTCATGGGATCCATCTTTGGGTCCTCATGCCTACTCAGCAAACACTTGACCAGCTAGGCCATCTCTCAAGGCCCCAGACTCCATTTTGAAGACTCATTATACTTCACAACAGACTGCTGTCTGGATCGCAAAAACTTTCAACTCTATTTACATTCTGCACTGGTTTCCAGAATGTGCAGGTGAGCTCCCCTTTGGGGAGTGTCTGTGTTTATCCTGCGGTTACAACCAAAGCCAGTCAGTGCATGGTCCCAATCTCTGGAGACAATTATGCCCCATGTTTGAGAAGCAGGAAATCCACCTGAAACAGCCCTTAGAATGGTATTTCCCAATTAGTCTCTGTTGCTTTAGAGATACAGCATTATTGAAACCTGGAGCTCTTTTTGCTGGAATCTATTATAAGGTCAAAGAACAGAGAAACTAAATTACTCTATCGCTGACTTATTTAATCAGGGCTGAGTTACCGCTCTGTGGGCGTCATTCCTTCTGTAAGGTTGAATCGTGGGAAACATGAAGGGTGCAAAGGCTGCCACATTTTTTTTTTTTTAAAAGAAGACGCAGCTATGGAAGTAACCTCTGGCCTCAAGGTGCTTCCAATTAAACAAGGAATGGAAAGTCAACACACATGAAAAGGAGGTGCGGAATACTTTTCCACACGGCACTGCGTGACAGGGAACAAGCCCAAACTAAGTGTAAAGCAGTACTGGCCAGAAAGTTCCACCACGAAGCTGAACTTAGCCTGACTGGAGTTGAATATGTACAGTGTGTGTGTGTGTGTGTGTGTGTGTGTGTGTGTGTGTGCTTGCACACGTGCATGTGTGCGTGCATGCATGAGTGACTGAGTGCATGAGTGTATGTGTCTCTGTAAGTGAATGTGTTTGTACATGAGTCTGAGTGCATGTGTCTCTGTGCGTGAGTATGTGCGTGCATGAGTGTGTGTGCGCGCGTGTATGTAGTTGCACATGAGTTTAGGTGCATGTGTGTACAAACATACATGGAGGCCTAATTCTGGCTCCAGGAGTCTTCCTCAGTTGCTTCTTCTTCAAGGCAAGGTTTCTCATCGAGCCCAGAGCTCGTCCATAGACTACCTGAGCCTGCCTCTGAGTTCCAGGCACTGGAGTTACCACTGAACCCCATCCTGCCTGTACCACGTGGGTGCTGAGAATCCGGAGCCCAGTCCTTAGATTTGTACAGCAGGTGTTTACCCACTGAGCCATGCCCCTGGGCCAGCTGTGACTTCTGTTACCTCCACAGTGCTTGTCAGAGACAGCACTCCACTGCCTACACACGCTTCCCCTCAGGAGGCCTGAGATCTGTGTGCTGTTTTCCAGACATCTCAAGGGGTCCTGTGACTTGCACTTAAAGCCTGTTCTGCTGTGGTTCTTATTACCTAGAGTGACACAGGTTCAGACTGTGCCCGCCACCATGTTTACAACACCTACCAACAGCCAAAACAGTAGTCACTACTTCTCCTCAGTTTCCCTTTTGGGGTTTCAGATACAGTTAATCATGAACTGAAAAGAGTAAATGGAAGATTCCAGAAATAAATAATTTGTAGGTTTCCTGTCACATGCCGTTAGGAGTAACATGATGGTGTGTCATCCCAATCCACTCCACCTGGGGTGTGGACCACATCTCCATCCAGTGTTTCCACGCTGTATATATTACCTGCACATCAATCACTTAGCAGGGTCTCTGGTAGCAAGCTCGCCATTTTTAGACTGTAGTGTTGTGTTCAAGCCTTGTTCACTTAACTAATGCCCCAAAGAACAAGATCAGTAGTGACTTCTGATCTTCCAGATGTGCTAATGACAAGCTGTAAGGTGCTTGCTTTCCTTGGGTGAAAATACAGGAAGAATTTTGAGGAAATATATTAAGATAACTTTTATCACAGCATACTGTTGTTAATTGTTCTATTTTATTATGAATTGTTGTTGATAAAATACTAGTTGTGTCTAACTAAGGAGGACTACTGAGAACTCAAGAACAATGGCAATGGGTTTTTGATCCTACTGCACGTATTGGCTTTGTGGGAGCCTAGGCAGTTTGGATGCTCACCTTACTAGACCTGGATGGAGGTGGGTGGTCCTTGGACTTCCCACAGGGCAGGGAACCCTGATTGCTCTTTGGGCTGACGAGGGAGGGGGTCTTGATTGGGGGAGGGGGAGGGAAATGGGAGGCGGCGGTGGGGAAGAGACAGAAATCTTTAATAAATAAATAAATAAATTAAAAATTTTATCACAGGTAATGCATAGGAAAAACACAAGGCTACCAATCAAATCAGTAGCTTCAGTTATCCACTGGGGAGTCTTTAAACAATTCTCCCAGAGATAAGGAGAATTTGTTGACTTAAAACTACTTCCTGGGTTTCGACCTGCTCTACACCTTCCTTACAGACAACTCACCCACTACCACGTTTATGCTGAGCCAGTTCTCGGTATTTTCAGAAAACAGCACTTACAGAAGTCAGATTACACATATCTATCAATAGGCATTACAACTAGAAAAGAATCCCGATGTCAAAAATAAAAATCAACCCATAGTCTCTGGTCACTTCATAATGTATGGATGAAAATTAATAGAATTTCAGGCCAGCATGTAGCCCAGTAGCAAAGCACTTGCTTGATGCATGCAAGGTCCTTCCTGGCTTCGAGCCTCAGCAACACAGAAACAAATAAATATAAATAATTTATTCAGTTAATTAGTTGATTCAAATAAAATTAAAAGTTAGGTGTGGCATTACATTCAAAAGACAGGGACAGGGGGATCATGAGTTTAGGGCCAACAACCTAGGCTATATAGTAGAAACTTGTCTTTTAAAAACAATCCAACTAAATAAATAGAATTTCTTTGTTGTCTGACATAATGATGTTAAAATTTTCTAGATTGGTGCTGTCCGGGAGAAGAACTAGCATTCATGTGTGGCCGATGCCAACTTAAATCAATCAGATTAAAGAGTTAATTTTTCTACTCATGTGCTCAGTGGCCACAAGGGCTATTATTTGACATACTGGGACATGTTTGTCACTTTAAACATTTCTACTGAACAGCCTTGATCTGGTTAATCAACAGGCAGTCATAAGGAAACCAGAAACCATTTACTTATGACCATGACAACTTGCATTGTCAACATAATATTTAAAAATTAACAGTTATAAAACTGAGGTCTTCTGATAGATAAAAAATCTACAGATTAAATGAATAATAAGTAAATAAATGAATAAACAAACGTAACATCACATTCAAGATAAAGTCAGCTTTCCAAAACTTCCTTTTACTGTTTCTAACAGACTTCTAATCCCGAGGAGCCACCAAGCCATTCTCTGTATCCCTCATTTTGCCTTTTCTAGATTGTCCTAAGGGTGGAGTCATACTCTTTTTCCAGAACGGCTGCTATCATTGAGCACAGTGCTGAGATTCATCCACGACAGTCAGAATGCAACCTCTGGTTCTTAGGGTATGGATACGGTTAACTCCACTGGAACTGCTAAACTATTTAGCAGACAGACTGCACAATTTTGTAGTTCAAGTAGCAGCTTTGTGGAAGATTTCCTGTGAGTTTTCTCCCTGGAGCGTCAAGCTCTCTGCAGTAGGAATAGCTTTATTTCTATCTGCAGGTCTTACCTTGTTGTAATGGCTAGGGAGTCCAGCATGATGTGGACCAGGAACCAGGGAAATCTCTGCCCCGTTCTCAATCTTGAAGGCAGGCTATTTCATCTTTCCTATTATTCTATCGGTCATAAACTTTTATTATCAAGTTTTATTATCAAGAAACTTGTCTCTTATTCATAAATTATTAGAAGCTATTAAGTTAATTTTGTTGGCTGTCTGGTCAGTTATCTGAGCTTTCTTCTTTAGTATGTCAATGCGGTAGATTACAGTCATTGATTCTCAAGCCCTGGATTAACCCTTCCACCCTAAGCCTTAAACCACAAAGCTATTACCTATTACTGTTTTTATATATTGTGGAATTCACATTACTAATAACTCATAGAGTTTTTTTTCCTGCCTCTGTTCATAAAGAATATAGTCTCTATTTTACAGTACCATCTTTGGTTCTGGCATCAGGATAAGGATGAGTTTATAAAATGAGTTGGGAATTATTGTCTGCCCTTCTATTTTTAAATCAGATCACGTGTTAGTTCTTCTATGAATGTTTTGTAGGGCTCTCCGGTGAAGCCATCTGGACCTGGAGTATCTTGGTGTGTGACCCTTTTGTAAAGCTTCAGACTTACGTCCACTGAGAAGACAGGGCTAGCCAGGCAACGCATTTCTTCTCAGGAAAGTTCTGGTTGCTCATTCTTTCTAGGATTTGATTCCCTTATTTAAATTATTGCATTTACATATAGAGAGCTGTTTATTTGTTTATTACACTGTTACTGTCTGTGGAGACTGTAGTATGACACCCTCTTTCATGTCTTATATAGGTAATTTCTCTTGTCAATCCGCCTAAGTATTTTTCAATTCCATCAATACTTTCAAAGAATCAGGGTTCCACTCCATCAGTTTGTGTCACTCTCTGCTTTAAATTCATCAACTCCTGCTCGTTCATTCCTTCCTCTGCTCACTTTGGGTTTACTTTTGCTCTTTTTTTTCCCTAGTTCTTTCAAGTGAACAATGACTTAATCTTGGATTTTGTTTTCTTTCTTAAAATGAGCGTTCCACTTACACATCTTTCCCTGAGTCTTACTTTGACTGGTCACACGAATAATGATACAATATATTTTAATTTTTATTCATACCAAATATTGTCTACTGTCCCTGGGAGACCTCCTTTCTCATTCGTGGGCTACATAAAAGTGTGCTCTATTGATTTGTATTTGAAGACTTCTCAATTTTGTCTTTCTGTGGTTGGCTTCCATTTAAACCCCCTTATGGGAAGAAAGCAACTTTGGATCATTTGATCCTCTCCACTGTTTTGCTTGCCTTAAACTGCAGTTTATTCTCGGCTTGCCTCGTGAGCGATCCCCGAGGAGCACACTCGGAGGAGTGTGCACTCTACGGTGGTGTAGAGGGGGAATACAAGGGGAGTCAATTAGATCAAAGAGTCTGATGGTGTCCTTCGGTTTTCTCCACCCTTCCTGGTTTTCAGTCTACTCCTTCTTGCAATCATGCAAGGAGTCATCCTAAAGTCCAGATCATAACCATCCATGTTCTCCTTTGAGCTTATTCATACACTTGTATACACTTGATAAACATCCAGTTTCTGTGTACTGTTCCTCTATACCCTTCGTAACCCTGAAGTCTGCTTTTTCTGACACTAACATGGTCACACCAGCTTTCTGTTGGTTAAGGTTTGCATTGTATTTTTTTTTTAAAAGATCTTATGTTTTTAAGCCATTAATGTTATATTTAAAAAAAACATTGCTTATACATAGCATATTCAATCATTTAGGAACACTGACAATTTCTATGAACTGCTAAGTAGGTAATTCATATAAATGTAATTAATTCTATGATGAGATTTAGATAAACCTTTTATTACTTTCTGTCCTCCCTCCCCTGATTTTATTACGCCATATTTTCCCTTTCCTATTTTCATTTGGATATTTGGAATGCTTTTTTATTCTATTTTCTTTACTGAGTTTTTACTATGTTTTTGTTTTGTGCTTTTATTTTCGCTCTTGACATTTTAATATGCACTTAATTGTCCCAGGGACTCATGTTTCAAATGATTGGTGTTCAGTTGATGGCATTATTTCAGTGTGGAAACCTCAGAAGGAGAGACAAAGCAAGAGGAAGTAGGTCTCCAGGGGTGAGTCATTGAGGGTGTATTATCTCTGTCCACTTTCGACCTTGCTCACTGCTCTATGGTCAGCCCTGAGGCGAAGAGCCCTCCTCCAGTATAGTCTTCCACTGCCATAATGATATCATGTCTCTCGTGTCTGCCCACCTGACCGGGACCAAGTCACCATGAGGTAAATTCCTGAACCCATGAGCCGAAATGAGTCTTTCCTTCCTCAAGTTTCATCTCTGCTGTGCATTATTTCAGAGGAACAAGGTCACTAGCACCACCTCGTACACTTAAAACCACTATTTCACTTCTTCGAGTGGTGACCCTGACCACTACATTGATCTGTCTCCTCTTCACACTATAATTATCACACAGAAGGCTCCACCCATCGTTCAACACTTGCTTTCTATAGATTATTCACATTCAAATGAACTTGACAATAATTATATTTGCAAAATACCTCCCACCATTGGGGTTGTCTGTTTCTTCATGATGTACGGTATTATCTTCTCGTCACTATGTCTTTGAGACCAAGTCTTCCTCTTATCTAAGAGTGTCATCATCCCACCTTCACATGTGAAGGCCAAGCATAGCTCATCCCAGCCTTTGTGGCTTCTAGTGGAAAATCAACAAGCATGGCATCAGCTTGTTCTGCTATACACACTGCCTCATTTTCCATCTAGCAGTAAGAGTTTTGTTTTGAACCCAAGGCTTCTGAAAATTCCCCATTCACAGACTTTTGCATCCAAGACATTTTATGTGATCATAGCTATGTAAAATAAGTATCCAAATCAAACATTCCCTGATAATAAGTCATTTAGAAGTTTATTTTAGGGGTTGGAACATTGGCTCAGTCGTTAAGAGCACTGACTGGTCTCCTTGAGGACCCAGATTGACTCTCAGCACCCACACTGCTGCTCACAACCCCAGATGCCTGTAACTCCAGTTCCAGGGCATCTGGCACCTTCTTCTGGCCTTGGCAGGCACTGTGCAATGACATACATGCAAGCAAGACATCCATATAATATGCAAAATAAAAAATAATAATAATTAATAAAAAATTTTAAAAGAAGTTTATTTTAAAGCAATTCTTTGGTATGCATATACATTTTTTCACCAGC
Source organism: Microtus obscurus (assembly GCA_963919715.1). Taxonomy (NCBI): domain Eukaryota; kingdom Metazoa; phylum Chordata; class Mammalia; order Rodentia; family Cricetidae; genus Microtus; species Microtus obscurus. The sequence continues at coordinate 30,744,482 of CAWTZC010000297.1, forward strand.
AAAATAAAAACAAATTTGCATACTAATGAGATGAAGTTGCTCATTTATTTAGAGAAAGAACTAAGTCCCAGCTTAAAAAGTTGGGTTTTAAGTGGTTTATTGCAGGTCTAGCCCAGATTTCCTTGAGTTTCTCCCATTTACATTTGTTCAGCTTCCTAAATCTTAAAAATTGGTATCTTTTATCAAAACTATCTTTTGCCCATTAATTCCTTCAGTCTACAGTGTTCTGTGAAAAATGGTGGACATTTGTTATGTTATCCCACACATCTATGATGCTCTCTTTCAATGTTTCTGTCTCTTTGGGTAAGACTGGGTAATTTCTCTCTATTTTCATATCTGCAAACTCTTCCTTTAACTATACTATCATTGAGGTCATCTACACATTTATAATGTCAGCGATTATATAGGGCCACTTTGTTCAGAATCCCATTTCCCAGTCCCACAGATCCCGACTGTGGTTGTAATAGTTACCTAAGGTCTTCCTCTGAGAATTCCAGTATCTATGCCACGGCCATGATTGTGACTGTTCACAGTCATTGCCCATGGGCACCAAGGTCACCTTGACTTCCTCAGATGCTAAACAATGTTGAGCAATGATTATCAGACTCTGAGCACTTAAATCCAGAGGGTCATATTGAATTCATACCGTGTTTTTAGACGGTGGTCAACATAGCTAAGTCCAGGGTGAGAATTCCCAGCCTCCTCCCTGCTATGACTGGACCAGGGCAAAGGTCTTTATAAAACTGTTGGGGGTCTATCTTCAATGCATCACCCCATCACAGGGTCAATCCAAGACCCATGGGATGGGTCTAACACATGTTTCAGCCCTCAGAGTAGAGTCGCTGCTTAGAGTCTGATCCAAACGGGCACAGTGCAGAAGTGAGGTCAACCATAAACTCCCAGAAAGTGCATCTCAGTCAGAAAGAGAACATGAGGAGCACAGTTGCTTTTGTCAACAAGAGGACGTCCCTTCTGTGCTGGTTAGGGTCAACTGTCAACTACCAATAGCCTAAGAAGAGTCTCTTACTGAGGAATTCTCTAGATCAGGATGGCCTGCAGACATGTCAGTGGGAGGGTCGTCTGGACTGTTCAGTGATAAAGGTTCAAGACCCAGCCCACTTCAAGAGGCAGCATTTTATGGGCTGGGTCTTCAACTGGCTAAGAGAGGATAAAGCTAGTTGAGAACAAACAAGCAAGCATCTTGTCTTGCTTGTCTGACCATGGCTGTGGTTGTGCCATACAATGGGAATCTCAAGCTACTGCCTCTGTGACTCCCTTCAATGATGAACTCTAGACTTGTAAGCCAAATAAGCTCTTCCTTCGCTAATTTGTCTTTAGTCAGGATCTTTCATCATAGCCACAGAAAGGAAACTAAGACACCATTGTGGTAACTTGAATGTAATTGGCCCCCATGATCTCATAGGAAGTTACATATTAGGAGGTGCGGTTTTGTTGGAGTGGGTGTGGCCTTGTTAGCGGAAGTATGTCATTGTGGAGGTGGGCTTTGAGATCTCCAATGCTCAGGATACCGCCCAGTGTCTCAGTTGACTTCCTGTTGCCTACAAGATGTAGGACTCTCAACTACTGTCTGCCTACATGCCACCATGCTCCCGCCATGATGATAATGGGCTGAACCTCTGAAACTGTAAGTGAACAGCCCCAATTAAATGTTTTTCCTTCATAAGAGTTGTTGTGGTCATGGTGTCTCCTCACAGCAATACAAACCCTAAGACAGCCATCCTTCATAGCTTTAGGTGTCTGTCCAGCTCTCACCACTATTGTACTGTATCACAACTGACTACCAATGAGAGAGGAACACACACACACAATGGGAGAGAGAGAAAGAGAGAGAGAGAGAGAACACAGCTTGAGCCCTATCCCCACCCCCTACTCTGTTCAATGGAGCCCCTTTTCCCTCTGCTCAAGTGAGAACATCATTCTGCCCACACCAGCATGTCCTCTGGATTGTCTACCTCTGAGTCAGCTCTTCATGGAAGAACACTACACACAAAACATATGGTAGCTGGGTTGTGTTTCAAATTCTGATGCCTCCGCCCCCGCTGTGTGCTTGCTACCACCCACTCCTCAGAGACCTGGAGCAGTTGGCATCACACATTCTGTCCAGCTAGCTTTACAGCTGCACTCAGTCACAGGGACAGGGAATAGTGGGTTCGCTCCAGCTCTCTTGGAGACAGAATCTGGAGGGACTTGTCATTGTTTCAAATGCTACTGTTACTGCAAAGGGATGTGTGATCACCTTGGCCCTTGTTTTTATTTTAATGAAGATTGACTTTGACTTTAGCATCTCTCTCTCTCTCTCTCTCTCTCCTTTTTGTCAGTTTTAAAAAATATTCCAAGCTAGGCATAGTGGTGCATGCCTTTAATCCCAACACTCAGGAGGTGAAGGCTGGTAGATTTCTGTATCCAAGGCCAGCTTGGTCTACAGAGTGAGTTCCAGGACAGCCAGGACTACCCACAAACAAACTGTGTCTCAAAAAACAACAAACAAACAAACACACAAACAGAAGGTTCCCCAGCTGTTCACCTGTTTCCCAGGTTTCCCACATACCCAGTGCTTCATGCCCTACCCATCATGGCGATGGCAGATAGTCCCAGCTTACTAAACATTACCTTCTTTGCTGTGATTCTGGTTTCCTGGGCATAATATGCTCTTTGGAGTAAGTGATGAGAAGTTAAACTAACGGACACTATGCCAACTGCCCCTCCCTCAAGTCCATCCTGGCATAGTCCCAATGAGCTTTGCCATCAGGGTTCTAGACTAGGAGAAATCGCCCGCAAACCAGATCATTAGCATCAGCTATAATTATGGAGACTATCACCTCTCATTTTAACCCTCCCTCTTTCATCTACAGGGCAAAGAGAAGATTGATGGGTGTGTTCAAAAATTCCCATCTTCTCCTTGGCTGAAGCCACTACAGCTTGGGGGAGAAACAGGCCACTAGACTTTTCCCTGAGAATTTCCAGTTCTTCTTCCGCCTCAAGCTGTTGCTACAGTAATCTGCAGAAGATCACTCGGAGATGCTCAACCTATGAGCTAGACTTCTTCGGTGCCAACAACTCAAAACATTTCACCACAAACTTACCCTTCAAACTTTACATCTCAATGGTAAGACTTTCCTGCATACATAACAAGCCCCAAATTCTGATGACATTCCCATTGGTGCATATGACCCCAGTAGTGATCTAAAAAGACTTCCATGAAGGCCAGGTACACGTTACGTATGTTAAGCCTTTTGTATAGCAGGGCCACGAGATGCCTGTGGACCAAAAGCCTCGTGTAGACAGCAGGATGAGTGGGCAAGGACATGTTTGGAATTCTACAAGCATATCTGTTAGCAAAGAAAATGTGAAAGTCATACAGGTACCACAAGCAGATCTACAGAAAGGTTTGTGCGTAACAAATAAACTTTCCTACTTTAGCCAAATGGGAAATTGCCACTCTGATCTACAGGTACTTCAGAGGGGGCCAGAGTGAGGCAGAGGAGGCTGCCAGCGGCTAGATGCTGGCTGTTCTTAAGAATACCTCCTTAGCAGTCCCTCAAACACTTTCTGAAAAGATCCTTTCTTTATATTTGGGTGTGGATGTGAGGCTACATGAGTTCATGTGTGCAACATACACGAAGATGCCCAGTGAGGAGAGAAGAGAATGAATGTCAGGTCCCCTGGACCTTCAGTTACAGGTGGTTGTAAGTTGCCTGGTGGGAAATCAGGTGTTGGGAATTGAACCTGGGTCCTCTGGGGGAACCGTGAGCACTCTTAACCACTGGTCTATCTCTCCAGTCTGGCAAACACTTTTCATGTACAAATGTGATGGCCACTTTTCCTTCGACATGCTTCTGCCATGAGTACTCAGCACTCTTGAAATTGGTGGGAGATCGTGGTGAAACCTGGGTCAGGAAATGGGACCCAGGGTTTTCTCAGTTAAATAAAATGACCTTGTTCGGGTCAGTATGCTGGGGTTCCTGAAAGCACCCAGTTCAACTGAGAAATCCTCATACTGCTGTTCACCTGTGGCTAAGAGAGCTTGCACAAAATCTGTATGGACATCGCTGGCAGGTATTCAGTAGACCTTAGCTATGGCTGAAGTATTGTTCTTAACACATTTACTTGCAATGTGAGCAGAAACTCATTTCTAACTCAGACTCATGAGAAATTTGGATGAAACACATGTGGGTATGCATGCACATGCATGAGCAAATACACGCACACCATACACACACACACACACACACACACACACACACACATGAAACTCAAGAATTGACAAGAGAATAGAAAGTACTTGCATTGGTCTAAGAACAATGTGGCATTGTATTCAGAAGGGGAGTGGTCACTGATCTGTAACCTTGATCAGAACTACTGTCACCGGTCATCAATCAACAGTTCCCCAACACCAATCATCAATTTAACACTTAAAAGCAGCAGATCCTACATGTTTCAAGACCAGGGCTAATACACATTAGGAATGAGAACAAAGCACACTAAATTTTCACAGTAAATGTCTGTGAATATTGAACTTTTAATGTTCTAAATTCATAAAGCTTGGCCACAGATATTGCGGGTAGGAGTCAGATTAGACCTTCTTTTTCCTCTTTCTAGTTTCACCTTTTGAGCCCTTCTTTGCTGAGTCTCAGCCACACCAAGCTTTTAATGTCATTGTAAGTGGCACATACACTGATGGAGAGACTACAATGGCCCGTGCCCATTAAGTAAGGTTTTTTTGCTACCTTCCCCCAGACCAGCATGTGTACTGCATTCGCATCTTGTAGTGATGGTGTCGGTTCTCACAGGAATAGCACCACTGCCCCCTTTAAAGTCCCACACCTCATAAAAGGCCTGTTTTCAGCACAAATGCTGATGAAGAAAGACATTATCCCCAGTGGGATACTCTATCCTGTTTCTCTACACTAGACTCAAAAACACTCCTGCCTATATAGTTTAGTCATGTGTGCTTCATCATTATACATGCGAAAGTGTCCACGTCTTCATGTTTCACCATGTTCCCTTTATCCCTCCACAATCAGCCTCCCCGACCAGCCTACTCTCCATCAAAGAAAGAAAGAGAGGAGAGAGAGAGAGGGAGGGAGGGAGGGAGGGAGGGAGGGAGGGAGGGAGGGAGGGAGGGAGGAAGGAAGGAAGGAAGGAAGGAAGGAAGGAAGGAAGGAAGGAAGGAAGGAAGGAAGGAAGGAAAACAAAGGTCCTTTTGATAAACTGACTTGAGGTCACAGAGCGGTCCAGGAGAAAGCACTGGTCTTTTCAACAGCAGGATTGTGGCACTAGAGGTGGCAGGATTTCTGCCTCCTGAGCTGTCCTGTGCTGGCCACCTGGGAGCCAAACCAGAACTCCCAAATTCTGGTAGATGGATTTGTGACGTGTAGACAATTATCTCACCCGTGCCCATGGAGAGAGTGAGCCATTAGGACATCATAAAAAGTTTTTATAAAGAGAAGTCCCTGAAACAAAAAAGTCGTTCATTATGCTCTGAGAGAGAGAGAGAGAGAGAGAGAGAGAGAGAGAGAGAGAGAGAGAGAGAGAGAGAGAGAGAGAGAGAGATCTTTTCTTTTAATGCAGTAATGGTGACAATAGATGGTAGGGCTTTGCCAGAACTGAAAGTTTGCAGTCTTGCATTGATCTACACAGACTTAACTCCAGGGACCCAAGGACCCTTGGACTGGATTTCTGATGATGGGGGGGGGGGTATGGTAGGTCTTTGCTCTTTACAGCACTAATACATCCTGAACCCATCCGCCAGCTCTACTGTGACACCCAGACTTTTGAGATCACCATCACAACCCCTGATATCTCTTCATTAATAAAAGGCATTAGCGTTTGCTTTCCAACTCCCTTGGGTTTGGGGCAATTTTTTTTAGTGTATATTCATTTATTTTTCAAGTATGTTTCTTATTTTGTGTTTCTTCTTTTATCTTCTCCTACTTAAAAAAGGGGGGATGGTTTTCACCAGGTTTGGAGGACATGTCTTTAGTGGAACCAGAGGCAAGTGGATCTCTATGAGTTTGAGGCCTCTGGTCTACATAGAGTTCCAGGGTAGCTACATAGTGAGGCCCTGACTCCATAAATAAACAAACAAATTAATAAATAGGTATGAAAAGGACTTTCATCATCCAGCTTTCAAAGTTGGCATTAAAATATCATTGGTTAATGTTGATAAGTTTTAAGATTTCTTTATATGTTTTACATATATTTTCTTTCATGTGTATGTGTGGGTAGGTACAGGTATATGAGCACACATATGTGGGTTTAATGTGCACATACGTGGAGACCGGAAGTCAGCTCTGTCATCCTCAGAACCTCACTACCTTGCTTTTGAGACATGGTTTCTTATTGAATCCGGAGTTCACAGATCAACTAGACTGGCTGGACAGGAAACCCAAGATGTTATCCTATCTTTATTTCCCCAGTGCTGGAACGCTGCACCCTGTTTTGTTTGTGGGTGCTGGGGAAGTGAACTCAGGTCTTCATGCTGGACAATGAGCACTTTTACTGACTGAGCCGTCTCTCCAGCTAATTTCCTAATCCCCAGATGATGTAATATAGGATTCTAAGCATTTTTTTCTCCTAGTATTACCACTTCTTACAATCTTGTCTAGGTATATCCTGAGTGTCACACGGGACTGTGAGTTAGGTATATGTTGTGTGTCACACAGGACTGTAGGTTAGGTATATGTTGTATGTCATACAGGACTGTGGGTTAGGTATGTGCTGTGTGTCACACAGGTCTGTGAGTTAGGTACGTGTTGCGTGTCCCACAACACTGTGGGTTAGGTATATGCTGTGTGCCACACAACATTGTGAGTTAGGTATATCTTGCCTGTCACACAGCACTGGGAGTTATGTATATGGCACATGTCACACAGCACTGGGAGTTACATATACCCTGAGTGTCATTAGGTTAGGTATACCTTCAGCAACAAATATACAACTGTGTGGTGTGAACTCCAGCCCCAGGGTTGACAGTAAATGTTTTAAGGTCTCCTCTCTTTCCTTTATCCTTATGGATCCCAAATGCAGTCATGATCCCTCACTGTCTTCAACCGCTTCTTCTCCCCTCTCATACCTACCCAGAACCCGTGATCTGACCCCTTTCCTCTGCCCTGTTAACAACTGTCCTTTATCGGGTGCCAGTGTAAAGCAAGCATCACTGCAGGGGCTTTTCACACGCCACTTACTGCTCAGAACAACGTCAGAGGGCCATACCACGAATGGCACATTATGGAGAAAAGTCTAGGCAGTTTGGATACCCTGTCCGACTTTATTAACTTGCCACAGTTATCCAACAGTTTGATGGAAGGCAGTCAAATCACTGCGGTACTGACAGAGTTACAGCAAGGGGGACAGTTCTCAAATCGAATTTGACAAAGAATAATCAGCTTGTGTAAACAGCTCTCAAAAGTGTTGAGAGGTTTTCAGATTTTTCCAGTATCCTAGGTCACCTCCTCTAAGGACAAACTTATTTAAAAAAGTTGTTGAAGATTAAAAAAAACAACTATTTTTCATTTTGATACAATGAAGTTTGTGCACGCACACGTGCACAGGTGCATGCATGTGTGTGTTGTGTGTACACCACAACATGTGAGTGCAGATCAGAGGTCAGCTTCTGAGAGTCAGGACCCTTCTTCTAACACGGGGTTCCTGGGGATCAAAGCCCTGTCATCAGGCTTGGTAGTAGAAGTCCTTACCCACTGAGCAATCTCACCACGCTAGTAACAAGTATTTTTAACTTCAGGTTTTTGTTTGGAAAGTTCAGTGTCTTCCTTTTTCAATCTAGTCTTCTACATACATGTGAACGCATGACTAGTTAGAGGCAATGTATGGTGCCTAACCTCCCTGAGGGCAGCCTCCCCAGGAACCACTGCTGGAAGAGGTCAGGGGATGATAACACAGAAGGCTTTGGGGGACTTGACAGAGGCACCTGCCTGAAAATGAAATGCAGAACTAAGCAAGGTTGACTCTTTAGGTTGGTTTCTGGGTTCTAAGTAATTGACTTGGGTACTTCTTTGTGGGCAACCCATTCTGTGTAGTTTATTGGATGGAAATTTAATTTCCCCACTTGGGTCTGAGTTTCCTCCTCCTGTAAGTGCTTCCTTGTTCTGCCTCTAGAAATGAATGTCCACAGGGGATCCAACATCAGCCCTGCTTGCTCCCCGAGCTGCACACCTTGCCCTTTCTTAGCCCTGAGTCCAGTCTTTCTCTGAAGGATTATAGAGCTGATGGGTGCCAAGGTTCCTGCTCTGGTACCAAACTCTCCTCTGATGCCAGCTCTTCCTCTGCTAGATCTCCATCAGCATCTCCACCGGCATCTCCACTGGTATCTCCATCAGCATCTCCATCATCAGCATCTCCATCAACATCTCCATCGGCATCTCCATCGGCATCTCCCTCTGACATCTCATGGCCTCAGACTCAACATGGCCTAGATTAAATTTCTCTGTGCCATAAACCCTGCTCTCTCTCCTGTCTTCTAGTGTGAGCGTTGGGTCTGCATCAGGACCACCAAGGTACAACAGGTGTGGGATTCCTGCCGTGTCTTCACCTACTGCCCCACGGCCCATGCTCTAAGGAGTCAGTAGAGCAGTCTCATCACTGTTCAGGTGTTGCTTTCCTTCTACTTCACTGTTGGCCAAGTCACTGCCCCTTAGGTTAGCACCTGGCCTTCTGAAAAGCCATTTGTCAGCCTCGTTTAGTGGCCAGAACTAGTTCTCCTTCCGAGTATCCTTTCTGATATGTGTTGACTGTCTACCTCAAAGCTCTAAATATACAAATAGAAACTGCATCCTTTAATTTTAGTTTTTCTTAAAAGAATATCACTGGGAAGTCCAGGCTGGCTTCTCACTCCTGCTCTTCCTGCCTCAACCTCCTAGACACCATGATTATGGTGGTACATACCATATCTGTTTTATTTTTTACCTTTTTTTTACACTATAAAAACATGGCTGCTACATGAATATCTGGTAGCAGAATGTCCTAACTCTATCAGAAAGATGTTCTTACAGAGAAACCGCCAGAGTTGAAAGAACAAATAATATCATTCCTAACCCATCCCTAAAGATATCTCATGAAGGATAAAAGAACTCAGTCCCTTTAGCAAGGAAATATAATCAGGTACATCACTGAGCAGCTGCCTCATGCCAGGCATTGTATTGAGGTCACCTAACTTAATATCACCCTGTGATGGGGGATATAACTCTGATTTCAAATATATAGAGATACTTGTTCTACACCTTCAAGCAACTAAATGGTGCATCTAGTAGTATTCAAATGGGGTTCTTTCTGCCTGATATCCCAAACCCATGCCCAGTTCCAGTCACTAAGAACATGTTCAATGTGCAAGTACAGTGGATAATCAAGACAGACGAAGAAGAGACGAACTGCCTTGATTATTAACCAATCATAACATTTCTGATTGTGCTTTTTTCCACATTTCAAATTTCAAGACAACAAATGTTTAGGTTAACCAAGAGAAGAAATGGATAACAGGTAACAGGTCATAAAGAAAACCAACAGAGGGAGGCGAGGAGGAGGCAGAAATTTTTAATTAAAAAAAATTTAATAAAAAAAGAAAACCAACAGACAACACATCTGAGATATTCCAAAAGCCCTTCTATTTCCTGCTTCAGAGATCAGAAATGGCTTTTCCTAAGTTTTCCAAATAAAACACCTCCTCTTTTTAAACATCTAAGATACATATATCAGAGTCTGGTTGACAGAGATTGCTGGTCTCAGTGCGTTGACGAGATCAGAAAGACAAAGACATCATGCTGTTGACTGATAAAAAACAAACTTCAACTCAGGCAAGTGCAGAAAAAGTAGCTATAATTGACACAGACAGGAACTGAGAGGCCAGCATTACAGCATTATGAATTAAATACAACCTCATCATAGTGTTATGAAGAAAAGCAGCTCCAAATACAGAAGCATTTGATATATGAAAACCACATAAATGTGTAGAATAGACCATATTAAAGGCGACTCTAGGTCACAGAGTTCTGAAGGTGAATTATTTCTGAAAACAGCATCCAAATATCAATTAGCCCGTCTAAAGAAATGCAGCCACTTGCAAAATCTATTCTCTACACCAAGTTCTCTTCCTAAAGTATTTCTCAGTGCCATTCATTCAGCAACAACAACAACAAAAATCCTCCCTTCGTAAACAAAACAGTCCTTTCAAACTAGTTCCCACTTCAGTGGTTAGGACCGTGGGTCGGCACATGCAAGTTTCTTTACATCTTATCATAAACACCACAGCAATTCAGATATAGATCTTCTTATAATAATAATAGATATCACAAAAAATCATTTTGTCCCAGGCATGGTGCTGTGGGACTGTAATCTGAGCACTGAAGAGGCTGAGGCAGGAGGACTGCACATTTGGACACATAATAAGAACTTGACACACCAACAATCAAAAATTCATCGTGTGAATGAGGTTGAACGTTTCACAAAATGTGACCTTCTGATATCATGATAAAAGTTCACATAATAGCCACCGTGATTGTCTCGGTAGAGGAAACAGCCACTGTCCATTGCTTCCCCTTCACATGTAAAGAAACTTCCCGTACAGTAATGACCTGGGTGGGCATCCTGCCCTGTGTCCCTCACCTGGGGTGGTGGCTGGCCTGTCCTGGGGAAACAACAATCTAAAAGCAACAACCACAACCAAGAGCTACACCCAAGAACTGCAGAACTGATATTTCTGTCTGACCCCAAAGCTTGAAGACTCTTGACACCCTTCCTTCCAGACTCCCCACTTTAGTCTTTATAAACTTTGTAGCTTCATGCGTTTTCCACAAAGCATTGACTATTACAGCTAAATCCCTTTTGTAAACATGGGGCAAGGGTTGAGACTTGTTTGTAATGGGGCATCTTTCAAGAAAGGCATATTTAATGTCTTGAATCACTCCAATTATCTGCAGCCACCATTTTTTCTCCCCCTCTAACAGCCCTGGACGATCACATCTGGGGAGACTTTTACAGAGAGGGAGCATTAACAACTATGCATTACTATTTCTGAGCAAAGTCCTCTGCTAAGCTCCTGGGTCGACTTGGTAATATCAGTGATGAAAGAAGAACACGACAAGGCTACATCCACGATTCATCTCCAGGCACCGGGCTTCACATCAATCAGGAGTCATGTATTGTGGAACCTGTCACCAGACAGAAAGGCTCGCACTAGTTGGAACTTGCAACCGCTCCTCTCCAAAAGGGTTTCGAAGTCGTAAAAAATCTTGCAAAACGCAGTATAAGCAACACAATGTTTCCTTACCTTTTATTTTTACTCCATCTTTACCATATTAATTTTGCATATTTTAAATACTGTAGGTGGACTGTCTAATGCAGAGCTTGCCAAGACAGATGGGATCCATGAGTCATACAAATCTCAAATATTTGAATTTTGTCACTCGGTGAAAGAAAACAAGTTAGCGTGTAGCGCAGACAATAAGACACGCCTGCCTGTGATGATAAATACACAGAACTTCTCAAGTGGAGGAAACTGTGCAGCCTGCAGAGTTGTGCAAGTTAAAAAAAACCAATCCTCCCTTTAACAACTGGAGTGTGTTACATAGGATCCAATCTCATGCAAACTCGGAATCATTAAATGAGCCTAAAAACTGTTTAAATTGGCAAAGCGTATCTGAGATTTGAAATCATGACTGCCCTCTCCCCGGGGGAAAGGGAGGTTACAGAACGTTAAGGTGTTTACAATGAAGAAGTGTCAGTCTTGCCAACAGGTGGACTTTTCTTCACGAGAGCTCTACGTTTTGCTTTGTTTTAGACAAAGGACTCCAGCCCGCCTATCTCAAAAGGCCTCTCCACTCCTGGCCTAGGGAACCAGCTGTGTGGTGCCAGAGTCTCCACCACTGGAGAAAATCAACACAGTGGAAAGAAGCCACAACCCACGCTCGTACTCTTGCCATAGTATTTTGAATTAATTATTTAAAAAACTAGATGCAACACCCCCCTTCCTCCTCTTTGGTAAGGTCTTTCTCGGCAAAGACACAGAAACAGAGTGCAAAACCAACCAGATTTAAATTAAGTAATAAAGGAAGTGAGATGCACAGGAAAGCCTTCCACTCACTCCTTACAGCTTCTAATTTCCTGGGATGGATAATCAACTAACTCCAACCACAGGCCTGTGGCCTGACCTCAGATTTAAAGCTGGGCAGCTGCACCCCATCCTCTGCAGCCACAGAGGAAGCCATCCCTTGCCACTGAGGTGGTTTTATTCTGTTTATACATTTAAAGACTCACATATTTTTATGAGCAGGCAAATACAACAAGGTGACCAAACTGTAACAGCTCGCTCCAAAAGCTAGCTCACACACTGTCCACTTGGGAGAGGGGGGATGCTGATGGCCCAGTGCAGCTTCCCCGCCCCCACCAGCTAGGGGCACCACCAATGGAGATGCTGCCCTCAGCATCACAGGGTACCCATTTACTATCGATACATCTGATAAAAACATTCTCAAGCCACCCGACCAAACCCTGGAGAGAATCTAAGTCACTATGTTACAGAGAACCAGGGTCAGAGCTTAGGGGTTTGGCTCTTGTGTCTCTGTCATCAGCCTCCCCCATGTATTTGTGTCACAGCCCAGCCATCCACAGTCCCCCCCCTCTTTGCCCAGCTTCCCTTTTCAGATTCAAGGCATTCTTCAGTAGATCATTCTGAGGCAGTCAGATCTCCTGTTCAATTAATGAAAGACTCCATAAGATATGCATCAGGATATAAACGGGCTGATCTCAAGGAATCAAAAAAAAAAAAATGAGCTACACCTACGAGTGAAGCGAAGCTGACGCCTCCTGCAGCCCCCTCTCACGGCTATTATAAACACTAATCACATAAAAGACTTTTAAAAAGTAATCGACGCCAAAATAGTCTCCAGGTAGGAGCGAGTTTGCTTACCCAACACAAATGCACTTTAATCTATCATTTATCCACCAAGAGATACTGTCACTGCTGCCAGAAATCAAACGGAATGTTGACTCTGTGCAGAAGGAATAGCATGGAGGGTTATCTCTCTTTTTTTTTTCCTTTTTTAGAATACGCCTGAGATTCTATATGCCACGTCCACACGTGTTATCTATAATACACACATGCACATATAAAAAGAACGAGCAACGGCGGCTGTAAAACTTCCTCACGTGTTACAGTCAGTAATTAAGGCACTTAATTAAGGCACAGAGAAAGGAAAGCACTCTGGACCGCAGTCTTTTGGAGGCAGGAGCTCATAATCCCCAAAGATTCAGAAGCATTACCTCATTGCAGCCTTGAGAGAAGCTGAGCATTCACTCTCGGTCTTACCCAGCATCCACCGGTTCACACAAAGACAACAGAGGCGTGACCAATCACATTGTGGCTAGCAGGCACCGTTTCAAAGCCCTCTCCCAATATTACCCATTGACATGCTCGCTGGCAGCCTGCTGAACTTGTCGTCATGGCAACACATCCCAGCTGCTCACCGAGGCTTGTTATATTACTTTTCCTTTTCAGCACTCACTTAGCTAATTAAAATTTTTAGAACTATGTTTTGCATGTTGGACGCAAATTGAAACAATGTAGGGTCCTTTCTCCTCTTTTCTTTTCGCCCGCCCCCACCCCCCCCCCTTTTTTTTCTTCAATGGAGCTTTAAAAAATGCTGGGAAAAGCTTTCCGAAGGACACTCCCATGAAGTCCCAATATAACCAATCAATGAAGAGACTGCATGTAGCTGTAGCCAGATGGAATTTGTCGCTAAACCTAATCTGCAGCAAAGCAAAACCAAACCATGAACATCGCTAATGACATTCTTCCTGTTTTGAAATCTGTAAGCCAATTTGGCATAGATTATTTATGTTGCAATATTCGAATTGCACTTGGTCGAAACGTTCTTTTCAATGTTGTCATTTAACATGATTGTGATTTAAAGCAGCTTTACCCAGAATTCCCCGATGCAAGCAGAGTAAATAAATAAATAAATAAATAAATAAATAAGCACAGAGAAGATGGGAGGGGGGAGAGAAGCCCGCCAATATGGCAAGTGCTTAGAGAGGTTCTGGCAAAATCACCATGCTGGCAAGCTGCCACATGGTTTCCACAGCAAACTCTACCACGGCTGCAGCCCTGCAGCTGAAAAGCCACGGACAGAAAATGCCAGCTTTTGTTTACCAAGGCAAAGAGAAATAAACCCAACATTCCAAACTGCTTCAGGGATGATGGCGTCTCCCATGGACCGCCTTTCTGAAAAATCCCCTAGGTGCCCTTAGACAAACCCGTTGTCACCGGGGATGACACCAAAGGCATCTACCTTTGAAGGCAAGCATCTTAAATTTGAAGGTATCTGAGTCCGTCCTGAGCACGATTAGTGGAGCAGAAAGCAGATCGTAATTTGAAACTATGAACAGGGTGAACGAGCAGCAGTAACAGCCCTCGAAGTTTAGATGGTGCGAGTGTTACCGCTAAGGAGCAAGGTCTGTACTAATGTGAGTCAAATGAAGAAAGCAGGGTAGCAAAACCAGACCGAGAACAGTGGCTTAGATTCTGTTGCCTCCCTCCATGGTCGGGCATTTGTCTCAGTGTGGAATAATACACAATAGACAGATTGGTAACCCCGAGTAATAAGAAAACAAATATCCAACCAGACAGGGTGGCTGTCCACTCAGCAGCCCTGCCCACATCCCTGAATGGCCAGGTCTACTTCCAAGTACCAATGAAAGAAGCCCTGCCCACTGGGACAGTCAAGACTGGTCAAGAAGGCCTTACAGGGATCTACTTCTGTCCCTGAAGGAGTAGGGGAGCAATGCAGGATGGGAGATGGAGGCAGAGACAGACGACAGACAGGTGGAGCCAACTTGGATCTCGAAGGTGAAGGCTGTTTTCTTCCTTCCAGGCTTCACGGTCACGTAGCTAACGGAAGGACCAGGTCGGATGAGCTCCCAGTTAGACATGGAGGAGAGCAGACAGCGCCTTGCAGCTCCCTAGGACGGCGGGACGTGGGATTTTAAAAGAGAAGACTACGAACGGGAAGACGAAAGCACATGCAGCCATCCGATAATTTGGGGGAGTTGGAAAGCAGACGGAGGAGACGCGAAGAGAACTTGAGATACAAACAAGTGGAGCCGCCGACCGTGGACGGGGGTGTGGATGTAGCGCTCCGGAAATAATCGCGTGGGTGTGGTGAAGCTGAGAGGGTTAGCGAACATCTTGTAGGAGAAAGAAGACACAAACACAGACTGGAAAGGAGAGCCTTATAGTCTGACTCCAGGTTCATCTATGGACCCTAGGAACACGTGTGCCCAAGCTCACAACTGTCACCAGCTCTGGCCACTGAGATAGCCCACGAGTGAAAAGGACGCCAGTCTCAATACACACACAACACTCAGCATAGAGGGCTCTGAATAAGTCCTACTGTAAGAAACCAGGTGTTCTCTGAGAAATAGCTGGTTCTCACATCTAATAGGTCAGAGGTGTGAAAAGAGGGTAAATAAACCTGGGACTTTATGTATCAAACCCAAGGCAAGGCAAAAAAAAAAAGAAAGAAAGAAAGAAAAGAAAGGAAAGAAGGAAGGGAGAGAGGGAGAGAGAGAGAGCAAGAAAGCAAGCAAGAAAAGAAAGAAAGAAGGAAAGAAAGAGAGAAAGAAAGAAAGAAAGAAAGAAAGAAAGAAAGAAAGAAAGAAAGAAAGAAAGAAAGAAATCTACCAGGAGTAGACTGAAAAGGGTTTCCATGGACGGCCGAAAAGGTCGAACATGATCAGGATTCCCACAAAAGACTCGGCATAATGAAATAAAAAGAACCCATAACTCCGCTGTGCTGTAAAAACAAACAAGACACCATGGGCTGTGCTGAAATGGACAGCACATTAAAGAATGAACAATCACCAGTTCCCAACTGTAGCTGCAACTCCGCAGTTAAAGCATGATAGACACTGTAACAGCTAGTATTGCGATGAGCGGCTCAAGCAGGAATCACTGATGGATGCACCGTCAAAGCACAAGGTGGAAGACTTGTCAGGGAACAAGCCATTTTACAGCCTCAAAATATCCACAGATTCTGCTTTATATGAAAGGGAAAGGAAAATGGAGAACACAGGCCAACAGCGACGTCGTCAAACGATCAAACTTCAGAACCACTGGGAAAAGAAAGAGCTTCTAAGCCTTCCCCCAGCTACGTCCAGATACAATGTAGCACAGTGTTCACAGTACTCTTGCTTTTAAAATGTTTATTCTAGGCCTCCTCATGAAATAACCAGACAGCTTCAAACTGGGGGGCATTCTGTGAAACTGCTGGGATGTTATGTTCAAAAGGTCAGAACCACAAAAGACAAAAAGTAAATGGAAATTTGTTAAAGATTACCAGCAGGCAGTGGTGGCTCGTGCCTTTAATCCCAGCACTCAGGGAGGCAGAGGCAGGTGGATCTCTGTGAATTTGAGCCCAGCATGGTCTACAGAGTGAGTTCCAGGACAGCCAGAACTACATAGCTCTAGAACATACTTTTTGTGATGAATTCAGACTGAAAAACACTCCATGTTTTACCCCATCAGAGAGTCCTCCTCCCACCAAGCAGATGTGAGCCCCTCTCCGGCAGTAAGGCAGACGGGGTCCATTTATGTGACCCAGTCTCTCCCCCTAGAAATTTGACCATGTTCATGAAGCCCAATATCACAAAGCTACTGACAGAGGTTTCCACGACTATGGATACGGAGAGATGTATTTTGTTTCTACTTCACAGTTTTTAAATTCCTTTTCAGTCGACTCTAGTCAGTCTGACAGTTTTAAAAGCCTCCACATTTTGTCAAGGAAAATATTTAATGGAAAACTCTCAACTGACTGTGGTGAACAGGACCCTAACATATATTAATGAGATGTATACACACCTTCAAACATGATCACACTTGATTCAAAGACATTCATTTAAAAGCCCTAACTTAAGGGTTTTAGGGGGGAAGTAGCATCAAGAGATGAGGTTTCTGTTGTTTGTTTTTGCTTTGCTTTTCAGGGAAATGCTGTGAATCGCAGGAAACTGATAAGACACTTGGTCTTTGAAAGGCGTGGGATGATTTCACCTGAAACCCGCCTTTGAACGCCATTCTTCTGCAGCAGCTGTCCTGTTTTGAAATATGCACGGTGCATTCTGTGACACTCACTTGCTTCTCCTGCCTCTTGAGAAAGCTCATAAATACATTCTTTCTGTACTGGAGAGTTCTGAGGGAAAAGAGTCTGGAGCCAGCATTGGATATCCCAGAGAAAACCAAAGGGCTTTAATGTGGAGAGTTAAAAGGGTGGTCAGGAAAGCACGGGGTGCTGAAGACAGCAACAGCCTTGCTTTGAAAAGACTGGAGAGAGGGCTGTCTCCCTCCAACCCGTGACTGAGGATCTCTGAGGGGCGGTGGCCGGTTTTTTTTCTCTGGCCTTTCTTCTCTCTCTGTTCACCCCCCCCCAATACTTGCTCCTCCCTGTTTCCCAGTGCTTCTCCTTGACCCCGACACTCTCTCGAGTGAAGAGCTTCAATGCCCATGCCCCTTTCTTCTACAGAAGCTGATGCCTTTTCAACATGGCTTTGAACTGCAACCCCAGCTCCCAGCTCCAACTGGGACTCTTCGCAGTCATCGCCCCCCTTCTTCACCCAGGCTGCCTCGAAGAACTCTGCGCTCCTGTGTTCAGTCTTGGACTTCCACTGGCTCCTCTCCTGGGGCACTGATGCTGCCCTGTTGTCTGAGGGCCCCCCGCCCCCGCAAACACAAACATCACACATTTCTGGGGTACAACGTTTCATGTACTATCTAGCTCCATAACAAGCCACCTCCATACTCCATAGTGTCTGTCACCAACTGAGCCTACTGGTGCCATTTCTCCTACTGAAGGCTTTCAGGGACTTCTCGTAGCAACACATCTCTCAAGGAGCTCTAGCCAAGTGCCTCCCCCAACCCCCCCACCCCCGTACTCCCAGAACAATTACACTGCAGGCCTGTGAAGGCAGGCAACACTTCTAACTTGCATATGAGAGGATGCACTCAAATAACTTCCACATTTACACACTGCCAGGTAGGTACATGGTAAGTCTCTATGAACATGGGCTGAATGACGGGATGGATGGATAGATGGATGGGTGGATGATGTCTGGATGGATGTCTGGATGGATGGATGAATGGATGGATGGATGGATGGATGGATGGATGGGTGGGTGGATGGATGGATGGATGGGTGGGTGGGTGGATGGATGGGTGGGTGGGTAGGTGGATGGATAGATAGAATGGCAAAGCATAGGTCTGAATCTACCTGAGGAAATACAAACTGAACGGCAGCTTCCCCGGGATACTACATATTATAATAAGAATATAATGCAGCTGTCATATTAACCAAATACAATAAAAACATTGTGTGATAGTGATGGTGAGGGCGTGTTTAAAATGAAAACCTCATGACTGCTCAGAGGAGGCCTTAAACTTCAGAGGGACACAGTGAGAAGGCAGACAGAGGTGACATGCTGAGATGTGGGACATACATGCTGAAGAGCACGGAGTCATATGTGGAAGCACCCCAAGCAACATGTGGGACAGCCAGCCTGAGACAAGTCTCCATAAGACAATATCATTAACAGAATCCTCTAAAAACCATAAAACAATATCATTAACAGAATCCTCATAACCAAAAATGTACTAGCCCTAAAATTAAGAAAGTACAGAAATCCACAAATCCAAAATATTCAGATTATTATAGTTTTTAACTAAAGACAAAACAAAAGAATAGGTGAGAAATGCTTCTGATTTTGCGTCTAAAGAATCAGTGGTGCAAATCTGCTTGTGTGTCTTTAGTGACTTGTGCAGAGCCCTGCCCCCTCCACCCCCGTCTGCGCTCTATGAGCTAGAACCCAGTTCGCGAGCTTCAGGCAAGGGGCTGGAGGTTGAGGAAACACACGCAAAGACAGACCGACACACAGACCTTCCAACACTGGTACCAAAAAGCCCCCTTTAATAGCACCATGGAGGCTTAAATACACTGCAGTCAATGGCCAACAGGTGAAAATCCCATCCTCTGATCCTCTAAGCTAGGCACAGCTTCTAGTAACTTCAATTAGAAGACTCTAGACAGGGACAAACAGCTGAAAGCCAGGACTCAATTAGTCCCAATAGACTTGGACCCTAGGTTTTGTGACTTGAGTTCCATTTTATTTTTGGTAGTGCTGGGACCAAACCCAGGGCCTCACGATCTGTTAGGCGAGCACTACCACAAAGTCAGATTCCCAGCTCTCAAGTTCGTTTCTGGTTCCTCCTCCTCTCCGTCCACTTTGTATTCTCCTTTCCTATTTCATATGGTCGTCAGGTCTTAGAGTGGCCGTGAAAACTATCTAACTCTGATACCCGCAACTTTACTGTCTCCATAAAAACATCTAACTTTTTTTTTTTTACGAAACCACAGTAACACTACTGTGTAAAACTTTAGTTTGCATCCAGCACTTAATACTGTTCCCATGTTCTCTGAGAATTGGTACATTTTTCCAGCAATGGTTTCATCCATCAGACAAAGAGAAAAAAGATGCAACGTGGTTACTGAGCACAGTCTAGGTACCAGGGATACCAGTTCACCTCTCCTCTCGCTAGTTCTAGACCAACCCCAACCCTGTGAACCAGCTCTCATCACACCTATCTTGAGCATAAAATATTAAGAAGTTAATAACTCGTCCAGAAGCTAAAGAGTCACTAAACCAACAGTCCCGAGAGCGCTGGACTCCCTGACTAGGGAGTATCCCCCAAAATGAGCTGAACTAACAACATGAAGCTAAACTGGAAAATACTCCACCAGCCAATTTTGGAAGACTCTATATCAGCTGGGCATGGTGGCACATGCCTAAAGCCCCAGAGCGCAGGGAAAGGGGTAGGATGTGACCGGGAAGCCACCTCAGGCTCTGCAGTGAGACCCTGTTTCAAGGGACAAAGCAGAAGGGAAGGGAGAATGGAGAAGGAGGAAAGAAAAGCTATTCGTTAACTTACGAGCAAATAATAAATGTGTAACATCCAAATAATGTATTGGCTACTCCTTTTTAAAAATAAATAAGGTTCCATATACTTGCCAAAGATCTCTCCCTATAGTAGCTCTTGAATATGAGTGTGTCAAAACCTTGTTGTAATATCCTAAGACAGTACAGAAACAAGCCCAAGTCGGCTCATTCTGCTACCATAGGTCAACTGTGATGATATTAGCATGTGCAAAACTGCACTGGGACACAGGCTGGGACCATTGTCCTCTATTTGGGAGACTATAAAAACAGAAGAGAAGGAGACAAGGAAGGTCCTGGGAGGAGGAAGTGGGAAAGACCTTCCAAGCTAGGAAAACAGAAAGCCAATTAAGAAAGAGAGTGGAGGAAGAAGGAGGGTAGTGGGGGGGTGGGGGGGGAACGTTTACTGAAGACTGAACAATAAGGCAGCTATTGCAATGTATCCTCACAAGACACCTTACTTGCTTTTTACAGACAGCAACAGAAGGATACAGAAATGAAGGCCAACAGCGCAAGGAAGAGCAGAGCTCGGCCTATAACCAAGGGTCCCATACAGGGCAGATCTGGAGCGAGTGTTTTATGAGCTGCAATGATAAGCCCACTCCTAACTACTCAACTAATAAGACAGGAAATGCTGGAGCCAACACTAAGTCTTACTTATTACTAGAATCTTCCTAAAAGCAGGCCCCTTTTGCACACAAAATCGCACTTAGTCTTCGCTGGCGTGGTTATGACAATGGCCATCGAAACGTGAGAAAGGTGAAGGAAGTTAAGAAGAGCCCTGCCATTTGTCTAAGGTCACACAGCAAATAAAGGCTGGATGGAGAACATGAAATCATGTCAGTCTGGTGAGAAATCCCAAGACTTTAACCACTGTTTTAGCATGCTTTTAGGACTTTTGAAGGTGAATCCATACCTCCCCCACAGGCTCATGTGTTTCAACACTTGGTCCCCAGCGGGGTGGAGCTGTTTTGGGAGGTTATGGTGCCTGTGAGATGAGATCCTGGCTGATGGACCTACGCTACTAAACACCAACATTCCCTGTTGGTCCTGATCTACCAAGATGCGAAAAGCAGCCACAGTAGGCTCCTGCCTCCCTGGACCAATCCCACCATCCCTTCCCACCACGGTGGGTTGTGAACTCTTAACCCCTGAACCAGAGCAAGCCTCACATTCCTTAAGATGACTCTGTCAGGCTCCGTGTCAGAGCAACAAGGAAAGTAATAACACAAGGGCTATTTTATGAATGACGGAAGAAGGGTTGTGTGAAACAATTAAACGTGTGTTGTCTTGGTTCCCGCCAATGGCACGCATTCAGCTGTTTTAAAAACAAAACTGGCTATTCCGGTTCTCTCCAAATTCGCCAACCCTGAGCACCCATTTACGCCGGCAGCGTTTTAAATCAACCACTTAAAATACTGTAGTCCACAGGGAGCCGTGCGGCTACGTTCAGAGTTGTTCTATTTGGATTTAGAACATTAAGCATTTCATGACTGGGGTTGTTTTGTTTCTGTTTTCTTTTTTGAAGAGTTTAGGAAATTTATTCTGCAGGAGGATAAGATGACTATAATATTTACCAGGGAAGGAGGAAATGGTGTGTCCTATCAAAACACGCTGAGGATAAAGGCACGCTCTGAATGGGGACAAGCGATGTCTTAGTCAGAACCTAAATGACAAGTGTCCTTTGTCTCCACTAGAATGGCGTGCTTTGGTCTGAAGAACGGAAAACAACTTTGCCATCTAGCACGCTAAATGGACTTGCTCGGCACTTGGCGACGCGTATAATCCCACCAAGAAAATGGAATCGTTTTGTTTTCATAAAACTTGTTTCCCTGGAGAAAGGCTAAGCGTCTCGTATACAAACGTTACTTCTAGGCATTTGTAGCACCACAAGCAACATAGCCAAGTTTTGCTCCTATATGGAGGCAACTTGAAAATGATGCAAAAGAGCTAAGGAACACTGTATTAATATAATATAATATAATAATATAATATAACATGTTATATAATATACGTTATATATAATATAAATAATATATAATACAATTGATAATTTATCATTATAAAGCAAACTGAATGAATCAAAGACAATCAGTAACCATTCAGCCGGTTCCTGCACTTGCTTTCTCGGCGATGAATGACTGTAGCATGGGTTCTTGACTCAGGATGCTGCAGGCTAGAATGATGTCTGTCCACACCTCCTCTATCTCCATCACCCATCCTGCAACAGGGATTCTCATGTGCTCCATGTTTTGAAGAAAATTTACAACCATAAAGGCATTCAGAACTGTCCCTAGAAGATAGCTCCCCAGCCACCCCCTGAAACAATTGCTGAGATATTTTAATAGTTTTTCGTATTAGGAAATGAAAGCTTTGGGGTAAAGGCAACTGCGTTCATAGCTCCACGGCCAGAGTCAATCATGTTCGTGGATTGATGTTGATCTTTCTCGTACTTTTTTAAATGCTCTGACATTTGCAAAATGTGATGTACAAACAACATGTGGTGTTTTTATGTGCACAATCCAAACGCTAAACTAATGGTATCATATCACACATCATTCTGTAACTGTAGCAATCTTTTTCTGTGGAGATAGGACCGAGCTCAAGGCCTAGACCTGGTAGATAGTAGGTAAATATTTGTTGAATGAATAAAAGATAGATTTGTAATAGGGAAGTCCCATAATTTGCTGAATAAATATATCCCTCCAAATAGTCTTTATTACTTGGCATCTTGAGGTGCCCAGATGCAAACAGAGAATTTAAACCCAAAGGGCATCTTCACCCATATGTTTAAATGTGTACTCAATAAACACCTGACGAGTAATGATATATTCTTAACGTAGTACTGGAATACGTTATTCACTAGAGCTTGGAGGATGCAGCCATCAGCAACGCTGGCAACCACTCTTCCAGTTATCAAGTTGTCTTCAAAGAAAGGCATGTGGTCCAGGACACGTGTGCATTTTGTCTTCACTACACACACCTAGCCAACACGCTAAGCTCTCCAACAAGGATGAGCTGATCAATAATTAGACTTGTACCTGGATTTGGCAACCAGCTCTGTCACAGACTCCTAGGAAGAGCTTCCTAGGAAGATCTGAATCTCTCTTCTTTATGTGTCTGCTTGGAACATTTATAAAACTGTAATTTTTCTCTACACTGGCATGTCTGCGTTGTATGAAGTAGCACGTGTGCTTCTGGAGGATTTGAGACAACCTGGATCTGTAACAGTGAGTGTAAAGCTCACCCATGCACGCACGCATGGAAGCCAAAGGCTGGCATGGAGTCTTCCTTAACTGCATCTCCACTTTCTTTATTTTAGAAAGTATTTCTCACTGTCTCTGTACTGTCAAATTTGTAAACAGAGTCATTATTATATGATCTTCTTTAGTAATAATAATGAGTGAACGATTCAATATATTTACTAGTATAAGATCAGTGTTCTCTTCCCGTCTCTGTTTTCACCTGGATTAATGAATTTTAGCAAATTTGGAATCTCATGGTTTCTCCCATTCTAAAAACTGCCTATATCCTAAACCAGTGGTCTCAGTCTTCCTAATGCTGAGATCCTTTAATACAGCTCCTCGTGCGATGGTGAGCACCCCAACCATAAAATTATTTTGTTGCTGCTTCATAACTGTAATTTTGCTACTGTTGTGAATTCAAATATAAATATCTGTGTTTTCTGATTGTGTTAGGTGATTCTTGTGAAAGGGTCGTTTGATGCCCACAGGTTGAGAAACACTGTTGAACACTACTGTTGCCCTAGCTGGAATTCAAGCCCCAGCAAACAGGTGCACTGGTAAGTAATGCTTTCCTAGCAATACAGAGCACAGGATCTTTTTTTTTAAAAGAGAGAAAAAGAGAAGGGGGAGGAGGAGAAGAAAGACTCCTTATTTCAAACCATATGAAAAAAATATTTATTTTTTAAAAAAATCACATAACAGGCAAAATCTTTGTAAGTGTGGTGTATCTCTGTTCTCTATGAACTGGCCCTGACCTTGTCCTTCTACAAAGGTCATCAGTGTGGGGTCAAGTTGACACTGTAATTGTTCCAAATTTTGCAAACAAGTGTATCTTCTAATCCCCTTTGAGAACGTCTGAAAAGTCCATTTACAAGCATAAGTGATGCAACATGGAATGCCTTGTTATTAAGAGAAGGAAGAACACAGCTGAAGGGAAGCCTGGGGGCCAGTGGCCTCTCAGATCTGAGGAATGAAAGCTCAGGGGAGTCGTTATAGGAAGCTCACAGATTTGAGCTCCCGAAGGGTCAGAGCCAGAACTGGTCCTGCAATTCCAGAAGGGACATAGATCTGGTATCAGAGATCTGGTTAACAGTGAGTGGCAAGGTGTTCTTCAATGACCCAAGTAACTTCCTTTCTTTTTCTCCTCCATTCTAGTCCTCCCTTATCCCTTAGGAATGTCAAAGCAAGAAGCTCCGTGCATGCACCTACAGGTCGTGTAGAAAATAACTGTTTTGCAAATGTCTCAAGTGAAAGGAAATTAACCGGCTGATCAATCAATAGTAAATTGGATTGTGCCTTTGCTGACATGTCTGTACCCAGTGTCAAAGTTTATTTAACTGCTGACTGCTGATCTCAGAGCTGTTAACATTAAAATTACATTGATTGAACCCAAATCAAAGATCCCTCTGCTGTTTACACATTAGACACGAAGGCTAATTACTTATCAATCTCCGAGGGTTTTAAACACTTCTGATGCACTAAATACCCCTGAGGACCAGTCATATGCTTGTAATGGGTTGGGGACATACCCTTCAACACATATAATCTAATAGATTTGATATATAAGAATAAGAATAGGTTGATAGACGTTGAGATATACCCTCTGTCGACAGAGCTGTTCTCTCGTCGCAGAAATCCCAAACTCTTCCCCTAACCAAAGAGGACAAAAGAAAATTCACAATCCATTGATTCATATGCCATCCCTATGTTCTTCCTCATGGAGCTTTTTGACACAGAATATATAAACTTAATGATTTTACCATTCAATGGCTTTCTATACAACAGGTACTGTGTGAAAACTTTAACCATGTGACATAAGCAAGCTTAGCATCTCCCTTATCACAACATGCCCAGTCTCCCTAGTGTACCCACGGGGCATAGATACATCAAGAAATATCTTATGGTTTGGTGTGGTGGCACATGATTTTAATCCCATTAGGGATTAAACCCCATGATGAGGCAGAGGCAGGCAGATCTCTGTAAGTTAGGGGCCAGCCTGGTCCATCATTGTGATTCTAGATTCAGCCAGAGTCACTTGGCAATACCTTAAATCAATAAAGGAAAAGAAAACAAAAGGAAAAGAAAGAAATGTATCTTGTGAATGAATGTAAGAACTGTAGAACAAACAGAAAATCTAAAGAATGAGTAAGAATTACTGTTATGAATGAATGAATGAATGAATGAACATGTGTTACTCAAGACTCCACCAGCGCACGGAATCCCTAATTCAATCATGCCGTCAGTAAAGTGACTTCGCAAATGAAAAGATAAACTGAAGCATTTTTTGGCTAACTTATTATCCTCATCCTTCACACGTAAGTTAGATTTAACTTTGTTTTATAAAGTGGCCAGTTAGCCATACCGGATACAACACACACACACACACACACACACACACACACACACACACACGAGCAAGCCTAGTGTCTTCTTCTTTATATTTTGCGTCAGCTGCCCAAATGACATGTGCTTTCTTTGACATGATGTACCTCAGCAAGCCTTTATTAGACAATTGGATGGAAATTTTCCAAGTTTTAAACACTAACATGAACAGATTTGACAATTCAGAAAGAGTAGTGGGATTGGAGTAACATAGAAATGAAAATATTCAGTTCAATGAAGACGAGGTTTGTTTTGTTTATTTTTAAGAAAAATGGTATTAATTACTTCTCTTGGTGTTGCATCAAAAGTACGCTACAAAAGCAGCTTGACGGGGGAGGTGCTTGTTCGGTTATAGTTTTAAGGCACAGTGCATCACGGCGTGGATGTCATGGCAGCAGGAACCGGAAGCATCCGGTCACATCGTATCCACAGGCAGCAAGCAAAGAACCGTTAATGCTGGCGCTCAACGTACTTTATCCTCATTCAGTCAGTCGAGAGCCTCAGCCATGGACGGTGCCACCCACATGTAGCTAGGCCTTCCCAGCTCGGTTAACATAATCCAGATAACCCATAATAGACAAGCCTTTGCTTGTCTCCTGGGCGATTCTAGATCCCATTAAGGTGACAAAGCTGACTGACGGCCACCACATAGAAGTTAGGTTTCCAAATGTCACTGATGAGGAGGTCAATTTTACTACTAAACTGGAAACTGATACTTGGCCACTGCCTGGCATCCAGGGGACAGCCAGCCTGAGTGACTAAAGTTTTAAACACTAAGTTGGATAGGTTAGGTAGTTCAGAAGGAGCGGTGAATTGAGAGTCCCTTTTGATGGCAGCGTTTTGGTGATGCTGGCTGTTAGTGGTTGCTATGATAAACTCAGTGGGACAGAAGTAAGGATGGCCATGACCCGCCAATCCCAGGTCTGAGGGGTACTGTATAAGGTGCACACATCCATCCCCACAGGAATTGGGTTTATGGGATGGTAAAGCGAAATATTTTCCAAACTGTCAGTAGACAGATAGGAAGGAAGTACTTTTCTTCGCCATTGGACACTCGCTAACGAATAAATAGAACAATGAGATACTTCTTCTGCTCGAGCAGCAGGATCGTGGGACAACGACTAAAGCAGGAAAGGTCCTCCGATGGACAAAGTCAAAAAGGGAGAGACAGGCTGTGAAAACATGATTTCAGAAACGATTGTAGGTGCCTAAATCAGAGTTCACTGGGGCTAGATAGGTGGCTCAGAGGTTAAGAGCACAGACTGCACTCCCAGAGGTCCTGAGTTCAATTCCCAGCAACCACATGGTTGCTCACAACCATCTGTAATGAGATCTGATAGCCTCTTCTGGCCTGCAGGTATACATATAGGCAGAGCACTGTATAAAAGAAAATACTGTTTAAAAAAATTAGGTTTCATTCCTGATGTAGCCAGCACAATATTTTGAACATAATACCCCTTCGCCCCGGTGTCTGTTTACAAACGAGGAAACTGAGTAGCACAGAGTTTAAGAAACAAACATGTCCCGGGCCACAGGACTACGGGAACAGTAGGGCCTGAATTCAAGCCCAGGACCATCCACTCTGCACGCTGAGCTTTCCCACAGTCTGTCCCCTACAATCAATGACAACAGCACACCACCGATAACACTTCAAAGACACCCAGTAACGCTACAATACGTGTTCATCTGCAGGGTCTCCTAGCGGTGCCCAAATGATGTCATCTATGTCTTAACCCCCGAACCCGTGGATGTAGCCTGAATTCAAAAACAGGGCCTTTGCAGATAAGACATCTTAAGATGGGAGGATTACCCCATGGTACCCGACTGGGATCCACGTCCAGTGACAAGCGCTCTATGGTCAGAAGAGAAGATACAGGAGAGGGAAATGTCATATGATCTCTATGACTTAGCCAGGCTTGACCTAGAGAGACACAACCATAAGCCAAAGAATACCCAGAGCCACCGGAGCTGAGGGGGACACGGAAGGGTTCTCTCCTCAGATTTGTCTTCCAGAACATCAAGAGAATTAAGCTCTGTGACTGCAAATCACCTGGCGTGTCCACGGGGCTTCGTTACGTCTGTGCTAGGAAACAATACCCCGTCCTCCTGTCCCAGCCAGGAAATGACTTTGTCACAGGTTACTTCAAAAGTCAAGTTATCTGATTAGCCACTGACAGCTTTTATAAATCCAACATTAGAAACCACTCTCTACGCAGTACATCCCAAAGAGCTACATCTTCTGATCAGTCTTATCACACGGCTCTCATTTTAAAAACAAGTTATTCAAAGGAAAACGAAATACCTGTAATGACCAAGGATGATTGTTTTAATAAGAGTGATGTCCTGTAACTTACAGACAGGGTAAAGGAACTACAGGCAAGAAAAACATAAACATGAACCAAATTTAAAAAAATAAAACCAGTACTGTCCCCACTCTTGGGAGTAAAGAAGGACTCTGAGATTCTAAAAGACTTTATTCCATGACCTGAACGGAAGGGGTTGCAGTAGACACTAGGCTAGAATTCAACATTCGGTTTAAGTTCCTCGCAGTACTAAAACCATTCATCCTGTAATCACACCACTGTTTCCCCCCTCACCCCAGTTTCCCTCCCACCATTTCCGGAACAGGGAGGTAGACTTAGCCTTACAATTGTCTTTGGAATTGGTTCCCAGGTACTACAGGGCGGGTCTAAGGGAAAGGCAGCCCTCAACAATGAGCTTGTAGTCAGTTGTATCATCTTTGGGGTCAAAAGGATAGCAGACTTTCACTGCATGAGCCTTGCTCAAACCTGGCCCTAGAACCGTGCAGCTAAGGTTCTAGGTTGCTTCAAGTTCTGTTTTGATTCTGACAGACCCCTGTCACCCTGGCACGTGATTTCCTTTTTGTTGTTTGTTTGCTTGAGGGCCCACTAATGCAACCTGGCTGACCTCGGACTCACAGAGATCCCCCTGCCTCTGCGTCCTGAGCAGTGGAGTTAAAAGCCACGCCTAGCTCAAGGCGTGGTTCCTAAGCGGGCTTGCCAAGGTCTTGCTGGGCTGCCGTGTTGAAAATCTGTGATGATAGGCACTTAAAATTCCACCTTGTATATAAGCACAAAACCAGCTTGGTTTCGTCAAAGCGGAGCTGTGCTAGGCTGTGATTGGCCGTGGAAACGTTTCCTCAAGCGAGAGCTCATTTCATAAATCTAGCTCACCAGAGGCAACGGAGACGTACTCAGTGCGCATGTGCAATCATGATGTCAAAGGAAGGGTTACAACGAAGCAACCTCGTTACTGTACGAAGTGGTGTCCTAGCGCACAACGCGCTGGGTGTTTGTAAGCATGCGCATAGGTCAGTTACATTTCAGAACAGGTTGGAAAGGGTTGCCAAAGTGCTTCTGAAAAATAAAAGCTGTTTTCCAAAGGTTTGTTGAGGCCAAAGAGGTGAGGAAGACCCATCACACTCCTCAAATGAACATCTGAGCAGAAATTGGGGAAATTTTGTTTTAATCGATTCTGGCACTAACTGCTGTATTACTGGATAAGTCAGTGCAAAAAAAAAAAAAACAGATGACGAAGAATATAAACTATAGAAGATAATGTCCATAAAATTTTAATGACTAGATCAAGGTTACTGAATAAGATTTTTTTGTTTGTTTTTGCTTTGTTTTGGTTTTTGAGACAGGGTTTCTCTGTGTAGCTTTGGCAGTCCTGGAACTCACTCTGTAGACCAGATTGGCCTCAAACTCAGAGATCCACCTGCCTCGGCCTCCTGAGTGCTGGGATTACAGGAGTGTGTCACCACCGCCCCCTAAAGAGTCCTTTTGTCCTGATTAAGAAAAGAGTGAAGCCAGATAGTCAGAAAAAACTGACTTATATTCGAATAAATATAATATTTCTATTTTAATCTTTCAGTTGAAATTGGGGTTGCTTTCTGATACCACCCAGCACCTGTTTTAAACTTTCTGTTTGTTACTGTTCTAGGATTGAGAATCTAGCCTACATCCTTAGCATGACAGATAATGCAGCCCCAGGCTGACGTTAAATCTACTGTGTCTGCTTCCTCAGGCTACAGTTACAGATACTGCCCACTATGTCCAGCTCTTAATTAAAATCACCCACCTTTAGCTCTTTCCAACTCTTCTTTGAAGAAATAAATTAACTTTTAACTTTTTATGAGTACTGATCAAGACATTACCTCCTTTTTAAAAATTTTATTAATTTATTGTCTACACAGCATTCCTCCTGCATGTACATCTGCACGCCAGAAGAGGGGACCAGATCTCATTCTAGATGGTTGCTAACCACCATGTGGTTCCTGGGAATTGAACTCAGGACCTCTGGAAGAGCAGCCAGTGCTCTTAACCTCTGCGCCATCTCTCCAGCCTGCTTCCAATTCTTATTTTCTCCTTTCCATTCTCACTTCTTTAATTTTTTTTGAATCATATGTTTATGCATCTCTCCCTAAGACATCCTGAATCTTTTTGGTTCAGAGGGGACGTCAAGGTAAAGTATAAGTAAATCACAAGTGTTCTTCCAACCATAAAAACACTAATTTTAGTTACCACATTCAAAACAGAAATCATCAGAACCGTCTGAGCTAAAGGCAGCTACTATACAGATCGCTTCCCTGGGGTGTTTGTTTGTTTGTTATGGATTTTTATACAAACATTTCATTCAGTTTCTACAAGACTTAGACATGATGAAGGAAAGCCACTCCCTGTGATGCCCTTTGCTTGACTGAGGTACCAAATTCAATCAGCAGCATTGGGGATCATCACGTTGGGGATACCGTTTGTATCTGTCCACAAACGCAGATAAATGCTGGGTGTGAACCTGATCGTCTGCTTTGGAAATCATCCAAGAGCTTAACAAGAATTACTTTCAATTGAATGCACATTAAAAATGTAAACAGTAGGCTAATAGAAACGCTAACTAATAAATCATTCAGAAAGCCACGTTCTATTGCTATACCTCCCATTGCCATTCAGAATAAAAATCTGCCTCTTAGCACTGTCCTATGTATAATCTAAGGGTTGGTGGGAAAGCAAGGGCTTTAGAATAAGTGTTTTATAAATACAAGAGATTTTGAAGTACTACTTGGCGAGAAGCTATAAATATTGCCGACATGAGGAGCCCTTGTGGGGGACATTTCTTGAGGCCTGAAGCTGCGGATCCACCCACACCTTCCATGTTCTGACAAGGAGCTTGGAGACAGTGCTATTGTGGGAGGAGGCCAGCTTCCCCAAAGTCAGAGCCAAATTTAAGCTACCTCAGGAGGGGCGGCCATACTACTGTTCACGAGGCGCAAAGCAGTAACTAATTATTCAAGACTGACATGATCCCTTGGGTGAATCGCAACAAATCTTTATTGGGATGGTAGCATGGGTGTGTGCAAGCCGATTTTCAGATTAACACATCAAGGGAAACAAAATGTCTCATAGACACCTCCACCTGTGTACCTGCATATCCCCAAATGGAACTCACCAAAGTCTGCCCCTCAACACTGCTACTCTCGTTACTCAGAAACAGCACCTCTCTTAGCCAGAAACCTGGGTGTTGCCACTGACTCCCTCCCTCCTGCACCTCTGCAGTATTTGTCAATCTCCAACCATTATTAGTGGAGTTTCCAGAGGACATGTTGGTCCTGGAGTCCACTGTGCCTTCCACTGACATCATTCGCACCAGGCCCTCACTGGCATCCTTTCTGCCAATCCGTCACTGTCTCCTGCCCCGATTCCTGGACCAGCCCTTACTTCTCCATGCAGCCCTCTCCTGCCCTCTCCAATTTGACGTGACTTCTGTAATGAGTTATGACATCACTCTCCAGATTTAAAACCTTCCGTGCGTTCTTGTGTACTCCCCTTTGATTAACGCGCTCACCTTGGCCCCCATAAGTAGGGCAGCTGTATGTCTACCTGAAGTCATCTCCTGACATGTCTCCTGCCCACACAATCTTAGCTTTTCCTTCCTCCAAACATCATGACCTTCCAAGTACAGTAAATCACTTTCTAGATCTTTCCCCACTGTCTGCACACTGCCCAGGAACAGAAGACCTTTGTCTTTCACTATCCCTTGCACACAGGCACTAGACAGCGGGCAACCAATCAATAAGAGCAAGCCCTGGATAGTGGGTATCTCCATAATACACTGTGGTGGGATACAAATGTCAAGATGCTTTGAGAGATTAAGAGGGAGGGTGACTTTTTAAGAGGGAGGGTTATGAGGATTGCAACAAATATACGCTGTAGTTTTTAGATAAACACCTGGGTCAAGGGCTATTCAGATCCTAATAAAAAAAAATCTGTATTCACCCCCAAAAGAAATTCCTGATTCAATCCTTAAGGTTTATGCTCAATCTCTTTGACCTGAAGACATCGACAGCAGTCACATAAGAGGCTGGTATATCAGGCAAGAAGGGAGGAAGGCACTGTAGATCTAGATCAGTATTTTAAAACATCAAAAGAAAAAAAAAACAAACATTTAAGCAATGGTTTTTCCCATGAAAAGTGAAACAGAATTGCATATTATTAAGCAATGTGTGTGTGTGTGTGTGTTTGTATATGTGTATACACCTATATTTAGGCAATAGATCAAATTAAATATCACTACTTTAGTGCTATATCCATCTTGTTCTTAAAGGCAGGGTCGCTTACCAGCCCAGAACTTGATGTCCAGTGAACTCCAGGGAATGGCTCTGTCTGTGTCTCCCCAGAGCTGGGGTGACAAACACTGTCATGTTTGCCTTTTCTTATATGGGTTCTGGGACACAAACTCAGGTCCTTGTGCTGTGCTGGGGTTACAAACACACCCACCATGTCTGCCTTTTTGACTTGGGGTCTAGGACTCAAACTCGGGTCCTCATTGGTGCAGCGGGTACTTTACCGGCTGAGCCCCTACAGTAAGCTTTTCAACTTGGCATTAGCAATCATTTCCTCTTTAAAACAAGAGTTCTATAACTAGGTCAATCACTTGTAATTTTTTTTCACTGTGCAAAAACAATCACAGAGCCCTAAGCCTGAATGCTGGCTACACAGAAACACAGGGAACAGAGTACCCCTCGATTCTGTCACCTTCCTCACTCAATGCTGCCTTGGCCTTTTTATTCTTTTTAATATATTTACATCATTTCCTTCCATTTCCTTCCTTTCTTCCTTCCTTCCTCCTATTCCTCCTATGCTCCCCCTAACACCCTCTCAAATTTCCAGCCTCCTCTTCTTTGTTTTTATTAGGATGAAATTGTTGTTGTTTAGGAGGGCATTGAGTTTTTTGTTTGTTTGTTTACTTATTTATTTAGTTTTGATTTTTCAAGACAGTGCTTCACTGTGTACCTTTGGTTGTCCTGGAACTCACTCTGTGAGCAGGCTGGCCTTGAACTCACAGAGATCCACCTGCCTCTGCTTCCAGAGGGATTAATGGTGTGTGCCTGGCCTTCTCTTCTTCTTATTGCTACTTACACCAATACAACCGGCTGAGCTGTTTCAGCGTGGCTTGCATACACACGGTTGCAGGACTGACCACGTGGTGCTGAGGAACCAATTAGGAGGCTCATTCCTTGGGGTAAGACTACTGCTCCAGTTCTCAGAACCCCGCGGTTGCCTACAGTTCTTTGTCTGGGGTGGGGCCCTGTGAGGCTTGTGCCTCCCATGTTCACATGTCTATTGTGTTGTCCTTATTTGGCCATATTGTTGTGGCACCATGAATGACGCATCTCTGTCGTCTCAAGGAGATACAGGCTCACAGCCTCCCTGGTCCTCTGTCTGTTGGAACCTTCCCACCCCCTCTCCTATCATGTTGTCTGAGCCTTGGGTGAAGGAGTTGTGCGGGTATGGGTACAAGGATCCAGTTGATCATAGATCATACTTAACTTTTCTCCATATTTTGGCTTTGACCATTTTCAGTGTTATATGAGGTTGGCAGGAAAAGGGGAGGGCTAGGAACTCTTAGCAGGGACCCTCTTCGCTCGTTTGATGTCAATATTTAGAGAGGCCTCAGAAGAACCTGGCAAGATCTATCCCAAAGCTTCAATGACTCCCTCCAGTTCCCTTAAAATAGTTGAATTATGACCAACAATTAATTGGTTATTGATATAAATTATGTCCCTAAAATACTCAGCTATGGCAATGACTCATCACGCTACTCTTTATGTAGGAAAAAGAGAGAATGTGTATTCCTTCCAAATCCAAAAGATACCAGACTTCCCCTTGAATTCCCAAAACATTTATCTAAATTCTGTATCCGATTAGTCAAGGGAAGGCAAATATCACTGCAGAATCAACAAAGAGCATACTATATCTAACTTAATGACACGGTCAGCTCTGGACAGTATGGCCTCCCCTGTACGGATCACAAAAGAAATGAGTCAAAGACAGTGCAGAGGCCCCAAGACTCCGGCCAACTCCCATGCTATAATATCCCGTGGAACTGCCCCATAACTAACAATTTAAACTATTGTTTTAGATCTTTAAGGACTGTGGGTATGAAGTCTATGACAGCAAGCTGGCGTATCCACGTGAGGGCATTTGGGAAGGGAACAGCTGTCTGGTGAGCCATTCCCATTACATCATACAAGGTGCTGGGTTTCATTCAAAGCATTTTCCGCTCTGGATGAGAACTACGATTCTGCCTGATTTCTTCATTGTCTGTTGGTGCCTATGGTTAGTGTCTTTTTAGGATCATTTTCCAGAAGAGGAGCCACTTTGAAAAGACAATTTCTCCTTTCTTAACAACTCTCAAACAGGCCCAGGCAACCACTGTGAATGGCAGGCTCACCACCAACTCAGTCACTGGTCTATGTCCACACTGCCAGGACACCGGATCAAACTCTG
This sequence comes from Microtus obscurus, assembly GCA_963919715.1. Lineage (NCBI taxonomy): Eukaryota > Metazoa > Chordata > Mammalia > Rodentia > Cricetidae > Microtus > Microtus obscurus. Next base: position 30,778,923 of record CAWTZC010000297.1, read on the forward strand.
CCTAAGATGACGTTCATATCTATGCCAGAGCTCCTTCCTGATCACATATTAATAAATGAATGAAGTCCCTGATCCATTCTTCAACACTGAGACCTGCAGCTGCCACTTCCTCCACTGTCCTTTTGGAATTGGAATAAACATGTCTCAAGCATCCGAAAGAGATAAACTCCTGGAGACACTAAAGTGGCCTTTCATACATGTGCTGGTTTGTTTGGTTTTAATCCCAATAGTTTATAATCTTCTGTCTATAAAGGCAGCTATTGATGGTCTATTGACGGTCTATTGAAGGTCTAAGAATTTGGAGGTTAATTGGAAAAGATGCAAGAGATGAACAGGAGGACAATACCAGACACAGTGACGCCCTAGCAGTAGATCTGCCCTGCTCCTACTAGGCACACTAACCCAAACACATGCACTCCAGACTCCAGACCACCTGGACTGAAAATGAATCCGTGAGAAGAAAGCTACCACAAAGCCAACCGACAAAACACAAGATGAGGTGACTGGTATAACTCCCTATGGGCTCCTGAGGACCTGGATGTGGCTTTCCGTTTGTGTCCTCTCTACAGAACATCCTGACTGCTGTGCTGGTCCCATTACAGTGTCAGAAGGACCACTGACCCTTAACAAGGAGGGGGCGGAGCTCTATGCATCTTTGGAAAGCTTTCTGGGAACCCCGGACTCTGCTGAGCACTGCTCACTTGTCTGCAAATAGGAAGGAGGATCTCTCCTAAAGAGGAGCAGGCCAACTGATGGCAGTTCCTCACAGATCTCATGACACCGTCTGTCCCAGAAGAGGGCAAAACAAGACGATAATTAGGGTGGCTCACCAACACACACGCACACACTCCTACATCCTAGCCAAAAACATTGGTTGGGAACCTCATGACTAGTAGCCTTAATTGCTACTTCCAGATCAGCCACACGTGCAGTGAAAAATACCATGTCTACCCTGCAAAGCCCATCTCTTTGAAACTGTCTTTCAGATCCCTCCTACAGGTCAGGGACCATTGTAATTATAGCCAGTTAAGTCCTTCCCACTCTGGGAGAGAGAGAGAGAGAGAGAGAGAGAGAGAGAGAGAGAGAGAGAGAGAGAGAGAAGCTCTTAGAAACAAATGATCCCTTTTTTAGAAACCCAAAAACGGTCAATGCCAACCTTAGATTCTCAACTTATTAATAACAATAACTTGACTGACTTAGCATAAATGGCACACCAGTTAATGGTCTCATGCTCTCCATTTAGGAAGGGCATTTAATCATCAGGACAGTCTAAGGAAGTAGGTGCTATCATGGTCCCATTTTACACACAGAACACGGAAGAGCTAGAGAGCTGGCTAGACGCAGAGCTTATGTGTACCCCAACTCAGGAAGCCCCCTCTCACATTGCCAGCCCTGACCCACTAAGCATGGACTTTGCTAGAGAAAACCCACAGGAAAGGTCTTCACGTGCACAGAGAATCCCACACTAGGGGGTTGAAAGAGCAACTCCGGCTATGAAGAATGCGCCTCAGAACGCAGTGTTTGGATTCTCGTGGTTTACTGGCTGCCTCCGGGACTCCAGCGGAGTCAACAGTCAGCTGATCTTTCACTCCTCGCCCAGTTTCCAACGTCTGTTTCTCTTAAGGATCTAGTTAAAGACTCTGCCTACTTTATTATGATCCTAAGACAGAGGATGAAGTGCCAACAGTTCATGGTAAGAAAACCGAATCGATCTCAATTCAAACCCTAGCTTTGCCATGCACCAGCTACGTAAAATGTTCAACCAGAAATTCCTTATCCGTAAATGGACACGAAGATGCCACCAACTCCATACTTGTGGTTGTTGGATCAAATGAGAAGATATTAATGTCACCTAACTGGCCCTCCATACGTGAAAGGTATCCCAAATTCTAAAATATCTCCTATGTCTCAGAAACATTATCAATTAGGGTGCTTTGGTTGATTGTTTTCTTTAATTATTTAATTATTACTTCATTTTGATTTTATTTATTCAATTTATTCATTTATTTATTTGGGGGGCACGGTCTCATATAGTCAGAGTGACTTCCAATTTAGCACTCTGCTGACAATGACCTTGGCCTTCCCAGTGCTAGCATTAAGGGCATGTTCCAACACGACCTTGAACTCTTGATCCTCCTGCTTCCCCCTCCTAAGTACTGAGAACACAGGTGCGTGGCACCATATTTGGGTTTTATATGACACTGGGGGTCAAACCCAGACCACTGTGTAGCCTAGACAGGCATTCTACCAACATAGCTGCAACCCCAGCCCTGCCTTGAAAATTGTCTCTTAAATTTCAATTTTTACTTTGTAATTTACCTTGACTATTTCGCCTGTTCGTCTTGAATATTTACATAGGTATCATTTCCTCTTCAATTTCAGAAGCGCATCTGTTCTCACACAGATGGTAGGGCACAAAATTATCCTACTGACTCCTCAATATAACAAAGCCTCGTTTTCGTATGCAATCTACCAATTTTGAGTGTAGGGATTACGGGAGAGGGCCAAGTTAACAGTCACTTTCCCTTTGGTTAGTGCAATTAAATGGTGTAAATAAGATTTCACAGGACTGTATCTATTATTGAGGATGGAAAGAACCCTGTTTTCAAATGCTAAGGAACTTCTGCCATGGCAACAATTGATATGCTAATTATAAATAATTTATCCTTTCGTTACATGGCCTAAGGACATAAAAGGAATAGCTTTCTTTCATTAAATATTCCATAACATTTAAATCTTTCACTTCCTTAGACAGGTCTTCCTCCCAATTATCTCAAATTAGTGTGGTTTGGTCCAAGTTAGATGTATTACATTGTCAGTAGAACATCTTATATACAGCAAGTCACGCCTGACAAAGGTTTAATTCAATGATCAATTTTTCTTGACTACGGCTAGCAAGGATTCCTGACTGTCCTAAGGAAATAACCCTTAACAATGGCAGTGTCTGCTTCCAATTATGCTTCAGGCAACTTTAGAAGTGAATTTGGTGATTCGGTTTGAGAATTTTCGCCTTCTGTAGCTCGAAGACCCCTCTTTCTGGATATTCAGAATAACTTGCTCAGAACTATCCAGAAGATGAGGCAGAGCCAATGGGTCAGCTCCTCCCACACTGCACCTTGGCGGATGTTTCTCTACCAAGAACAAACCTCCAAAGGTAATGTCCCAATGGCTTCCACACTGGTCTAGATTCGGCTACACACCACAGGTCTGCTGTTTGTACTTCTGCTTTCAGATCATAGAAGACTATTTATTAAAATCCCTAACTCATACAAGTTGGAGGCCGCCACAAATTCAGGCCACGCCCTCAGCCGACCTCTGTCTTCATGGTGGTTCTGACCCCTCCCCTTCTCCTGGTCCACCTCGCCCAGAGGATAGACCGTAGCTGCTTCAGACACTCTGGGCGTGTTCCTCTCACACAGTACCCGTTCTCTGCCTACCATTTCCTCCTCTTGGCTATTTAACCGAGATCCACCTGAGTCAGGGTTACCTTTCTGTAACGCAAATCCCCGCATGCCACACCCCTACTTAAATTTCTTGGGTTACGTATTATTATACTCAGAACAAAACTACAGCTCTCGGCTTAAAATATAAGGTCTTTTTCGATGCTGGCTCCTCCCTTCTTGTGTCTTCGTCTCTCACCACACCTAGCTAGCTTCCAAAGGGACAGAAGTGCTCATTGTGACCCCTCCTGTCTCTAGCCTTCCCCACCCCCAATCTCCACAGCCCTTCCCTTGCAGGGATGACTTCAATGAACTTTTCCTGCTGGCTCGGGGCTTTCTGCACCCTTCCTGGGGTCCTTCCTTGTCCCTTCTAGCTCCACTGAGTGCCCCTGCTCCATGACATCCCCCACTACCAACTCTCCAGGGAGATCTGGGCTTCCGGAATCTTAGTACAGTTCTAAACGCTCTAGAGGAACGCACTCGTCAAGGCCTCCCCTACAGGCATTGATACCAGCTTACTGGACGCGGAGACAAGTAAATAAATGAAGACAGGGCAGCCCACAGTCTGAGACAATGGCAAATCAGTGGCTCCCCGACCCAAAATTACCTAGAGAGTGTTTAAAAACATAAAGTTCTGGGCCCCGTCCCAAGCCTACAAATACTTGGAGAATGAGGCCAAGATGTGTAGCTGCTTAACGAGCTCCCTGGATGAGGCTGCAGGAGGAACGACTCCGACGCCAGTCCCCAGATGGCGTCTAGGAACTGCAGTCTACACAGAATGTCCCTGCCACAGTTATTTCCTGCTGCGTGCCGCTAGAAGGCAGGGACAGTGACAATGCGGTGCTGCCAAGTGGAGCCTGAGGATGTCACACCACACATCCTGAGTCGTGTCCATCCCCGTCCCTGTCCCCGTCCCACCCCCCCACTCCCCCCACCCCCGTGGAGCTTGGGAACTGTACAGAGAGCAGCATTTTGGTTTCTGCAGGTCACCTCCAGTATATTCTATGCTCATAACTTGAAGCAACTTGAAGGCAAGGACTGAAGGGCTTCATGCCCTTACATGTTACAGCACACGCTGCAGACAGGGATCAAAGTTGAATAATTAGAAGTTATGTCTATATTTAAACACACCTTCCATTTAAACGCAATTTAGAGAATAATAATCGAACAAGAAAACAAGGAGGCCCTGTCTCTTAGTTCCGCCTTCCCTTGTGGTCGTTACTGGGCAAGTAGAGCCTTCATATAAAGAAACATCACTGTGAAACACACCGGTTAAAAGTGTGTGTGTGTGTGTGTGTGTGTGTGTGTGTGTGTAGGGGTGGGTGCCTGAATGTCGCAGCATATTTGAGGAGCTCAGAGGACAACCTTGGATGTCAGTTCTCACCTTCCAACTTGTTTGAAAGGGTGTGTCTTGTTGTTCGCCATGAAGCACACCAGACGAGCTTCTGGGGACCGCAGTGAGTTATTCCAGATGTTTGTTTTACCTTGTCCTTCCTTATGTGGGTTCTGGAGATCCAAACTCAGGTTCTCTTACTTGCAGGACAAGAGCTTACCCTTACCCTGAGCCCCAGTTCAAATACATAGTCTTAAGATAGGTGACTAAAACTACTTCGCGCTCACCGGCAGCCTTACCTAAAACATCTAGAAAAGCTAAAGTGGTGTTGAACTCTAGAATGGTGGATTGTGCATTGTTGGCTGGGACGTAAAACGGGGGTCTGGCTGTGAAGAGTTTGGTGACACTTCACCAAAAGAAATAAAATTAATTGATTAATAAAATAAAAATGAGAGACAGAAGCTTTGTAAGAGCCAACAATTCCAAAAGTTATTCAAAGGAATTAGAAGCGTGATCTCAACACAAAACTTCCTTAATAAAGCGTCTGAATCAAACGTTCGTGGGAAGACGAATGTGATGTACACACACAGTAGAATATCATTTATCCTGAAAAAGAAAAGGCATCTGAGGAGGTGCAGCATGGTTGAACTTAACAGGACCCGGTGTGACGTGAAATTAAGCCAGTCACAAACAAATCCTCCATGATTCCGCATAGAAGGGCTTCTACGTGGTATCCAGTTACTCAGATTAACAAAGACAGAATGGCAGTTGCTAGGGACCGGGAGGAAGAAAATGGGAACTGATTCTTAAAAGCGTACTTAGAAACGGGTTTACAGAATTAAATGCATTTTCACTTTAGGGACAAACTATTTTCTCAAAGGGGCACGGCATGGGGACCTGGTCAAAATCTTCCTGCTGGGGGGGTGGGGGGGTGGGCTGCGGTGGGACACAACCAAATTACATGGTAAAATGCATGAAAATTTCAGATTATACATAAAAACATTATTTAAAAACAGAAAGTCTTATTTTTTATTAGTCCTTGTATAGGCCTGTGGGTGTGAGATAAGATTAAATCCAACATCATCAAGAAGTTAATAAAATAGGAATCTGGGTGAATCTGATGGTAAAGATATAGGTGGTTAAAACTGGGGTAAATGAGTGATGTCTTTGCCAGTCAGTTAATTGGCTTAGACTATATATTAAATGTGTATTATAAAATCTTCCTTTGGAATGGGGAGCTACATAACGCCTGACATGCACTGGGGGTCCTGCATATTATTTACAGCCCCCCTCTTGACCCCACCCCGGCTGAGGCTGGAGCCTTGTAGAGCCCCAACCCCCACCTTTGTCCTTAAGTTGCAATTTACCACTCAGAGTTGCCCCAGCAAATCATTAGACATAAAATGATAACACAAAGTTCAAAGAAAAACCATGAAAGTCATTTTAAAATTCTAATCCTGAGAAATGGAACACAGGAGAACCTGACCTTTTACACACTGGTGCCTCGATCCTAAAGTTTAAAAATTCAGAAAAAATAATATATATATATAAATCACATTTTGTTTTTTTAGTTAAGAGCTGTCATGTTTGCATTTTATTTCTCCAACGCTTTTGTTTATAAAGGATTGAAGTGTTAGAGCAGAAATAATTTCAACTACTTTTACTTTACATTTGGGAAATTTTGAGAAAACGTGGGATTAAAACCTTGACTTTACTTAGGTACGTTGAGAACTGGGAGCTTCCCGGATTTTTGGTGACTTTCAGTGTTGTGTATTTGGGGGATCTTATTGGCTCTAGATTTTGCAGAACATTTTTACCAGTAGAAGAACGAACTAAATAAAGACGATATCTCCATCCTGCTCCCATACCTGGGTAGTGGAACTCATCCTCCTGACACTGAGAAACCACAGGGGACTGGGAACTGTGAAGGGTTTTCTCAGATGGAGTCACTGCCCTACAAGGAGTCACAGGGACAGCCCACCCCCACCCCAAGGGAAGATCTTATAATACACATTTAATATATATTCTAAACCAGTTAACTGATTGGCAAAGACATCATTCATTTACCCCAGTTTCAACCACCTATATCTTTATCATCAGATTCACCCAGATTCCTATTTTATTAACTTCTTGATTATGTTGGATTTAATCTTATCTTACACCTACAGGCCTACACAAGGCCTTCTTTGCCTGATAACGTCATCCTGAATTACAGCGTCGGGTCCTGTCAACTCCCTAGTGATTTGGCCTGTGGTTATCTTCAGCGTGTGTTTAGTCCAAAATGCTTCCACAAACACGTGGCAGAAGTTAAGGCTACGCTTAACCCTTTTCCTCGGTCATTTTCACAACCAAAAGACTCCAGAAGAGTACATGAGAAACTAAGAGAGCAGAAGAAAATTCCCCGCTGGGCCAGGGAAGATGGTGAAGGGCCAAGAGCATGTACACTTAAGGATCTACCTGAGTTTGGAACCCCAGCACCCGCAGAGAAATCGGGGTATGCCATGCCTTTGTGTTTCATCCCAGCTCTAAGAGGGACCGAGAGAAGACAGGAGGATTGTGGGGATTTGATGGCCACCAGTTCAGCTCCAAGTTCAGTGAGAGACCCTGTCTGGAAGGAATGAGGTGAGGAGTATTAGGACAGCACACCCAACCTCAGCGGTCCTCAACCTTCCTGTGCTGTGACCTTTAACACAGTTCCTCATGCTGTGGTGACCCCCCACCACCATAAAATTATTTTCATTGCTATCTCATCACTGTAATCTTGCTATGAATCCTAATGTAAACGTCTGATCTGCAGGGTGGTCTTAGGTGACCCCTGTGACACCAAAGGGGTGGCAACCCACAGATTGAGAACCACCAACCTACTTCTTCCTGTAGCCTCTGCATGCACACAGGCACAAGCACACACAAGCACACATGACACACCAACACACCGTACTCACATATATATGCATGCACACCACACATAGACACACACACACTACATATATGTATATATCTGTCTGGTATCATATACATGATGTATCTAATAAAGAAAATGCTGTGTGAGTGAACGAAATGATGATCTTACACCAGATTATGAATTTACATGCGTCTCCTCTCACTCAGATTTGCACAGGTGGTTGCCAGGCTCCTTTTACGAGTTACGACCTAGGACTTGTATGAAGTCAAGGCTGATCTCCCCTAAGGATCAGGGACATCCCCAGTGAGTGACAGCTTGATAACATCAAGCCAATTAAGGCATCAGAAGAGCTCACCAGGGTGTGAAGAAACCCACTCCTGGTGATAAGGAAAGGAAGGGGAAGAAACAGCTCCCCACCCCACCCCCGACAGCTCCCAGGGGCTCGATTACTCCCAAGAGTAGATAAAGATGATCCACAGAACTTTAGCGGGCTAAAGAGGGGTCAGTCTCAAATGACATCCATAAATATTTAAGTAAAAACTCATTAAGATGGACAGAGAATAATCTCCGAAACTGCTCCCCTCGGTTCAACATAGGCCTCTCAAGGAGAAGCTACCTCTTCTTTGCCCTATTTTAGAGGAAGTATAAGGTAAAACACTCAAAAAGGAAAGGGAAAATAGTGGCCACTTAATCTAAAGCAGAAACATGATTCTCGGCTGGGGAGATGGTTCTGCGGGTAGTGTATGCAGAGCAAGATGTAGGTTCAGGTTCCCAGGGCCATATAAGATAGCCCACACCTATAACTCCATTTCTGGGACAGGGTGGAGACAGAGGTATCCCAGGGATTTACCCAAAAGGTCAGCTCCAGATTCAATAAAATACAGAGCCAGGCAATGGTGGCTGGCTCAGGTCTTTAATTCCAGCACTCTCTGAGTTCAAGGACAAGCTGGTACACAGAGTAAGCTCCAGGACAGCCAGGGCTTACACAGAGATAGATACGCTGTGTAACAAAAGCAAACACATGAAAAAGAATGGTGGGGGGGCTGGGCAGCTAACTGAGCAGTTAGGAGCACTCGAGACTGAAATTCAGTTCCCAACACCCATGTCTAGCTCACAACCTCCTGTAACTCCAGGCCTGGGGCATCTGACTCCCTCTTCTGGCCTCCAGAAGAGCAACTTAATGTATGTGTGCACATGTGCAACACACACATTTATGGATGCATACACACACATACACACAAATATACACATAGATGTAAATAAATCTTTTATAAAAATATGATGGCGAATGATATACACATAAGCCTAACACACACACACACACATTTTTAAAGTTAATTTTACCATGGTTTAGATTAAAAGCCTTAGTTGGGCATTCGTAATTAATGATGTGTTGTGACCATGCATGAGAGTCGGTCAGTACACTGTGTGCGTGTGTGCAAAAATCTGTCACTGGTGCTATGTAACATATTCTTTGGTGGTGGCCATGCAGTGAGGTGATGGCAATGCAGTGTCTGGTACTCTGTAGATGGGAGCAATGTGAGTAAAATGTAAGGTGTCTGTCTGGACACTTAAACCTCAGGGGCTTTGCATTCTATAAGGGTGTAGTCAGACAGCGAGAAGACAGAGGTGACCTTCTTACCCCTGGAGCTGCCTATCTTAGCTACACCTTCCAAGAACCTGTCTCCCAGTGACCTGCCTCCAAGACACTGCACAGCCATTAGCCACATCTCTGATAAGCCTACAGCATCAATTGTAGCCAAAGGACCAAGGCTTCCCAGGAGTCTCTGTCTATGTGGCTGTGTTTGATCATAGCAGCCCCAATGCTTTGCCCATAAGACAGAATGTTCTATACTACTTAGTCCCATCAGTCACGATTAGGATAGAACTGTCCCCCACAGGTTCAATATTTGCTCCCCAGCTGAGGCCTTGCTTGGCGAGTTCTAGCTGGAGGAGGTAGGTCACCGCAAACAGCCTTGGAGTTACACAGCTGGCCTCTCACTTCCTGTCTTTCTCTGCCTTCTGGTTACTGAGGCAAATGTGACCAGCTGCTTCATGCTCCTGCCAAGCCTTGCCCACCACCGCCATGAAGGACCGCACCCCTCCAACTGTGAGCCAACATAATACTTCTTGCCTTGAGTTGCTTCTTGTTGAGTATTTGATCACACAATGGAAAAAAAAATAACAAAGCATCCAAAGTGCAGGTTCTGTGTCATTCTCCCCATGACTAAGTAACCACACATACACACACAAAAAGAAAAAAAAATCAGGTGTTGACGCATGGAATTCCATATTCTCCAGAAACTAAGCATTAGTGGTGAAACCCAGGCCTTGTCTGCTTACACACAAAGGCAGCTTTTCAAGTTTAACTCATTGACCATGACCACAGAAAGCAAATTATTCCCACTTTTAGGCTTTCATTATCTCTTTCCCCCTGGGTTTGAAGGAAGGGAACACTGAGGACCTGTGATAATTTAAATAAAAATGGCCCCCACAGGGAGTGGCTCTATTAGGAGGTGTGGCTTTCTTGGCATAGGTGTGGTCTTATTGGAGGAAATGTGTCACTGTGGGGTGGGCTTTGAGGTCTCCTAAGCTCAAGCTACACCCAGTGACCCAGTTCACTTCCTGTTCTCTGCAGATCAAGATGTAGAACTCTCAGCTCCTTCTCCAGCACCATGTCTGCCTGCATGCTGCCATGTTCTGTCGTGAAGATAATGGACTGAACCTCTGAAACTGTAAGCCACCCCAATTCAATGTTTTCCTTTATAGAGTCGCCGTGCTTCTTCACAGCTACAGAAATCCTAAACAAGACAGGACCCAATGGGGGTGACATACTGAAAATGACCAGGAATGACACAGGTAGTAACCAAGGCGGTCTCCAAGCTCCAAGGTTCCTGACCCTAACTGGGTGGGGTTCCCATGAGGTTTCAGCTTTGATAGCTAAGTCGGGTGGCAGGTGTTTTCTCCTCTCCAGCTTAATTGTGATCTCAGAGCGCCAAGTCAGGCTACAAACTATGTTCCTGGGAAAGCAGCAGAGATTCACCAGTGAAAAGTGGAGCCAAACTGTGCCAGACACGACCCATTTTGTTCCTTGCACAACTATCCCCAGAACTATCCCTACTCTTAAAGACCCATCCAAGGTGAGACATGCATTTGGTTTAAAGGGGACACTGCTCTCGGCTTTCCCTCCAAGTTGGCCTTGGGAAATGTTACCATTGTTTCCTGTTTCAAAGTGAGATTTTGGGAGACCCATTTTTGTTGCACATGGAAACACATACACGTGGCCCAGATGGCGCCTCCAAGAAGGCTCTTTTCCCCCCTTTATCTGAAAAGTCAAATAAGCACCTCCAGTCAATCCACATCTGATGAGATGATTTTGAGTGAAGTCAAGGTCTCTTAGATTTATATGTCACAGGAATGCCGACGTCAGAATGGTTCTTGATCATTTTTTCCTAAGTTAGAAATCTGAGAACAAGACTACTTAGATAAATGAGGAACTTCATGGGCTAACCTCAGATCATGTATCAAAATCGGTAAGAAATGGAATATTTGATCTCTGATTAAATGACTCCGGAGTAAGAGGCTAAGAATCCAGCTTAGGTAGACTCTAAACTTGGTCTGACCTTGTGGACAAATTGGCTGCTGGCATCTTCCTTCTGTACTCTTGGTTGTAAAACACCAGGGAATGCCCAGGTCTGTGTAGCTATGCTCCAAAAGTCAACAAAAGTTTCCTGGTAGACAGTTGATAGAGTCAAGGAAGTGAGCCTCTTTTACAACATTGTCAGAAGATCCTACTTTGGGTATTTTTTTTTTTAAAATCCTGAAGCAGAGGCTCCACCTGTTCGCCCCGGTGGCCATCAAAATTGCACCATTTTCCCTGTTTGTCCTTTGGGCTCAGCGACTGCAGCAAGGTGACAAATACCCACAATTACTCAGCAGGGCCTTCGCATCCCTTCAGGCTCTAACTATGCCTTGGCTCAAAGAGAATTGGAACCCCAAGTCCACACTGCCGCTGGCAGGAATCTGAACAAGCCTGTGTGCTCTCGAAGTTATACACGCACACTATCAGCCATGACGTTTCTGAACCTTGATGGAGGGGTCACACAGGAGAGCGATGACCAGCATTTGGTGCTTGCAGGGCTGTACGAGGGTGCGGTGAGAACATGAGCCAGCATTTTAAAGACTATCAGGCTTCCTCTAGGATGGTTGTCTCCATCTTCTTAATGCTGCAACCCTTTAACACATGTTTCTCATGCTGTAGTGACCCTCCCCCACCCCATCATAAGATTATTTTTGTTGCTATAATTTTGCTACTGTAATGAATCACAGTGTAAATATCTAACATGCAACCCCCGTGAAAGGGGTTGTGACCCACGGGTTGAGGCCACTGCTCTAAGAAATTCAAAACACCAAGAAGGAGCTAACGTGAAGCTATCATTGAGACAAGAGGGGGCTATCATCGGACAAGTAAGAAAAGACTGGAAGCTTTTCAAAATGAAAGCAACACTGCTTACTGCAAAGTGAAAACCAAAACTGTATTTGTTATATGGTTTCTATATCACTTTTTAGATCAATACTTGACATTTAAAGTGACAACCATTGCAGCTCTAATTGGCTGGGATTCTCAGCTCCACGTAATACAAGTCAGCACTGGCTCTTTAAAAACCACGAACAGTAAACAATTCCAGTCTCACGCCCGTAAGGCATCAGACTCAGTTCTAAGTGCTTATGCAGATGAATTCCCATAATTCATCTAGTGCCTGCTGAGGAGGTACCATTATGATCCCCATTTCTCAAGACAGGAAACTGAGATCCTAGGAAAACAGCTAGCATTTCCGCTGCCTTGCTCAGGGAATGGCAGAAAGGCTGGAATTGTGAAGCCAGGCTCCCAGGGTCTGCCTCTCAGCCATCACTCACAATGCTCACAGCCTCTCAGAAAAGCAACCTCCTCTCTCTATTGTACATTAGGTGACTCACAGGTGACCAGGCAGGGTGGGAATGGCAGGCTTGGAACCCTGAAGACAGAGACATTCTATGAAGGGAAGGGTCTTTGTCCGAAGTCACAGCCGGGCACAAAAGAGCAGCCACACAGACACAGCTTACGACTGCGTTGGGATTGCTACCCTACTGCAAACCCACCACCATCACAGAGATTACACCTCATGGTCCCCGCCAGTTCATCCCTGCAGAGCAGGAATGAGTCAGGAAGGGCAAGGGCATGTACAACTGAAAAAAAGGAAAAAAAAAAATAGGCCTCTTGCCCCATCTCCACGTGGAGTTGACAAGAGAGCAATCAGGCAGCAAGTGAGCATCTCCATAGAGAAGCCAGCCTCTGCCTCCCACCGGCGATCCAGTGGTGGGAAGATTCCTGTCCTAGAGCGCCTGAAACAAACAATACAAAGCAGCACAGGACAAGAGAAAAAGATTCTAATTCCTAAGGTTGGATTACAGTCATCTGTAAAGCTAGTCCCTTCCAGGGCACTGGGGGAGAAGACACCCCGGGTCTCTTCCCAGCTTCCGCTGGCCAGCAATCACTGGCCTTCCTTGGCTTGTGGATACTCCCCTGTGAGCCCCTTCAGTCATATGACGCCCCACCTCAACTGGAATTCTTTCTATTTACTTATGGAGGCGAAACCCATCCTGCTCTGCTAATCAGCACCTCAGCAAGATTATGCAGACCGTATTCCCAAATATGTTCATAGTCACAGGCACCAGAGGCTAGAACTTGAATGCATATTTGGGGAGAACCTGTCGAATGCATAATGACAGGCTCCAGAGCTAAGAGAGACATTCAGATGTGGGGAAACAAAAAGGACAGAGGCACCTCAGTGATCACGACGGGCATCATTTCACTCTACTGATGGAATCACTTCAAAGCAAACAGTGGGCACACAAAAAGCAGTAGAGACTGTACTGGGTGTCCTGGAGGAAGAGGCCAGACAGAAGTGTGCAGGAGGGCTGAGGTAGGGTGCTAACTGCTAGACAGTCCCTCCCTGAGAAACTACGGCCATCAGAAGGCTAGGGCCAGGCATCCGTCCTCTACCCAAATGCCTGCAGGCATCTGCCAAATCTCTCTCTTTTATCTTCAAAAAGAGAAAACTTGGCCAGGAGGAGTCATCATGGATTAAAGTAGAAAGATAAATGGAGATTTTTTTTTAAACAGTGTTAGTTACCTAAGCCATAATTTTTCCACTGAATAGGTATATGGCAGATGTTTGAAACGTACATTATTTATGTAGCTGGTCGCATCTTTTGTGCAGTGACTTGCGTCGCTTTCATGCTTTCTAAACCCGAGTAAAGATACCCAAAGCATGCTCCCGCTGCCAACCAAACAAAATAGCTACAGACTCAGTGTAAATACCAATAACGCTAACCTAAGAATTACACTACGCTTTGTTCTTAAGACCAGGGGAGTAACCTGCAAGCAATCTCAATGACGATTCTTCGGGTTTCTCAAAACCTAAGGAGAACTCGGTCAGCGAAATCCAGTTTGACTCTCCATCTGCTGGGAATAAAAACAACGTAGGCTATCTGAGAGGCGGACCATAAAGTTCAAAAGAGCTGGGCTATCCTGGTGTCAGCTGCTTCTCTGTATGGATAACCTCCAGCCTTCCTCATTCACAAACGTGCCTAAAGGATCACCCTGCTCCCAGAGCTCACTCTCCAAAGTGGAGCTCATCATCCGCTCCACTTTCCGCAGCTTCCTGGTCGCTCATTATAGTCTTCAGAGGCAACATCTTGATGCATGTGTGTTTTTTTTTAATCAGTGTATATTTATTATACAAAGCAAATTTTTTTTGACATTTTTAACCAAGTATATCATGTACTTCACTCATATTTGCTCATCACCCTCTCTTGTGACCCATCCTGCTGGTCTCTCTTCCCAAATAAGACAGTGTGTGTATCTCTTCATTTGCGTGGGTGTATCTGTGCATGTATATGTGTGTGCATGCGTGGTGTGTGCATGTAAAAATCTAGACTCCACATACGAACAAAAACATATGTGCCTTTCTGGTCCTGGTTTCTTTAACTTATCGAGGTAACCTCCAATTCCACTCATCTTCCTAAAAATGTCACTATCCCCTCCTCTTTTGCAGCTAAACAAAGCTGCACTGTGAGCATCTATAGCATGTCCTCTTTACCGTTCATGCTGACTGCCAGCTAGGCTAGCTCCATACCTTAGCTATTGCGAACAGTGCCACGGGGAGCACGGATGAGCAGGCCTCTCTTTTATATGCTCTGGGTGTGTCCCCAGGAGCGGTTCTACCCTTTGACTTTTGAGGACTCTCCACCCTTCTTTCCACAGTGCCTACACTAGCTAACATCTCCACCAGCAAGGTACAAGGGTGACTTTTGTTTTCTCTTACTTCTTAAAGCCTACTAGTTCCAAAGAGTAATCCATCCTTCTGTCTGCCGCGTGCTCCCTAGAGCTGTCCTCCCGACCCTTCCTCCTTGGCCTGTACAAGTTCCGGTTCGAGTACAGGTACACAGTTCCCGCCAAGCCGATGAGTTCTTTTCAGCTGGTTAGCTGGTTAAATGTTTTAATAAAGAAGAGCTATAGGCTCGTTTTAATGAGGATTCGAAAAATATAATTCTCAAGCGAAACCTGCAATTTCACAGAAAAGCGGTTTTCTTTCTAACTCACTTAACTAAAAGGTGAATCAAGTTGGAAGAAAATCTGGAAAGTACAGGTGAAGCTAACCGACGGTGCTGGAAGCCTGGTCCCCGTTGTGTTCCCATTGTAGCAGCAGTGACTGTGGTGGACCTTTAAAGAGGCAGCTAGACATGACGGTGCTGTCCTGAGGAAAGGTCTGACGCCTCCCTGGAGGGAAGAAGCTATGTCTGATATGACCCGACCAGATCTCTTACAGGTGAGGTGCTGTACAGTGCGTCTAGCCCAGGTGCTCACCCCCTTCTGCGCGTGATCAATTGTACTGGGGCACTGAAAAATGAGGGGGAGCGAGACCCCACAAGGACATCTGCATTTTGTTACAGTCACTAGAGCTGTGTGCCGAATAAACTTCTTAGCCCCAGAGAAAACAGTCTACGACAAGTCGTGTAGAGTAAAGACAAAAAGGACAACGTGTGGTGTCTGACGTAGTGAGATGTAGCTCTAGGGTGGCCCTTGATCTACTGCAGGATCACCACGTGAGTCCCCTCCTGCAGATCTTCGAAGCACTCATGGCCATCCATCTACCCGACAAGCCACTCACGGCACCCCTTGCTCAAATGTTTCTTTTGCCGGTTCCCTCCTAAAGTCACAAATCTATTACTTGCCTCATAAACTCAAGATTCACCCAAATTTCAGGTTCCTTTCTTGCCTGGTTATACGGCTGCCTACATCCCAAGGTTACAGAGTGATAAACTCGCCACAGCTCTGTGTCTGGCTCATACTGTTTCCCCAGCCTCCCCCAGTCCTTCTCTTTCTCCATTTAAGTCTTAGCTACTCCTAATGACCTCCAGGAAGTACCCCCTCCAGGTGCTAAGTGGTACCCTGCCCATCTCTGAGCCCTGTTCACCCTACACCAATCCAGACTTAACTGCTCTCCTTGGCTCCTGATTGTATACTCCAGCTTCCCGATTCCCAAAGGCTCGTTCATAAACAGCTCGGTTGTTCCCCCCACCAGTCATAGCAGGGGATGGCTTGATGGTAGGATCTTAAGATTGCATAACATAAATAAATAGATATTTGATACAATAATATATGGTCTGTAGAATCCTAAGTTATAGTAACTCCCCTAGTTATAAAGAGATGACTCATATCCCCACTTCCAGACATTCTCCCTTTCATCCTCTTCTGAAAACAGTCATGTCTTCGTCATTCATCTAAAAGACAACCGAGTCCTGACACGTGCCAAGCTCGAGGAAGTAGGCATGACGAAGACGTAAGTGAAACAGGTGTTATCGGCAAACAGCTGGCTGTCCAGAAAAAGAAGAGACTAGGGGAGCTGCAAGCACAACGCGAAGCTGCTATGACCCAGGCGTAAAGTAACTGGCACAGAAAGGATCTGGGGGAAGAGAGAAAGAAGGGGCACACTGGGGTGCACCTGCACTCTCAGCGACGCCAGAGACGGAGGCAGGAGGTTGAAAGTTCAAGCCAGTCTGAGCTATTAAACCTAATCTCAAATACAGGGGGTGGACAAGAAGGGCTGGCTCTGGAAGGGGAGACGGACTTGGATCAGACCTGAAGAGGTGGGAGACCCAAGCGGTGTCATAGAAAGTCTGAAGCAGACACAGCGGCTTGAGGAGCAACTGAGCATACAGAGCTCCCAGACACGGGATCCGGAGCATAGGGTAATAAGGTTAGCAAGATGTGGAAACAGCAGGGCAAGTCCCACCGTGGAGGCTTCCTAGAGCCCACAGTCCACACAGGACTCGATCCACAGGCACGAGATGCTTTAGAAAGAGAAGCAACTTCTCCAGTTTTGCTTTGGGTCAGGGGGAAAAAAAACCAAAACCAAAAGCTTTCTGGGGTCCCGAGAAGAATGGATTGGCCTGGAAAACTGGTCCCTTTGGGAGACAATAAAGACAAGCAGAAGATCTAAGTAGCTGGGATAAAGAACAAAGATGCAAATTTAAAAATATTTAAGTGGTAGAAAGCAATAGGATTTTGTGGCCAGCTGGTTACACATTCCAGCACCACATAAAAATAGTCCGGGGATTTACTGCTTAAGGAAAAGTTTATTAGCTCCTTTAAAAACCACTCGTGTCATTTCATTCTTGTGTGACTGTGGCCAGATTAAATTTAGACTTGACTAGACTCTGCTCACACTACCCCGAGAAACCTTTATAGTCAAGACATCACACAGGTTCATGACTCAGTAATGAAGACTGCACTAAACTCCAAAGTCTGTGTGCTCTCCCAGAAACCAGGACCTAACCAGAGTTTACACTCAAGCCATGCTTTCGGCATAAACGATCCTATACCAAAGAACACACCCTTGTCCAATCTACTCCAAATCTCCGGGAATTTACAGGGAATGTAAGGCCTCAAATGCCCAGAAGTTATCAACATTCTAAGGTTTTTACACAGCATACTCTTTTCCTTTTTCAAATGAAAATTTTCCCAAGAGTGTAAACGACATCACTTCTACTTGCCTGATGACAGCGGTCAGTGAGGGGAGCTACAAGTAAGACAGTTGGGAGAACAGAAGAAGAAAAGGTAAGAAACAGGACACTGTTTATTAAAACTTGTCACCAGGAAGCACACACTTAACATAGGCCTAAGGATGGCAGGAAGCAAGATTCTAACATGGGCACCCCTCCCTCCTAGAGAAGCGTGGGACTCCGGGATGTAGAGGAGGACCAAGGGCTCTCCTAACGATCATGTGTGAAGTTCGGAAGTCCCAAGCTTGCTCCTTCTGAAACCTCTATAATGAAGGCATGGAGCCAGAGGACTCTTTATAGATGGAGGGAGGTCATCTGACTGTAGGGGGAAACAGCTGACGTGAACAGGTCATGATCAGAACCTGAGTGTTCAGTTTCCACTTTCACGGCTCTTAAACTAGGAGCACATGAGGAACTGGGTCATAGTAAAACCAGGGAACCAGTTTCGGTAAAATGAAAACCAATAACCTGATCAAGTGGTGTGCCAGCCATGTCTCCCCACTAATCAAATCATCATCAGACAAAACTAGTTGACTTTTTTTGTGGGGTTTTTTTTTTTGTCGTTGTTGTTTTGTTTTTTTGTTTTTAGGATGTCAGTTTAGGGCTTTCATTTTATCTCTCTTTCCAAATCACATAGGGCCATAGTTTTAAAAACAACCAGCTTTCTCCCTTAAAGGTTTGACTTCAAGACATGAGAACTGACCTAAACCTAACCACCGCTTAGCATTCTCTTTAACAGGCAGTCTTTATAGGCATGCTCAGTAGAACCGGAAGACTAGAAAAATGAACTTGTAATCTTGATCAGTGGTAGACAACACACCAGAATTCTGGCAGCATTATACTTGGGACAAGAAGCAACAGCTACGCTCAGTACAGCCCAAGGGGAGAGCAAAGGAAATGAGAGGCCGCAGCATCATCTGAATGAATGGCTCGGAGGACACTCACACAGGAACAGCGGGGGCTCTAAAGGCCTCGTGCACTCAAAACCAAAGGCTCTCCAGTCAATCCTTCCACACTGTGATCATGGCTGCAACTGCGGCTGTCCTGAGAATCACACAGATTTCCTTCTTCACTGGGGAGCTTGACTCTCCCACTAGCTAACATCACCGTTTCTACCTAGCGGAAGAAAACTGAGGCAGAATGGCCCTACATCCACTGCATCCAAACTCCTTTCTTCTCACAAGGCTGAGCACGCTCTGCAGCCATCTTGGTTTGAACAGAAGGCAAGATCCCCCACTCCACACTCTGCCTAGAAGCCACTGTTGGGAAATGAATATACAGGAGGAGCAATGGACTCTTCTCCTGGCCTGTGAACTCTCTGGTTGCTGGAAGGCTGGGCACTCTTGGGATTATCAAACTTTAGGTTTGACAGCTGAAAAGAGGCATAGGAAGAAACCATGGTCTACACAACCAAAAGGTTCACAGGTTTCTGTCCAACCAGCCCCCTGTAAGACCTGATCAGCCTCAGGTGTGTCTGGCCTGACCTCATAAGACTAAATTTTTTTCCTGAACAGAGCAGGGGGAAAAAAAATCAAGGCCAAAGGTCAAGCCCACTGCTGTAAATCACATTCTACATTGGTAATTCACTTATTACCAATTAGAAATGGTGCTGTCTCATAAAACTTATCACAAAGGCCTACAACTTCTCTCGAAGCGCCTACCACGTGCTAGAGAGCCATGCTAAATCCGGGACAGCTGTCAGTGCGTACCTGTAAAACCGTCCTGGGATTTCTCATTTCTCAAAGATATTTTTTTTAATTATTTTCCTTAATTTTCATATTTTCTGGGGGTGTTTCTGAAAGGTCTCAAAATCGAAGCTGCTCTAGACTATGTGGCACAGTTTTGAAGAGGCTGATCTCTGAAGCCAAGTAACTTACCTACACGGCAAACTCTCCTTGACTAAAATGAAGCATGGTAACAGGAACGAGTGGAGCCGGCAGCTGGGCGGACAGAACCAGCTGTCAATCACGTTTCTAGGCTGCTTCATTTCCCGTCATGCTACGAGACATGAAACAACGCTCCAGCTCGCACCCAGAACAACCAACTTGTTATGGCAGATTCCATTCACGCCTTGCTGGAGGAAGAGCTTCCTCCAATGATCACCACGGGTTTCACACAGCATCAGCTACCACCACCTCCCGTGGTGCTGAAAGGAGCCAAATTTGGGGAGGGATATAACAAAGAGGGTTGCCCTCTAGAGTCACCCCAACCAAAAGGAGGAAGGGTCCACCGCCCTCTCAATGTTTTCATTGTAAGCATTTGCCTTGGCATTCACTCTTCCTTTCAATGAACCCTAGACCCGCTTTTCATTCCAGGTACTAACAGACATCCTGGACAAAGCCCATGCTCTGTCCAACCCTGGATCCTCACAAGAATCTAGCAAGACACTGGTCTTCAGGAGCGCTCCACCAAACGATACCGCCCTCTCCTTGGGAATGCTCTGATCTCAACAGTAACCTGACATTGAGTCTGGCCAGAACACCACCAGTTTGGATCAGGTTATTCCAGGAAGGCCACGTGACCATCTGCAGGTCGCACACGGAACGAAATGAGAGAATCACATAAAATTGGAAGACCCTTCCTCATGCCCTCAAAAATGTCTCACAGCACTGGCCATCACAGAGTTCTTTTGCAAAGTCTGAAAACGTAATCACGGGGAAGCAATGATGAGGCAGATAAAAATAGACTCCCCGGGAATGTGCCTGACATTATTACACAAAGTCTTGCAGGCTTGTTGGAGAACTCATAGCACCTGCCCTCCAACCACTCTGTCAATTCTGATTTCTTGGGGTCGGAGAGCAGGAAAGAGGAGTGTGCTGAGGATGCAATGGAAGCATCCAAACCTTAGTGGGAGAAGCCTAGGATTAGCCTAACACCCAGTGTGGACACAAGGTCTATGTACAGGGTGGAATGGGAGAAGCCTAGGATTAGCCTAACACCCAGTGTAGACACAGGCTTATGTTCAGGGTATAGAGCTGCCTCTAGGTGTACAGTACGTTCACTGTCCTGATAGTAAAGAATGGAGCAACCACAGCCACGACTTAGATTACTTAAGCGTAAACTGTGGTTGTCACTTCCTTTCCAAAAATGGTTTTTCATGAAAGAGAAAATCTAGGGAGTGTGATTGCCAAAATAGCACGCAACATCCCTTATGTTTGCCTGATTTTGCAATAAAAAGGGTAGTTACATGGATTGAGGCTTTTCTGGGAATGGAGACATGGTCATGGGACATTTTTGAAGTGCAAGATACTGACCCCAATTTAAAAGGATTTGCTACTTAAGGAGAAAGTAATGCTAGACTGTAAGTACCAACCACAGGCTTAGAACAATCTCCCCAGTTAAGACAGGGCTTAGGGCGTCTAGGTACAGGGACTTAGCAATAGAATTCGGTCTCCATGTTTCCTTTACATTGCATTTAAAAGCAAATTAATTTTTTCCCAGAATGAAAACATTGGTATCTTCCCACCTCTTTGCATACAAGTAAGGAACACAAACCACAAGGTTCCCAGGCCTTTCTCCCTTCAGCATCTCAAGTACAGTATCCCTGGGTTCCCAAGCCACAAAGCAAAAGCCAGCGAATGGAATTCATAGAGAAGCTGCTCATTCTAGGAGGCTCAGAACACTCGCCGCATTTTCACAGGAAACCAGTTTTGAAGCCTTCACTTCTGTGAACCATTGTGTTTGTCCTTCCCATCCGGCATGCAAAACACGATACAGCCTCCATGGCATCCACAGCACTGATGCAACCTACGCTAAGTCCACCCACAATCCTCGAGTATTCCGTATGCAAACACACCACAACCCCCGCCCCAAGCATTCAAGGAGCCCCAGCAGAGTCCCTGTGTGCAAATTGAACCAGCCTCAGATGGGCATGGGCAGAACCTCGAATCATCTAGAACGGTGCATGGAACCTGTTTCTTTTTAAGGGGCGGGAGGGGGGGTGTTGTCTGTTTAAATACCCTCTAAGGTAACTGGCCATAATGCAGGCACAGGCGAACCTGGCACTGCGGGCAACCCTAGACGCAGGCTCTCCTTTCACAAAGCTCAGGGAGGCTGCAGTCCTCATATATCCCTGCAGACCAGATGCTCGGCTCGATCCCCCTCCCCGATTTTACCTAACTAATAGCTCTCCAACCCCATATTGAGAGGGCCTGCTGTGGATCTTGCAGAGGTACAAAATGGTGGATGAGAGCTAATTTTTCCCTGCTCTCTCCATAACTCAGCACATCCATCACAGCAGGTCCTCTACCCACCAAACCCCCAAACTAGCCGCGGCGCACCAAACACGGCCAGCGGCTGAACAGTGGTTACCAACCTGATGTCATGTAGCCCCGAGAAGCCTGGGGCGCGAAGGCCGCGGGGAAGCGTTTGTGCAGGCGGTAGTCCTTCTCGCTGCGGGACCTCATGCGGTCCGAGGCCCGGTCTGAGAAATCCGAGCTAGGCCAGGCTCGCCGCAAGGTTGTGCTCCGGGTCTTCTTCATGGTGGGCAAGAGCGACCCTGGTGCCCCGATAGTGGGGCCTCAGCGCCGGGGCGCAGCGCGCTGCTTCATCCGTCTACCGCGGCCACGACCCGGGAGGATTCTGCGCGCATTTTTTTTTCCCCAGCCCCTCTTCTCGTCGGTGTCTACACCGCCAGAGGCAGGTCCGGCCCTCCCCACGCCCCCCCACACCCCCACGGCGAAGGCTCCGATTTTACACTCGTCCCACAATGCATTCCACTTCATTTGCAATCCTCCCGGCTTCCAGCTTCCAGATTCCTGGGGGGGGAAGGCACGTTGGGAGGCTCGGCTGCCGGGAGGGGGCGGCCGGGGTGGGGGCGCCGAGACTTGCAGCGTGGAAGCAATGGGAGCGCAGACAATGGCCCGATTCAGCGCAGGAGTGCTTAGCCAACTGTGCGCCACAGCACAAAAGACCCAAACAAATGAGGAAGCCGAGGCCTTCGGGGGCCGGCCGGGGATCGCTCGCCCGGGAAGCTTGACCGGGCGGCTGCAGCCTCAACCGTACAGGGAGGCTTCAGCGCGAGGCGGCGTGGGGATGACAGCGTCCGAGTCGCGTCCCCCCGGACCTCCCAGCCGCGAGGCCCGCAGTCCCCGGCGCTGCTTGCCTCTGCTTCTCCCGCAGCCCTCGGGAGGCAGTCTTCATTCCAGAGGCTCGAACGGGGGGCGCGCGGGAGCACCGGGACCGCAGCTGCGACAACGCAGGAAGAGCCCAATGGGTGCTGACGACCGCGGCGCCGAGTCAGGCTTCCTCCTTCCAAGGCTGGCGGGGGTGCGGGAGAGTGGGGGCGCGTGCCGACACGCGTGGGTCCCCCGCCGCAGGCATACTCCTACTCACGGGCCGCGGTGGCTGCGGAGCCCGGCGATCGGCCCGCGCGCGGGGCCATCGCCGCCCGGTGACTAGCGCGCTGCGCGTTGACACGGCAGGAAGCGGGACGGCCACCCAGTGTCATGCTAATCTCGGGGTTGAGCAGAGGCTCAGCGGGGATCTCGGCAGCAAAGCCCCAGCGGCGGCGGCGGCGGCGACGGCGGCGGCGACGACGACGACGACGACGCGGGGCCTGGGCCCTGCCGATGACACCGCGCGGATCGTTCCACGTCTTTCCGATGGTCCCTCCCCCTCGCTCCGAGGGCTAGCCTTCGTGGGAACGCGCCGATCCGCTGCGCCCGGCCCGGCCCACCTGCGCCCAGCCGGAGCCACGGGGCGCCGCGAACGCGCGGGGACGCCAGGCCCACGCTGCCTGCCACGCGCCAACGGCCTGTTCCCTCCGCGATCCTGAGTGGCAGTCACTCCCCGGTGGCCTGGTTGCGCTGGCGGACCCGGGGCCTCCGCACCGCCCGGCCCTGCACAGCTGTTTATGGTCCAAGCACCAATCGCTGCAGGACAGCGGTGCGCGCGGAGGAGGGGGCGCGGGCCAGACGCGAGGTCACGCCGAGTTAAAGGCGCCCGGCCTGGCCGCCAGCCTCGCCACGCGCCGCCACTCCCATTCTCATCCGCCACGCTCACCTCCCCACTTGGGTTGCCAAAAATGCGTTTTGAGCTATAAACAACGATAATAAAGCTGATTGCCTCTCGAAGAGATCTGTCATTTGGCGTTTGAGCATTTTTTTTTTAGTGCATCTGTGACAAGGAGACGTTTCCAATCATTTTAAAGGTGGTATTCCACGCTGATGGGTGACAAGATGAGATGCAGAGCCAGCAATAGGAAGCCTTCATGGGAACTCAGCAGTCGGAGGGCTCTAAAGGGTTAAGATTCAGAAAGCCCTGGCAAGACTTCCAGGAGGCAGAAAGGCAATGAGATCTAGTCTATCTATAGCCAGTATCTCTTGTCAGAAAAAAAAAAAAAATCTCTCTGCGGATACTAAGGGGCGGGGATAAAAAGCCACAAGTCACATATAAAACGCATAACTACATCAAGCAAATATTAATTACTAAGTAGAAACCTATTAGCCAATGTTCAGCAGCCTCTTTATAAATCAAGACAATCCCTCAAAAGGTGCCTTTTGCTAAAATGCAAAAATCAGAAAAACTACTGGCTTAGAAGGTCTAAAGGGCCATAGAGGTGGGTTTTTTTAATGTTTTCATAAATGCGAGTTATGACATTTAGATATCTCAAATCAACAATTACTAGTACCTCTCATGATGCCAAGGTGGTTACACTAATTATCGTAACAATTAGGAGTTAAGAGTGACGGCAATCCTGTGACAACTGTGAGAGTCACTAACTGAGCAGATCGGGTGTGTAAAATACCACATATGGCTCCCTGCGATGAATGGTCTAGTGGGAAAAAAAAATGCCGAAAGGTCCCTTAAAGCCAAAACTGCCACATTTTGTGAAGATGCAGAACCTCCATGGGACATGGCAGGAGCTGAAGTCTATAGCATGAAGAATTCCTCAAGCAGGGAAGGAGATGGTGTTTGGGGCCATGGGAACAGCCGTGCAAAGGCCCTGGGGTAGCAAAGAATCTTGGTTTCTGTTGGAAGAAATGCAAGAAGGCCAGTGTGTCTGGGATCAGAGCTGAGCAAGAAAGTCGTGGGCGATGAGGTCATGGAGGAAGGGAGAGTAGCTCATGCAGGGACTTGTCAGCCATGTTCAAGGTTTTACATTCTACTCCTGGTGGACTAGGAGCCACAGACGGGCTCAAAGCAAAATTCAGTCATAATTTTAGAATTTCTATGTAGAAGGAGCTAGAGGGTGGAATATGAAGCGAAGCGGGGGGGGGGGGGGGGGACTGGTTGGGAATTTGTGGGAAGTTAAGTTTGAATTACAGGTCATTTGTGGGGAAAACGGGGTGTTCATGCTCGCATCCTGAAACAGTGAGTGGGCCTGCGCATGTCTGAAGAGAGGAGCCATAACAGGTCTCGGTCTCCTGTGACAACAAATCTTGCAGAGAAGTGAGAGCCTGCAGTAGCCAAGCAGCCAGACTCGTAAGAACCAGGCAGTCAATACGTCATAGCTCTCAGAGCCCAGATGATGCCTGAAGCAGGGATGATGGGCCCCACTCAGTGACTGACTCACCCACGTTGGCTAACAACGTGCAATGGTCATCCAAAGAGAAGGGATGGGTACGCCCACTGTGAAAGTCAAGTTCAGCTTGTCCGTCTGTGCTTGTACGTGACCCCTGGATCCCTAGCCACAGTTCCTAGTCCCCTAGCTCTCCTGAGACAACAGTGTCTCTTAGGCATCCACCAAGGCAGCCCATCTTTGGGAATCCCCAATATTCAACCTGGGAGTTCACAAATATAATCTAATTGCCAGAAAGATAGTTGAGCTACAAGTCTGAGGATATGAGTTACACAACCACAACCTGTGTAAAAAGAAGCCAGGCGTGGAGGCAACACACCTGTAAATCCAGTGCTGGAGGGGTGGCGACAAAAGGATCCCCGTGGCTCACTGGCCAGCCAGTCTATCACAATCAGAGATGTCCTGGCCAATGAGGGACAGTGTCTCAAGAAAACACCAGTGGATGGAACCTGACGAACACCTGAAGTTCACCTCTGGCCTCCACCCACAGATGTAAAATTCTACCGTGTGGATAAGCTGCATTTTGTTTATGCATTGATAGAAATGAGTTGCTTTCACGTTTTAACTTTGATAACTAAAACTGTTATGCTCGCCGGTCTCTCTCTCATACCTTCTATTCTGTTCCTTTGGAAGCATATTCAGAGGTGGAATTACTGGATCATATTTTAATCCTGGTTTTTAATTCTTTTGAGGTATTGCCATACTCTTTTCCACAGTGATTATACAGTTATTCATTTCTGCCAGCCATACACAGGGTCTCAAATATCTCTAAGCTATTAAAGCACTTCCCTCTCTTCTCTTGCCCACCTCTCTTCTCCCCTCCCTCCCTCTTCCTTCCTTTGGCTAATAGCCTACGTAGGGGTTTTAAGGGGCACCATATAATAATTTTGACTTGTTTATCTCTGATGATTAGTGATGTTGAGGATTTTATGTGCTTTTCTTCTATTTTTGTTTGTGAGCCTGGTCTTTAATGGCCGAGTCATCTCTCCAGTCCAGCGCATTGTTCAAGCTTTAGGATTAGGTTATTTGGGGTGTGTGTGTGTGTGTGTGTGTGTGCGCGCGCGCGTGCATGCACGCGCGTGCATAATAAAATTACCCCACTATAGGAGATAATCTCTCTTCAAGATCTATAGCCTAGCTCGCAAAAAACCCAGTACCAAGCATGAGAAATCTCCCTTTGAGATCTTGGTCAGGGGAATTCAAAGAACTCCCAAAACAATACAGGCTATTGCTATTGCCCTTGGTTCCCTCCCAGAACCTGAAGGTAAGACCCTGTAGTGAAGATACAACGTGCTTCAGACATAGCACTTGGAAGAGTTGAACTGAATACGACCTAGAAGCCTCTTCCCTGAGCACTTTAGCAAGGTGTTAAAAGGAGATAAGTAATCAGTTGTCCTGCCCGGCTGTGACTCCTGCAAAGAACAGTTACCAGAAGAGCAAAGACGCTAGAACGGCAGTTCTCATGGGCGCTAACCAACAGCTGTCTAACTGGACTTAAGGCTCACTCAGTGGGACGGAAACCATGCCTCGTACTGTAAATCTAGACAACTACCCATGACTCACGGGGTGAGGCCATAGAACCTAAAGGAGAACGTACTGTTGCCTCTTCCTTAAGCCACTATAACCCCTCACTGCATTCCAGTATTCTTTATGCCCAGAGGAGAATGTAAAATTGCCCCCTTTGTCAGAAAATACTCTCTTAGCAGCAGATGGAGACCATTGCAGAAAACCACAACTGATAAAATGCAGAGGACAAGTGATTATGGGGGTACCCAGCCCCATTGGAGAACATCGCAGAAGAGAAGCCGGAAAGACTGTAAGAACAAAGAAACAGGACATTGCCTGAGAGGCTTATGTCTTCTATATATAAAAGGGAAGTTATACTCATAAGACCTGAATAATCACAGTACCTCTGACATCATCCCAACATGGAAGACTCGCCCCTAAAGAAAGCCATAGACAATTAGTGGCTGATGAGGGAGGAAGATGATCAGTCCTCCCCAGGGAGGAGCTCCGTAATTAGCTATTCAATACCAGGTGGTCAGCCCTAAACACACACACATATGAGCAACACTGAATAGACTCAGTAGGTTATATTTATATGTATCGTATTATTTATATTACATGTTTTATATATTATATACTATACATATATGTATTTTATGATTTCTGTTAACTGATAAGTACTTGTAATGGTAATAATTAACAATAAAAGCCATAAATTTGAGAGGGGGAAGACACACAGATAGTACTAAAGAAGGGGAGATTATATAAAATTGAGTGAATATAATAAAAATAATAATATATCCTAATTAAATATACCAACTTGAAAAGTACAAATCAAGTTAAGAAAGGGTATTTACCTATGTCCTTACATAACCCTAACTATTCTACAAAGGAAATTTAGACTCCAGTTTAACCTGATTGCTTACATCTATAGTATCACTTCTCTTTCAATGTTATTGCCAAAATATTAGCCAAATGCTACAATGAAAAACCAAAAAGGAGCCACCATCTTAGGGCAGCACGCAGTGCATCAGACTCATGAACACTAAAAGCGCCTTTTATTTTAAATTTTAATACACTGTTACTTAATACACCAATATTTTTAAAAATTGAATTAAGTCCAAATTTTCATTATTAGATTTTTTTTAACACCTAAATCAAGCTTTTCTCCACATCCATGATCAAATTCCACCTGCAAATTTGTACGCGGGGCCACATGTGACCTCTGTGGATCCAATCAGGTCCTTACAGACTGAAGGAAGAGTGCACTGCCCTATGGCGTGTGACCTCTGACCTGAAGAGGAAGCAGCTCTCTACATGTGCCCCAAACTTCACTCCTCATCCAGCTCTTGCCTTCTTTAGGAACTGTAGATGCACAACTGTTTGGGGTACAAGATGGAACCTCCACATCGCCCCACCACAAGCTTCAGAGAAGACATCAATGTCCGTGTACCGGGAGCCTAGCACGGAAACTAACAAAACAGGAGAGCTGACAAAGGAGGTGGCATCTACGACACCATGTACGACACCGTGTAGCAGCTCCGGGCTGACACCCCACAAGGTGTGTCTAGCATTTGAATAAATTCACAACAAGGTGAGGCCCAACACGGGCACGGGAGCCTGGCCAGGTGTCGGCCAGCCACTGCATCCTCTCAAAGGCCATTCAAGCTATGGAAACACCAGATGGATCCCACATTGTGGGTCCCGAGACAACCTCACCCCAGATTCTCACTACCAGAACATCTCCAGGACTCCTAAAGTCTATTCTTGAGCACTGGGTTCACTGAGCTGGTCCCCAGTCCCCAACCCTTTGAATCTGTCATCTCCCTCCTCAGAGAGTGGCCAAGTGTTCCAGAGGCTGAATAGAGACTTCAGGAGGAAGCTGACTATTCTTTCCCTCTCTCTTCCCTCTCTCTCTCTCTCTCTCTCTCTCTCTCTCTCTCTCTCTCTGTGTGTGTGTGTGTGTGTGTGTGTGTGTGTGAGAGAGAGAGAGAGAGACAGAGAGACAGAGAGAGACAGAGACAAAGAGAGAGACGGGGGGGCACCAAATACAAATATGGTCACAGAGAGATCCTCTTCCCTGATTGGGGAAAGGCCTGGGAACTCCTGAAAGAGTAAATGCTGCTTTTCCGGGCGGTGGTGGCGCACGCCTTTAATCCCAGCACTCGGGAGGCAGAGGCAGGCGGATCTCTGTGAGTTCGAGACCAGCCTGGTCTACAAGAGCTAGTTCCAGGACAGGCTCCAAAGCCACAGAGAAACCCTGTCTCGAAAAAAAAAAAAAAAACAGCAAATGAAACAAAAGATGAGAAATGAAAGACAAAAGTAGAGAAAGGGAACTGTGGCCACCCGTAACACTGAAATGGCCCTACCCAGGTCTTCTACCTGCCCTGTGAGGTCACCTCACTGCTTAGGACAGCGTGGGGAGAGCCTACACCCACCTGTTCTTTACTTTAGAGCTCACTATTGGGAAGAAGAAAGGAGTGTTTTGTGCTGGCTAGCCTGCCATCTCTTCCAGGAAGACTTACTGGTGTAAGATAGGATAGCTTCTCCCGGGAAAACCTTCAACTGGTGGAAGGCAGACTGAACGCCCCATAAAGGAGAGAGACAAATGAATATGTGTTCAAAACCCAACCCCAGCCAGCTGCTGCCGACAAGAGTGGGGGAAGGCTGGGACTGTGAGAATGCTGGGGGAAAAAAAAAAAAAAAAAAAAAAAACAACAAAGAACTATAGTAATACACCCAGTGTATAAACTTCCTCAGAAATGTTGAACTTCACAGCTAAAATGAATGCTTTATGAAATCGACCACAAAAGCCATACCTCCAAACTGCTTCGGAGGCAACACTGCTGAACTGTGCTAGGAAGGGTAGTCTAGAGAACACTGCTGAGCTGTTATAAGGAGGGTAGCCTAGAGAACAAGATGGCGGGACTGACAGGATATACGTTTGAACTGGAATTCTAGCACAAAGCGGGTGAGGGGAAACAGGAAGCATTATCAAGACAGAGCCTGCAAGTGTTGACTCGTGAGGGTTGGGCGACAGGCAGAGGGCACAGGGTGTGTGGGGGGCACCAATCTTTAAGAGCTGATGAGTCGACACACAGACTAGGGGTCATTTGAACTTTGGATACATTCTTTCCTGAACGGTGCAGGGAGCACTCATTACTTAACATCAGTACTTCTGAGTCCTTTTCAATCCCTTTGGCTGTTAGATAAACCCTAAGGACGTATACACACATTTACCCTCCTGTTAATATATATAACCATCTCTTCACTGACAAATCCACTCACGACTTCAGTCCTTACGTGATTTCCTGTTGGATACTGTTGTCCACTTCTTCCTCTTAGCTTGTCCCCACTGCTCTATTACCATTCTCCCCTGGCTCTCTGACTCCTTGGTGTCAGCTCTGATAGAGTAGCATGGGCTGTTTTCTAAATTTTGTCCAAGTCTCCCATCTTTATCATCACAAGCTCACTAGCAGAGCCCAAAACCCTCCGCATTCTTTTAACCTCCAAAGTGTCTTCAAACCCCCCACCACCACCATCCCGGTTCTCTCTCCCATGTCTGCAAACGTTCATATCCTGCTATCGGTATATTTCTGTGGATAGTTCATGGAAAACCAGTTCATACTACTCACTGGACAAAACCCATTACCACCTCCTTACACGCCCAACTTGTGGGGTCATTTTTGTTCTCTTTAAGTGTGTTGTGCTCATCTGTGTGTGGTGTGCTTATGTATGTGTGTGCTGGTGAATGCTCAGAGACTAGAGGAGGGGTCACGTGGCCTGCTCCCCCTTTCTTCACCTGCTGCCCTTGAAACAGAGTCTTTCACTGAGCCCGGAGCTAGTCCTGGCAGCCAGCATGCCCCAGTAATCCTGTCTCCACTCCCCGTATTGCTGGAGTAACAGGTGGTTGGTTGTATGTACCGCCAGCCCCAGCTTTCCACAAGGGTGGGGCGATTCAAACATAGGTATTTACACCTGTGCAGCAAGTGTTCTTCCTCCCTGAGCCACCTCTCCAGCCCCACCTTAAAGTCTTAGTATACACTTCCAAGGTCTGCTGACCGTGTTCTTGTCATCCAGCCGCCCTGGGCACCAATCTGGAAGCCATCTTCATTGCTTCTCTCTCTGGCACTGACTGTTCTTTCTACCATGTAGACCCCTGCCCCTAACTCCACTGGGTCACAATTGTGTTATAGCCTGGAGGCCCAAGGCAAGGCTCTCTCTAGGAAAGAGAAGGCAGGCTCTGAAATGAGACACAACTAACTTGCAAACATTATAAGCATTCATTAAAATAAGACTATGTTGCAAAATCTAAAAATTAAAACAAAGTATATGAGAGTTAGACATGGCAGCAGATACCTATAATCCCAGAACTCAGGAGTCAGACAAGCATATCACAGCCAGCCTGGGCTAGAGGGACAGGGACAGGGACAAGGAGAAGGACAGAGAGAGGTAAAGCCCAAACTACACGTAATTATATGCCTAAGTTATTTGTTAGAAGATCTTCCAAAATAAGCTTCTTGTAATTTGAAAATCAAGCTTGAGATTAAGTAATCTGGTTCAATATCAACTATTTCAAAACCAGCGCTGTACGGTATACCAAAACAATTCGGTATTTCAGTTGGTGTACTAACTAGCACGGAGAAGTCCCAATTCACAAATGAAGGCAGTCTGAGATAATGAAAATACTGAGCCACCTTCTGTGGCAGGGTCAGGCAAAGACAGTGCAAGCACTTGGTTTTGTTCCCTGAACTTTGTTAGCAAGAGTTATTCTGCAGGGGGCTGGAGATATGGCTCAGAGGTTAAAAGCACTGACTGCTCTTCTGGAGGTCCTGAGTTCAATTCCCAGCAACCACATGGTGGCTCACAACCATCTGTAATGAGATCTGGTGCCCTCTTCTGGCCTGCAGGCATGGAGGCTGAACACTGTGTACATAATAAATAAATCTTAAAAAAAAAATAAGTTATTCTGTATAGGGTATTATTTAATAACACATAGCATTCTTCTTTGGGAAAGTACCCCCAGGCCTCTTGTATCAAGCTTACAAGATGCTCTTCAACGTTATTATGATAATTTTACAGTCAACAAAATGACTCAGCGAATAAAGGAATTCGCCACCAAGCAAGTCTGATGCTGTGAGTTCAATCCCTGGCAAAGCAAAATCTGTGTCCTGAAGGTTTTCTTCTCTATTGCATATGCATGCAGTACGGTGGTAAAAGCCCTTTGGACCTGCCCACATACACAAAATCAATGTTGATTTTCTTTTCCCAATTAAACCTGAAGAGATTTAAGTGTATGCCCTGTGAACCCAAGTATGCTTGATTCACTTTAATTTCTTTCAATGTGTGTGTATGTACAGATGCACATGTATGTGTGGGTGGGTGTGCATATGTATGCACATAACTGTGGAAGTCTAGCTCAACTCAGGCATAATTCCTCAGGAGCCGTCCACCTCATTTTTGTTACAGAGTCTCTCACTGGGCCCTGAGATGCAATGATAAGGCCAGAGAGGCTTGTCAGAGAGGACCAGGAATCCCTCTCCAGCACCACAATGTCTGGCTTTTTTTTTCTCTAAACTAAGAACTGAGGAGCAAACTTTCACAGGAAGCATACCACCAAATGAGACATCTTCCCTGCCCCATGAATCAGCTTTAAAAATCTGTCTCGTTTTCAAACAGGTTTTGCACACTAGCTCACAGTGCAGCAACATCTGAGCGTTTGAGGAACTGGAGTTGACTCAAGGAGGCAGAAATAGCACCAAAACCTAATCTTTACAAAGCCTGGACAGACTGAGGACCCTCCCACAAAGAACGGGTTTGAGAAATGATTCTCAACTCGTGGGTCTCTACCCTCTGGGGGTTGAACAACCCTTCCACAGGGGTCACCTAAGACCATCAGAAAACACAGATATTTGCATCACTATTCATAACCGTAGGAAAATCAGGGTTAGAAAATAGCAAAGAAAATAACTTTATCATTGGGGGTCACCATCACATGAGGAACTGTATTAAAGGGCTGCAGCATTAGGAAGGTTGAGAACCACCGCTCCAGAGAGATCCTAAGTTTGTCTGAAATTCAAATAGCCAACACCAAGTTCTCCTTCATACAATCCAAGCTTATGAATGAGACAAACTGAAGTAAAGGTCACAGGTTGTTGGGGGTGGTGGAAGAAGAAATTCAGTTACCTGATTTAGGCGGCCGACCATTTTAAGAACACCCCTCCCCCGTTTCCCCATAGGTCTCTGGCTTCTGCTGTGGAAATAACAGTGATCAGCATCCACTTCTCCTGCCAAGCTCCAAGAGGCAGAACAAGACTGACTCCATGGTCTCTGTGTGCTTCCTAATGCTGCTCATTCAGAGGACCTGCGATCTGAGATCCCAGGATCCGGGAGTTCCTTGAGTTATCATAACTAATACTGACCTGGATGTATTTAGAAAAATAGAAATGAGCATGTGTGCAATCCTCACTGTTTCATAATGAAAAGAAAAATGCATACTTTATATATTTGTGTTAAGCAAAGCAAATCCTTGACATATTTTACTATAACATAACCAACCAGTGGGTTTTTTGTGTAGTAGGAAATATATTCGTGGATATATTTTCTCTCTCCCTCTCTCTCTCTCATTAAAAAAATCATGAAGTGGCTGGTGAGAAGGCCTGGCAGGTGAAAACCCCTGTTACCCAGCCTGACAACCTGAGTTTGATCTAGGACTTATTTGGTAGAAGGAGAGACTAAGCTATCCTCTGACCCCCGCCCTTGCCACAGCAACCTCCCAGTTTCCGGTTCTGAGCCTTGGTGCTTATTACTTAAAAGATCACATGTTTCCACATGTTTGCTCTCCTGATGCCCCGGGGTAGCATCACCCTGGACTTCTGTCTCTACGGATACAAAACACAGAATATAGGCACAACCCCAACAGCACTTCCTGTCTCTGGCGTTCTCAGAATCATCCTGTTGAGGGGCACATGCCTCGTGCATGGCTGAGAGGCTGAGAGGCATTGGGCATTCTGTTCTTTGCCCACCTTATTCCCTTGAGACAGGGTCTCTTCACTGAACCTGAAGTTTGCATCTTTTGACTACATTGGCTTGTCAGCAAGATCCAGACTTTCTCCTGCACATATGCACACACACAGACATACACACACAAATAAATAAATGTATTTATTTATCCTGGTCGAGTAATAAGCGATAATACGCCACCGGACAAAATCTCCTTCAGACTGTTATTAGGGAGTAATCTGTGTATTAGCAAATAGGACTGGCACCACGCCTTTCTCCTATCGTGTGATTCCACAACTTAATTCCTTAAGCAGCTAAATATGGGAGGGAAGTTGAAAACAAGCCGTTCAAGTGGACTTGGCAGAGATGGTCGGTGATGGCGTGTGTCGTGCTCACTCTGTGTTACCGCTGGAGATCTTAGCCAGCCTTCAAAGACATCTGAACATCAGTGGAATTAATGAAGAAAGTCTGCTATTTCCCTTTTATTTTGTGTGTGTTACACGTGTATATGGGTGTGTTCATGCTAGTTA
The DNA here is from genome assembly GCA_963919715.1 of Microtus obscurus. NCBI lineage: Eukaryota > Metazoa > Chordata > Mammalia > Rodentia > Cricetidae > Microtus > Microtus obscurus. The sequence continues at coordinate 30,813,265 of CAWTZC010000297.1, forward strand.
TATTCCCTTGAGTTAGGGCCTGTCACAAAACCTTGGAGCTAGCAGAGTTTTTAACTAAGTTGGCAGCAAGTCCTAGTGAGTCTCCTGCCTCTGTCCCCCACAGTGCTGAGGTTACAGGCCATGCCAGGCTTTTACATGGGAGTTGGGGATCCAATCTCAGGCCTTCACATTTGAGTTTGAAGCCCACCGAGCCCCCAAGAACTCTTAGACAGAGTTTTAAAAGTGTAAAAACAAACAAGTAAACAAAACCACAAAAGCCTTGAGTGAAATTGGATATGACAGGAAGTATTTGGGTTTCTCCTCTTTTAAATAGCTCGTGTAGAATGCTTTCTAAACCATCGTGAGCCACATGTCAGATAGATGATCCTTCTTTCAGAATTGAGTTGTGTAGTAGCATGGGCTTCGGTTGGCCAAAGAACTTGTGCTGACCCACAGACAGAATGAGAAAAGAAAACGCTCAAGATTGACTAGTCTGAAGGAAACGTGCGTACTGAACACCTCCAACCCCAGACCTCATCTGTAGAAAGGAGCAGGGGAGCTGGGGTTTTGGGGGAGGGGAGGTCATTGGAAGCTTCTGTGGAAATCTGGCTCCTGGCAATTCCATGCGTGTACCCATAAGTATTTATTCATAAGATCACTTAAACACTGGAAGGGTAGTCAAGTGCGACAATATCTGTGCAAGCTTCACTCATGCAACACAAGCGACGGGGAATAAGAAAAACCCTACATCTCGTAACAGCTCATACTGATATTGCATGTGCCACAGCCTGTCTGTGGAAGCCACAGAAGTCAGTTCTCGCTTTACCATGTGAATCTCTGGGATAAACTCAGGTTGCTATGCCTGCAGCAAGCATTTTCACCTACTGAGTCATCTCCTCAAGCATTGATTGATTTGTAAAATAAAGAGTGTTACATCAGAACAAGTTGCATTAGAATGTAAGTTGCATTAGAACAGAAGTTGCGTTAGAATGTAAGATGCATTAGCAAACTTACACCAGGCATAGGAGGATATATGGCCACCTATTGCAAGAGGCAAGAAAGCAGCCCAGAGACTGGGGGATTGCCCCCAGCAACCGTATGATTGCCACAAATACCATGAATAAGAGTAAGTTTTATCTTACAATTCCATATTGAGAATACCAGGCATAACGGCGAATACTTGTAATCCTACCAGTGGAAGTGTAGGGGGAGTTAGAGGCAGGCAGATCTGTGGGCTCCCTGGCCTGATAGGAGAGTTTCAAGAGATCCTGTATCCACAAAACAAGAAGGTGAGCATTTAGATAGCAGCACCCAGGGTTGAGCTCCAAAGCCTACAAGCATGTATACATACACAGAGAAAGAGAGCAATGACACATACATGCACACACACACAGGAGAAACAGACAGACAGAGACAGAAAGAGAGACAGAGACAAAGAGAATTAAGTTCAGAGAGATAAGTACATTTACAGTGTGAACATAAGAAATTACCAATAAGATCAGATTTTTTTATATGTGTATGTAGTATTACTATTTTTATATGTGTAGGATTGGCAGTTAACTCTGCTTTCTTTCACCCCTGGGAAGAAGGGTAAAGATTACATAAGATGCATGCTGAATAGGTCTCACTACAACTTTAATTCAAACGGGAAGGGAGGATGAGGCAAGCACACGTGCTGACAGATGCTTCCAGTCCCTCTTGCCTTTCCCAGGGCCCCCGGGAAACCAGACAGTTCAGATGCAAAGAGCCATCGCCTCCTTCCAGTCCTCCAAGCAGGCAGGCTCCCTGGCAGTGCCGAGGGGCAAGTCAGAACACTCCACACGTGAAGCGCCTCAGCACACAAACCCGACTAAACCCACTGGCCATACCCCACCTCAGCCTACAAGAGAGTATCCACATCATCACACCCTGTGCCAGCAAAGAAACTGACACCTACCTGCGTCTGCCTCCCGGGTGGGAAGGTAGGAGGCCATGCAGAAACGAGATGGGCCAATTACAAATAAGAAGCTACCAGAGTAGTTCTCAACCTATGGGTCACAACTTCCCTCGGGGGTCGTATATCAGCTATTTGCATTATGATTCATAAAAGTAGTAAAATTACAGTTAGGGGGTAGCCACAAAATACTTTTATGGCTGGGAGTCACCAGAACAGGAGGAATGGTGTTAAAAGGTTCAGCATTAGGAAGGTTAGGAACCACTGCACTAGAGACAAACGGAAATGACGGAAACAGAAAGTTGACGCCAGACATTTGACAGGGAAGTTTTGTTCTAAAAGAATCTCAGAGACTAGCTTCCGAAGGATATCTGATCTGGCTTCCTGGCTCTGCAGAGTCTGTCTGCTTACACATCTCTAGCTTCCCGAAGATTTTTCCAGAGTCGTGATGCATCTTTAAACTTAAATTCTTTGAGTTTAGACTCCCAGCAATAGCGGAGAGGGTGCCTGAACTGGCCTTCTCCTGAAATCAGACTGGTGACTGCCTTAATTATCGTCATAGAACCTTTATCCAGTAACCGACGGAAGCAGATGCAGAGACCCACAGCCAAGCACTGGGTTGAGCTCCTGGAGGTCAGCTGAAGAGAGGGAGGAGGAATCATATGAGCAAAGGGGCCAAGAGCATGATGGAGAAATCCACAGAGACAGCTAACCCGAGCTGGTGGGAGCTCATGGACTCTGGACTGACAGCTGCAGGAGACCAAAGTAGGCCCTCTGAATGTGGGTGGCAGTTGTGTGACTTGGTCTTTTTTATGGAACCCCTGGCAGGAGGACCAGGATTTATCCCTGGTGCATGAACTTGCTTTTTTGAGCCCATTCCCTATGGTGAGATACCTTGCTCAGCCTTGATACAGGGGGGAAGGGGTTTGGTCTTGCCTCAACTTGATATAGCAAGTTTTGTTGACTCCCCATGGGAGGCCTTACCCTCTCTGAGGAATGGATGGGAGGTAGGGGAAGGAGGAGGAGGGGGAACTATGGATGGTATGTAAAATGAATAATTTTTTTAAAAAAAGCTGAATTTACCTTCAGAGGAAGAAAATGAACAGAAAAGAGGAAAGTAAAAAAAAAAAGTTATTTGAGTTTTAGGGATAAGGGGATCCTTCACGGTGCATTCTAACAAATCAGTATATTCCTGCCACACTTGGGAGGTAGAGGGAGGAAATCAAAAGTTCAAGGCCAGCCTTGGACTACTGGAAGAGTCTGTCTCAAAAGTAAATAAATAAACAAATAAATAACAACTTAGATCCTGAAACAGTCCAAACACAACCTCCTGGTATGAGATGTCCAAGCTTGTGCTGGTTAGTTCCTTGTAATATTACTACATCCTGTTACCCGACACCAACCTCAGTCACTAGGTGAGAGTTTAACCAAAAGTGATTGATGTATTTGTCCAATTCCATATGGTCAAGGTTGAAGAAATGCCCGCACAAAGTCAGGACTATGGACTCCATACTGCTGCAAGCGGTTGCAGGCTTCCTGGAAGTGGCTCAAAGACCTTGGCATTTGGGTCAACAAGGGTTGGTTTCCCTGCAAAAAATTTGCTAAAGCAGTGTTGCTTAGTAGATATAGAGAATGTTCTAGGATTGGAATATACCTACCAGCATATGACCAATATATAATGGCTAGGAGCTGCGTGATAGACGGCGAGACACATCTACATGTTGACCCTAACCTCAATTCAAGTGCCTTGGCACAAATGTACACAGAATAAATAAATAAAATATAAAAGAAGAACATTAAGGAAATTTAAAATTAATTATTATCTCTACAATTTCTCAAGAAGATCAGAATACTTCAACACTGGGCATGCACACACATTGAGTCACAGGTTCACAGGTTTCAACTGCTCAGGATTATATTCTCTCTCTCTCTCTCTCTCTCTCTCTCTCTCTCTCTCTCTCTCTCTCTCTCTCTCTCTCTCCTCTCTCCAGTAGCTGCTTTAAGTAGTCAAACTGTATGATTTATCCAAGTCCCCCAGTTACCTTGTTCTGCCTAGACAAGCCAGTTCTGGTGTATAATAGTTCACTTGAGAATTCATCTATTTTTTAAAATCAAGATATATATGATCCGCCATGCTGCTGAATACAGACGCAGACCGCGTGCAAGAGGAAAAGGCAAGGCTCCATTCACAAAGTGTTCCAGTCCAGCGAGCTTGGCTAAGTTCATGGTTTTGTTTTTACTGTTTGGCTTGCTCCAAGTATTTGTACAAGTTTTCTAGACATGATGCAGCAAACACCCGCACACTAGATCACTTAATCGACGGAAGTTGTATTCAAGATCAAGGGCTGATTCCTTCCGTAGGCTGTGAGGAAGACTATGTCCATGCCTTGCCACTGACAGTTTCTGGGGTCCACTTGGCTTCTGTTTTATCATTTGCCTTCATATGGTGCTATCCATATGTGTGTGTGTGTGTGTGTGTGTGTATCCAAGTTTCCCCTTTTATAAAGATGCTATTATAATAGTAGTGCCCATTCTACTCTCCAGTGACCACATTATAGTACTGATGCAGAACACATCAGGTTGTATCAGATCGGGGAAACACGAATCAAATAATCCCACATTAGCTCCAAATAGGGTATTCTAAGGTTTTTCTTTACTAAAAGAGAAAACTCATAGAATAGGAACAGGGGTCCAACATCCAAGTGTGGAGCACAGGAAGAGAGGGGCAAGCAGGTGGGATCATGGTACCCCCAGCCCCTCAAAGGCCATTGGCTGAAGAAGGCTCCCCATCACCTCCCCCTTTTGTCTAAATAGGAGAATTCCAAACCCAATACAAAACTATATACAATAAGAACAGATATCAAATATAAAAATTAGAATTACAACCAGCATAAACATGATTAAGCAAGTAACATATGCTAGATGTTTCAATAATCATTCTATCCCAAGGAGTCTAAGTATCTATTGTATTGGAAATGGCTTGGTTAGATCATAAGAGGACAGTAACTATGACTATCTAGTCTTCAACCCCATCGAAGGTCTGAGAAGGGAGACAATATTACTTGAGTAGGCAGGAAGTGCAATCAAGCAGCTTCCAAAATGTACAGTAGATGACAGAGACAACTAGCTACCTGAGCAATCACCCAAAGTCTCATTTGTAATGTTGAAGCGACCAACTTTGGCTAAGGCCTAGAGTAACTGACAGACCATTTTCAGAGATAGGAAATTTTTCAAAACTGTCTTACCCTGTTTTGGCAAGGTTTGGCAGTCTTTTTTCTTGTATCCTGCTTGTCCATGCATTTTGTCAGTGGTCGAGGCATGGGCAGTTCCTTGCCCAAACACCAGTTTCGCCAAGAAGAAAACAAGCTCCAAGTGGAGTGTCTTCGGTGCTCTCCAGCCCAACACTCTCTTGGGAATAGATCAGTGCTGCCAGAAGCAATCATGTCTCACGTCAACAGAACCCTAAGCTATTTAAATTTTATGTTCTACAGTCTGAAGTAGATGAAGATTACCTATCTATGCAGAATACAATCTCTATGTATCTAAAGAACTTGTTTAGTCTAACTATAAGTATGACAAACATGGATGACTATTGACCTATGATACTTAATGCCTATGTAAGTTAAAGACTAAGACTTCATATTAGAATATTAAAAAATCTTTAAACAACTGTGCAGGTAATGAGGACAGTGACCTCTAAATGTAAACAATGTATAAGTATCTTGATCAGAGGTAGAAATATATAGTGCAATATGATAAATATATCCTAAAATTGTATAGATACACAAAATGTCTTAAACAGAGGTAGAAACATGCTTGCATATAATCTGACAAATAACTTTGCATAGGTGTACAAATATTGTAAACAGAAACAGGAGCATATTTAATATAACAAATATAATTTGAATTTGTATCAATATACAAGAATCTATAAATCTATACCAATGTAAATTGTCTATAAATAATAGATCACAAGTGTTCACTCTATTAATTACCACTATTATTATTATTATTATTATTATTATTAGTGTAAGTAAGCTCACACTAATCTATTATCCCATTCAATTTTTCTTTTTTTTTTTCAAAGAGATCTCTGGGCCTACATAATTTCCACCCTCACCCCCAACCAGTAATAATCAAGCCCTATATGATGTCCCTAAACCTAAGGACAGACTTTGTTTGGGAGAGAGGATGTTGTCTTCTAAAATTACTTCCAGTTGTCATGGGGTGATGTTCTTTCTATGGGATCCTGTGAAAGTAAAATGATGGTTAAGTTCCAAGATTACTGTCTGGTATAATTGCAATTGGTCCCTGAGTAGCTGATAGGGTTACTCTGAAGTTCTTATTTGGAGTCTGGCAAGAACATTGTAAGAAGGTACACCATTTCAGCTAACTATGTTGGAACCACCTTTAGCAGCTAGTACCCAAAACTGGTCTAATAGTAGTGCTATCAGCATCATGACGCCATATCTACCAGGGAGTCATTGTTGTGCGGCCCCATCTTCTTCCTGGAAACTTCAAAGATTACTGCAGGAAAACCTACTGTTCATTGTGGGAAACTTAAACAATAGTCACATAGACATATATTCAACAAAAGATACAATACAGACAAAATAGGTATGAAGAACAGTAAAGTCTTTCCTAAAATCCTTCTTCTTTCTGTCCCATACCAGATAGCTCCTGACATGAGACAGAAACTTTGAATTTTTATTTTAACATGTTTGGATTTAGAGAAAGATAGCCATTGTCCAACTCCAAAGCCAGCTTTGATTTTTAAGTGAGTTTATAACAATACTGGCAGAGTAGAAAGGTCAAACACCCCACAACAGTGAGTACCCTAAACAGTGAGGAAAAGGGGACTCCCCCCAAATTTTAAAAAGTGAATAGGTGGGCCGGGCGGTGGTGGCGCACGCCTTTAATCCCAGCACTTGGGAGGCAGAGGCAGGTGGATCTTTGTGAGTTCGAGACCAGCCTGGTCTACAAGAGCTAGTTCCAGGACAGGCTCCAAAACCACAGAGAAACCCTGTCTCGAAAAAAACAAAAAAAACAAAAAAAAAAATAAAAAATAAAAAAAATAAAAAGTGAATAGGTTTGTGGACAAGCCTGCAATCATGGGAGAGTAGGAGAAGAACTTACAAGCCGTGCCTAGACTCTCCTGCTTCCCAGAAGCCTCTAGGACTCAACAGAATAAAACTTGAAACATGTCACTCACCTCCACACATGAGCCATGGTGGGAGTGCACACACACCACATCACACTACACACCACATCACACTACACACCACATCACACTACACACCACATCACACACACACCACCACCACCACATCACACTAACACACACCACATCACACACACACACACACACACCACATCACACTACACACCCCACCACATCACATACACATACCACGCCATATCACACACATACACCACACCACACACACACATACCACACCACACTAACACACACATTACTAATAATAACACACTAATAATAATCATTCTTATATGCAAAAACCTATAAACTTTTTCGAGACAGGGTTTCTCCGTAGCTTTTTTTTTTTTTCCGGTTCCTGTCCCGGAACTAGCTCTTGTAGACCAGGCTGGCCTCGAACTCACAGAGATCCGCCTGCCTCTGCCTCCCAATGTGCTGGGATTAAAGGCGTGCGCCACCACCACCCAGCCCTATAAACTATTTTTTAAAAGACTTACCAGGTTATGTAGAAAGAACTAAAATGTCCCAAAACTAAGGATGATCCAATAAACTTCTTGGCAATTATAAAGCTGTGGTTTACTTTTTAAACTTTTTTTAAAAAAATTTTCTTTTAGATTTATTTTTATTTTACGTGTATGGGTGTTTTGCCTTTATGCATGTCTGCTCACCGTATGACTGCCCGATGTCAGCAGAGGTTAGAAGAGGACATTAGATTCCCTGGAGCTGAAGTTACAGATAGCTGTGAGCCACCACGTGGGTGCTGCGACCCAAACCCGCCCCTCTTAGACAGCAGCTGAGCCATCTCTCCAGCCCCACACTTTTTTCTTAATTTTTTAGAAATTGTGTGTGTGTGTGTGTGTGTGTGTGTGTGGAGAGTGTGTGTGTGTGTGTGTATGGACTGTGGGTGTGTGCATCTTTGTGCACAGCATAGCAGGTGTGTGCAGAGGGCAGAAGACAGCCTTGGGAAGTTGGTTCTTCTCCTCTCACTCTCCGTAGGCTCCCGGGATCGAACTTAGGCCGCCAGGCTTTTGTGGCCAGTGCTTTCCTCACTGAGCCACCTCCCCAGCTTGGTCACAATCATTTTATCAGTGATATTGAAGAGTTTTTGCAGACCTTCCCTCTCTCCAGAGACCTAATCCCTCTCCGTTCTTAACGGAGTTTGCTTTTTCTTCTAAAGAGAAAACACACCTGCACATACAGGGACTACAAAATATTTTTACTAATAAAAAGAGCAACTATGGATATTTAACATTACGGCTAATTTATTTGGGTTACTATGTTAAGAGTGTTATGGCTATTTTTAAGTATAAAGATGCCTTTGGAGATATATAGTAAAATATTTGTGGATCAAACAATATGATATTTGGAATCATTTCCACATTATTGTAGAGATGGGAAGGACGTGGGAATACAGAAGAAACAAGAGGAGCCATGAACTGATGGAAAAACTACTGCCTTTGAGTTTGTTTTGTTCCTCAGTATACATTTATGTAAGTTGGAAATGGAGCCAATAAAGAGGAGAAAGCAACAGCTAGGGAGAAAAATCTAAATTTTAAATACCCAACAATAACATCGAGTTCACTAAAATTGTTCTACTAGGAATATAGGAAGCCATGAAGACTGTGAAGAGTTCCCACACAGCAAGATTTAGGTAACTGGGGTTCTAGCCCCGGCTGTGCCCTGTCTTAGCATTGTGACCCTAAGCCTGTCTTTGAACCTCCGTGGGATTCATTGTTTTATTAATATGAGTGTGTCAGACCAGACATTCTCCAAGGTCCCCGTCCAGCTAGGAGAGTCAATGAAATAAGAAGCCCGCTTAACAGTCAGCGGCAAAATAGGTCAGACAAGCAGTTAGAGTAGAGCCCAGGCACAGTAAATCCCAACAGCTGCTGGGATCCAGCCTCTGCTCAACTACAAAAGCTAGGTGCTGGGGGTGGGGGCAGAGTGTACGCATCCGACCTCGGCCAACCTCTTGCCTTTGTTCCCCTTTATGAAGCAAGAGGTATACCCCAGGATCGGGAGAGAATGAGGTGATAGAATTTAATTAAATTAAGCTTCCCTGAACTCCTTGCGATAGCCCAAGATGAACAGACCCTCAGGAAATGAGAACCAGCTTGACATCTGGGACGTGCCCTGTTTTTTTCTTTGATAATGGCTTTATAAAAGTGGGAACCCAATACTTAGGAACCCATAAAGATCAGAACATATCTTGAGTCAAGGGTCAGTTCACAGAACATTCCATATACACAAAAGCAGGTAAGAGTCTCACTGGGATCATGGAAATGCCATTTCATCTTACAGATCAAGTTTCCCAAATTCCATCTGGGACACCTTTATAAAACCAAGAGGCAGGGAAAGGCTGAACAATGTATTGGAACAAACATTCTCATTATGAAGGTTTTTTTTTTTTTTTACAAAACACGGAAGCATGTATTCACCTACACTAGAGTCAAAGTGCTACTGGTTGTCCCACATACTTCACACAACCCTTTGGTCATGACGAATATAAGTTATTTTTCAAGTTGTTGCTTCAAATTAATTCCCCTAGGGATGATCCATGGATGCCTTGGTCAGTAATAATTTCTTCACTGTCTCTGCGTTACGAAGCTACATAGATGATGCCTCGTACACCTCGAAATCAGGAGGAAAAGCTTAAATCATGACGTGAAAGGAGTGACTGTGGGTGGGTGGGGCGAGACAGAGCGATGAGATGAACGCTGGTAACTCCTCTTCCTGGACACCTCTGCCGGGACAGGATTCTACACAAAGTTGTCTGCCTTTCTACTGTGCTTTTCTGTGTACTTCAGTTAACACTAATGAGCCATCCATCTTAGGCTTAAAAGCCATCCTATAGCGAAGACAAACTAGGTCCATTCCTGTTTATGATTTGGCCTCTGTTCCTCAAGGATTGGACTATATCACACCTGTAACTTTAACGGCAAGTGGTTCTGTGCTGTCCAGAAAATAGCAACCAATTCTTTGTTTCAAAAACTTAATAACTTAATGACCATCTTGTAACCCTACCTTGTTATGACCACCTTGTAAACATGGTTTTTGTGTCTTAATGACTAACTTGCTATGTTTGTGTCCTGTAACCCCTCTGCCCACCAAATACACCATTTTTGAAACCCCCTACCCCTGAGCCATATAAACCTTGTTCTTCTCACATCCAATGCTGATCTCTTGAACCCCACGTTTAGGGAGAGACAGCCAGTGCAAAGCAATAAGAAGGCTTGCTTTAATTAATTTACCCATGACAGTTTGGGTCAGCGGTACGTCTCCTCACGTCTTTGGAATTACCAACACACGTTGACTTAGAGTTAAACACAAAAACCATGTAACTGCCATGTAGGAACCTAAAGCATGTCACATGTTCTCAAGGAATGCCCCAAATCTCTTCTCGTTCTCTATAGCGGAATCTACTGTTTTCTCACCCACATAGTATTGAGATGGTACCTTCTTTTCTAGACAGCCTCTGAGCTTACAGGTAACTTCATCAATCTCTGAACTCACACCAAAAAATATTCTACTTGGTTGCTTTGAAACGGAATCTGGAGACCCGAGCCATTCTTTGGTCTTATATGTTGTTCCTAGATGTGATCACTCATTCACTTAGTATCTGCACGAGGAACAAGGCAGCCGCTGAGACAAGAGCTAACAGCTACAGAGTGAGCGCTGGCCCAGCAAATGTATGAAAGCTAGGTGAAATTCTCAGCACTGCATTTACATGGCATGGTGGTTGGTACACATCTGTAATCCTAGCACCCAGGAAACAAAAGCAAAGGGGCCTGGAGTTCAAGGTCATCCTCAGCTATGAAGTGATTCCAAGGCTAGCCTGATCTATGTTTCTGGAAAAATAAAATGAACTCTCTTTAGAGTTCTGTACACAGGTATGGAAGAGAACTCCCTAAATCATTATCAAATATATTTGTTATTAATCAAAACTACCGCCTCACAATTTTCCTTATCTGTCCAAGGTGAGATACTAAAATTTCACACGGTAGTTGTTCAAATTTTGAAAGGAAGAAAATAACAGAAATGTCACGGACTCTTTCTGCCAGCTTTTTCACAATATATTCTGAATCCTTCCACCCAGTCTTTCATTTTATCAGCACCACATTAATTCTAGCCTATAAATTACAGTTCTACCACCTCTATTCTTCTTGCATCTGCACAGACTTTTCCCAAACTTGTTCAATGTATATAAAAGAGTTATTGCTGCTCTTGCTCTATGACACCCTCTTTGAAGATTCCTAGTATTTGTTCAGTGGCTCTGAAATTCTAGCATAATGCCTTTAACTCTGCGCGCTGAGACCTCAGACTGCTTACCTGATCTATTGCTAGGTCTGTGCTGAGCCAGCACCACAGTAGAAACAAGCCCTGTGTCAAATCCATCCGCCCCAACGCTCATACTGCAAGGATGAAGAAACCGAGGCACAGAATGGTTTTCCCCAGGCAATACGGCTAGGAGGCAACACAAGTGGTCCAGGCCCTTGGGGCCTTGGTGTCCACCTTCACTGTACTGCTCCATCACTTTTCCATGGTCCTTCATCCCCATGCTCGTCCAGCATCCTCAAGTGTGCCTCATTCCAGTTCCCCGAGCAACCACCTGACCCCATCTCACAAACCTTCCTTTAATTAGTCAGTGGCCAATCAACGATGCCGCCACAGACAACTGCCAAGCCTGCATACCAGACTTCTAGAAAGTGGTATAGCAGACGTATGCTGAGAAACGGAGAGAGTTGCCACACAAATGCAGGAGACCCTACATCACCAGTGACAGCTGATGATATAGCCAACCTTAGCTGGCCTGACTGACTTTGATGGACTTTAGAAAGCTAAAGTTGGCCCTGCCCTTTTTGTTTGTTTGCTTTGGTGTTTTGCTTTGTTTGTTTATTTTCCGAGACGTGGTATCTCCGTGTAGCTCTGAGTGTCCTGTAACTTGCTATGTAGACCAGGCTGTCTTCGAGCTCAGAGATTTGCCGGCCTCTGCCTCGCAAATCCTGGGATTAACAGAGCACACCACCAATGCCTGGCGGCTCTTTCTACCCCATAGGCTTCATATCAACCAGTTACAGATTAAAACATTTTCAAAAAACTTCGCATCCATACTGAATATAGAGAGACCTTTTCTTGCTATAACTCCAAAAACACAGTATAACTACGGTGTGGATCTGAAATGTGACCCCAAAGACTCAGTAGATCCAGACACTGTCGGTGGCCATGAGGTCTCTAACCTTTCAGTGCAATGGTGCCCAGGGGGCTCACTACTTGAAGCTATTCTTGGCAGGCCATAGAAGCTTTCAGAGACTGGGTCTGCTTGGAAGAAGTTGGTCACTTGGGGTGTGTTCTCAGAGGCTGAAGTTCACTCTGGTTCCTTCTCTGTCTTTCTCTCTGCGTCCTAGGAACCAGCAGCGGGTGAGTGGCCCTGCTCCACCATCATGTTCGGCCTCACCAGACAGAGCCATCACTGACCAAAACCTTCCAGATCCATCTTTCGCCCTGTTAAGGGGTGCTGCCCGGATACTTGTGTGACAGTAGGGACTGATATACCACAGTGTGTACACCGGGAAACACGTGGAATACAGGCAGATGACTTAAAGTACAACCGGAGAATTGCTTGGGTTACCGTGAAGACAGCCCTTTGATGAAGCACTTGGCTGAGCATCCTCAAATTGTGGTACCTTGATGGCCTCCTGAAGCTCTCCCCAGCAGACACTGGAAAATGGCTCTAATATTTAGATAGCACTACCTAGCCAGAGTCCGAACACATGCAGGTTACACAAGCACTTGAGAACCCACCCACTGGGGCAGTTTTGGGGTGTTCCCATGACAGGTTCTGGGAATTTTTGTTCTGAATACTAAGGCATCCACATGGGGCCTATCAGTCCAGTAGGAAAGGGTTGTATGTAGGGTCCTGTGGAGGTCGGGGAAGGGTGGGCAGTGAGAAAACTGAACGAGGTCATCTGGGGAGGTCCCTTAGTAAAGCAGGGATAGCCCGAGGCTGTATGAGGTCATTACAGCTAATTTACAGCAGTCTGTCCACCCACCCTCTAAACATTCAAATAATGACACCTGTAAGATAATTTGGGCGTTTTATCTTTTATAGGAACAGGCTGCAAACACAGGAAGCTGATCTGTGACTGTCGAATCTTCTCATTGCTGCCGCTATTTTTGTTTTTTGTAACGACAGACACCACTATGTAGATTTCATCTTTTTAAAAAAGAAGTCTATCAATGGGTAAAGGATAACTCAGTTCCAGGAAACAAGCCTGCACTGCAACTCTTTGGGTGAAAGAAAAACAAAACAAAACAGAAACATTCAGCTCATCCCTGGAGGCTGTCCTTTGTGCCTCTAATCTCAAGACAAAGGTTAAGATGGAAAAACGTAGGCTTGACAACAGCCCAAGGTTTTTGCTCTGAAGTCTAATGTCGACAATAGCTTAAAAAATCTTCCTGATTTTTGAGACGACAGAGTCCTTCCAACTCCTTTGAAATGTTAAATACTAAATTGAAGAGGTCCTCTGTTGGGGGACACTTTTTCCTGCTTTGTTTTGCTGGGGTCCCCTACAAGGTACAGCAGGAGCCTGCTTTCTAAAGGCTCCCCTCCCAGTCCTTTCAGCACCAGTACTCACAGGTGTGTTCTCAACTTCCCTGTGCCTGCAACTCAAAATGAAACTCAGGAACCAACGCCCTGGATGAAGCCCAGGAAACAACCCTTAAAAGAGAATGATTGGTCCTTATGAAATGGCAAATACTTCTTCTTTTGCAGCTGCTCTCACCTTTTATTGGGCAAAACCAGTACTGAAGATCTAAGAGATAGGTGTTCCCAAAGAAAAGACCGACAGGCAGCAGGCACAACTCCTTGGAACAGCCGTCTTTCTTTTAATTTCTCCTTTGGTGAGAGACACTGGCGGCTGCAACACTATTAGGGCATTGTCTACGCAAGTCAAGTGCTCTACCACCGAGCTACGTCCCATTCTACAAATGACTGGATTTTAAAATGTCCCCAGCCAAGCCAAGCCATGGCAGTTTGGAAAATGGAGCCTAAACTGCCCAGTCCATCTGAGTTCACCTCTCCTGAGTGCAAGGTTTTCCCCTCTGCGGATGGTTCCTTGGGCTTTGTGTAAATCAGTTTTAAACCGGGTTCCTCTTCTAAAATATGCAGACAGTAATTCTTAGCGCAGAAGACAGCTGTCAGGACTTGGGATGAATCATGTGACGGCCTGCCATGGGTTAGGCGCGTCAACATTCTTAAGAACGTGACCGACTCGAACTCTCAATCCGCAGCTCAAGGCTTCCTTTGCCCCCAACCTGCTGCTATGCAGAGAATGCAAACACTATTGCAATGAAAATCCCAGGCCTGATTTCCTCCCTTTACCAAAGTTAATCTTTATGTATTCTGAACTGATCATGGCTTATTTTTTCCTTTTTTCTTTTTGTTTGTTTGCTGTTGTTTGTTCGTCAGTGAATTAATCTCAAGACTGGATATATCCTAACAATACAGCAGGCATTCATGTTGTCCAGTGTTCTGAAACATTTTAGGAAGATCTTTTGTGGAACGTTTGAAACCCTGTACCCTTCAGATCCTCCAGGGCTAAATGGAGCCGGAAGTTGTTCATTTTACTCAAGCTCATGAGAGATGCTGGTGTGCTGGTCCGTGGACCTCATGGTGAGTCTGAGGTTCTGGTTTGAGAACAGCTAAGACCAGAAGCCCACAGGAGTTTAAATTGAAAGACGGACTGAGGAGATGGTTCAGAGAGGAAAGCGTTTGCCATATAAGCCTAAGAACCTGAGCTAGAATCCCCAGGAACCATATGAAACCAGACTTCTTTTGCTCCTCTGACCTGGCTTAGGTAAATTCCTTCCCCCCTACCAATCTCCCAACCCAGGCCTTTTCGTTGTTGTTTTCTGAAGTCGCTGAAGGCTGAAACAGCAGTGGCCAAAGGGTTGCACCCCGGGTTCCCCCAGACTCCTCCCCGTTTCATGAAACAAGAGAAAACATCAATGTAGTCGGTTTTCTAGTTCACACTGCCGGCATGGTGATCTCTGACCCTCTCCTCTCTGATTCAGACAGGAAAGTTAGGGCACAGGGGTGAAGGGATGAGGCCCGGGCCTCAGGGCCTGTCAGCCTAAAGAAAAGCAGGCTCTGGGTCCTGCTGCACAGAGGAACCAGCCAATAGCCCGGCAGAGAAAAGGTGTGTCTTCACCTGGGTAAGGCCTTTCCACATCTTTTAAATCACGAGGAGGTGGTGATGACTCTCCCGAGTTTAATGCGACTATTTTCATTTTTAAAAACTTCCTCTCTAGTGAGCCTCTCTTCTAGCTACTAATATTGTACTAAAGTAATACCAAGAAATTGATCTGTCATCCTTTCCAGTCAGAGCCAATCAGGACACGGGGCCAATGCCGGCATTTTCCAGAAGAAAACTAGCCCAGACTTCCCAGGCTCTGCTAAGTCCAACACAGAGATCTTCACAGCTCCGCTGGGAGGTTTCCAAGAGCCTGGGGCCTTGCCAAGACGTGGGAAGTGCTTTGACCTGCTCAGGAGTCTCCCCTCGAGCTCAAATGACAGACAATCGTCTCTCTGTCAAAGTGCAGTGTGTGTCTAAGACGGGGAGCAGGTGTCCTCAATAACTAGAACGTGGAGCATCAAGAGACCTGGACCTTTTGGGGCAACTCCTGGGATTCAACGCGAACAACAGCACAATGCTCTCAGCTGAAACTGGTCCTCTGCAGCAGCAGGATTTAAAATGTTCACGTGAGATGAAAAGAAGGAAGCAGACAGCTCCATACACAGACTGCATGCCGTGCAAGCAGGAAAACCCAGGTTTGATCCCCAGAACTCACATAAAATGTCAGGTGTGGTGGTATGTGCTTGTGGTCCTAGCATGAGGGAGACAGATGGGGGGGGAGCGGCGGGGGGGGGAAATCCAGGGGTGGGGGGGCGGCCTGGAGTTTTCTGACTAGCTGGTCTAGCCTAAATGATGAGCTCCAGGCAACAAGGGAGCTCTTGATTCAAAAAAAATAGGGTAGACAGGACCTCAGAAATCATGCCTAAGGTAGACCTCTGGCCTCCCACACATGAGCATACAAATACTCTCTCTCTCTCTCTCTCTCTCTCTCTCTCTCTCTCTCTCTCTCTCTCTCTCTCTCCAGGCTTTAAGTTTGTCCTGCTCCTCTATTTTGAGGGTGCTCATATCAGCCCTGAACTTCTCAGGCGGCTTTGGCTTTGCAAATGAGACACAGTCCCTGCTGTGTGATGGGGGAGAGGGGAACAGGAAAGGGCACCCCACAAAGAGCTGCAGGGCTGGACCTGTGACTTCATTAAAGTCCTACACAGATGACAAACATTACAGAGGACCATCTAGGTGCTAGAGACCCATGGTCTTCTCTCTGAAGGACCCCTTCTTTTACGATGACTGTCCAGTCACAGGAAGAACATCTCAGATAGCCAACCCATGGGGGGAGAGGCTGGATGAGCTCTCATGCATCCCAAGAAGGGCGTGTACAGTGAATATTTTTCCAAAGTAATGGGCACCACACTCATTTAACTTCACTACAATGCACTGTTACAAATGTTCTATCTCATAGCTACCATTATAAATTAAACGGCACTGTAACTATGTATATGTAAGGGGGGGACACAGCCTAGAGTGTGTGGGCCAGTGTGTTTGGTCCAGTGATTTGGGGAATTCACTGAGGATCTCGGGAAGTAGCCTCCCCAGGAAGGGGAATCTCCTGGACCTCTCAGACTGAGTAATTTATAAAGAGCCAAGATTTATTTGGTTTGTGGTTACAGAGGCCAGGAAGCCTAAGAATGTAATGTTGGCACCTAGCCAGCCCCTTTATGCTATTTGGTGAAAGCTGAAGGGTGGTGTGTGTGTGTGTGTGTGTGTGTGTGTGTGTGTGTGCACTCTTTCAATGTCATTCATTTTTTTATGAAGGTGAATCTTTCATGTGCCAGGAATCTCTTCAAGGTCTATATTAATATCATCACAACGGCAGTCAGTGAGGTCATTCAAACACAGATCACACCCGTGACAGCTTTTCCTTCCAACTTGCTGCAATCTGTTTCTTGCTATCTGCTGGGCTACTACATGACTATGTTTCATTGGAAGACAGAATGAGAGTCGTTCACCATTTACCTCACAGGGGCCACCGCAGGGGGACCTGGGGTACCCAGTCCATGCAGGGTAAAGAGTGAACCCCTGAGCAACTACGGGACTCAACAGGACTCAGTGGGAGAGGAAAACAGGTCTGGACAGATGTCCACCCTCCCCACTTTAAGGGGACATCATTGCAAACTCCCCACAGAGCTCTGGAGCCCCTCTTGGGAAATCGGCACTACTTTCTTGTGGGGCAGCCCCAGCAGCTTCATGCTGGAACAAAGCCAACACTGCCTCACCTTGGCGCTTCCTCAGGTAACTTACAGAAGCCCAGATGGTAATGGTGACGAAACTAATTACATACCCCACGGAAATAGCTTCCTTCTAAAGACAAGGACGGTCACATGCATTTCTTATATAGCCTTCCATCACCCCCGTTAGCTAGAAAGAGTGATCCCACTACTCCCACAGTACCTATGAAAAGAGTCCCTGGGGTGGAGAGACACCCCTCATCGGCAGAGAACTAACCCCGCATGTGTGAGGCCCTAGGTTCAATCTCTAGCAGAACAAAAAAAGTCAAAAAGAAAAAAGTTCATCAAACCTTAAGATTCCAGGAACATGATTGCATACCGTATGTTATTAGCACAGTCACCCTTACAAGTTGTCAAAGCATTCGTGAGCACTCTGCGAAAAACCTAGAAGACAACACCCACAGATGTCAACAGATTCTACACTTTCATATGTGTACAATACAAAAGAAAAAAAAAACCTTACAGACAGACTCCAGAACTACCTTTATATTAAAAGTACAGCACGGGCTTCTGAGAGATAGGCTCACTTTACCGATCTAAGAAGCCGTGTTCACAGCTTATCCCCCAGGCTCAGAACATGTCTTCTGAAAGTGCTCTGCCTCCTCGCGGATTCTATCTCCGTGCTCCTTCACACCTGGACCGAGAAGCAAACAGCAGACCCGCAAAGATGACTGACTGACGAACCCCCTTATAGCAGATCTGAATTCCAAGTGTCATACATAGACACGACGGGGTGAGAAAACACAGGATTGGAAAAAGAAAACAATAAACCAGTAAGCAGATGGCCAGCGCATTCCAACAGCAAAGCCACCAATTTGTGTGGATTTATCCTGTTTGTTTGTTCAGTTACTGGCATGCAGCATTGCACAACCCTAGCAACAGTGACATCATATGCTTTTTGGGTTGCAACATAGCCGGCTCCTAATTTTAAAAAACCCACTTCGCAATCTGCAAGAAGCCCTTGTGGTTATCAGTGTTAAATAGGCTATTTCAAGTCTTCAACGCAGAGCGTTTATATTTCTCCCTTATATTTAAATCTTTTCACACATTTGAGTTTTTTTTTTTTAATACACGCCAAGTTTGTACCCCTGCAGGAATCTGCCTATAACTTCCTTTGGAGTCTGTGCTACAAGAGACAAGAAGGGGCCTCTATGGAGCCGACATAAAGTGTGTCCTGGCTCTGCTCCATGCCAGGCTGTCTTGTGACAAGATTGCCTTTATCCAGTGGCAGGATTTTGGTTAGTCGGCTGGCTTTCATATTGCTACGCTTCATATTAAATTACTGCATTAATCTAGAAAGTACAAATTTCCGTCCTCACAAAAGCTAACTAACTTAGGTACATAGGCGCCACCATCTTTCTATTAGAAACCCAGATTTCTGTTTTGAATTATTGCTGCAATATTTTTTTTCTCGTATCGAATGTTTCATAAGAGGAGCTCATGGGCTGTCAGAGAAATTTTCCAAACTATAACTTATTACATAAGGAATTCATTCTGCCCCTCTTCCCCCCCAAAAAACTGGACTTGAGGTGGTAGTTACAAGGCAAAATAATCACAAGCAGATGTAAAAATACTCATGCAATGCGGGGAAAAATAAAAACAAAATAAATTTCATGTATTTTGCTCCCTTTCTAAAAAGCCAGATACAGCTGGCAGCAAACTGGCCCAGGATTGCCATTAATTGCGATTATTATCTGCCGCTGACGACTCGTAATGCACTGGTTTTCTGAGCAATGGTTTTACGTTATTTTTCTGGCACAAATGCCCGCTCACAAATCATAGAAGGTTCTCCGACCAAAACTGAAGTGACTAAGGCATTAAAAGCAATTAGTGTCATTTTCCACAGCTGCCGTTGGTACCAGAAGCAGATCGAGATCCCTTCTCGGGTTTGGCAAGATTTGAAAACAGAACAGAAAACGCCTATCACAAAAAAAAAAAAAAAAAAAAAAAAAAAAGCCCTGCCTTCTGGAGGCTGGCCAAGAAGGAAACAAAAAAAATTACTCCCTGGAGAGATTTCTCAGTATTGAAAAGAGAGACAGCAGACGGTGAGAAAAACAAACAAATCAAAAACCTCGTGGACCTACCTAGCAGAGCAGACCTGACCTCTGACCTCCCAGTATAAGGGCAAGGGTTCCCAAGTAAAGATGGCATCCCTTCGCTATATCCAGAAGGAACGATGCCTGCCCACACAATCAAATCCCTCTGTGCTCCCTATCGTTTAGATGTGAGAGTCAAACAAACAAACACAAAAATGCTCATAGTAGTTGTAGGTATGCACCACACAAGCCCCAAGAGGCCAGTGTCTGCAAGATTTCTGGGTCTCTTGAAGTGGAACTTTCAGGATAGAAAACATGATTCCACGTGAGAATATCTTCATGCTCCGCACACTGCAGACGCGGCGGATGAAGACGATAAAGAGAGCTCCCTTAGCAGGCACACGTCCAGCACTTGAAGAACAGACTCCTGCAAACAGACAGGGCTCTCCAAGTAGGGCTTCCACACTCCACGTCAGAGCTGACATTCCTGCTGTCTTGTCCAGGGTGGCAGGGTTTATGACTTTGACTCTAGTGAACGCACAAGGATGGGGGCGCAGTGAGCATCAACCCAAGGAAGCTTTCGATTGAAGACCTTTGTCACTAACTGTAGCTCAGGCTTCGTTTTTGTGATGGATTGGAGGGGTGGCCCTGGAGGAGCCCCTGTTTGTAGGCACTATGGGGGAAGGATGTGATGGTGGCTCCTTTGGAAAGTGGGGACCAGAGGATGCTAAGTCACTCGGGGTGTATGATTAAAGGTGAGATTTGAATACTGACATCCCTCTGTAGCTCTCCTCTCCTTGATTTTCCTCTACCCTAGCTTCCCCTCCCCTCCCCTCCCGTCCCCTCTTTTCCTCTCCATTCCTCCTCTCCTTTTTCTCCCCTGTTACCCCAGTGTATGCTTTCTGGATGCCAGGAGCATTTTCCACACCCTATATCCCCTGCCCCACGTGCCATGTCACCACAGACCCAAAGCCACAGGACCAGACAGCCACAAGCTGAAGTGGCTGACAGAACCAAAATAAAGCTTCCTTTCAAGCTGGTTTTTCTATAATATTTTGCAACAACAATAGAAATCTGACTAATAAATAGTCTTATATCATTCAAATGTAAGGGGCTGGAGAGGTGGCTCAGAAGTTAAAAGCACTCGCTGCTCTTGCAGAAGATCTGAGTTAATTCCCAGCACCTACAAGGTGGCTCCTAACAGTCTGGAGCTCCAATTCCAGGGGATCTAATGCCATTCTCTGGCCCCTGAAGGCACCAGGTATGCATATGATATGCACACATACACATAATAAGTAAGTAGTTTTTAAAGATTCAAATGTATAATATGTCCTCTTAGACTGAAGACTGACAAACCACATTCATTTGTACAACACACTGTCTCAAGAAACAATGTCATGAATAAGAATCCATGTTGCGCTCCAGGGTACAAAAACCCAAGACGATTCTTAATTTCAGTGGAGAAAATTAGTAATGGTGTAAGTGGGTTAAAATATTAAGATGATGGCTTAAAAGGGTAGCCATGTAAACCATAGCGGACAACTAGAAATGGGAGCTAGCTGCACACCGCCGATAGGTCTCTGTGGGGCTTCTGTGGGCAGCACTGGAGCACCTCAGGCCCAGGCTACTGCCCCACCACCAGAAGCTCACATCACAGCTTTAGCTTTTGAAGATATAAGCATGAGAACATCACAGGCAAAAAGGCAATGAGACAGCATTCCACAGGCAGTGTTACAGCTGAGTTCACTATTCCCACTGGGTTTTTACTGTGATGGTAAAAGCAAAATGCTGCGAATTCCCGAGAGGCTGCAGTGGGCAGCAGGTCCTGAGATCATGCCGAAGGTCCCCGAAGTGGTGGCAGGCAGCAGGCAGTGGATCCCAAGAGCAGCAAGTCCCAGGCAGGGATGGCACAGTTCCCCGAGTGGCTGCAGCAGGCCACAAGTCCCAGGCAGGGTGCTGCCTGGTGGGTGAGAGACCTCGATGGGGTAGCCAGTTCCACAAGAAGAGACAGACAGATGGGCACAGGTCTCCGAAGGCAGCTGGTCCCAGGCAGGGAGCCACATGGGTGAGAGACAGAGACATGGATAGGCACACCATGCAGAGTGAGGCTGGATATTTATTTAGTGGGTTATGAAAGGGAAGGGGAGAAGGGGAAAGAGCCGAGGGGGGCGGAATGGGGAGACTCAAGCTGGAAGCTGAAGATCAGCTTGCCTCTGTGGACTAGGGGGAGGGGAGTGAGTGTGGCTTGTCTCTTAAAGGGACATTACAATTACCATTTTGAAATACGTCAGATCACTCATGAATACATCTCGGAAGGCCTGCACACACACACACTACTGTGCCTTCCGCCCATCTGCCTGCATGCATGTATTCTGTGGTCTTACCGTGATAAAGACTGAAACTAACACATGACAAAAGCAAGCCAGCTCCAGGATCCAAGAAGAATTTTTTTCTCAGTTTTGTTGTTTTGTTTGTTTGTTTGTTTTTTAATCACTCATCAATATTCTCAAGTAGAGGAGCATCTCTAAGGAGCCTTTAAACACTTCCAAAGAGTCATTGATTGCCTCTATGTGATTATTCAATCTAACAAAACCTTCCGGAAATCCCACAAAGCAAACCTAGCGTGACTTCTATGTAAATAATCCTAGAATTTAGAATGAATGAGGCCAAAATTAATGAAGGTAAATTCGCGATTGATGCGTTGATCGTGTGATAAATGATTATCCTATGTGCTCCGACCAGTCTCATTTCACCTTTACTGACTTCATCTCCAAAATGGAAACATCTCTTCTTTTCCGAGCTGTGTGACCCTGTGATTTTCAGATAGATTAGCACAAACAACCTCCAGTCACAGACATAGAGCTCAGTGGGCTGCCAAGAGGAGACGCTGGAACCCACAGCCTTTCATGGGGTCCCTGCCAGCACAGGACAGGGTGAGCTGAGAACTCGAAATTCTCTTGACCCATCACTCCGCACTGGTATTGATATAGATTGGCGGTTCCAACACCGCTTTCGATTATAGTCTCCAGTCACACCTGACAGGATTATTGAGTAAGAATCTGTATTTTGTTCCCCTTGGGTAGCAAAACTGTGCCTTAAGCAAGTATAGTCACCGGATAGTAGTGGAGCACGCCTTTAACCCCAGCATTCAGGCAGCAGAGGCAGCTAGATCTCTGTGAGTTTGAGGCCAGCCTGGTCTACAAAGTGAGTAGACAGCTGGGGCTGTTACACAGAGGAAACCAGTCTCGAAAGGAGAAAGAAAGAAAGAAAGAAAGAAAGAAAGGAAGGAAGGAAGGAAGGAAGGAAGGAAGGAAGGAAGGAAGGAAGGAAGGAAGAAAGAAAGAAAGAAAGAAAAAACCTACACAGTCTGGCTTCATTGTTCCTCTCATGGTTTTAGCTAGAATGTAGGCTGCGGGCTAGATGTAGCCTGACATCCTACAGGACCAGAAAGCATTCATTCCCCTAGCCAGAACCTTCACACAGCAAACAAGTGCACAGCCAATGGTTAACTGGCATTTAACGTTGTTACAGAAACAACCTGATCCCCTTCCCCGAACCCCGCAGAGCTACATTCCCGTATCTTACCGTGAGGATTAATACTAAAAATGACACACAAAAATGGTTCAGGGGTTTATTCGCTATCTTATCATAAACACATATTTTCATAGATAAGAGCAGGGGTGAGCAAAGGGACACCCCCATCAATAAGAGCGCTCAGCCTTAACAAGGAGTTTATTCTCAAAACCCGAGAAAGCTCGGTTCTACCGGGAACCTTCTCTACACTTGCTCAGCTTTTGCTGCGGAAGCTGTGGTGAAGTCACTGAGCTCCACTGCGTCACCAGCACTGCTGTGACACTCAGAAAGAAAATGGCACCTCTGGCTCCTTCTTAGCTGCCAGAATAGCAGCGATCTGTTCCTCCCCCTGGCTTGCCCAGCAGTTCCCTGTAACCCCAGCTTTGCAAGGGAGGCTGAGCAGCCGTCACTCAAGTCCCTACATTTGCCTTTAGAGAAGCTTCTCACACTGCCCTTGAGTGTTCAAGGACTCAAACGAGGGTCACGTTGTTTCTGCCACGTCAACCACTGGTCGCTGTGGAACAGTCTTCGTACACTCTAAATATGCATTACTTTTACTGATTAATAAAGAACTCACTGGTCTATAGTTGGGGGAGAGCCAGACTAGGAGAATTCTGGGAAGAAGGGCAGAGTGTTGTCGAGAAATGCAAAGGGAACAAGACATGATGGAGAACAAGTAAAGCCACGAGTCACATGGCAACACACAGATTAATAGTAATAGGCTAATTTAACTTGTAAGAGCTAGTTAATAATAAGCCTGAGCTATCAACCACTCATTTATAATTAATATTGAGTCTCTGTGTCAGTTATTTGGGAACTGGCAGGTGGGAAAGAAAAGTCCGCCTACAACAGGTACAGGGATAGTCAAGAGAAATACTCTTTTTTTTTTTTTTTTTTTTTTTTTTTTTGCTTTCTGGCCTTCTAGTGTTCTCTAAACCTTGCTAACCAAATGGTTTCTGGGACTTCTTGACCTGAGGTCTAAATGTTTTCCTAACACTTCCCCTCAGACAGCACAGGGAAGAGTCAGCACTGAAGGTGATTAGGTAGAAACTTGCCAAGAAAGTGCCCAAATCTCAGGTCTGGAAAGCACAAGTTCACGGGGCCCATCAACAGACTTCCTTGTCATGCAAACTGCACGCCTCGGATTAAAAGCTCAAGAAGTCTGACCCTGTGGCAGGGGTTCTCAACCTTCCTAATGCTGCGGCCCTTTAATACAGTTCCTCGTGTTGTGATGGCCCCCAACCATAAGATTATTTCATTGCTCCTTCACAACTGTAATTTTGCTACCGTTAAGAGCTGTAGTGTAAATATCTGATATGCAGGATATCTGATACGAGGCTGTGACCCACAGGTTGAGAACCGCTGCTCTGGAGCCAATGCTCTTTTGTCTGCCCCTCCCTCCCTGAGGGTGATCCCCTCTGGGAATCCTGGTGGTCTTGCCCACTTCCTGCCCCCCCCCCTTCCTCTTCACTCCCTGTGAACTGGGAGACATATCTAAAGGGAAACCACCCACCTTTCTATCTGCTAAGTCCAGCACAGAACTGACAGGATGCTCCCGTGAATATCAGCAGAGACTATGCAAGGCAAACATCAATGACGGTGACAAACCGGCACGGGAAAGAGATGTCAGTGTTCTAAATGAGACACCTTCTCAGCAGGGAAGGACAGAGAACCCCTGTCTCTGGCCCCAAATCCTGCTATAAAGCATCAAGGAAACAAGGCAGTCCTGATAGACTATGACGTGTGTGTGTGTGTGTGTGTGTGTGTGTGTGTGTGTGTGTGTGTGTGTGTGTGTGTTTAATAATGAAGTGACCAAGGACAGATGAGACTAAGAACCCACTATCAACTCCTGCGGTGCTGTCTCCCCTGGGCCTGGCCAGGAGGTGGCTTACCTACCCCTTCTCTGCTTCGGCCTTCTCGTTCTAGGCTCCTGGCTTCCTAAGTTGTATCTTTTCACCTCTCTTCTCATGACGTTTTTTAGTATTGCTTTTATTCATTCCAATTTCATACATGCAATAGATAACGACTTGGCGTCGTCTTTATAATTAAGATACCAGGTCAACCCTGCGGTCAGCACCCCCTGGAGTCTTTGAAGGTGGTCTGGAAGTATCAAGGTCAGAGCTGTAGAGAAATTTCCTGAAGTTCTCTGTCAGCCAAGGGAAATGGAGATTTTGAGAAGGACGACTCCTAAACACTCCAGAACACACATGTACACAATGGCTGGACAGCAAAGCCACACCCACCGTCACCTACTCTGAACTCGAAGGGGCTGCTTTTCCTCCGTTCTAGACCCGAAACAGCCAGAAAAGGCCTAGCCAGGAATTCTTTGACAGGTAAGATCGAATCTTAGTAAGGGGCGGTGGTGGCGCACGCCTTTAATCCCAGCACTCGGGAGGCAGAGGCAGGCGGATCTCTGTGAGTTCAAGACCAGCCTGGTCTACAACAGCTGGTTCCAGGACAGGCTCCAAAACCACAGAGAAATCCTGTCTCGAAAAAAACAAAAAAACAAAAAACAAAAAAACAAAACAACAACAACAACAAAAAAAAACCTGAACCAAAGAGAGCTTCTTTCTTTCCTCTAATGTGTACCAGAGAATAAAGGACAAAACTCCTCCACTTCCGGCCATGCTGTATTACAAGATTGGAATCACTGTTCATATTTCATCTATCATACATGGACCTATGTTCCCTACTATCTCTATTCTACCACCTAATAGCTTATGTATTCTAAGTGCAACGTCTGTATCTAGCAAATCAGCCACAGAAAAGAATTCTAATCTATAATTATTAAATAAATTCAGCTGATACCTACAACTGTACTCTGGTGATACAGTGTGTCCCAAAGCAGCCTCCCTCCATGTATGAAGTATAATGCCTAACCTAAGAGTGTGCCCCTGTAACCAAGCAACAAAGTTTCAGCCAATCACGGCCATCAAGCTTTTCCCAGTCCCAGCAGCTGCTGATCAGACCATGCCCATATAAGGCGAATGCTGACTGTGGCCAATCAGGTTGTTTCTGTATGTCACTTCCTCTTTCTCTTGCTATAACTATAACCTATTCGGTGCTGGCACAGAGTGGGTTCCTCGGTAGCTTTCCATTAGGGTTTCTAGCCCGATCGGTGACATTTGACAGCGCCATGGAGGAGAGATTTGTGTCTTCTTTCTTGTCGATTTGCCTCCCTCTGGGTGACAAAACTGTCTTCAGATAGCAGGACGAGCTGTTGTACTAAAAACAGGCTATATCCTACTGGACCAGGAAGCTTTGTGTTGCTAAGCAGAACCTCGGAGTAAATTAAGTGCACAATCAATGCTTATCTGTCTGCTCAAAGTTACAGAAATAGCCTGAGCCTGGGGAGACTAGCTCAATCAGTAAATGGCCTGGGGTTGAGTGCTCTGAAATGGCTGGAAAGGTTAGGTTCTAGAACCTTCCTCTTCCTCTTCTTCTTCTTTGTTTGGTGGAGGGTGGGAGGCTCTTTCTTTTTATTTTACTTTTGCTTTTCTTTTGTCTTTTCTTAAGTCAGTGTCTCACTATGCTGCATTCTTGTCTAGAATTTTCTAGGTAACCCAGGTTGGCCCTGAACTTTTGATCCTCCTGGAGTAATGAGATTATAGCCTGTGCCTGGAACCTACTTCTTGCTCAAGTGAAATCTGTTCACTTAAGCTGGTCTCTATTTAACCACCAGCACCACAAAACCGATCACCCAACTGCACAGTCAGGAAACAAACTTCAAAAATGCTACCACTGACAACCAGGGGGCCAATGTGATGAAATGCTTTACATACGCCTAAATTTTACTCTACAAATTTAAACACCATAGTAATACAAAGGAGACCTCCAAGAAGATATACAAGATGCCAAATGATGATTCTTTCATAAAATAACCTGCTAGATTCCCACATCCTTTCTGTACAATGGCATGCTGCATTAACAGGGATCAAAGAAAAAAAATTATTAGATTTTTCAGTTAGAAAGAAAATAGCACTCTGCTTCAAAAGTTGGAGCTACTGAGCTAGAGAGATGGCTCTGTGGTTAAGAGCACTTGCTGTTCTTCCTAAGGACCAGAGTTCAGTTCTCAGCATCCACAGTAGGTGGCTTACAACCACCTGTAACTCTAGCTCCAGTAGATTCGAGACCTCTGGCATTCTCAAGTACTGGCATGCGCACTTGAGCACGCGTGCGTGCACACACACACACACACACACACACACACACACACACACACACGAGCGCGCGCAAATAAATAAACCTTTCTTTAAGGTCAGAATTATAGAAAGTTACTATCATAAAGCACAATGAACACTGCCTACCCCTGTGGTTCTCTCAAGGAAATGGGCTGCAATCAATTTTGAATTTCACAAACAAAACTAACAAGCAAACTTTACATGTGGGGGTGTGTACATATATGTGTATGAGTGTGTGTGTTTCTGTGTGTGTGCATCCATGCACCTGTGTGTAGGTGTGTGTGCATGCGTTTGTGTGTGTGAGTGTGTGTGTTTGTGTGCGTATGTGTTTGTGCATCTATGCACCTGTGTGTAGGTGTGTGTGTTTGTGTGTGCGTTTGTGCATATGTGCACCTGGCGTAGGTGTGTGTGTGTGTGCATTTGTGTGTGTATGTGTTTGTGCATCCATGCTCCTGGTGTAGGGATGTGTATGTGTGTGTGAGTGTGCGCATTTCTATGTGTGTGCATCCATGCACCTGTGTGTATGTGTGTGTGTGCGGTTGTGTATGTGTGTGTGAGTGTGTGTGTTTGTGTGTGTGTTTCTGTGTGTATGTGTTTGTGTAGGATGTGTGTGTGTGTGTGTGTGTATGAGTGTTTGTAAGCACATGAGTGCAGGTGCCCTCAGAGGTCAGAAGAAGATGCTGAAAACCTAACTCAGGTCCTCTGCAAGAGCAGCAAGTGTTCTTAACTGCCGAGTTATCTCTCAGTCCCTCCACCTTATTTTCTTTTAAGGCAGGGTCTCCCACAAAAGATGGAGCTTACTGGTTGGCTAGGCTAGCTGGCCAATGAGGTCCAGGAATTGGCTTGTTCCCCCCTCCTACTACTGAGGTCCTCCACAGCCAGCTTTCACTTGGGTGCAGGGGCTCAAAAGGGTCCCCATGCTTCTGCAGCAGACATTTTGCTCATAGAACTGTCTCCCCAGCCCCCATTTTTAAAACACAAACTTCTTTTAACCTTTGTTCCCTCTGTGAGTGATGACTACGCTTGTGCTAACAGGAAACAGTGACGAATTCCAAATGGCAGTAATTTAGAATCTGGGAAAGAGACGATTCTGTGAGAATGCCAGAAAGAACGAAAACCAGAGAATACCGAAACGGTGACCTCTCCAAACTATATTTTGCTTGAAGGATGCATTTATTGTAATTTTTCTTGTGTATGCGTGTGTGCTTGTTCACGTGTATGTGGGTGCACACGTGTGCATATGGATGCCTGGGTTGGTGTCAGATGCCTCTGTGTTCCCTCTCCATCTTACGTATTGAAGTAGGGTCTCTTTGGAACCAGAGATTACCTATTCCACAGTCTAGCTAGCCAGTTAGCTCTGGGCTCCCCAACCTCTGCCTCCCGTAGACTGAGATCACAGGCAGACTGCAGCACCCGCCTGGTGTTTACATGGATACCGGGGATCTGACCTCCTGTCCTCACGCTTCGGCAGCAAGTGTTTGCTGGCTGAGCCATCACTCATCCCTGAAGGATACAGCTTTGGGGGAGACCCTCAGACCTTGCTCTCCCAGCTTCCTGACCTTCCTTTAAGCCATGATTGCTCATTTTCCACATAGTCCACCAAGACACCCCACCCGCTCCTTCTCTCTTGCTCCTGCTCCTCGGCTCCTTTCTCCTGCCCTCTCTCGCTGCTGCTACAGCATCAGGAACTCTAAAGCCACAGTCATTTTATATATGAGGAACAGAAAGAAGGCATAAGTAACTTGTGCAAGTCCACACATACCCTGGCAACTTCTCAGCTATCAGGGTTTCAGAAAGGAGCAGGAAAGAAGTAAAGACACACTGAAGTGTAAAGTGGAGCCCGTAACAAGCATAAGGAAGTGTCTATGTGCACTGTCCATGGGCACCGTCTATGTGCACTGTCTATGTGCACTGTCCACGGGCACTGTCTATGTGCACCGTCTATGTGCACTGTCCACGGGCACAGTCTATGTGCGCTGTCCATGGGCACAGTCTATGTGCACTGTCCACGGGCACTGTCTATGTGCACTGTCCATGGGCACTGTCTATGTGCACCGTCTATGTGCACTGTCCACGGGCACTGTCTATGTGCACCGTCTATGTGCACTGTCTATGTGCACCGTCTATGTGCACTGTCCACGGGCACTGTCTATGTGCCCGGTCCTTGCACCCACACAGACTTCGAGCCCAGGCTGCCGAGGTTTTATCCTCGCGTGTATCATTCCCAGCGCTATTCCAGGTTGAACATTTGTAATCGGAATTGCAGAATTCTCTAAAACCCAAAAGTTTTAGTGTTTAAACAACAACTGGAAAACTCCATACCTGACTGCACGTGACCAACCACGGGTGTATTTTTAAGAATATGAGACAAAAATCACATTTTCTGATACTTATAAAACATGGGGGGGCTGGAGAGATGGCTCAGTGGTTAAGAGCATTGCCTGCTCTTCCAAAGGTCCTGAGTTCAATTCCCAGCAACCACATGGTGGCTCACAACCATCCGTAATGAGGTCTGGTGCCCTCTTCTGGCCTGCAGACATACACACAGACAGAATATTGTATACATAATAAATAAATAAAATGTAAAAAAAAAAAAAACAAAAAAACATGGGTTTATATCTGAGTCCCATTTCTAAGACATCTCATTTGTATATACGCATATTCCCAAATCTGGAACTGCGACACTTCTGGTGGTAAACCCTTTTTTTGTTTTGTTTTGACTTGGCAACTATTTTTGATATATACGTATGTGTGTTGCGTGTTTATATTTCTTCTTCCTACCTACACCACAGGGATAATAACAGAACCCACTCGGGTGGGTTACTGCGAAAATGAGTTGACTTTTCATATGCCCAGTGTGTAGTACAATTCCTGGGACATACTGAGTGCTGTCAAGGCTTAACGAGAAGGTGATGACGAGCATAAAGTACACAGATTTTTAACACCCAGTAACTTTTATGTTTAGAAAAGATCAGAAAGTTCCAAAAATAAAATTGTTAGCTTCAGAAACACGAATAAAAGATTTTTAGCTTGAAGCTAGAGAGCAATTAGGGGAACACAATGACATCAGAAAACTCAAACCCTCAGTTCCTGGGCCTGTGGCTCTGGCACAGCAATTCTGATCTAACGAAGCGAAGCTAGCCCTGTCTAGCTCTCCGGCATCGTCCTCCTCTTCATAAACCGGTTAAAATGCCTCCCAAAAGCAAATGCTCTCAAGTCAGACGCCCTGAAGCTGGGAAAGTTGAAGTACCCCCATCATCACATGAGGGAACAGGATCCTCAGGGTGTCAGGGCAGGTTCTGAACAGGGGAAAGAATTCCTTCATCACGAGTGATAATAAGATATCTGGAGGCTCCGCTATGAGAAACGGGGATGACAGACAATGGGAAAAAGTCAGCAAGCTGGTCTTAGGCAGCTAAGGGAGGACCAGGTTTGCGGTCAGCTGATGTTTCTGAAATCACCTGGGCGTCTGTTGCCTGAAATTACGCGACGCTGTGGCCATCGGGGATGATGAAGAAGAACTTAAAGGCACCATCAGAAATAACTAAGTCTACATGGAAAGCCAGGGCCACCACCTGGTGTCTGCTAGCACCTGGTCGTTTCCTGTTCACCTATCTGGGTCTGCCGGGAACAGCGGGACCAATGGATTTCAGAAGGTCTCAGGTGACCACTCATACCACTCAGAGGTAGCCAATTCCCTCCTCCCTTTTTCTAAAACATAAACCGCATG
This sequence comes from Microtus obscurus, assembly GCA_963919715.1. Lineage (NCBI taxonomy): Eukaryota > Metazoa > Chordata > Mammalia > Rodentia > Cricetidae > Microtus > Microtus obscurus. Next base: position 30,844,335 of record CAWTZC010000297.1, read on the forward strand.
GCATGGTCCACTGGCTTGAAGTTTGACGACCCCTGAGTAGCAAAACCCTCCCTTGTCTCTCTCTGCCCGGCTTCCCCAAGAGTTTGCCTTGCCTTCAAGCCTCTCTACTTCAACCGCATGCTTCTCCTCCAGCTGCTCACAGCCTCCCTTACTTCCTCTCCCACTTCCCAACTCCGACTTCCACCTCGCCCCCCCCCGCCCCACCCCCCATCGCTCTCTCTTCTTTGAGGAACTTTTCTTTGCCTCCTTTGGCTCCTTCTATCAGCCTTGCTGCAGCCTTCCACACTTAAATTAGCCAGCCTCCTTTCTGGATTCTCACAATGGCTTTGGACACAGCTAGCATGGCCTTTTATTAAACCGTATTGTAATATTTATCTCTCCAAACAGGCTGCAAGTTCATTTCGTGAAGATAACAACGCCTTTTTGTTCATAGGACCCGGTGCCCTCCTGTGCGCTGAAGGTGTTGGTTTGGTACAATTGTTCGTTCAGCTTTGATAGCCTCTGTCCACTTCACCGACAAAAGGTAGGTAAACTCACACGCAGCCCCACCCACCCCGGCCACTTATCAAAGCTAGTGCCCAGGGAGAAAGAGAACCAATTGTCAGTCTTCAAAGTGAGATACAAGCTGTCCCCTTCCTGTTCGTTCAGTGATGTTTCTGTAGTGTGAAGCTCAACTAGAATTATACACATGGGGGCAGACAGGGGATACACATATAGGGTTATAGCTTCAAGTAACAAAGGCGTATTATAAATGTGATAAAAACCCACCAGCCACGGGGGCATAATACGGCCGCGGTGTTACACTTGAGGACTCTGGAGGTGGGTGTAACTGTGGTCCAGACAATGACTGTTGGCTGAGGCTGCTATGGTACAGGTAACAGCTCTAGGACAGAATCTTCAGGAATGGTGGTGGGCAGGGCAGTCTTCCCAGCAGAACTGGTATCTGAACAATACACTCTCTAATACAGATGCAGAGGCGGGAGAAACATTGTTGCTCCTCTGGGAAAGAAGCCCATCACTAGGAGAGACTCAAGTAGGAAAACGCAAAGTGGCTTAGGTAGGTTTTAAAATGATCTATTTTTCTAGGGCAGTTAACAGGAGGCAAGACAAGACAGAATGCTGGAGGAGTGGCCAGAGGCATCCAGGTAACCAGGCTTCGGTTCGATCCTACGGCAGCATCCTCCAAAGGGGGATTCACAGACCACCTATGCAGTTGTCACGCAGGGAAGGGAGGCAGCAAGGGGTTGAATCCATTCCAAATAGTAACTGATCTTCTCTTTGTGGAGAGTAACAATACATACTGGAGACGCAAACGCACCGGAAAACCCTGCGGTAAAGAGCAGGCGTCTCTCCATATTCTAAAACTCTCCGTTTTGAAAACTTTAAAAAATGGGGAAATGCGGGCAACAGCATTTAAAAATAAAATAACCATCTCGTTTTAAGCAGTGTAGACCAAACGAAAAAGGCAACAGAGTTAGGAAGGAGGAGAGACAGAAGAGAGAAGAGGGAAAGGGAGAGGAGGGGGAGGGGAGGGAGGGGAGGGGAGGGGAGGGGAGGGGAGGGGAGGAGAGGAGAGGAGAGGAGAGGAGAGGGAGAGGAGAGGAGAGGAGAGGAGAGGAGAGGAGAGGAGAGGAGAGGAGAGGAGAGGAGAGGAGAGGAGAGGAGAGGAGAGGAGAGGAGAGGAGGAGAAAGGTATGAGGCCAGCACTCTAAGGGATGACACTTGAAGTGAACAACCCTTTCTACCAACCTCATCAGAGTTCAGTGGGGTTTCCGTGAACATCTATCAAAAGCATTTCCTGAATACTCAGATAAAGTTACATAAATCTTGGAAAGACCAAGGGGGTGCGGGAAACAGTCTGAATGGAAGCCGACTAAGACGACGAAGGATCTCTCAAGGGACTCCGCCTGTGTGTGCCTATACGTCTTGGCACCGAATAACCCAAAATCAAGCCATGCCTGGTTTAGAACATCTATCTTTTAAGTTATCTAAGCCTGGTTCTTGTTTTGAGATTCCAGAAGTCTGAGCCAATCACTGTGCCTCACTCACGGAAATGTCGTGAGTTCAAAGGGCACGGTAATTAACTCGAATGTTCCGCACAGAGTGGATGTATGGCTTTCAGCACTGCGGACCTCCATCCATCCAGGCTCTTCACTGCACACATGTGGAAGTACTTTACAGACGTTTCGAATCCGTTCACGTGGGCAGTTTCAGGCTCGGAAAGCACGACCTCCTTCAAGATATTATTTAGTGAACACTTAGTGGCCAGGCTCTGGGGCCAATGTGCGCCAAATGGCATTCTGGAATTTGCGTTTCCTGAGAGCGCACAAATCTCGCTGAAAAGGAGGTCCTGGTGTGGGAAGCATCAGCGCTGATGTATTTCTCCCCTGCAGAGTGCCTCGGGACCTTTGTAGTATTTGTCATGGGAGGTTTCTGGGGCAGGGTGACAGCCATCTGTAGGTACTCAACCTGGATCCCCCTTCTATACTGAGCGTTGTAGGTGACTGGTTATGTTAAGTTTTGTTTTTATAGCTATAAGAAAATATCTAAGTTTGGGCAACTTGTTCAAGAAAAGGTTTGCTTAGTTTACGGTTCTGAAGGTTGGAAGTCCAAACAGCATGGCACCAGCTCCATCTGGAGCCCTCTGCCTATGTGACATCACGGGGAAAGTATAAATGTCACAACCCTGTGACAACACAGGGTAAGACAGGAAGCCAGAGGGCAGGAGGACCCAGCCTCACTCCCTCAGCAACTCAGAGCAGTACTGATCCCTTCTCGGGGTAAGCTAATGCAAATTCTCTTCTGGGTCCTGAATTAAAATTAATGTTTCCATGGTGACAAACAGAGCAGATCCACTCTGCTAGTCACCATACTACTCCTTTAGAACATGCCTAGACAGACTCACAGGGACCCATTTCACAGATGGGAAAGCTGAGACACTGAGAGGAAGTACCAGGCTCATGATGAGAAGCCAGTTAAGCAAAACTAGAACCCAGAGCCAGAGGTTCCAAACCCTAAAACCCATGTCTACCACACCCTGCCCAAATGACTGGCTACTTCAAGGATTTCCTTATGTTGTGTTTGTGGGGGAATGGGAAGTGTGGGACAGGGTCTCATGCATGGTCTAACTCACACCATAGCCATGGATGTCCTAATCTTGTACCAAGATACCCAGTTCCATCAGATACTGGGAATCGAACTCAGGTCTTTTTGCATGCTAGTCAAGAGTTCTACCAACTGAGCTACAACCCCACCCCCTACGTTGAAGGGTTCTTTGCTGTCCCCATACTGTTCTCATGAGGTCACATGCTGAGAATGCCACAATGCTTGCTGTCTTTATGATCAATCTGTTTGGGTACCAAGAACACCATGGTGGAATAAACTTCCCCTCTGCTGGTAGGAAGCACACAGGCAAGGAGAGTAGCCTGGACCCTGGGCAGAAAGGCTGTTGTCTGCCCCCAAAGCATCACGGCAGTGAGTGAGTCAGTCCCCTCCCCCCACCCGCCCCGGAGTTCTTCAGACTCCTTGAAATTTGGCCAGGTACACTTGGGGCTTCTCCAGGTCAATTAGAAATCTCTGGAAGAGACGCCATTCCCAGTTCTGGAATGACCTGGGCAAGGAAGCATGAGTACAGAGAAATTCTGCTTTGAAATTTTTTTCCCCCAAAAGAATAGCTTTCATGGTGAATTAGCACGCCATCGTGACAACAACCGAAAAGATTCGCTTCTAAAAACAGGAGGTCACCTTGGAGTGACTAACATGGCTGCCAGAATAAGATCCCATTTCAGACAACTAAAGGCGTCAGGGACAAGCCTCTACAAGAAGAAGCCTGGAGGTAGGGTAGAAGGGCCCATCTTCTACCTGAGGAGCCTAGGAAGGCAGTGAAATCGTTGGCTTTTCCTTCCAAGCGTCTGACAGGTTCGCCGAGTTCCTCTGGGGTTTATTATGAAGGTGTCAGACCCTATCGGGAATTTGATGGCAGCCACACATTATCAAATAAACAAAAAGAACACCCTTTTTATCCCACCTTTGAAGTTCCCTTAAGTTAACTCGGAATAGTGTCGCCCTCTGCCAAGTCTCCTGTCTCCTGCATAATGGGACATTTTCTAATTAGCATTTCACAAATATTCTCCGTCATAGTGTTCATCACCACCCCAATATGTTTTTAAATGTTTCTTTTATTAGGACATCAAGATTTTCCCCGCTCTATACGGAGAAGGAAAGCAGTGTTCTCAAAAGTTCTGATTTTTTTTTTCCCTTTTCTCTCTCTCCCCCTCCTCTGCGCCTCAATTTCTTTCTTTCTTTCTTTCAAACCAGCAGGCCGCATGGAACAGTGGGAAGGTCATTGGGATGAAAGCCAGAAGTCCTAGATGTGAGTTTTGCCTGAACCACTAATTAGTTGTGTCGTTTTAGGCAAATTGCTTCACCTTGGAGGGCCTCTGGGTCACTTTCTGTATAATGACGAGGCCTGGCTGAAGGGAAGGTCCCCCACAGCTTCCAACACAAGCGGTCTATTTGTGAAGCTTGGATAATTCCTTGTGTCTTTATTCAAGCGCTGGAACAAGCTATTTTCTTCTGACTGGAAAACGCAGTGAACTCCAACCAGAGCGGGTACAGACGTCAGCAAAGTGGAATGTGGTTTTAAAGAGACACCAGTATTTAATTGCGGAATTATAGACTATCCTTAAAGCAGCCAAAAGGCTGCCTCGGAATCACAGTCCACACACAGCTACACACGGTAGCGGCTCTACTGACTTTACATACATGGGCACATAGCTAATGAAACATGGAATGTAGCTGCCATGAACCAATCATACGGGGACGAATGCTGACATAAGGAACAGGAAGTCCTGGATATCAAAGGGGTTTATAATCTTTAGCATACTAAAAAGAAATAAATTATTCTGATCAGTTTAATAAAATAATTGGGATTTTCCCAGAGACACCTGAGCTTCAAGATTTGGCTGGCAATATCATAGTCATAAAAATGTGGAAATTGATCATGGTTTCAATTGTGAGCGCCTGGGACAAAGGCCAAGCCGGTCGTATGGGCCTTGCCATTTAGTTTGAGCAGCGGACCCATCTGAAGGGAAAAAGGGAGCTATCATTTTAAGGCCTTTGACCCTCCAGACCTGCTGTCTCATCCCCACTTTGGCACGTCCACAGTGACAAGCTTGCTGCTGCTTTCGTGGGACTTCTACCACACCACATCTTTTCTAAGTATGCATGGGGGGGGGTTCCTGCATTCTTATCTGTGCATGTTTGTAAATGTGTACATGTATATATGCAGGTGTGTAAGTTCATAAATGTGCGCACGCATATATGCAGGTGTGCATGTTCATAAATGTGTGCATGCACATGTGCAGGTGTGCATGTTCATAAATGTGTGCATGCATATGTGCAGGTGTGCATGTTCATAAATGTGTGCATGTATATATGTAGGTGTGTAAGTTCATAAATGTGTACATGCATATGTGCAGGTGCGCATGTTCATAAATGTGTGCATGTATACGTGCAGGTGTGCATGTTCACAAATGTGTGCACGCATATGTGCAGATGTGCATGTTCATTAATGTGTGCACGCATATGTGCAGGTGTACATGTATATATGTAGGTGTGTAAGCTCATAAATGTGTACATGTATACGTGCAGGTGTGCATGTTCATAAATGTGTGCATGCATATGCGCAGGTGTGAATGTTCATAAATGTGTGCGTGTATATAAGTAGATGTGCATGTTTATAAATGTATACATATATATGTGCAGGTGTGCATGAACATGCATGTGAAGACCAAGAAACAACCTTGGGTTTCTTTCCTAAGGCACTGTTAGAATTTATATATTTTAAATATAGATATTAAAAATAACATTGTTATATTATCTTACATATAATAGACACACACTTTATATGTGTGTATATGTGTGTGTGTGTGTGTGTGTATATATACATATTGAGATAGGGAATAGGGTCCTTTGCTGAACCTGGAGCTCAGCCAGCTGCTAAGCTGCCTCCTTCCCTCAGCCCTGAGTGACAAGCATTCAGCACCCCTCGTCTGGCTTTTTTTAACCGTGACTTTGTGGTACTGAACTCAGGTCCAAGACAACCACTTTACTCCCATCTGGGCTATCCCCGCCTCCCCACACCACCTCTTTGGACTCCAGTTCTGACTTGTCTGGTCTCCCCAGCCTTGTAGGCCACTCCGCATCCTCTTGGCGGACCTGTACCGCCCACTCTCGGGTTCTGTGATCATCACCAGACCTCTGTGAGTCTGAGTGGTGCGTCACACCGCACTCCCAGCTCTCTGCCCACTGCTCCAGTTCTCACTGCAGGGTGGCACCTGGGTCACATTGTGATCCCAGGATGGAGGACACCAAGTGACTCCGGACAGGAACAAATTGGGACGAGTGAGTCAATGAGCAAAAATCTGTGGGATTTCAGGATTACACACACACCTTCCTGAACAATGACAGGACGAGAAGTAAAGGTAACACAGCTCCCAAGTTGCAGCCCCAAAAGAACAGATTTTCATCTGCCTGAGCAAAGAAATAATGAAGACTGGAAACCTCGAGTCCCGTCCTATAGAGGGGAGGCAAAAGCGAACTAGCGCCTACGTTTTAGTTTTCAGAAGAGCAGCAGGAATCATGAAGTTTTACCATTGGCTGGCAGTGCTGTATACAATGCTCTCAAATGACGTACATGTCAAGAGACCGGAGCACTGTGCATTCAGGAAAAGCCGTGACAATTATTATCTAGAGAAGCTGAGAAACAACATATAGCAAAAGCAGACTACAAAAAATATAGACGGCAATGTCATAGGTTCTAAGAGTGTATATTTGAAAATATGTAGGCATATAGCTAGACACCACAGAAAAGTCTAGAAGTGTACCTATGAAGGTGTCGAAAGGATCTTCTCTGAACTGTGAACTAAGTGATCTTTCTACCTTCCCTTTTCTCCCTCCTATCCTTCCTCCCTTCTGGCCTCCCCACTCCCCGTACCCCCTCTTCCTTCCTTCTTTCTGTTTATCTCCATTTTCCAATTTTTTTCTACCATAAACGGGAACTGCATAGATAATTTTTTTTTAAAAAATCTCCTCTGAATAAGTAAATAGCCCAGTTATAAATATTAAACAGTGTGGGAACGAGGTGGTGAGGATTTGGCCGCAGGCAGTGGTGACGGGAACAGAAAGTAGGAGGCAGGCTTGGGAGCAATTACAGAGGAAGAGCTGACGGAGGTGGGTGCTGAGTGAGGGATGCAGGGGAAATCAGAAATCCAGGGTTGCGCCCAGCAAGAGTGCTGGTCACACCAGTCCAAGCAGAGCAGTGGAGAGGGCGATTAGCATGGGGTCGGGGGTAGAAATGCCTGCTTACCTGAGTACCTGAACTTCTAGGAAGGAGTAGCCGATCACTGGAATACCAGAGAGAGGTTTGAGGCCATAGTTAGAAGCTTCAGGAGTTGGGTTAGTCAACCTCCACCAGTCTCCAGAGGAGCCCATACGTCACTTAGAGCGCCCCCTGCAGGATGTCCTGAGATAGTCTCGTGCAAGAGGCAGGGTCTGCCTGTTCTTTTCCACCATTCTACTCCCAGAGTGGCACACTCAATACAGGGTTGAGAACTGAGTTTCAGGACCCTCTGTGCAAGAGCTGATACAGCAGGAGCAGATGAGCTGTCACCATCCGCAGGATATGACCAAGAGATAAGTGGGACTGAACATGGGAAATACAGACGTGTGGACAGGACAAACTGCCACTAGCACAGATGCAAACAAGAAAAAAGCGGCTGTCCTGAGGCCAAGGAAGGGGACCACAAAACAGAAACGGATGCCAACAATGGCCACTGTGGATGACAACTAAAGAAGACAGGGCCAAGAAAATGGGTGCCCACAGGCAAGTCAGAATAGCTTAGGTGAGCAACTGTGAGGAAAGGGGCTCGCGGTTTCAGGGTTTCCGGGTCATATTTTGCTGGTCCTCGATTGCTCTAGAACCCGGGGTGAAGCAGAGCATCATGGCCCAAGGGAGTGGTTGGGGTCCTCCTACACTTTTAAGGGCACACCCCAATGACCTAACCTCCTCCCCCAATGCCCCATCTTCTAAGCATTCCACCACACCCCCGGGAGCACCAGGGACTGGTGAGCAAGCCTTTAACATGTAGGCCTTATCCAAAGCATGACAAGCCAGAACTCTAAACAAAGCAGTTAATAGCAAACCGCCAACAGGGTGTTGAGCATGCCACAGGGTCTGCTCACACTGACTATCACTGAAATCCACAGAACCACTCTGGGAAGAAGAGAAGAGTTTGTCTGATCTCGCTGTCCTCCTAGCCACATGGTTTAATCACACCCTCCTGTCACTCTGTGTCAGAGCATGTCACCCCCACCACCACCTCCCTAAGAAGACATAGAGCAACCCCAGGACTTCCCATAGCAAATTCTTGATCACATCAGTCTGATGGGTCATTTTCACTGTCAGCTTGACAGTACTCAGAATCACCATGGAAACAAGCTCCTGGGGTTTGTCTATGAGGGCATTTCTGGAGTTTTGATTGAGAAGGGGCCCGCCCTGAATGTGGGTGGCGCCATCCCCTAGGCTGAAGTCAGAGGGCTGAAGACAAAGGTGAAATGGGACTAGGGAACAACTTGACCAGCGAGACTGGTGTCACACTCGTGTGGCGTTGTCTTCCCCACTATGATGGACTGTCTCCCCCTTGAACTGAAATCCACCCTTCCTCCCTTCAACGGCTTCATGTCAGAGATTTCATCACAGCATCTATAAAGAGATGAGTCTAAGGGGACTAATACAATAGTCACTAATACACCTATGGGTTAACTTTGAAACAGACATTCCTGCAAACAGAAACTTTCAAAGAAACAACCTAGCACAGTCTTTCACTTTTCCTCAATAGCAGAGGACCCCATTGTTCTTAGGAAGAGTGAGGTCCATGGCAGCTAAGTACAAAGCCATTCCACTGGTCATCAGGGAGGGACAGGTACTGGGGAAGGCAGACCGCGTTTGGAGAAGGCATTTTCAGGGAGATCCTCCAGCTGAGATGAAGACAGATGTCTCATGACTGTGGGGGACCCAGGATTCATTCTCAGGATCTTACCATGGGGTATATCCCTGTGGCAACATTCTCCAGAAGCCTGCCAGGGAGAGCCAGCAAAGCCAAGGATGGACCCCTGAACTGGCAGCTAAGACTCAGCTAAGAGGGCTCAAAACATAGCTATTGTGTATGTGGCCTGCTGAAGACTCCTATCAAAGCTGCACCAACAGACAGCTCAAAATGTCCCAGGACACTTCAAACAGGACTGAGGATGGAGCTGAGGGGGTGGCATATGTCCCCTGTTCACCTGCTTCCTGATAATCAGCTTTCCTCAGCGTGTCATTCCAACCCTTCCTTCCTAAGGAAAATCTTGCTTGCCTCAAGTGTGTTTGTAATAGGAGAAGCCAACCACACTTATTTAGCGCCTCTATATATTGTTTGAAAATATAAGCACATTCATTATAAACTTTGCAAAAAGATTTTCCCTGAGCTCGTCTCAAAATACTGCCCACATAACCATCCTGTTTTCTACAACGATGAGCGTGGGTTTCCGAGCCACTCCTACCTCAGGTCACCCTTTCAGCAATGTGGAACTTACATGGATGTTGCTTGAGGACACAAGGGTCCATTTAATGCATTGAAGTCGTAATTTATTCAGTAGGACCCGCATGTCCAGAAAGGCCCCGTGTACATCTTCACGACTCCCCCATGACTTGCCTACAAACCTGAAGATCTGCATCGTACAGTAAAGAAAGAAAATGGCTGCCCGACACCGGCACACCCTCCGCAGGAGAGAATTGAATTCACGACCGTGGCGGCCGCTCCTTTTCAGAATCAAACACTCGATGTGTGTGAGTCAACCTGCCTGCGAACCTCCAGTTCCACAGGTGTGGAAATCCACGCCGTCACCACCACCCCTCATTGTGACGTAGTCACCTCCTCTACGCCAGATTATGCTGTGGGAGCTAAGATGTCAGAAAGCACACTGCGGAGAAGCGCTTCCTGCTCAAATGCCGAGATCCTTGGCCTTCCGACACAAGCATAGATGTCTCCGGGAACACATCGTTCCCAGGTGCAAGTCAAACTACCGAAGATCTCAGACTTAATGCTGGCAAAGTAGCCAACGAACTGCCAAACGCTAAACTGCGCTCACTTCCACTTTAAGAGAGCACTCCCTGCTTATAAACAATCTCCAGTCCATGTTGGGTGGAAAAGCACGGAGTGACAATTAACTGGCTGACTTCTGCAACCTGCCATTAATTGCTCTTCTCAAGTTAAAATGGTTCCATTAATTTTATTTGCCTGGCTCTCCGGCAAACTCCATATAAGAAGGCTTCCATTTCTCACCGAGATGTCAAATAATTTACCTAACAGTCCCATTCACACGGGATTTAACTCTAATTTTATATAAACATCTTAGATAAATGGGCCTCTTTTATTTACTACTTTTAAATATACATTTGCTTTTTATTAAAAAAAGGGGGGAGTGATAAGCCCATTGCCTTGTCCCCCAGCCCCAGTCTCTGCTGCCAGGAATCTAGTTTTTCCAGGGTGAATTTATAAATTCAGATCTAATAATTCTGAACAAGTATAAGCCATGATAAGAACAGGCAGGCAAGCTAAACAGTCTTGCATTTTATCTGTCATCTTTAATCTATAGCATTTGACCACACAAGATCTAAGAACTGGCCCAAGTCACAATGTCAATCAAACACAGGACAAAAAGGAGAAGGGAAGAAAAGTCACCTAGTTGCAGTCTGGGTTGGGTTCATCCTCTTGGATTCAAGACAGAAAGTGGGCACGCTTAGTGACATATGACGGTTACACACCAAGTCATTATTACAAACAGCGCGTTTCAGGGACCTTTCTACGCGTTTCTCAAACAAGCACAAAAAACGCACTAGGAGCAAAAATGTAATCGGAGAGCACCTTACAAATAATTCTACATTTACAGGGACTCGTGAAAGCAGGAAGGCCGGGATGTAAAAGTTTATAAGCAACGATACATCCCACAGGAGACACACAAAGAACACCTCCTGGTCTTCCAGATTCCAGACAAATAAAATGTGAGTGCCACTGTCACCGGAAAGAAAGGGCAGAGTTGGGGGTTCTGCGGAGTATTTTATTCAAAACGAGTCTCCTCTGTCTGGCAACTCACCCCAGAGTTCAATATACTCACTCACTCACTCTGCGGTCTGAGTCCAGGGTTGCTGGGGTTTTTGCAAGCGGTCTGTGAAATGCACAGATGGAAATAATCTCGCGTTTGCTTCCAATCCTGAGGACGGCTGCTTTTATTCCCTTGATTTCCTTTGGTGCCAAAGACGCCGTTGCCGTCCAGAGTCACCGCCCGGTGATTGCAACTGCTGTCAACGTTTTATTACATTCTGCATGTCAGGTTTCCTGATAGCTAATTGGAACATTCTAGATAGCCGGGCTCAGGAGAGGTTTCCATCCTGTTTCTTTCTCCCTCCCAGGAAAGGCTCCGGCTCTCCTTCCACAGCCCAGAGATGTGCAGTTGTTCTTTTTCCGGAGTGCGTTCAAATAAATCCTAAATGTAATTGGTTTCTACCTTCAGACAGCTTTCCTTCCCCGTTTGCTCGGGCAGTGTTCCCACACTCTCCTGTAGTAGTGAACGGCTTGTCTGGACAAGTATGATAACGCTTAGCCGGGAGATGAAAAACCCACACTGAAGTCATTAAAGGACCTGTAGGGCTGGGCCCCGAATCCACTCTGCAGAGTCTCCACACCCCATCACCTTGACCTAAAAAGCAAGCAAGAGGTGTGACTGTCAAGACAACAAGCTCCGCTGGCCTTTCTAGGACCTTCAACCACCTGTGTTTTACACAGCCAAACAGCACTTCAACTTGGTTGCCAGACCAAAAGGAAATACTTCATTTTCCTCCCGCTCCCCTTCCCCTTGCCTCTCCCCACTCCCTAACCCTATGGCCTGGGAAGGACTGCGGAGAGCAAGAATCAGTGTGCCTGACCTGAAGTTCTGTTTTCTCCAGGACAATTCCAGAGCAATTAGTAGTGAAGCTTCCTCCCAACCATCCCTTGGTTTCATTAGTAACCCACTTAATTACCTGTCTAGAGCTTTGACCTAAGCGCTAGTTAGTTCTGGAAAGTTCTTTATACTGGGCATGTTGTGGAGGCCCAAAAATGTGAGCCAATTTCCACACTGAACAAAGGTCCCACCTAGATTTAGGTCAGAGTTCTGCTCCCTCAGGGTTATTGTCAACAGGTGTGGCTAATAGCCAGACCTTGTATTTCAGGAACAGAGAAGTAGACACGTTTCTACTCCAAACAAAAGTCTAAGGATCCAACTTAGGGTCCAGTTCCTTTATGGAAAGAGCATTGGATTCTACTCAGGGAGTGGTTTGCCTATAGAATGTTTTGGTCTAGGCTATGAAAGTGACTTGTTTTGTTCTAGCAACAGAGTGTTTAACATAGATGTAGCCCATGACCTTCAACTGGTCTTTTCATTTTCTTGTATGTTCATTTCCATGTTAGTGCAGTTTTTGTCTTACTTCTACCTTTTGGGATCAGGGGTATTTTAAGCAATTGGAAATTAAATGTGGGCAATTTCAGGATTCACTGGGACTCCCTCCCGATGCTATTTTATGCTTCTTCTGTCTTATTAATTTTAAGCACGTCTTCATATTTTTTACTAAATTTCTAAATCCCAACACGCCTACCCTGACAAGAGATATTTTTATTAAGGCCAATCCCCAGCATACGGTGCTGCAATGTGGGTTGACCGATGAACCCCAAAACGCACAGAAGTGTGGCCAGGCATATGGAAGAGTACATGACGGACCCACAAGAAAGTGCTCCACGGGTGGAGAGGTGAGTAACAGGTACTCAGAAATAAATAGTAGATAATAAAAAGGAAAGAGAAAGTCAGGGGAAAATCGGGAGTGAAACTGTAAGTAACTGTAGTTATGGGAAAGGAAAAAAAGCAATTGAATGCTTGTACAGTTACCTGGAAACGTTTTAAAGGGCAGGGGAGCCCGAGTACAACAGCAACAAAACCCTTAGGCTACCTTCCTTATATCTGAAGAGAGGCTATTCCACACATTTCTGTTTTATTTTTTTTTTTTTAGCGTGCCTTTGTATTCTTTACTATATTTCTAAATCCCAGCGCCCCTACTCTGGCATGGGGTATTTTTGTCGAGGCCGGTCCCCGACAGCATGTATGTTTGAAAGAACTGCTTCTCACCTAAATTCCAAATCACAGGTCCAAATCAGGATGCAACTTTCTCTTGTTTTTTTTTTTTGCCTGCACAATTAATAAGTTCTTTCATTTTTATAGACTTGAATTAATTTGCTCTCTCTTATTAGTAGAAATCATAACATCCACCTCTGGATTTAGAAGACAAAGAATAAATCCTAGTTGAAAGAAGCGTTCCATCCAAGATGCAGGGAATGATTGAATTATCCGTTGAAGATTATTCGCCTGTCATATTTTCTTTATGATTTAAGAACGAAGGGACAGGTACCACCGTGTTCATCTATTAATTTTCTATTAAGAAAATTTCACTGAAAGACACTGTTGGACAGGCAGGGTTGCAGCCAGAGGGCAGCACATTTGCCTAGCATACATGAGGCTTTGGGTTCCATCCCCGTTATAATTACTACAGAAATACTACTAGCAGAAATCATACATAGTAAGCATAAATGTTTTCCTTGGAGAGGAAGAAGGTTGAAAGTAATCGTTTCAGGCATACTTAAGAAAATGCACGTGTTTGGCAGGAATAATGCGTTTCCGAGAAATGTTAGGAGAGAGGGACCTGGAACAATAACTCATGGGCAAATAGAATACATTGGGGAGAGGCAGAACCATCAGAGGAAATGGCTTCTGCATCTTGGAGCCCAGACAGACAAATAGATGCACAGTGCAGAGCCCTCCCTAGCCAGTGGCCCTCCTTCCTACCCTGCCACTTACACTTTCTCCATACCAAGGCTCCGGTCTGTACTGCCATGATCTACCTCCAAAGGACCATCCTCTGGTGATCAGTCACTAGCAGCCCCTCCTCCATGTCTTATGCCATCTCACACTCAAAACACGGTAACTTCAAAAATCACTGCTGCTTAAGCATTCCATGTTCTTGATTTTTGTTTTGTTTTGTTTTATATAAATGTAGCCAAGGCAAACTCGCTATTGTAGTATGAGGGAGAGGCGGGCTGTGTCCCGCCACCTAGCTAGCTTAACCTGCGAAATAACCACACGGAAATTGTATTAATTTAAACACTGCCTGGCCCATTAGTTCTAACCCCTTATTGGCTAACTCTTACATATTCGTTTAACCCATCTCCATTAATGTGTATCGCCACTTGGTTAATATTATGTATAGAGAGATATATAGAGGGAAATATAGATATATAGAGAGAAGATAGAAGAGAGAAAGAGGGAGGTATTTTGTTTTGGTGTGTCTATGAATGTATGTATGCATGTATACCACGTGCCTGTCTGGTACCCTCAGGTTCCGTAAGACATCCCATCCTTGGATCAAGAGGTACAGGCAGTTCTGGAGCCACCATGTGGGTGTTGAGAACTGAACACCAGTCCTCTGCATGAGCGGTGAGCGTGCTTAACCATGGACCTAATAAGATCAACCACCTAGGCTCAAAATGCAGCATCTTCTTCTGCCAAGTCCTGTAAATGATATCTCTCAAACAGTTTGTACAGCTCCCCGTGAGAAGCCACATCCCTTCTTCTCTCTCCTGACAAAGACCACAGGGTGGGCCTGTGGCTGGCTCCATCCCTCAGTTCTCAAGACCAGCCCATTCTCAGGCTGGAGCCCTTCAACCTCAGCCAGCTTTGCCCTGGGGTCCTACACCAGGTAATACCCGCTGTTCCTTGTTCGTTCCCTAATGCCCAACTTTAATCAAAAGGCTGCCGTTCCCTAATTCCAGGCTTCTTCCAACCCTCAAATAATAGGGCTTCGCCACAGAGCCTGTTCCCAAGCTCCTGTTTTGGTAACTGCCCAGTAAATCTGGCTCCTCCTCGGTCTGGGACTCTGGCCAAGTTCCCAACCTGGAATCAAAAGCTTCTTCTCCCGTTCCAGCTCAGAGTTAGGGCCTGCTGCCTCTGCCCCGACCTATCCTTCCCCCACCCCCCCCCACACACACACACACTGCGTTCAACTCCACACTTAGCTGTCTCGGGTTTAGAGATAACCACACCAGCTTGAAGCCACTTGCCAGCTCTCAGTGAAACCTACACTTGCACCAGGTCAGAAGCAGAGCAGGAAAGCAAGCCCTCCACAGAGTCCGCAGGCTCCACGAGGACCTGCCACAGGCTCTGGGCTCCTGAGCATCAGCAGCTACTGGCTTCGGCTTGCCTTGGCTCTGAGTTGACAGCTTCGGTTTTTACCCCTACAATGTAACTGCTAGGATACTGTATACTTTCTTTCTTTAAAAGAAATTACTTATTATGGTGTGTGTGTGTGTGTGTGTGTGTGTGTGTGTGTGTGTGTGTGCCTTCAAGATCAGGACAGCTTTGGGAGGTGCATTTCAAAGATTGAACTTAGGTCATGGGGTTTGCATAGTAAGGCTGTTACCCTCCGAGCCGTCTCACGGGCCTGAGAGCTAAGTTTTGACATCATTGTGTTGCTTTCCTGGTCCTTGCCTATCCATCACTAGGTTTCTTGTAGCAGAGTCACATGGATTCCTGTTTGCATCAGCTGAAGTTAACCAAGTAATTAATTAATTACAAAAATTGCCTACAGTAGCCAACCAAGCGCTAGCCTGTCACGTTGAAGATAGGGGAGCTGTATACTCCTCTAGGAAGACTTCTTAGTGTCATACCTGAAACTAGATCACTTGTTATCTTCCCATATTTAAAAAAAAAAGTGGTGGTTAAAAATCTGTTTGGGGGATGGAGAGATGGCTCAGTGGTTAAGAGCATTAGCTGCTCTTTCAGAGGTCCCGGGTTCAATTCCCAGCGACCATATGGTGGCTAACAACCATCTATGATGAGACCTGGTGCCTTCTTTCTAGTCTGCAGGCAGAACACTGTAAATACATAATAAATAAATCTTTATGTGAAAAAACTCCATATCTGTGTATATTTGTGTGAGTATCATGTGTGCACCAGGGATGGTGAGGGACAGAAGAGAGAGCTGGATTCCTGGAGACGGAGTTAGATGTGGGCTGTGAGCTGTGCTGTGTGGGTTCTGGGAACCAAACCATCCTCTGGGAGAGCAGAAGTTCCTCTTCACCCACGAGCCATCTCCAGCCCCACCATCTCTCCGTTTTCTAGTTCCTTCTTCTCAGTAAAGTTCTTTCTTCTCAGACTCCTTTTGCAAAAAAAGTGACAAGGGAACCCTCTGAACACTGTGCTGATGTTTACTTTTATACGGCGTGGGTTTTTTTTTTTTTTTGAGGCACACATGGCACGGAGTGGAACAGATGAAAATCAAAGTAGGAAATTCCGAGTGCCTGTTAGCATGGTTCGGGCGTCTGCTGGCATCAACTTCACCTGAACTCTGGCGCTACTAGGATGTTACACCAAGCAGGTAAGCATGCAGGAGATGAGGAACAAGGTCTCAACAGGACAGGTGTGAAGAATGTTGACCGCTTCTAGCCCCACGCCTCTGCAGTTCAACGCCATCTTGAAGATGGTACCCTGTTTCCTATGCAGACTCCTGATGGTGGGCCACTGCACAGTACCTTCAAATGACTGTGGTTGGTTGTTTTCAGCTGTCTAGTAGCTCCCTGAAGGACTGACATGAAGGGCTTGTGTTTCTTTAGCCTAACTCACAAGTCTCCCTAGGTGGAGACAACGACCCAAGCATCCTTTGTCCGGGACATTTTAAAGTATGTGCACTAGTTTGTGACGTCTGGAGCAAGCGATCCCGGACAGGTGAACAGCACCGGGAGGCTGGGAAGGAAAAGCTAATGAATGAGACCTTTACCTCTTCACGTAAAGACTAAGAAGCTCCTGTACACTGTATCTCTGAGCCTCTAAAAGCCCACAAATGTGCTAAAAGCAGGGGACAGGCTCAGAAGACGCGTAGCATCCGAAGGTCTCACTTCTGGGTGAGTGTCAGGCAATGCACAAGCAAGAACTAAAGGCTAAGGCAGAATGGTGCAGGAAGCCGAGCGCTGACGGCAGCACCCAGCAGGCATCCCACCCCATCCCTGACGTATCTCTTTACTCCATCCCTGCATTTTTTCCTTCTCTCCCCCCCTTCTTCTTTGTCTCTGTTCAAATACTTAAAGAAACTCCCGATTCTGGTAGACTAAAACTAAAGGCAGGGATTTATTTTTAAGATTTTAAAAAATATATAACAGTATAATTTAAGAAAGTAAAACTGATGTTTTTACAACAAAAATCGATCAGTTGCTTACCCTGGTTTCTCATTCTCAAAATGGTGAGAACCCTAAAAATGGAAACGAGTCCTTAAGTTTGCTTATCCAGCCTGTCAACTGTTCCTTCCCTGAAGAAACTCCCCATGGCCAAAACATTGAGCTGGACCCTGGGAACTCTCTGAGTGTTAGATGTCTGAGAAAAATAATAATAATTATTATTATTCATGACCGTATCTGATTTGAGAATTTTATATCCCAAAAGACCAGCAAATATAACTTCCTACATTGAATAGTTTGTTTTATTTTTTTTTTCTTGCATGTATCCATGTTCACTTGTGTGCACAGATCTCTGTGGGTATTTGTGTGCTGTGTGTGTATGGAGACCAGAGGTTGGCACTGGGAATCTTCATCAGTGACTTCCTGTTAGATCTGCTGGTCCGTCAGACTCAGGGAGACTCTGGCCTCCGCCTCCCTTGTGCTGGGCTTACAGGTAAAGCAGCCGTGTCCAGCTTTTTATGTGGACACCAGGATCCACGCTCAGGTCCTCGTGCCTGCCCAACAGAGCTTTACTGGGGCCTCTGTTGCCTCGGTCCCATGGTTTACGGTTGTTGCTTTTTTTAAAGAAGATATTGATTTTAGATTCGAAATTAGGGTTGAGTTTTAGAATACTGCATAAAGATAAGGTTTAAAAAGTAAACAATTTCTTCTCAGTACTCTATGCTTATATCGTATAAATGTGATTTATATATCAAGAAGTTAACTCAGAAGAAACAAAACAGAGAACTAGGGGTCAGTTAAAATTGAAATCTCTAGAAAATATACTCACTCATATGCAACGGAGGGAACATGGAATAGTGGATTATGGAGTTAAAGATGTATTTTTTTTCCCCTGTTAAAATATTCTCTCGTATTATCTTCAGGACAACTACAATCCAGAGAATAATGAAAGTACAGATTTTTTTTTGCCAATTTTACTTTAAAAATTAAAATCTGGAGCATTTAAGTTAGTTCAGTCTGTTGCCAATTTTGAATACAAATAAAATGGGGGCGTTTGTTGGGGACCTTCACAAAAACTCCTTAACCCTGTTAGGACTGCAGGCAGCTCTCATGGTTCGTTTTCACTGTTTTTGTTTAAACTCTCTCTAAAAATTAAATTTAACAAGTGTGAAAATAACTGACAAAGTGTGTGTGTGTGTGTGTGTGTGTGTGTGTGTGTGTGTGTGTGTTTAATTTGGAACAGAAAAAAATGCTTTAGCACCAAGTCCCAAGTTTGGAAACATCTAAAAATTCTTGGTTTTGAAGTAGAACTTCAAATAAAACATTGAGCAATTAATCTTGTGGGTTTTTTTTAATATGGATGTTTTTACACTTACAGGAAAGATTATAAATGGGCTTTTCCTTAAATAACCCCTCTCTGAGGTTACTAAAGGCTAAGTGTGTGTCTGCTATCAATAGGACAGAAAGATGTACTGATTGTTTCATTCTGATCACGTTTATAAGATTCTCACTCGTCAATAAGGAAGACACTCCTGAAACACCTTGCCAGCAACAGTCTGCACAAACACCCCACCCTCCCAAGAACCGGAAAAGAAAGACAATGTCAGCCCCTGGTCGCGCATACCCTGCGATATTTCTGTGTCATTCAGTATCTAATAGCTTCTGTTATTATGTGTCTTCATTATAAAAACAAAAGTAATACAAAATTAACTCAATGGTATCCTTGTGGACTTTTTGTTTCATTTTGACTTATTGTGTCTTCTAAGTCTTCTGCTTGTTTTGATTTTCTTTCTGTGAGCTTTATCCCCCTTTTTTGTTTTGTTTTTTGAAAGAGAGAACACAAAGTTGGGCGGGCGGAGAGATGGAAAGTAGCCGGAGGAGGGAAAAACTTGATGAAAACAGCGTATGAAAAAGAATTTGAATCAAAAAATACAGCAAGCGGTCAAAGTGGTCACAGGGATCCAAATCCAAACCCCGGTGGGGAATGGGGAGAAGCAGGGGTGGGGGAACATTCCATAATGCTTCCATAAGACAGGGAATGATAGGTGGGGTGGGAGTTCCCTTTCAGGTCTTTTTCTGAAAATGTTTTCCAGGTTTGGCACACCTGAAAACCCACCTCTGTACCAACTGAATGAGCTGTTTGTGCTTTCTGACGCTAAGTCTTTGCCTCTATTCATCTGACTTGTTTAATTATGGATGGCTTGTTTTAGCAGTACTTAGGTAAACCTTCTCCCACTGAGCTATAGCCCAAGCCCCTTAGATAATGTCCCATCAATGAAACTGGGGGGAGGGGGTTGGAAATTATTGCACAATAATGTCACTTCCTTGAGGGCCAGAAATTTCACAGTTCTGATCCCTGTGGTATCTCTAGCTCACAGTATAAAGCCTGGTATACGGTTGGTACTTAATAAATCTTTGTCACCTAAATGATGCTCTATTTTGGTTTTGTTGGTTCTGTTAGTTTTTATGTCTGTGTGACCAAAAGTGACTTAGGGAAGGAAGAGTTTCTTTGGGCTTGCAGTTGTGGAGCATGGGCCTGTGTTAGTTCACAGAGGTGTGGCAGAAGTGACTGTGGCAGAAGGCTGAGGGACCACATCTTCAACCACAGACGTGAAGCCAAGAAAGTGGGTTGAGTCTATACCCGCTAAATGCCAGCCCCTGGTGGCATACTTCCTCCAGCAGGGCTCCACCACCAGCCCCCACCCCAAAGAGTGCAGCCAAATGGGGATCAACTGTTCAAATACATGAGCCTGTGGGGGACAGTTTTCATTGAAACCGGCACAGTTGGTTTTATCTTGTTTTTGTGTTTGGGACTGGGTCTCACGACATCCGGGCTAGCCTAGAATATGCTGCAGTCCTGCCTCTCCCCGCCTCCCGACTAGTAAGATTACAGATGTGCACCCCCACACCCCACTATCTGTTGATTCTGCAGAACCAAATCACCGTCAGATTAACTGTGGTTAGAAGCATTTGTGCTTTGCTATGCCAACAAAAACAACAGGTTTTTATGACTCCTCTCTGAATTTAAATATTTGCTCTTTTAAAGGCCCAGCTGGAGCACACACGCTAGTCAGGGAGGGGCAGTTCTCCTTATTGCCATAGAGACTGTCTGAAGCATCGTTTTCTTAAGTAATAGGGTCCGGTTAGTAAATTGTCACTTACCTGACTTAATGACACTTTACCTACCTGGAGGAATGGATTCTGAACAATAGTGTTCTCCGTTTGGGCTGGTGGAAACCAACTCAAGCCAGGTGAGACCTCCCCTTTACAGTTAGAAACCCTCCCAGCTCACACTCTGAACGCACAAACAGACGTGAACACATCCCCTGTGCCTCCTCTTGGTCTCTGCGTGCAGTCCTCACAGGTTCCATTTTAAAAGTCACTAAGCACAGAGTCTGAAGGAAACCCTGTCCCCTAGCCGGATCCAGTCCTGACCCCAGAGGGCTTCGGATGTCACTCACTCTGCCTCCCTCCTCTTCCATCCATTTCCAAGGTTGACTTGACTGCTTAAAGAAAACAAGCCCTAAGTTATCTGTTTGGGATAAATGAAATGGACGGCAGGAAGAAAGTCAGAGACCCTTACAGTGTGTGCACCGCCCCTGTGTGTGTACCGGGATGGTCAGGATGTGAGGGGGAGGGGAGTGGGGGGTGTGAGTATGGGAGGCTGTGGGATGTGTGTGTGTGTGTGTGTGTGTGTGTGTGTGTGTGTGTGAGTGTATATACGGTCACCCCATGGTATGCTCAAATTTCTGTATAAAAACTGAAGTTGTGTCTTCACTCACACAAACATTTTTCTCACTGCTGTTCCCTAAAGAACACAATCTAACAATTATTTATATTGCATTAGGTGCACTTCAAAAAACATCTGTGATATAAACGACACAGGAGGATGTATGTAGGCTACATGCAAAGCCTGTGCTGCTTTGCATAAGTGATTTGAATATCTGTGGATTTGGAGAGCTACAGAGAGGTTTTTGGAACCATCCCTCCATGGATATGAAGGCACACAGACACACATAAAATTGAGCTATACTCTTACAATTAAAAAATAAGAAAAATGTACAGGAATGAATGGCATCCATATCATACCCCCAGCTCTCTGAGAGGATATTTATCCAACCATCATTTCCATTACTAATTTTTTCTTTTTGTTTTTCTTTTTTGTTGTTGTTGTTGTTGTTGGGTTTTTTGTTGTTGTTGTTTTGTTTTTAGTTTTTCAAGACAGGGTTTCTCTGTAGCTTTGAAGCCTGTCCTGGAATTAGCACTTGTAGACCAGGCTGGCCTCGAACTCACAGTATTTATTTATTTATTTACTTACTTATTTATTTATTTACTAATATTTAAGTAGCATGTTTACCTCTCCGAAGCCAACATGGTGCTTAGCTTCATGGAACCCACAGATGTGTGCAGAGGACACACTATTAAACAAGAAGCTAAGCTACAGCCAAGGATAACAGGGCTTCCACCGGCAACTGGCACAAGTGTCTAGCTTGGCACCAGTACATGTTCCGGCGTCCTGTTTTCACAGTGGATGATGGGGAAGCCCACGTTCAGACAAAGGCAATCAGCTGTAGGACCCACACAGCTTCCTCTGACTCCAACACAAATAAATCCCTCCACTCTCGGGAGGCAGGAATAGGCAGGGGTGGCAGAGGTGCCCGAGATCCCCAGCCCCAAACTCCTGGGCCACAGACCAGTTCTGAGGCCTTTGGTCCCCTTGGTCCTCAAATGTCACTTAATACCAGAACCCAACAGAGGGGAAGAATGGGAAGGAAGGAGAATGAAGCTGCCTTTTATTAGGCACTGAATCTAGCAGGCGTGTAAGCTGTTCTCAGAGACGCTTCTGGAGTCCTACAGGCACAATCCACACACAGCCGTGAGGACTGAAATCTGAAATCTAAGACCCAGGACCAGGGCAAGGGCTGTCCTGGACCCTCAGGAATTCGCAACAACACTGGCAGGCCCCCTACTGACCCTCTGTACGGATCTGGAACCTCGAAGAAAAGGGACTCTGTAATCCTGGCCTCCCAGCCCCAAAAGACCAAAAGACGGCGGCTCCCTTCCCCTCTGCCTTTCCCAGCACACACTGCGCCGCGGCAGCCAGCGTCATCCAGGTTCAGGCACCGTATCCCCCAGAGATAAATGGACCCACCAGAAGGAAGTCGTTCTACAAATTAATCCCCAAATTCCAAGCACCACTAGAAGACACAGCCTAGACACATGACTCTCCCTCGGACCCGCGGAGGGCGCCCTGAGGGGCTCATCTGAGCGGAGAACGGTGGCAGCTTATCCCACATATTTACCAACGCTAGAGAAAGACAGCCCGTTTCTTGCTTTATTAATTTTGTTTGTCTAATCAATTATTTTCACTATCGTGTACAACTTTCTGTGTCTGCTTTTCAAAGAAACAAAATTTACATTTTAGACACAATTAGCCGACACATTAAAGAACTATCTTTTTTTTTTTAATTTCCTAGTGGATATTAGCCTGTCCCTAACGTCCTAGGGGAATGAGCCTGAAGTGACCGTGACAGAGGGCGACACACTCCTAGAAAAGGAGAATATGATCCACTTTCTGCTCAAGTTTTCAAAACACTTAAGGCGAGACACACAATAGCCAGAAAGAAGGTCAAACATGGCAAGCGCTGGCAGGACACAGGACGTGGAAACAGGAAGCTTTGTCACGGAGCCTCTGAGATAAGTGAGGCAGAGCTTTTCACCACCCAGCAGGCTGTGGAAAGCAGCATGGTGTGACGGTAACACAGGCCCTCAGCCCTCAGCAACAGGCCTGGACTCCATCTCCGCTGTCGCTAAGCTAGGATACAGTCTTGGCCCAGGCTCCCCAGCCCCACACTTTTGGTACTCCACTAAAGTGGAGGTCACACAACAGCTGTGGCCTAACATGGCAGGATTGCTGTACTTAGTTATGAAAGGTGCCGTGTGTGTGAGCGTGTGTGTGTAGGTGCCTACTGCCTGAGTTTTCATGGGGTTCCAAACTCTCCATTCTGGAGAGTAGCATGCACACACACATACACAAACACACACACACAGCTATATAACTGCTAACAGGTGATATCATTGTGGGAATATGACAGCGTTTGGGGTGACAAGGGGATAGGAACAGAGACATTGTAAGCTTTAAATTTCTGCACAGGTATTTCTTGACCAAAGAAGCACACTTCCTGAGCTATGTCTGCTATTCCTCTCCCACGTCTCCTCTCTCCCAGGTCCCTTTCTCTCTTTAAAAGCCACTGCTTAGCCAGCTACAGTGTACCGACTTGGAATCCCAGCACTCAGGAGGCAAAGCAATTTGAGAGTTCATAGCCAATCCGACTACAAACCAAGAACCTATCACCAAAAACCAAACTACAAACCAGGAACTATCACCAAAACCCACACTCCTCCTGCTCAACCCCATGGCTGGTAAGCTAACCTCTGACTTTGTTGATAAGCAAGAGCAGATGCAGAAACCCAGCAACCCTCGGAGGGGCTGTGCTCATTCTATGTTTGTTCTTCCTGTTAAAATGGAAATAAAGACGTGAGAAGAACGCTACCACTGAACACCCATGTCCTCCCAAATTCACATTGAAATTTCACCCTCCCAGATGTGACGGCCCTGGTGGTAGGGCCTTTGGGGCGTGAACAGATGAGAGAGTGGGGTGCAGAACCCTTAGGATGGAGCTGGTGTCTTCATAGGAAGGGAAAGGGATACCAGAGTTCCTTTTTTTCTGCCAGGTGAAGACACAGTGAGTTAGTGACCCTCTGCAAGAGAAGGAAAGAAAGAGAGAAAGAAAGAGAGAGAGAGAGAGAGAGAGAGAAAATCTTCATGAAGAATTCATTGATCTTGACTTCTTAGCTTCCAGAACAGTTAGAAATTCATTTCTATCAGTTAAGCCAGACTATGGGGTTTTACCCAGACTGTGGTATTTGGCTATGGCAGCCTAAACAGACTACCCCAGAAAGAGCAGTGAGAATGAATGTTACCCTTTAAAACAGCGATTATTACCATGGAGCACTGACACCAGGAGAGCGGGGGTTTAGGGGTAACCTATAGTCTATGTGGGTAACTTCATCAGCTTTCCTTGCTCTCTCGGTACCCCCAAGGAGCACTTCCTGGGGGCATCGCAGATCCGGGACCCAACCCTGAGCATCTATTTCCAGTCTACGGCACTGTGTGGTTGAAGCAATGAGGAGCAAGTTCTGTGCAGGACGTACACGAATGTCTAGGTCGGGGTCGGGACCTGCCTTTCTCCAGAACAGCTTAGGTGGAAAGGCCACTCAAATGCTAAGTTTGGAAACTCAGAAGGACCTGGCCCATTGGCCCATTGGCCCATTGCCACTTGCTATACACTGACAGGAAGTTTCTAAGGGGGGAAGCCCAGAGAGATTTCACGTTACCACGAGCTGCCCTTCCTGCTCCTTCCCAACCCCAGGCTAGCCCATGCCACCCTCTGGCCAGCAATCACTGCAACTGGTTCCTAGCTGGTTTCTCTCTGATTTGTTCCCATCTGCACACTTCTGCCGCTCTCCCACCACAGCCATCTTTATAAATTGTACATAAAGGAGGTGTCGCCCTCCCCCCCAAGAAGCCCTGATGCGTCCTCTAGGCCATGAGAAGAACACAGAAATCCCTTACAGTTTAATGCCTAAAATGATGTTTAACAAGCTGTGTGTCATGGTCCTGTAGGAATCAGCCCATCGGTTTGGTCAGTTGGCAACTAGCAATAATGGAGAGGGTAGACAGAATATAAAACACTGGGTTATGGTGAATGTACTGAGTATGGATTCTGTTTTCACCTGTGCACATCCTTACACATATGTACCAGATCACAGTATGGGACTATGTGTGAGACCCACATGTACAGTGTTTGGTGAAGACAGTTCAGGATACTGGTGCAAAATCCTTCACTAGAGTGGCCCTGACTACCCGCTGACTCTTAGGCTACTTGGGAGCCGCCATCTCCTCTCAGGCATCCTCTGATGTCCCTTTCTCCCCGACAGTTGTCCTCTCCATGGCTTAGTCCTGCCTGACCCGGTCCTCAAGCTTTAATGTCACCCTGCCGAGACCTTTCATATTCCCCGCCCACAGGCCTCTGTAGCGCTCTGCATTGTAGACATATACCAGCCTGCCTAGCCTTCGGTTGCCTATGGGCCAGGACTCCGACGCCCACAAATGTCAGTTCTCAGAGGGAAGCCCACACTCTCTTGTACCCCTTATAGTCCAGCCTTTATAACAGTGAGAGATTTCTTGCATGTATGAATGAGAGAGAGAGAGAGAGAGAGAGAGAGAGAGAGAGAGAGAGAGAGAGAGAGAGAGAGAAGAAAGAGTCAAGGTCTGGGAAACAGTGGTAGAGTCATTGTGTTCCTGACCTCACAAAGTCCCTTCTAGAAAGTTCAGCTGCTTCACTTAAGTGATGACCCTAAGCATCACCCCGGGTCAGCCCCTCTTTCTTGGTCTTCTACTCAGCCCGACTAGCGCACCATCTCTGGTGCCCATTTCCTCTCCCTCTCCACAGGCATCTTCCCTCTTCGCGTGGATCTAGGTTGTGAAGCTGCTTCCCCCTCTCCTGCTCCGTCTCTGCTCTCCAATCGGAATACAGTTCCTGATCCATATTCTCACCATGCTCCCACACTGAGGAGTCTGCAGCAGCCCCCGCTTTAAAGCCCAGTACCTCCAATCAGCATCCGCCCCATCTCCTCAGCCTACCCGGTTCTGTCTTGTCTCAGGAGGGTAGCTCTCCTAGGCAAGCATAGGCCTGTGCTCTCTTTGGGGGCTTCCTTGCCTCAGGATCATGGAAGACTCCACACTTGAGCCCCGGCCTGTTCCCAGATTCCTCTTTTCCCAAGCTAGCATTTGAAAGGCAGGAAAAAGGTGAGGGAAGCCAAGGAAGCTTGATAGGCACACCGCCTTTCATATCCCTCATAATCATAAATCCGGGACTGGAGACTCAGCACAGCAGAGAGGAGAGAGGAGGCAAGGGACGGAAAGCCGGGAACAGCTCCTCCAGCGGGCAAGACTCCTACATCCACTGCTCTTATTTCTTAGGTGTCTGCCGACTGTAACTCCTGCCCTCCTGACACTTCCTCCACTCAGGCCGTGACATGTGTGGGTGGGACGAGCAGAGAAGCTGCAAATCAAACGTCCACACTTTTTTGGACTGAGTCTGATAATCCTCCAAACACATCCACCGGGGAGGAGCATGAGGCGCCGGGGCAAAGGTCAAATGCTTCATCTGAAATAACGGCCGTCATGGTTTGAATATAAATTATGAATTATAAAACGCCTCCCTTAGGTTTATGTATTTGGAACATTTGGTTCCCAGCTGGTGCAATCTTTTTTTTTTTTTTGGCTTTTTCGAGACAGGGTTTCTCTGCGGCTTTGGAGCCTATCCTGGAACTAGCTCTTGTAGACCAGGCTGGTCTCGAACTCACAGAGATCCGCCTGCCTCTGCCTCCCGAGTGCTAGGATTAAAGGCGTGCGCCACCATCGCCCGGCTCTGGTGCAATCTTTTAAAGGTGATGCTTCTGGCAGACGCAGGTCACTGGGACAAGCTGACCTTGCTTCCCGCGCAGACCACAGCTTTGTCAATACTTCTGCCATGTAACAGAGCCACAGCCCCAAGTGGCTCTAGACACCGTAACCTGGAACTGCTCCTGCCATGGTGGACTGTGTCCCCTTAAGCCACAAGCCAAAGCAAACCTTTCCTTCCTTGTCTAGCGTTGTCAGGTGTTCTGTCAGAGCTGTGGGGAAAGTAACCAAGACAGAAACTTAGTCATTTTACCCACCAGCACCTGGGCAGTTTGTAACCTCGGGCAATGGCCTGTAGACCTCATCCATATTTTACTGTCTCTGAGCACGGTTTACCTCAGGGAGCATTTGTGTCCAGGATTAACAGACAAGCTGTGACACAAAACAGACATAGCCAGCTGTCGGCTATGTCTTGAAAAAAGAGAAGACCTTGTCAGAGAAGCGGAAATAAACTCCAAAGGCCTTACTCTGAAAGCCAGAGGAACATGGCCCTCTTCATTGGCAAAAGCGGTGCCTGCAGAGAAATCCAAAGCAAGAGTTACCACGCGACGGCCCGCAGACCAAACCCAGTTCGGGAATCACAACCTATTTGCCCATTTTCTAGACAGCAAGGAAAAAGTCAAAACAGTATCTCATCCTCCAGAAAAAAAGTGATAGGAAACTCATATCTTGGTGCCCACAGAGTTTTGCTGAAGTCTTCAGGCTCATGTTGTTGCCTCTGCTCCACATGGCAGAGTTGGGCAGTGTTGTCTCAGATTGTCTGGCCCATAAAGTGAAAAATAGTCACTTTACTATCTGGCCCTTTGCCAATCCCCGTTCTAAATGTCAGATCCCAGGAAGGCACACGTCTCTGTCTATGGATGTGACCGTACAAGCAGAAGGAGTGGGAAGATTAGTGAAATAAACACAAAAACAATTTAGTCTACCATTTTAATGTTCTCATCCCGAGTTTTGAGCAGCCCTACGGGTCAGACTTTGCGAGGTGGAATGTTCTCGAATTCTTAGACTTCTGTCCTAGTCCGTCTTAAAGTGGTTTTATCCTCAGATGAAATTTTATTTGAAAAACAGAGAAGGGTTTTCCTCTCCACCACCCCCTAAAATTCGTGAAGCTCACTGTGACCCATTTCACCTCACAGTCCAAGCTCAAGCGTGTCTCAGAGAGCATGACGGGAAAGGAGCCATTAAGCCTTCCCAACTGCACAAAACAGAATGGGGAAGGTTGGTTTTTGTCAACCGAACACAAGCTCACTAGAGTCACGTCAGAAGAGGGAACCTCAGATGAGAAACTGCCTCAGTAGGACTGGCCTATGGGCATGTCTGTGGGGCGTTTTCTTGGTCAATGACTGATATAGAAGGGCCCAGTCCACTGGAGACAATACGACCCCTGGTGGGGGGTGGGGAGCTGACTTGCTTAAGAAAGCAAGTTGAGCAGATCTTGGGGTGCAAGCCAGCATGCCAGCTTTCCTCCATGGTTCCTGCCCCTGCTATTGCTTGAGGTCCTCCAACGGTGAACTATGATCAGGACATCTAAGTCCAATAAACCCTTTTCTCCCCAAGTTACGTCGGGCCATGCTGTTTATCACAGCAATACAAAACAAACCAAGGTATGGCCCGAGAACACTCATCAGTCCTGTTTGCTGAGTTTCCACAGTCTACAATGTGCAATAGAATAGGAAACCACCCCCCGACTTGGTGTGCTACGAGAAGCCAAGATTTTTGTCCTAAAGCACTTTCCCTCCATGTCGGCCCAACCCTGTTCGCACACAGCCTTGCTGTATCTTTATTAAATCCATAAAATTACAAGCAATTTGAGCCGCGCTCCTATACGACCGCCACACACTTCTCTGCCGGGTGGTAGTCAGTTCAAACCCTTAAAAGGAACTGCACAACGGAGTTACCGAGTGCCTATAATTTATTTTTATAACTAACGAATCATTAACAGGTACTTCAGGAGGTAATTAAAGGGAAATAAATAGGTCCTGACTCTCAGACTGGGAGTTTTCATGTTTGCTTTTTCAGGGAAGCAACAGTCCAGTCCGCTATACACCATTCAGAACATCTGAGAAATCCGTCTAGTCATGTCACATGGAACTAGAAAACCGATACAGGCCGGGCAGGCAGTTCTCATACATGCTCACAGAAGCTAAGTTTTGCCCAACGCCTGCCTGAGGCAGCCAGTAACAAAGCCAGATTCCTAACCGCACCAGTCAAGCAAGGCAGGAGGAGCGGTGAAGGAAATGGGGAATTACCTGGGCACTGGATTTTAATGGATTTTAATGACTATGTGGGTTAATGGGCATGAAAGGACCAAGTGGCTTCGTTATCCATCTAACTTCCCCAACAGGGATTACATAAGGAAATTAATTACCTAAGCTACACACTGGCAAGCACACAGCCCTGTGAGCTGAACGCAAAGCCAGGATTCGTTTTTTTCCCATATAAATGGCTCTTTGAAACTGTGTGACTCCATGGGAAAGTAAAACCTCACAACAGGAGAAACATTGCCATATCGTCTCACTGTCCTGAGGACTTACAAGGTCACCTCCGAATTCCTTTTCATTGCTCATTCTCTGACTGGTCGAGCTGTTTCCTCAGTCACCTGGAACGTATTTCAAAAAGGCCTTAAGATGATTTTTGCTCGGCCCGGGCTGTCTTTTTGTCTGCAAGGTTCTTGGAGCTCAGCAAGAGGCTGTACTCCTTTGCCGAGATCCAGAGTGGAAGAGATGGACAGGCACCAATGCAAGAATTCCTCCAACAACCTGAAAAGCAACACCATAACACCAGAATCCAGCGAACACGCAACAGGAAGACTTGAACACCCTAACCCAGAAGAAGCAGAAGAAACCGGCTTTAAACATAACCTTATGAAAATGATGGAAACCCTTAAACAGGAAGTGAAAAACTCCCTTACAGAAATGGAAGAGAAGACAAACAAAAAGAAGAAATTAATAAATCCCTCAAAGATACCCAAGAAAACCAAGAAAAAGCAATCAAACAGGTAAAGGAAACAGTTCAAGACTTGAAGATCAAAATGAAGGTAATAAAGAAAACACAAACCGAGGGATGGCTGGATATGGAAAATCTGGGTAAAAGACCAGGAGCTACAAAGACAAGTATAACCAACAGAATACAAGAGATAGAAGAAACAATCTCAGAAACTAAAGATACTATTGAGGAAATAGACACATTGATCAAAGAAAACAGCAAATCCAACAAATTCTTAACAGAAACCATCCAGGAAATCTGGGACACCATGAAAAGACCAAACCTAAGAATAATAGGGGTAGAAGAAAAAGAAGAATTCCAGCTCAAAGGCCCAGAAAATATATTCAACAAAATTATAGAAGAAAAGTTTTCCAACCCAAAGAAGGATATTCCTATGAAGGTACGAGAAGCTTACAGAACACCAAATAGACAAATACATTCACACACAAGTCCTCTGCTTTCTGTCCCTGGAGCAGCGAGGGAAGAGGGCTGCCGAGCTGGTTCTGCTTTTCTTTGCTTGCCCTCTAGTGGGGAGACTAAGTTGGAGCCAGCTGCTCAAAGACGGGGAGGAGGGCAGTTGATGGGTCTAGAACCCAGAGACTGGCTGCAAGGAAAAGAGAAAGGGTGTTTGAAACAAAACACAGTATTTTCCAAACTAACTAGAATTTTTTTATTTTAAATCATGCATGTATTCTCAAAAAAAATTAGCCCTTCGTATTATTTGAAATGATAAATGTGCTAGAACTCTCAAAATTAGGCTTGATTCCTAAAAGAAACGATCCAATTCCAGAAAAATTACATATGTTCTCTCAGGAGCATTCCGTTTTCACCTAATACCCCCAGACACACTGCCTGGCAACTAACACATGCGCATGCGCGTGCACACATATACGTGCACATGCACACACATGCGTGAACACACATATGTATACACAGAGCTCACACACACGTACACACAGAGTTCACACGCACATACACACAGAGCTCACACACACATACACACAGAGCTCACACACATGTACACACAGAGCTCACACACACATACACAGAGCTCACACACACGTACACACAGAGCTCACACACATGTACACACAGAGCTCACACACATGTACACACAGAGCTCACACACATGTACACACAGAGCTCACACACACATACACAGAGCTCACACACATGTACACACAGAGCTCACACGCACATACACACAGAGCTCACACACACTTAAACACAGAGCTCACACGCACATACACACAGAGCTCACACACACTTACACACAGAGCTCACACGCACGTACACACAGAGCTCACACCCACGTAGAGTGAAAAGAAAGGAGTCTTGGCACGCCCAGACTATGCATGTATTGCAAGCCTTCCTTGTGTCACTTGAAGTCACTATTTTACAAGAGAGACCAACGAACAAAACCCTTACCGTGTCCCCCAAAACTAGCTACGGGACACAGCATCAACAAGAAATGGATGCCCTGAGAAGCTAGCACGCCGTAACCCCTGCCGGAAGGTCCTACAGATTGCTCACCCACATCGTCTGTATGAGAGACAGGTGTAGCTTATAACAAACAGAACAGCCCCGACATTGCAAAGTATTGCCTTTAAATCACTAAGAAAAACACGAGAGCCTTAACGCCAAACTCGAGAGAAGCCGAGGTCAAAAGGCCACAGCCCTAACTCCAGCCTCTAACTTTAATTTCCCTCCTTAGTCCTATGACGTAGCCTTTCATACAGGGACAGCTTCCCCAGCTGCAAAGTCAAAGACTGGCAGAGAAAGGTTCCGTCAGCTTTCCTGCCCTGGCTTTGGTTATTCTAAAAGAAATAACGTAGGAACTTCCATTTCCCGTGGTCACAGTGCCCTCTAGTGGGGCCCAGCAGAAATGATGACGGGTTGCTCTTCCAGATCTTTTTTACATAGGAGAATAGTATAAGCTTTTTATGTGTCGACTTGTCTGACCACAGTAGCCAGGCATCTGATCAAATAGCTGTCTAAATGCCACTGGGTATGTTTTAGAGGAGATTAATATTCAGTCGGCAAACCTTGAGCAAACCGAATTACTCTCCGTGATTCGGATGACTGGCCAAGGAAAAGGGACCTCAGGCAAGGGGTCTTGAGAACCCTCCCAGAGAAGCGCCCCACTCCCAACTTGTCTCTGGGTGCCCAGCTTGGCGTGTTCAGTACGTGCCTGTGTCTGTGAAAAAGGAACATGTGTATATGGTGGGAGTTATCCGTGTGTCTGCGGTGGGGAGGGGTGAGCAAAATCGTCATCAACCAAAACAGGCGTAAGTGGTTCTGAAGTGTTTCTCAGAAAATGTCCACGTACTTCAGGCTCTGAAATGACAATTTCTGCAAGGTGAGAAGGCCTAGGAATGGGCAAGTGTAGAGGGTTGGCAGACGCCCTAGTCCGCCGGTCCACAGTCACCCCACCCCACCCCCGGCCATCAATCAGCTGCTGCTCATCCACGTGGTTGTTCTCAGCATCAAGCAGGGCTCAAACCTGTGAAACGTTGCCTGCTTACAGAATTAGAGACTTCAGTGGAGTCCCCCTCCACTTTCCCGCTCTGACTTGGACTGCTCTGAGAGAAACAGTGTGGGCATTATGGCGCAAGTTTGAGAAAAGGATCATGCCGCTTTAACAAGACAGCATCTCAGACAAAACTCTTATGAAATAAGATGGCCGCTCACGACAAGTACATTGAATTCTCTCATCTACGATGCAATGTCTTCAGTTTAATACTAGATTTAGCAGCAAAGATTAATACAGATGTGGTCATCTCAATCTAATTTATAACAAATCTCAAAATGACCCAAAGGAGTAATGAGACAAATTATCATACACAAATTTATCCTTTTTGGTTATCAAAAATGTTTTAATAACTTCAACGACCATAAAATCATATTAAAAGAAAAATGTCACAAATTTTAATAGCTAGCTTTTTAATGTAAAAATTTTATATAAATGTGAAAAGCTATCTTCTCTCTTATTTTTAATCTCATGTGGCCTACGGAATTATAATGTAAGTACCTCATAATTTAAAGTAAATTTGTTAATGGAAATATTTCTGGGTATGGTGGCTCAAGCCTTTAATCCCAGTGCTCTGGAGTCAGACACATCTGGATGTCTGAACTCAAGGCTGGCTTGGGCTACATAGCGAGTTCCAGGCCGGCCAAAGCTACACAGTGAGACTTTGTCTCAATTAATCAAATTAATTGAAACACTGAACAGGTATTTGTACCATAATTTAATGACAGCACTAGTCACAACAGTTACAGGTAGAAATAAGCCAGGTATCTTACACAGAGAGACCCTGTTTCAAAAAAGAAGAAGAAGAAGGAGGAGGAGGAGGAGGAGGAGGAGGAGGAGGAGGAGGAGGAGGAGAAGGAGAAGGAGGGAGAGGGGGAGAAAAGAAAAGAAGCCAGGTAAACATCAGCAACAAATGAATAAATAAATCATGGTCTAGTCATGCAATGGACTATTATTTAGCTACCAAACAAATGGATGAAATTTTGAATATGCAACAGCATGAGCATACCCTAAAATTGTTATTTTTTAAGATTTGCTTCTCTTTATTTTCATGTATATGACTTTTTTGTGTGCATGTTTGCATACCATGTGCATGTATGTATGTCATGTATGTATCTGGAGCCTATGAAGGCCAGAAGAGGGCACCAAACCCCTGAAACTAGAGTTACGGTTGTTTGTGAGCTACCATGCAGGTGCTTGGAAACAGAACTTAAGTCCTCTGGAAGAACAGGAGGTGCCCTTAACTCTTGAACCATCTCTCCAGCCCCCTGAAAACATTACTCTTAAGAAGGTATGACAGATACAGAAAGACAAATCTTGCATGATGGCTCTTATAAAAAGGGACTGTAAGGAGTACAGGGGCCTTTGTTGGGAATAATGACAAAGATTTTATTGCAGAACGAATAAACGGATGGTTACTGAGCCGCATGATCAAAACAACATATATTATACATATTTGACCACAATTTAAAAAGAAGAAATGCGTGAGATTTTTTTCTCCCACACTGTGAGGCAGCACCAGGAAATCCTTCCATCCTCCCATTAGCCCTCCCTTCCGCAGCTATCATGACGGCTGTCTGTACCTTTGTACGCTTGTCTCCGTTGTACGTAAGGAGTTGGGAGCTCTGATCAGCGTCATAGCCCCAGCATGCAGCGCAACATATGGCACATAGTAGGGATTTTAAAAAATTAAATAAACATCTCCTAGGAATGATGGTGAAGGCTGGAAAAGCTATCCCACCCAAAGAGCTATCTAAACCTGCTTGGCCAGACTAGAAGCAGGCATCTTGGGTCTATCTAATATAGCCCCAAAAGAAGTATTATAGCGTCTTTCTTTGTGTTCTTTTGTTTTGTTGGGTTTTGTTTTATGTTATGTTTGATATGGTTTGGTTTTGGTTGGTGGGTGGGTTTTTTGGGTTTTGGTGGGGGTGTTTTTGTTTGTTGTTTGTTTTGTTTTTGAGACTGGGCTTCTCTGTGTAGTCCTGTCTGTCCTGGAACTTACTCTACAGACCAGGCTGGCCATGAACTCCAAGATCTGCCTGCTTCTGCCTCCCAAGTGCTGGAATTAAAGATGAGCACCCCTGCCACCTGGCAAAGTATTGTATTTCACTCTTGCTATTAAGTATTTCCCAAAAGCATGCGGATGCTACAATGAAACTATTCTCTGCTTTTCACAGGTGTCCTGAGGCTGTCACAGGCAACTCCTGCACAGAATGAGCGCTGGTAATGATAGTTGACCTCACCTGTACTCTCAAGGGCCATGTGCCCAGGTCACATCAGCGACTGGAACAATGACAATTCCCCTAACCACTCAGCTGTGGTTCTCATAGAAAGTAGACAGGAGCCACGGGCTGAAATATCCTGAGATCACAAAACTTACGAAACGAAGAACTAAGTTTCCATGTGCAAAGCCACTGAGATGCAGGGCCTGAGGCTTGTGACTGACGCAGTCACACTGGTCCAGTATGACGCTGTCACTGGGAACTCCTACCACTGCCATAGCCGCCAGTCTGAAGAATAGGAGCTGTCATGCAGCTTCAAAGCATAAAGGCCAATCCCTCAGAACAAGCTGTGGAAGTCGTGAACCTTAGAGAGGGACCAAGGAGGGCTGGGGGACGGCTCATCTGGTAAAGTGCTTACCCCGCAAGCACAGGGAACTGTGTTGGGTGGGGTGGCACACTTGTAAACCAAGCTCTGGCAGGGCAGATCCCTGGAGGTCACTGCTTACAGGACAGCCAACCTGGCCTACTTGGGAAGTTCCAGGCAAGTGGGAAACCCTGCCCCCGCCCCCTCTCCAAAAAAAGATGGCACCTAAGGTGGACACCTGACCTCTGGCTTCATATGCACCTGCATACACACACATGCACGGACACACGCACAGCAAAAACAATGGGCCAAGAATTTGCATTAATATTTCTCCAGAGACTATTACAGCCAATAAGCAGATGATGAGATACTCAGCATCCTTTGCCACGAGAGAAAGGCAAATCAAGCCACAGGAAGTTACCTCTTCACACCGCTGAGATGGTTAAAAGAGAAGGATGGACAATAAGAAGTGTTGGCAAGTACGGGGAGGAATCTGAACCCTCCCAAGGCGCTGGGAAAATTCTAAACTGGTGCAGCCACTTTGGAAAACAGTTTATCAGTTCTTCAAATAGTTAAAGTTATCACATGACCCAGTCATTCCGCTTCTAGAATACACCCCCCAGAAATGCAAACACAGGTCCACACAGACATGCGTGTGAATGTAGCAGCATTACTCACAGGGAGCCAACAAGTAGAAACAGCTCAGCTCAGATTTTGCCTGTACGGGATCCCATATAAGGTCTACAGACAGGCATGGGTAGCCTCGTCCCAGTGGCACACGGGAGGTTGGTGGCAGAGCCAGAACTGCTCAGCCAAAGATTGCAACGCTCTGCCTAGTACAATCCTTTGTCTCCAACAACAATATAGAAGGCAATCAGAAGAAGCATGAGAGACACAAGGCAGTAATTGATACATTGAGAACTATTTGGTTGCTGAGCACTGTGCCAAGGTTTTTTTGGTCAGCTGGCTGATTGTTTTGGTCTGTGGGCGCCTGTACATTCATGTGTGAGCGCACATGCTTGGCACAAAGCAATAGTGGAGGTCCAAGGACAGTCTCAAGAATGAGGCCTCCCCTTTCACCTCGACCAACAGTTATTTTGTGTAGCCCACTGCACACCAAGCTAGCTGGCCCTTGAGTTTGGAAAGGTGGCTTCCTACTCCCATCTCACCTTTACAGACAAGCTCCACCAGGCCCTGCTTCGACACGATCCAAATGCAGTTTCTCTCCCTCCAACAGCAACCACTTTACCCACCATGCCATCTCCCCAGCCCTTGTGCCAAGGGTTTAGGACAATTTTTAGATGCTTTTCCATACTCAGATGAAAAGTTGGAACTGGGGGGAAAATCCCTTATCTTGGAGCCACACCGTGGTTGGGGAAAGAGCTGGAATGGCCTCAGCAATGTCCTGTCTCAAGGCCACAGGTCTCCTCGCCTCAGCATTGCTGCTTCGAAGAGTAAAGCTCAACTGCCCTTCAGATCTGCCACAGGTGCACATCAGAAGATTCATGGTCAGCCACACATCATAGTCTAGATTATTCCACCAAGACTTGATGCTTCTTGAGGTAGGGGCCTTGGCCCTCCAGTGTTGGACACAACGTAAAGACTAAATGTGGTTTAAAGAATGAATGAATGAACAAATGAATATCTGTGCTCGTCAGCATCTGATTGCTGTAAAGAGAGACACCATGACCACAACAACGCTTCTAAAGGAAAGCCTTTGATGGGATGGCTTACCATTTCAGAGGTTTAGTCCGTTCTCATCATAGTGGGACATGGTCGGTGGCATGTAGACAGACATGGTGCTGCAGAAGGAGCTGAAAGTTCTACACCCAGATCTGCAGGCAGCAGGAAGAGAGAGAGACACTGGGCCTGTCTTGAGCTTTGGAAACTTCAAGGCCCACCTCCAGTGACCCACTTCCTCCAACAAGGCCACGCCCCCTAATCCTTTGACTCCCTAAGCACTCAAATATATGAACCTATAGGGGCCATTCTTATTCAAACCACCACCATCTCAAACTGAAATTCAAGGCAAGCAGTGAATGACTATGATGTTTTGTTTTCCTTGCTTTGTATTAGTGGGTAGCATTTACCCCCAAATTTGATGACTAGAGTTCAGTCCCAGGGCCCACATGGTGATAGGAGAGAACCAAATTCCTGCAAGTTGTCCTTTGTCTACCACAGGCACTTGGTAGTGCACACAGACACACAATAAGCAAACAAACAAATAAAAAGAAACAAAAAGAAATGAGTTAAAACAACATGGTAAATGATAAAGACCACAGGATATGGGCACGGATCTCGGTGATGATGCTTACCTTGATGCTCCCAGCTGCTAGCTCACACATGTGAAGACAGGAGTCTAAAGCAGGTTCTCATAGCTCCAACTCCATGTTACCCATGTGTGGAACTATAAGAAACATGTCAACATCTCATCCCAAAGGTGGCCAGCTCTCCGCTGACTCTGTCCTAGCACAAAGCCACAGATGAGATCATCCCAGAGTGACCAACTGCCCAACAACTCTAATGATCGAAAACTAAGGAGCTCCACGTGGTCCCTAGGAAGCGTCTCAAGTGTTGGCAAAGCAGCACGTATTGATACACCCTTCTGTTGCCACACTAGGCTGAGGCAGGGAAATTAAAACCAAGGCTGGTAACGCTTCAGGTCTCTCCTTGAAACAAATCACAGCTCCGTCTCCCAGTTGTTGTTCCTCTGTTGTGGCAATGTAAAAATAACCCGTGCCTGGTGGTCGGGACTTCTCTAGGATGTTTCTGTATAAAACCTGAATCTAGCTTCTTTGTTGTGTGGTATTTTGCCTGATTTAAGGATGGGCTGGGAGTATTTGACATTTTCTTTGTTATAATAACCCTTCTATATGCTTCCTAGGGAAATAATTTCTTAAGAATAACTTAAGAAACTCCACAAGCTCCATCCTAAGAGTGTGAGCAAGCAGAGACGGGAAAACCCCTGGGGCGCAATGGTCAACTAGTCCAGTCTACTTGGCAAGACCCATGCTTGGTCCCTGGTTGGTGGCACTGTTTGGGTAGATGATGGAGCCTTTAGGGAGTAATGATTTACTGGAAGAGGTATGTCACTGGGGATGAACTTAAGTTTTATGGCTTCATCCTGCTTCCTGGTGTCCCCTTCCCCTCCCCGCGTGTCTGAATGAGAGATGTGATGAGCTTACTTCCTGTCCCTAGCATGCCATGCTGTCCCTGCCCATGTTGGACCCCACCCCTCTAGAAGCGTAAGCTGAGATAAACTCTCCTGAACTGCTTCTGCTCATGGTGTTTTGTTAGAGCAGCAGAAAATTGGCCAATAGAGAAGTTACCACCTTAACGGGGCTAACGCAGAACGTGGAGGAGGGTCAGCCAGCCAGCTTCAGGCCAGTGGCATAGCCTGTCTCAAAAAGAAAATGCTGAGTCAATCCTGAGGAATGACATTTGCCCTTTACATACATGCAAACAGACGAACACACACACACACACACGAAACCCCAGCCTCACCATCCCAAGCAGAGTGGTGTTAGATAATTCTCGACCCATTCCAAAGGCAAAGCACAAAAGTGCCAAAGAAATCAGCGGAGGCACTTTTAGTCTGGGCTGGACTTCTGTTTTGTTTTTAGCTGGTTGTTTTTTTTTTTTTTTTTTTTTTTTGGAAATAGAGTTTCCTTAGACTCAGCTGGCCTTGAACTCCAGATGTTCCAGCCTCTGGGGCTTCACCAGTTCTGGAATTACCGGCGTGTGTTGCCCTGCCCAGTTCGGATCTAATTACCTGCAGGCAGGTATTAGATGCGTATGCGTGTGTGTGTGTGTGTGTGTGTGTGTGTGTGTGTGTGTGTGTGTGTGTGTGTATGTATAAGTAAATTTAGAAGGATTATTAAGAATATCTTAACGCTCATCAATATTAAAATCTGACTGAATCATTTCTGCCCCAGGGGAGAAATAGGAGGCAAACCAGTAACCTGGATAATCTAAATTCAGTAACAAATTGGTGAAATATGCCTAATATTCAGGGGATCTTCCTGTGTCACTAAAGAGAGGTGTGTGCCATTGTTGAAGGCTCTAAACGGCCGCGTGGAGCTGCTGGGGCCTTGAATGGGTATGGGAACATTCTGTGTGAGAATTAACCTCATCTTCATTTTAACTGAGGAAAGTACGGGGCGGGGGGGCAGGTATAAGGACGAGGTACAGAATCTGGTTTTCTAGATCTTTAAAAACACACATAATATCTAACTGGATCAGATGACATTCCTTAGGTCATTCCAGTCGACTCTTTAATGAGATGGGACAAGGGTATAAAGAAGCCACTGATCTTAGAAATCTACATTCACTGGTTCCAGAGTTACAAGAAGCCTCTGGAAGATAAGAGAGTAAGTAAATATTGGGAAATGGGCGAACTGGCCCACAGCTGTTCTAGTAAAGAATACAGGGAGAGCCCAGTCTGGTGGCATAGCCTGGGCTGCAAGGCTGAGGTGGAGGGTCTCAAATCCAAGGCCTGCCAGTACTTGAGGGAGCTGAGGCTAGCCCCAGCAACCTTGCAAGGCCCTGCCTCAAAGAAAAGTGCAGAAAAAGAGCCGGTTAGTGGAAGAGCACCTCCTCCTGTGCATGAGGCCCCTGGGTCAGTCCTCAGACGCCAAAACAAACACACCAACACCAGGCAGGAAGCCTCGCCTAAAACGTCAGGTTTTTGTGCTGATTTGAGCCTTTGCAAGGTGAAGTAGAGGGGTAGGATTAAC
This sequence comes from Microtus obscurus, assembly GCA_963919715.1. Lineage (NCBI taxonomy): Eukaryota > Metazoa > Chordata > Mammalia > Rodentia > Cricetidae > Microtus > Microtus obscurus. The sequence continues at coordinate 30,884,052 of CAWTZC010000297.1, forward strand.
TTTTTTTAATGTTATAATAGTTTTTAAAATAAATTCATAGATTAATTCATCACTGCCTCACAAAGTTATGAAAACTGACAAGACCCTTGTAGCCTTTCCATATTCCCAAATTTTCCACCAGGGTCTTTAGCCATCGATCCCTGGACTATAGCTTGTCCCTGCAGGAACTGTCTGAGCAACCTGTTTCCTGGCAGGAGCTACCGTGTGGCCATACTAAGAGGAAAGGTTCCAAGTTCAAAGCCAAATTAGGGGGATGGAGGGAGGGAGTGAAGAAAAAGAAGGCGGGGCCTCCTTCCTGCCAAGCGTTTCCTTGCATTTGTACAATCTCAGTGGGTGTGGTTTTGACAGGACAACCTTTTCACCCTCAGGATCCTGCCTTTCAAATCCTCTCTTCTCAGGGGACCATTCCTCAGCAACTCCAGAGGGCATTCCCATCCCTCCACTGCCCACCCTCAACAGCGGAAAAAAGAAAAAACAACTCCCTGCCCCCTCTCAGTCACCACTCAGACCTCAGGATCAGCCCAGTCTCGAGACTTCATGGAGACAGGACAAGCTTCCCTAGGCCGTACCCTAGACCTTAAAAAGACAGCAGAACTACCAATGACACCAGAAAACAGTTTCTAAGAACGGTGACCTACCTGTTACAGCCTTGAGAAAGAAATTGCAAGGGGCTTGCACTCAGTAACCCTTCGTTATTGTGAATTTCTCAGACGAACTGACAGTGGCTCGAATAACACAAGAGCCGTAACTAATTTCTTATTCTTGGAGGCGGGCCCCTAATTATTGCTTTTCTGCTGAGAATGAAGTACATGACTAATTTCTTTTCAAAGCGTCTTTGGGCTATGATGAAAGGTCTGTTTTCCACCCCAACTGATTTCCGCTCACACGCATACCCTGGATGACCCCTAGCTAGCCTCATCTAAGCCCCACACAAAAGGGACTAGCGGCAGCCCAGCCTTTTCCACCTCAGGAAAGCAGAACTGGCAGGGCAGGGCAGGGAAGCTGGCTCCTGTTCAGATCACAAGGACCCTCTTTCCCAGGCACATGCCAAAGCCTGCCTAGGGGCCTTATTGGACATTGTCTTTTTTTATAAAGGAAAAAGACTTAACTGTGGCAGCACAAGGCCCTGGGAATTCAGAAAGCAACCTAACACCCAACACTGTTCTCTCTGTGCATCTGCAGTGTAACACGGACAACTGCACTAAAACAAAAGTCTGCTTGCATTCGGGAGGTATAAAAACCGAGTTTTGCAAAATGAAGTCATACCCAACTAAAAGGCTTAAAGGAATGTGGAAAGAATCTCAAGTCACAAACACTTGTGCTAGGAAGTGGCTCCCTAGTCCACTTCAAGACCTCAGGGGCGGCTATCACTTTAAGATGGACTTTCCCTAGCAACCACTGCCACTCACCAGACTTCCCTCCCAAGCTCCCCTGAACCTTCTTTCAAAATAGCCTACATAGCCTTCTTCTTTCCCAAACAGAACTTCAGGCGTCCTCTGTATCCTGACACTTTAGAAGCCACCCTCGTCTCCACGTGTCTCCAAGAGGGAATCTAGTCTGTGGACTATTCTCAAATCAAACCTTGGCTTGGAGATCATCACATATATTTAAGTAAGAATGACTTTTAATTGTGGTAAAAAACGAGAAATCTTTTAGTGAAATTACAGTTAGAATGTGGAGTTGTAGTTGAGCCAGTTTTCTGCCAAGTGCAAAGAAAACGTATTTGCAAAACAGCAAACAGAAAAAAAAAAAAGCACTGGGCAAGCCTAGACCCTTCACAGGGGCAGAAGTGTGGTTAGTTCTCAGAAGCTGGAAATAGTAAAACCCGTTGAGAAAGCCATGCTCGGCATAGCTCCAGCAACAAAGCCATATGCATTCGGTACACATGGGGTGGTCACAGGCAGGTTAAAGGTACACAGTAGGTGCTCAATGATTGTCCGTTCTTCATGTCTCTTTGACAGTGTGTTTGTAAAGCAAAATGGATGATCTGGTCTAAAGTCCATTACAGTTGGGATTAGTTGAGGGCCTTTGAGCACAAGTAACAGGATCTCCCAAGTCTAGCTGACTTTGGCTCATATATCCACAAGGATTCTTAAAGGAGGACTAGAGTCAACAGAGATTTGCCCCAGTGGCTCAGAAAATATGATCACGGTCTAGTTGTTATATGATTTCTTGTTTTTTTTTTTTTTCTGTTTTTTGTTATTTTTTGTTTTTGGAGACAGATAGGGTTTCTCTAGCCGTCCTGGAACTCACATTATGGACCAGGCTGGCCTTGAATTAGAGATTTGCCTGCCTCTGCCTCCCAAGTGCTGGGACTAAAGGCGTGCACTTCCATATCCATGTCAAATGAAATTTTAAATGTGCTATGTACTATACTACATTTTATGTTATTACAAAATCTGGATATCTTATCAAGGGAAGGGGTTTACTTGGCTTATCATTTTGGAGGGGAAAGTCTAAGCATCATAGCTTGGGCTCTGTTAAAAACCTCCTGGCTGAATCATCTCATGGTGGATGGTGTCCTTACAGGGTATATACACATATACACATGCACACACATGAGGGAGAGATCACGTGCTGAGAAAGAAAGCCAGAGAGTGGCTAGGGTCCCACAAGAACAACCATACCCTTTCCCAAGAGCACACCCTGCCAAGACCTAACCCTAGGGAAATGCTAGCCCCACCGTTTTTCTTTTTAACTGACACACAATAATTGCATATATTTGTAGACGACAGGGCAATAACTCAATACATGCATTCAATGGGAAGGGGTGGTGGAACCTTTAGGAGATGGGGCCTACATATTTAAAAATGAATTCCTATTATTTGCAAAAAAATGGATGGATTGGTAGATAGATGTAGAGTTAAGTAAAAGAAGACCAAGGCTGGATCCTCCACACATGAATTCGGAAGAAACTGCCTTAAAGGAGAACGCTGGTCCCTGAAGGATGGAAAGGGTCGGGGAGAGAGGGATGGAAGGAAGCTGGATAAAGGATGTCAAGAGAAGGATGGAGTCAGGTCCAATTCAGAGTAAATTCATGATTACCAGAGCCTCTACTCATAAAGCCATAAGAAAACAGAAATTGTTGCCCTAACCAGGACCAATGCTCCAACACACAGACTTTGGGGGAATCCACCTTGTCCCAACTTCAACCACCTTGTGTCACTCAAAAGCACTGGGAAGCCTGGAACTAGATTCAGGCAGGTGGGCTTGAAGTACCTGCCTCACTTGCAGATACTCCCCCCGCATAAACACATTGATGGGTTTTGAAGCTACAACAGCGATAGTGCATTGGGCTGAAAGCTTTGACGGGAAAGGACGGGAACTTCCCTTTCCCACACTCTCCATTCTCCTGCCGCTACTTTCAACCCCTAATCACGCCGCCATCTTGAAGGTTACTGAACAGAGATTTGGGTTTTTAATTTTCAAAAAAGAAAAATCAAAGTATGTTGGAAGCTACAGTTCAGAGTATGAAAGGACTCACTGAGTATCTCACCAAAGAGAATGTCAACTTCTGACTCAAGTTCTGAAAATAGTTCAAAATGAACATGAAAACTTATTCAGACAGGAATCTAATTTCTATAACCAAAGAGAAAAATGATATAGACTTAGAAGGGTGGGCTAGCATTTCTTTGGGCAGGGCAAGAGTAAAAGTTTAGTTTTGTAAAATCTTGTTTCTTAATTCTGTCTGGCAAGATAGCTCTGGAGAGTATTAGTCAACGCCACACACGTCCTTATAAACAGCTGAAGTCAGCAGTTTGCAGTGCTAATCCTCTGACTGGCACCAGAGCCAAGCTGCCTTCCTTCTCATGCCTGTTACAGCTTAAAAGAATTTGATGAAACTCATGTGTGCAGCAGCAGATTGAGTTTCAGGTGTGCGTGTGTGTATGCGCCCGCGCGTGCACAAAATCTACCCATGATGATTCTCTATCTAGTTTTAAAGGGTGATCTCAGTTAAATATATATATATATCACATATATGGATATATATCTCCATTATATTATGTTCTCTATGGATATATATCCATAGAGCACAAGGCAAGTCCCAATACTCTACACTGAAGCTAGCAAAGTAGCTATTATACCCCCCCCAGAGTGTATAATTTCAAAAAAAGCACAAATATCTCACTTAATTTTATTTTTTCAGTCACGGCTCAGCTTCAATAAAATATTTTTAACTTAATGTAAAAATACATTTTAAATTTTAACACAAGTACAGGTTGCAGCAGACTTCCTGAGTTCAAACACTAGCTATGGCAAGTAGCGACAAGGCAGACTCTTCCTTTACCACTCTTCCTCAGTTTCCTTGTCCGGTATGGATCCTGGCTCCTGCCTCAGCTTTATTGAGATGGCTGAGTCGTGCCGTCTCTAACACCTGATAGAGCGTATAAGTGAAGCCACTGTCATTCTCGCTAACAGTCCGCCATCGCTACTTAGGTTGTTGAAAACTCAGTGAAGACACAGGAATAGAAAGCATCCATTCTCTCGTGAGGGTCGTTTGGTCCACCTGAGGATTCAGGACAACTGAGAAAAGAGAGAACTGTTCTCGGTAAGACACGCTAGCAGATCCTAGGCTCTACCTGTGGCCCCTTGAAGGGGGACGCAGGGGTCTCTGTTAGTCATTTCTCCCTGGAGGGTCTGTTGTATCCACTGACCACCCCGCCCAAGATTCCTAAGTTAGACAAATAAGGAGAAAAGCAAAGTTGAGCTACCCAAAGATTGAGTGGCTGAAAAGGCTGTCGGTTTTCAACTCAGTCAAAGCCTCGCTTCTCTCTTTCACCTCTTGCCGCTCTCTGAATGACTACCGTTATGGGTCCCAGATAATCTTGTAGATTCTAGAATCTAGAACAAGGCTTTGCCCAGGAGGCAACAGCTTTCCTCTGCTTACTGCAACCAGTCCGATCTCCGCTGCCCTTTTTCCTCCCAACTACCTTGTATTCCCATCCTGAAATTGGAAATTGAAATTTATGCCCTGGCAATGCTGAAGCACACATGAGCAGCCCATATATGACAGGTCTGTTGAATTTATCCATGGGTCTCATGGTCTAAATTGATGAGGACGCCTACTAAAAGTTATGGAAGCGACAGCCGGAGCTTTACTGCTTCCTGGCTCATGGTTTAGGGGGGTTGGCCTTCCATGGCCCAGAAGTAGACAGACAAAATCTCCAAAGTTGCAGTTCTGTGCTCTAGACTCTGGCAGACTCACTAACTGAACTCTGAGGCAAGGATCAAACTGTAGTCTGGCAGGATAAAGGACGAGGATCTTTTCGTCAAAGCAAGGAAGGAGGCCACCAGGATTACAAGGGATCCCTCCCTTCCTCCAGGCAGAGCACTTACAATGGAGTCCGCAGCTGCAGAGGAGGAGGTTCTGCAAACCTCCTGACCATGGCCCGCCTGCCCACCAGTGCCGAGTCACTGCCACATCAAAGCAGAGAACACAAGAAGGGACGATACAGTGAACCTGTGACCTCTAAGGTGGGCTTTTGGATCTCACAATTCACCTAGGGTCATGAGTTAAGATGTCCAGCAGGGAGTAGGGAGGGCACTGGGGTTTTCTGAAGAGAATCCTAGGGCTGGCTTTGCTCTGGCATGAAGAATAACAGCAAGGAGGAGGAGGAGGAGGAGGAGGAGGAGGAGGAGGAGGAGGAGGAGGAGGAGGAGGAGGAGAAGGAGAAGGAGAAGGAGAAGGAGAAGAAGAAGAAGAAGAAGAAGAAGAAGAAGAAGAAGAAGAAGAAGAAGAAGAAGAAGAAGAAGAAGGCCAGCGTGATGCTTCTGTTGGTACTTTATGGGAGATCTACCTGCTTGCACAGGTCTCTACCGATTAAAACACAGGAGGAAATGAAGCCATTATGTGCATTCCGCAATGAGCCTTACAGGCAATCAGCCAAGGGAGGGTCCTACCACAGCGTCTGTTCAAGAGCAAAATAAAGTCATTACACTACATAAGATTAGCAACAGGGAAGGCCAGGAATGAAAGAACAGAACCGTGACCAGGAAAAAAACAAAACAAACAAACAAAAAAAAAAAACACCTTGAACATCAGCGTTTTTTCTTCCTTTTGCAGTGACCTTAAGCATCTCAAACCCTACACAGGGCATTGGCCAACAGCAACCTATGGTGTTCACTCAGCCTATTTTGAAACTAGGCAGAAAAATGTTAATCATAAAAAATACATAACCTAATAATATTTAATAACCACACTCTGTCTGGTATAAACAAACAGACCAAAGCAAACAAAAGCAAGACGACCTGCTTTGTGTTTTCAGAACCCAAAGCTTTACAAGGTTAGAGGGGGCCATGGCTACGTGTTTAACTTGTATTTCACTGAAGCAGGGCTGGCAGTGGCAAGTCCAAGCCTGCAGAGCTGGCAAAGAGTGCCCATGTCCACAACCAGAGCTCCTGGTGGGGCACCCAGCTTTATGGGTAGAAGTAGAAGCAGGTGTCACAGAAGGAAAGTCGGGGCTAGTGACACTTGGAGTCTCTCCTCGGAAGCCAAACTTACTGAGGTGTGGAAGGGAGACCCTGCATCCTAACTACAGAGGACCCTCATGATAGGACCCTCTGTATACAGAGAGGCGACCATGCAGATGACTCAGCTGATAAAAGTGCCTGCTGCCAAGTCTGACCCCTGAGATGCATCCCTAGAACCTACACAGTGGGAGAAGAGACTGTTGAGCCGTCTCCACACATATACTGCAGGTACCTGTCCACATACACATAGACACACACAGATGGATAGAAGATAGATAGATAGATAGATAGATAGATAGATAGATAGATAGATAGATAGATAGATAGATGATAGATAGATAGATGATAGATGATAGAGAGAGATGATAGATAGATAGATAGATAGATAGATAGATAGATAGATGATATAGAGAGATAAATAAATGTAATTTTAAAATTAAACAATCTGAAAAATGATAACCACTTGGATTTCTGAGATCTTTTAAGAACATTGAAACGAGGTCCAACAGAGCATGAGAGAACTATTTTAAACATTAATACTTAAAGGTTTGGTTTAACCTAGTGATATAGTCTAGGGGGTCTAAATCAAGTTCTTTTTCTCTGCCACTTAACGAATGAAAAGGTAGGAAAACACTGAAGTTGGGAGCTGGAGAGATGGCTGGCTCAGTGGTTAAGAGCATTGCCTGCTCTTCCAAAGTTCAATTCCTGGCAACCACATGGTGGCTCACAACCACCTGTAATGCGGTCTGGTGCCCTCTTCTGGCCTGCAGACATATACACAGACAGAATATTGTATACATAATAAAATAAACAAATATTTTTTTAAAAAAAACGCTGAAGTCAACAGATGGCAGCAAAAACTCTCAAGCATGGCAGACAGGATTAGCAGTTGAAGGTGCATTTATTGGGAGTGGGGAGACACACAAGTGCAACAGACTCACAGAGGAAAAGGCCCTCTGCAAGGCAGGGGGTCTCAATAGAAAATTCCAGTCTCTTCTAGGGAGCCGGGAGCCTTGGGAGAATTTTCCTCCCCTAATTTAGGGATGATCACTTTGAAGAAAGCTAGGATGGTTGATTGGCAACATACTCAATATTTTTTATTTTAAAATTATTTTTAAGCCGGGCGTTGGTGGCGCACGCCTTTAATCCCAGCACTCGGGAGGCAGAGGCAGGCGGATCTCTGTGAGTTCGAGACCAGCCTGGTCTACAAGAGCTAGTTCCAGGACAGGCTCCAAAACCACAGAGAAACCCTGTCTCGAAAAACAAAAAAAAACAAAAACAAAAAAAAAAAATTATTTTTAAAACTCATGTTTGGGTGTAGTAGTGTCTTGCCTATACGTAATATGTGCACCACTTGCATGGCTGGTGCCCACAGAGACCAGAAGAGGATGTCAGATGCCCTGGAACTGGAGTTACAGACATTTATTAGCTGCTGTGTAGGGGCTGGGAACTGAACCCAGGTTCCTTGCAAGAGCAGTCATTGATCATCATCACTGACCCATCTCTCCAGCCCCATCAGTATTTAAAAGAAGAAAAAGATGTAGTGGGAAAAAATATTTTTATTGTTGACAAATATATTTTTCATAGGATTCCCTTCTGTATGCTGTGAATATGTTTTATTACCATTGATTAATAAAGAAGCTACTTTGGTCTATGACAGGGCAGAAAAGAGCTAGGTAAGGAGCAAGAAAGAGGAGTAAGGAAGACGCCATGTAAACCGCCAAAAGAGAAAGATGCTAGAACTTTACCAGTAGGCCACAGCCCTGTGATACACAGATTAATAGAAATGGGTTAATTTAAGATACAAGAGCTAACTAGGAATACACTTGAGCCATTGGCCAATGTTGTAACTAATATAGTTTCTATGTGATTATTCGGGTCTGGGTGGCCAAGAAACAAGAGAGCAGTCTCCATTTGCACGCATTTTTTTTGTATCGCCATTTTTGTATTTTTTTCTGTGACTCTCATATGTTTGAAACTTCAAGAAAAAGTAAATAAGGCCACAATACCTCAAGGAGGCATGTGGGCTTGAGTAATATTGCCATGTTAAACCCCAGCTAGGGAAGCAACATCTTCCTTGCTTGGCTTGCTGGCTTTAGGGTGTTTGGGGGGGGAGGGGTGTTTTGTTTTGTTTCTCATGCGAAATGCCTCTGGAAGAAAAGGTGGCAGTACTGTGTTCTTAGAAGAGAACATTCTAGAAAACAGTTTTACGGTGCCATGGGGTTTGAAAGTCTAGACGACAAGAGTGAATTGTGACCATTTTACCAGTGGGCTTGAGTCTTCAGAAAACAGCATTCTTTGCCCTTCTGTCTTGACGTTAGGGATACACTGTCTCCAGAATCTGGACACAATTACAATTTGTTACAACCTACAGCAAACATGATGAATTGCTCTGTGATCATGCTAACTGCTCCACGGCAGCAACCCAGTCAGCCTGTGTGAGTGGAACTCACCTCTGGGTGAGAGCATGCCCTTGCAGACATGACACAGCAGGTCAGGGACCTAGCTAGGGACCACCGCCTGAGGGGTGAAGGGGTTTCATCTCAAGGCAATGTGCCTTTCCTTCCCAGAACTCCCACCCCCAGTGCAGTCCTTACCAGCTGAGCTACCATGAGATTCTGCTGGGTCTGCCCATCTTTCTGAGGCTTGACTCAGAATGACGTAACTATTTCTCTTTCTTCTCTTCCATCTTTTACCTTTGGATGCTGGCTAGAGCCTTTAATGTGCTTTTAAACTCGGTAATTAACACTCTGGGCGTCCTTGCTCCGTTTCTGAAGCTCTGCTTCCCAGTGTGGGCATGTGGATGCCTGCCACCAGGCGGCTGACCTGCAGGCAGCTTCATCCCAAGCAGCATAGCTTTAGTGCCCTCCATTCTGCTCCTTCTGTCCAGGTAGCTGGGGAGTTCACAGCCTGCCTGCCCTGAAGTTTCCTTTTTAAACTCTAAGCAATTATTTTCATGCTTCTGTTTGGGTTCATTCTTTGTCCTCAACCTTTCATTTGAACCCATATTTAAGCTATCTAATCAATGAGGCTCAGAACCCCCCAAAGAGAGAACTTTGATTTCTCAGGTATCATACAATGTCTCAGCTTGGGCTCCCAGGATTTCTGATAACACTTCTTTTCTGCTTCCAAATCATTTGATTGTCAAAGAAAACGAACCCATCCATGCACCCCAGACTACCTCCATCTGTTTAGCTAATATCCAGCACTATCATTAGAATTTCTTCCTTGTGTAAAAATGTCAGTTTTCATGAAAATAACTCCCCACACCAACACATGTGTGTAGTGTGTGCAAGCATGTGTATGTGTGTTTGAATCTGTGGAGGCTCACATCTATTTGGGTGCTCTTGCACATACTGTATGCAGGCCAGAGATTAACACTGGGCACTTTTCTCACTATCCGTATTATATTTTTAGATAGGGTCTCTCACTAAACACAGGCTGACCAGTTCAACTAGTCTAGGTGGCCAGCTTGCCATGGGGGTCCCCTGTCGCTGTCTCCTGAAATCACAGGTGGACTGTCATCCCAGCCCAGCTTCTTATGTGAAAGGTCTAGGTTCCTCATGATTGCATGGCAGATGCTTTATCCACGGAGCCATCACCGAGAGCCCCTCATGAGACTATCCTAATGAGGACATTTTAATCTTTGCAATTAAGGAATAATGTATTATAAATCCTTCACAGATTGTATAGATTTCTGGCAATGTGTCTTAATTCCTTTTGATTTCATATACAGAAGGAAAATGAATTTTTAGGAAAAATAGCACCATTTTTAATACATTTTAAAAATATTTTTTGCTGTTGATTGGTTTTTTGGCAGTGTACCACACTCAACCAAGGGTTGTGAGCCTTGCTCGGCAAGTACATTACTACTACACAATACCCACAGCCTGATGATAAGGTTTCTGTAATCAAAGATAAACAGTGCCATTGTTCAGTTTTTTCCCACATTTTTTTGGAAGGGAACATATGTTATGGAATATGTAGAGGTCAGAAAACAACTGATAGGAACCGGTTCCCTCCCTCTACGATGTGGGTTACACAGATCAACCTCAAGCCATGAGGCTGGGTGCGTAAGTGCCCTTAGCCCTGAGCTAGCTCACCAACCCATTGGTAAACTTCTCAAAATAAATGGTGGTCATGCATCCATCCCAATATACACTCAAAAATCCATGTGTGACATAAACCTCATGAAATTACTGAGTTTCATCCAAATTTTCTCAAGAATTCTGATGTTTGCTTGACCAGAGCCAGGAAGATGCTGATGTTGAATTCTGGAGACCAATGATGCTCCAGGCATCTAGTCAACTCAGCAAAATGTTGATCATAAGTCCGAGGATATACAATAGGATTGTGTTTCTGATCACTTTATTTACGGAATATACACATACAAATTATGCAAATTTTATATCTTCTGTCTTCCCCCTGCAAATAGAAACTTTTCAGTGTCCTTTCTATTCTACTGAAGGCTCCGCATCTCCCCCCGCCCCAGGGAGTCCCAGCAGAGTGAGAGAGACCTTGAGTTTAAACGCACAGCGAATGTCATTTGGCTCAACATTAATAGCAATTGCCATGATGTACTGTAATCATTATCTCATTTCACACCCTTTCCCAACTATAAGGGTTGATACCTTCCTCCTTAACAAAAACCATTCGGTGACCACAATGAAAAAGCATGCTTGCCGAAAAGATAAACAGACTAGTCCATCCGACTTTCCTTAACTATCCAATATTTTATTTTTAATTAAGACATAATTTCAACACTATGTAACTTACAAACTATACCTCAGGTCTAAATTTCTAAAGCTGTATCATAATACAGGCAGATTTAAGATACGCCGCTCACAGTAATCGTTAGAACAACACGTTTTGCAGCATTTTGCCAAATTTAAGTCTCTTTTGGATTTACTCCACCTGTGTAGCTTCATGTAGATTGTTTAAACGAAGCAAGGTGAGCTAGGCAATGGTGGCACACGCCTTGAGTCCCAGCACTTAGGAGGCAGAGGCAGGCAAATCTCTGCGTTCAAGGCCAGCTTAGTCTACAAAGAGAAATCCTATCTCAAAAAAAGGGAGGAAGGAGGAGGAAGGAGGGGGAGGGTGAGAAGGAAGAGGAGAAGCAACAGCAACACAGGGCTAGTGAGATAGCTCAGCTGGCAAAGGCTGACAAACCCGACAACTCGGGTTCAACTCCTGGTACTCACATTGTAGAGGGAAGAAACAGATCCCCACAAGTGGTCCTCTGACCTCCACATGTGCACCATGGCATGGCACATGTGTGCACACATGCACATACACACATAATATGATTGGACAAGGTTACCTTCCAGCTCAGGCATTTCACTCAAGAAAAGACACCTGGCACATGGCCCAAAATACAGTAACCAGTGCACAAGAATATTGCTATCTTCCCAATTCATCCCTATGTGCCTGATTTACGTTTAGCTCTGATTGAAACTGCTGTCAAATAGTAAATGCATCTCAAGGAACATCACACATCCGAAGTTTCTTTCCATGTTGCTTCAAAACATTTTTGAGACAGTGTCTTGCTAGGCAGCCCAGAGTGGCCCTGAACTCACTACGTAGCCCAGGCTGAGCTTTCTCTTACAGTTCCCCTGCCTCTGCCTCCAGAGTCCTGGGATTACAGGAGCTTGAAAGACCTTTTTCAGTGACTACAGCAGTATTCTGCCCAATATAAGGAAACAATGTTGCTGATGACCTGCAAATGCTCACTCATGTAAACTGTGTAATGAGTAGCCTCCCCACAAAGGCCTTTATAGTATAGATTATTATTCTATATCTGGTCCTGGAGATAGAGTTACCATATCAAACCATGTGAATCTCTGAATGGCTTTTTAACATACGTTGCCAAGATGTTTTTGGGGAAAAACAAATATGTTTACAATACCACTGCCGGTGCATTATGACAGGGGACTTATTTCATCTTTACCATATTTCACATCTCCCCAAAAATCACAGTTTGGGGCTGCCACCGGCACCTGCTTAGTATCAATGATACTTTTAAGAGAATCTATGCAGTGGTAAAACTTCTGCATGACCACAGAAAACTGGATTCAAAAATACAAACCAAAGCTTGCAGTCTCCACCTTCAAAATAGTTAGTCTGGTGGGAAAACAGAGTCAAAATCACCTTCTAATAGAAGCAAGCAGAAGACAAAGGCTGCATACGTTTGAAAAGAATTGGCAAAAATAAAATAATTGACATATAAATGGGAATCATCTTCAAACTTTATGACTGGAAAGGGCAGTATCTTAACTGAAATGCCTGAATAATCTCTTTTGGCATACGGGCAAAGTCAGCACAAAGACCGTCCTACTTAGAAAGCTAAATATGTTCCCAGGGTTACAAGGAACTAACTTCATTGGCCAGAACTCATGTTGAAGTCATCAGCGCTGGTGAGAAGAATACTAACATTCTCCCTCTTGGCACAGTTGGACTTGAGATCTCTTCCTTGGAAACAAAAGCACTTTTTGAGCAGGTCACACTCTTGACCCTCAGTTGGCTAATGTCAACTCACGTCCTCACAGAGAAGCTGGTCCAACGAGTATGAACAGCACGATTCATAGTCAACGGCTCTCTAGAAACGCCTTCAACCCCAGCCTATTGGCCTGTAAGTGATCTTCTACTGTTAAACTCCCAGAAACTGTAACAGAAGGAAGCAAGTTGGTTTTAAAGCGCCACATGCCACGGTTTTTGTTGTAACCTGAAATCCTTCCAGCTGACATTTTAAAAGGTGTCATACACAAATAGGACTTTACCAACCTATCGATTGGAGTGTGTAAGTTTCAGGTATGACTTATTCATGCTGCACTAAGTTTGCTGGCTAAGCCTGCTTCTACATTTTCTCTACCAACAGACTGGCACACAGCTGGAGCTAAGAAAAGTCAGTCTCACTTCCTTCCAGCCACACTGTGGGAAACAGCATGCTCCTGAAGACAAGTTCCCATTATTTTAAGAATCTTGGTGTTTCCTGAGCTATGTCTCATCCAAAGAAACCTGGATATACTTAGGTTGTTTATTTGTTTGTTTGCTGAGACAGGGTCTCTCTGCAGAGGTCTGGCTGGTTGTCTTAGAACTCATTGTGTAGACCAAGCTGGCCTAGAACTCACAGAGATCCTCCAGCCCCTGCCTCCAGAGTGCTAGAATTAAAAGCGTGCGCCATCATGCCTGGCTCTTAGTGGGAAATGGGCGGAGAAGAAATCCATCAACTAAAGACTCCCCAGAAAGGGTATCTAATTAATCTGTCATCTATAGCTAGGTTAATATCATGGCTAGCCACGTGACTATATCTCCATGGAGCTCTTCAAGCCTAAGATTTGCCTGTCACAGACACGGCTTTCCTGTCTTCGTTGCCTTCTTGATTTAGAATCATTTCCAATCTCTACAGTTACTTCTATAGGAGGTGAAGGAAGAGTTAAAAGGAGAAAAAGAACAAGAACAAACACTTCCCAACCGGAGCGACAGCAAGCCAACCTGTACCTCAGGCCTGAACCTAGAACCTGGGGTTACCTCACCTGAAAGCCTCTAGATTTCCTGGGGGAGGGGGGTCCTTCTGTCTTTACAACCAGTGTGAGTCAGAAATTAGACCCAGCATCCTCCTTACACCAAGTGCTTGTGACCCCTGCAACTAAGATACTCAAGCATGAACAGTTTATATTGTATGAACTGGCCAAACAAACAAAAACAGTACCAATTTCCAAAGAGCACTCATGGGGTCTCCTATCAAATGGCTACCTCCGCTCCTGTGCCCTCCAGTGCCCCTCCCTGACCTGTGAGCCCTGATCCGTGCTGAGTTTTCTTAGCCTGTGCATTTCCTTGTATAACCTGGTTTCCACAAAGACCTCTACTAAATTAGTGTAGCAGAATCCTCATCCTTAACAGCCAACTGGGCTCTCTTCCTTTACCGTGCCCAAGTGAGTCCGACAACCCTGACCTGTGTTCAGCAAGAACCCCGTGACAGGGGTTTAGCCCCCTGATCATCCATCTATTTCCTTAAATAATTTTCCGTCCTCTCATGTCCATGCTGATTCGCAGTTACAAATCTGTCACTTGCTCAGGTTGTACACAGAGAAGGATCTGCGACAGGAGCTGCTCAGATCAGAATCTGTGTCCTGGCAGCCTTACCAAGCTAGGCTCAGTCACCCTTCCTAAGCCAACTAAAAAGATCAAGTTGTAGGGCGTTAATCCCAGCACAAGAGGCAGAGGCAGCTAGATTTTGTGTGTTTGAAGCCAGCTTAATCTATATGATGAGTCCAGGCCAGCCAGGGCTGCACAATGAGGTCCTGTCTCAGGACAGGGGGTGGGGTAAATGGGCACATTGGAAAGAGGAACAAATAAGGATGTCCAGGGACACCCTTCACCCCAGATCTATCGTTAAAGTCCAAAATGAGGTTGACGTTTAAATAAGCGGCCAAGAGGTCTGCCTAACAAGACATCCTATTGGATGCGTGGTCCCACATGTCACTGCCATGTCACTGTCTCTGCTCCAGTCTCCTGCAAACTGATCTAAGAAGGTGTCTGAACTGTTGCTCCTCTGGCTGCCCCAGGCTCCCCTCTGGCACCATGGTTCAGTCTTTTTCTTCTTCCAACATGACACTTGTAGAGAAATCCCAGTTTCTTTGAGTTCACTGTTTCAACAGTCTGACGGTCAACGTGGCAGCCCGTGCTTCTCCTTAGAAGATCTTATTCACCCCTGCCTGGAATTTTACAAATTCATCCTCTCTCCCCACCACAAGACACCATTGCTAGGGTCATTATCCTCGCCACAGCCGTCCTCAATAAAATCTTCCTTACTACATTTCAACAAGTGTCCCTGAATACCTGATTTTTAATATCAAGCAGAAGCATGATAATAAAAACCCCTAAGCCAGACTAACACTTTGCACGCTGCTCTCCCAAGTGCAAGAAATGAATTGCTTGACCAGTTCACACTAGCTGATTCTACCCTGAGAATGCCAGGTAACAGCTATTGGTGATCCTTCTCCTACCTCCCTTCCTGAGAATCAGGGATTTGACCTTCTGCGATGTCCACATCTACAGGCCATTTTGAACCACTCCCTGCCAGTGTTGATGGGGGGATGACTGCCACTGCATGGCAATTTTTAAATGTCCATGCCAGCAATTCAGGTTTTATACTTCTCCCGCTCTAAGATGTGTTTCCATTCCACAATTATAAAATATTGCAGAACCAACACTGGTTCTGTAGACTAGGAACAACCAATGACAAGGGATTTTTGGAACATCGACTTCTAGGAGGCTTGAGAAAAACTTATCTAGAGTGATTATGAGGAAAAAGAGGAAATCAATATAGTAGCTATCTACCTATCAAAATGACAAAAACAATGGGAAGAGCCTATATCAGAGCTTATCAGATCTAATCAAAATTATACTTAAGGCAATGTCATAGCTTTAAAGAACCTATGTTGTATAATTACCAATATGTATGTATATTGAAATCATGGGACTAGAGAGAAATCATAGGAAAAGCAGTTAAGAGCACTGGCAATGTGCTCAGGTCACAGAGCCCATGGCAGGCAGGGCACAAATGTCTGTAACTCCACATCTAATACTGAGCAGCAATATGTTCTCTTCTGGCCTTCATGGGCACCTGCACTCACATGCACAGACATTCATACGTACACATGAATAAATAAAATTTTAAAACAATTAAAGAATGAAAATCATATAGCACAATATATTTCTTTCATAGAACCTGTATCTTCAGATGTTGCTTTACATTTTTATGTATCACCATGCCATAAATTCTTTTTAATTTAGAGAAATTATTTTACAACTGAAAGTTTTGTTGCACTTTTTTATACAAAAAATAAAAATACTGTTGACAGAGGCTTTTGTATCACCTGGTCCCACAGCCATTCAGTACCAAAGAAACACACAGAGATCTACATTATTTATAAACTGGTTGGCCTAGTAGCTCAGGCTTCTTATTAACTCTTACATCCTACATTAACCCATAATTTTTGTCTGTGTTAGCCATGTGGCTTGGTACCTTTTATCAATGAGGCATTCTCATCTGGCTTCCTCTGTGTCTGGGTGACACCTGCAGACTGAGCCTTTCCTCTTCCCAGCATTCTCTTGTTCTCATTGCCTCACCTATACTTCCTGCCTGGCTACTGGCCAATGAGTATTTTATTAAAGCAATGCAAGCGACAACTCTTTACAAGGTGGAAGACAACTGTCCCACAATAGAACACCTATATTGCACAAAACTGTTAATTCAGGCTCCAGGATATTGGATACCCTCTTCTGGCACCAAGCAGTGCATACACACAATAACAAAAATATTTCTAAAGGTGAACTCCATTACCAATGCCTCGTTAAAGTTTAAATGAGGCAATGCATATAGTGTCTGCAGAAGCCTGTGACACATAAGAAACATTAATATAACTCCATCTTTCTCCCTGTCATATCCTTTTCCACTCTGAGGGAGGGTTAGCAACCACTGAATAAAATGAAGACAGAAATGGTGTAAAACCTATCTTCTAGAATATTCCTTTTCCCACAGAAGAAGAAACGTAGACGACAGAGAAAGATGCAAGAGGAGTTGACATTATCTGGGGGTCAGACATGGTTCCTAAGGTCGCCTTTCATGTTTCCATGTTAGTGTTTCACAGTTAACGATTAAAGACTTTCTCTTAAACCAGCATGTTTTAATAAATTAATAACCAGCCTCTGGTGGAAGGAAACCAACCCAGCCAAATTACACTGCTTGCACATTTTCCATAACCAACAACAACAACAAAAAAAGTCATAAAGTTCCATATTAACTCTGAAGTTGGCAAGCTTTTCAAGGTTTGCAGAGATTATCCAGCCCAAGGTTGAAATGGCGTGTGATGGGAAAGATTCCCATCACAATCTACAAGGCAAGAAGATTCCTTGGAGAAAGAGTCAAGGTGAATCCTGAGTCTGGATAAATACTGCCAGTCCAATACAACTTCAGGGTCAATGTTAGCGTAACCAATCAGATGAAGAATGTCTGTGCGTATATATGCTGTCTGTGTGTGTGTGTGTGTGTGTGTGTGTGTGTGTGTACATGTATGTGTGTCTGCACGTGTATATAGAAGCCAGAGGACAAACTGAGAGGTCATTCCTCCTTTTTGTTTTGTTTGTTTGCTTGTTTGTTTTTTGAGACATGGTTTCTACATAGCCCTGGCTGTCCTGGAACTCGCTCTGTAGACCAGGCTGGCCTTGAACTCACAGAGATCTGCCTGCCTCTTTCTCCTGAGTGCTGGGATTAAAGGCGTGCGCCACCACCGCCCAGCTGTTTCTTCTTATTTCTATCTACCTTATTTCTTGAAACAAGATCTCTCACTGGGACCGGAGGCTCACCAATTCTTCTAGGCTGGATGGTCATGGAGCCCTAGTGTGTTCCCATCTCTGCCTCCTTAGAGACTATTCCATCAGGATACCAAGGGATGAACTTGGTTAGAAAGGCTGTGAGAATCCAAATGAAAGGACTCAAGAGAAGACCCTTCCAACCTGAAGTCGTCCCGCAATGTCACATGACCTGTGCGGGTCTGCTGCTGGCAGGTGTCCCCTGCCCTCTTTTTCCTCCTCTTCTATCATCTTCAGCCTGGCTGGTTTTCAGCTTCCACCTAAGCCCGTGCTCCTCCACTCCCACCTTCTCCCCTCCACAGCACCCCAGACACCTCTTCCATTTTATGTTCCCTTACATTGGTGGGTTCTCAACCTTCCTAACGCTGCCACCCTTTAACACAGCTTCTCTCTATCTAGTGGTGATCCCCAACCATAAAATTATTTTATTGCCTCTTCATAACGGTAACTTTGCTGTTGTTATAAATCTTAATGTTAATGTCTATTATGTGGGATATGTGGTATGTGCCCCCCAGGGGGTCACAACCCACAGTTTGAGAACCACTACCCTAAATGACCATAATGATGACCAACAAATCCCTCGCTCCATACAGCTTCTTTCCCAAATTCAAAACAAACTCGCACAGAGACAAACACGTGCTTGAGAGAATAAATAAACAAAGGAGTGATAATAGAAAAACAGAGTAGACAGTGGGATGTCTAAGACTGGGAAGCCTCTCTGTGATTCTAGGCACAGCCGACGAGCTCAGGACCTCACTCTAAATACTTTCTTGTCTAGAAACAGCCACACCTTTGCTGAAAGTGCCAGGGAGCCAGAGTGAGGTGATTCACAAAAATGTTTTTTATGGCTGACTGGACACTAATGAAGGCCTAAGTGCATCACCGCTCCCTGCTTAGACTAATCCTAAGGTTTTACTATTACAGGCAAGCGTCTTCAAGAAAGAAGCCCACATCTGAAACTCTTCTGGATTTTTTTTCTACCAGTCTAATCCAGCAATCTATATTTAAATATTCATAGCCCTCCACTGGCTGCAGCGGTAAAAGCCTGCATGCCTCCACTGAGCTAGCCTTGGCCAACTTCGCTTCTTTTCCTCAAGAACATCAGTTTAAACATATAACCCTGGCACAATTGCTAGCACCTGCCTCGCCATCCAAATGTCCCCCCAAATGGGCACCAAAGCAGAGACCTTCTACACATGTACTTTAGCTGCCTGGGGCCAGCTCCCAGCACTATCAGTTACCTTATTCATATCTCAGGGGCTGAGAATATGACTCAGTGGCAAAATACTTACCAAGTGTGCACAAGGCCCCAGGTTCAATCATCAACACAGCAAAAACAAAAAATTTTTGGATGTCTGTGGGTCCACTAGACTAGAACTGACTGGGACTGATTCGTTCTCTACTCTTTGGCTCAAAACCCAAAAGCCCAGCATGGAGGAGGAGTTGGAACAAATGTATGGCCACAAAAAGGCAGAAGGGTCTCTGGACTCCAGCAGATAGTTGGCATAGTCTGAGGGCCCCGATTATGGAGGGTTTAAGTGTAGAGGGTAGGGTAAGACAAATAGTCTACTTTGGGACCCATTTCTCCCCAAGACTGCTTCAAGGGATTTATATCTCTTGTGCCCTCCAGTCCCATCTGTCACCTTCTCTGCCCCTAGTAACCTTATTAAAACACATACCAAGTCTGCGGTGGTACCGCATGACTTTAATCTCAGCACAGAGACAGAAACTCTCTGTGAGTTCGAGGCCAGCCTGGTCTACAGAGCGAGTTCCAAGACAGCCAAGGCTACACAGAGAAACCTTGTCTTGGAAATAAATAATGATGATGATAATATACATCAAATGGTGTCACTCCTGCTCTGCATAAAGGCCCCCGGTTCCTTCCAATTCTCCACACATGGTCCTTGATCACTTTCCCGTGAGCTCCACACACTTCCAAACAGGGCTTGAACTCTGCAGCCTTGGAGCTGCTGCTCCCAGCCCACTGCTCTGAGGTTTGCCTAGTCTGGCCCACCCCAGCCCGGCCTGCACAAAGTCAGGCTCCTCATACCCCAGTAACTCTCTCCTGCCTGCTTGCAAGGCAGATACCACTTCTTACACCAAAAGCCCTCAAAGCACCTACAATGCTCGGTTCCCCCAGTCAGAACCCCAAGCCCCAAACTGCCTGCCTTATCAGTCCTTGTATCTTCAGGAAATGACAAGAGATTGGCACTGGAAAACCCCAGTAAACATGTACGGGACTTAATGGAACACGTTTTACAGAACAATTTTAAAACCTGGTATGCATGTTTGAAATTCTTAGTCAGTTAAAAATAATTACTAGCTTCCCACACCTACATAGACATCACCTTGGGAGGGCACCCGAGAAGTAAAAAAGTGACCTTTGACTCTATTTGCGCTCCGTAGGTAATTCTAAGGAGATACTAGCAGGTTATTTCTAAGTGGCGGATTTGACTATGCCAAATTAAAACGGCTTGCCCTTTGAGTTGCCTAATTCCCTCCTTCTTGGCTGATCCCGTAATCACCACTCTGGTGTCCAACCCTCACCGGAAAGTTTGACTGCTGGTTAGAGCCATGTACTTTTGGAATTACAGACACCAAAAAACGCTTGCGTGTTCCAATGCGGACGTTTCCCACTTCTTTCCAGGAAGCTATGAAATAAAATGTGAACGGATGGGCTAGCCTCAACTGTAGTGCAACACAGCCGGACAAAGGCTCCTGGGTAAATTCTTTGCAGCCTCTTCTCCGGGTGGTGTGAGGGGCATGTCCGCAGACATGTGCAGGTGACACCAGGAAAGAAAGCCTTCCTTTCTATTCCTCACTGGGAGAACCTGGGAGAACAAGTTCATGACGAGTTCACCATCCCTGGTGGGATCTAAGAGACCATCTAGAAAATGATCCCTTGTGTGGATGTCATTATCTACCATAAGAATACAAAAAACGTGAGCCGGCATTTGGCTGTCTTTATTTCAGAGCCCTGGTTAGTTCAAGTTCAGCAAGAAGGAATGTAAGACTTCCTGCAGTGCTCATTGGTCCTATGGCTGGCCCGCATCCATAAAGCAATTAACGGGGATGACAAAGGAGCATGAAAGTGTCTGGTGGCCGCTCAAGAGCAAGTTCAAGACCAGCTGGAAGACGGCTGCAAGGCATGGATTAGCATTAAAATATAAACCAAGAAATGTGTTACTAAACTAAAGTATCAAAACCAGTAACGGTTGCTTCCTACTCTTGAGCATAAATTAGGTAAACCCTGGGGTGTTTCTAAGTGTCAATCAAACTTTTTCAAAGCAAAGTTTTGGCTGGGCTGTCTCTGGACATCCGCCTATCATGTGATTCTTTGTATTTTCTGTATTTTGGTTTGTCAACAGTCACACTGTGGTTGGGAATGTGTGTGTGAGTTGGCCTCCAGGAGCGCCAAGAAAATGAGGCCCTTCCACCGGCATTGAAGTTCCATTAGAGAATTTTACAGAACGTAAGAAGCTCCCAGCAATCCATCACTGCAACTGTGCTTCCTGAAGAGAAAGTGAAGTGTCAGCAAAGACTTTGACCGCCCAGACAGTTCAAAAGGCAGGTGCCACCACAAGCAGGTACCACCCTTCCTATTTTTCTGATGCCTCCCTTTTAAGAGGAAGCCTCGTTTCCTCCCTCTCAGGACCCTGTCCTGCAATAGCCACAGACTCCCATCAGGGGGCGCTCAGCCTGTGACAGGTCGCCATTTGACCAGGTTAAGACAGTAATCAAGCAACTTCAGTAATGAATTTGGAATCTTTCAAAGTTGCCAAAACGCTTCTCTTTGCTTAATATGACATATCACTAATTCTTGTTTGGAAACATGCATTAAACAAAAAAAATATGAACATACTGAAATAAATGTTTACAAATGAAACCATGTTGCCATGCATGAGATAGCTAAACTGTAATAGTTGAGTGGAAAAGGGTTCAGATGAAACAAAAATACAGAGGCCGATGTTAAACTCCTACGAGTTGTGTGATGGGGTACATGAGGTTCAAGCCATTATTTTTACATTGCACTGTATTGTCGTCCATAGATGAAATTTCCCAAATGAAAAAACAAAAGTCTGCGGCCAAGTTTCAAAGAAAACTATCGAAATATTATAGAAAAGTCTTGAAGGAGCACAAACACGGAACGACGATTCTCCACCAAATGTTCAAGTCCTGCAAGCAGACCAATCCTCAGAGGCGTTAATCTGGGCCTCTTTAGTAAGGCAGGCACCATAATTACAGGGGCTGGATGGGGAGGGGGCAGAGAGAGCGAGACCTTTGAGAGGCGGCAAGAAGCAGGCTTTTACCAGCTTTTTATCTACTCAATTCAAAGGAGTCTTTGGAAAAACGAATCTCTGCTACGGAAAAATAGACAACACACAGCAAAATAGAAATGTTATAAATTTACCATTCGCATAGAAAACACATTAGCAGGTAAAAGCCACGCCTTCACGGGAGGCGCAGGGACCCAACAAGGCTGCTTTGCAGGCTTTTACAGTTTGAACTTTTGACCTCCTCCCAAAATGTCATAAAAGAATTTTTAAGCCCTAGAACTAGAAAGAATGCTTTCTTCGTCAAATCGTTTCATAAAGCATCGCTATGTGCTGTGTTTGCTCGTAGCCACTGGGCCCAAGGTCCAAAACTAAAAAGTATTCTAAGCACCCGGTTGCCAGGATTAAGAAAAACACGTTGAGTAGCCGTGAAATAAAAAACACAAGTCAAGGCAACGCTGAGTGGCGATCACAAAAACCCTCTCCAGCGACCTCCGCTCTGTTTTCCTTTCACCTTCGCCAACAAACGAAAAGATTAAACTTTTTCCCTGGCCCCTCTCTGCTGTCTTTTTTCCCCCCTCTGCCTTCAGTCACACGATGCTCTTTAGAAGCTGCACCACAAGCGAAGCATTTAAGAAGAAATGTACCTTTTGTCTGGTATGGAAATGCGGTAGGATGAAAACGGCGCCAACACACCTGAGGTGAGCGACGCTCCCCACCCCCCGACGTCGCCACTCGAGGAAGGGACGTCGCAGGGACCTAGGCCCAACTGAAGGACCCGCCGCTCAGGCCCGGTGTGACCGGAATCCCGACTCTCCGCACCTTCCCTCGGCCTGGCTCGCACTCCCCAGGCCTGAGAGGCGCGGAAAAGCTGACACTCAAAGCCGGGACCCGCGCGCACCGCCTACCTGGCCAGCCCCAGGCACCGCCCCGCGGGGCGCGCCACCGACGCCGCCAAGAGGTTCCGCAGGCCGCCCGTGACGTGGGTGGCTAAAGTGCCCAGAAGTTTCCCTATCCCGCGTTCCCCGAGCGCCGCGGACCCCTCCCCAACCGAAATGTGCGCGAAGATTTTGAGACCCCGAGAACTCGCATCTAATTGCCGGCTCAGCACCCACCGGAGTCCGGGGCAGGGCGGGGACCCCACAGCCCGACGGGGCAGCTTCACTCACCTAGACAGCGGATCTGGAAACCAGAGGGGGGTCGGAGCGCCCTGCGTGTCCAGCCCTCGCGCAGCGCCTCAAGATGCTCCTCCTTGCCCTGAATCAGCAGGACCTGCTCGTCGATCCAGCCCAGGAAAAAAGTCTCGGCCACCGCGGCGGTGACCTTCTTGTTCCAGAAGTGTTGCATGTTCTCCGCTTTGAAATCGGCGAAGATCTCGTAGCCGATGTGGTGTCGGGCGAGCTGCCGGGGTTGGGTCCGGGCCGGGGGTGAAGGCTGAACGGCCCCGGGCTTCTCCTCAGCGGGGCTGTCCGCCGGGCCAAGGATGATGGCCAGAGAGTGCGGCGCGATCTGCAGAAACTTCTCCATCTTACCAGGCATCTGCCGCGCGGACCGCGCTCACCGGGGCAGCCGTTGCGCGCCGCTGGAGGGATCCGGCACCGGGCGGTGGCTGTGAGTGGGAAGAGCGGAGAGCGTCGGGGTGTCGCCCAGGGTTGGGGGTCCGCGCCTCTCCCTGCCCGCCGCGCCCCGAGGGAGCACCGCTGTCCCCAAGGCGCAGCCCGCGCGAGGGCGCAGCAGGTCCGCGCGCGGGAGTGCAGGGAAGGGACAGCGACGCTGAGCTCGCTGCCCTCGAGGTCCCGCGCAAGTTACCTGCAGCTCCAGGCCACCCTCCGGGCACCGATCATTTTCCAGCCGCTTCACCCTAGCTTCCTTTGGCACTCGGCAGCCCCAGCGGGGGCGGAGACCCGGAGGAAGGGTGTCGAGGGGGCGGGCAGTTTGCCGCGATCCGGGGTATTCCCTTGGCCGGATCCGGCCGGAGGAATCCAAGAAGGTCGGTACGGGAGACCGTGGAGGTGGCGAGGTTGGCTGGAGAGTAGAGTTTACGCGCCCGGGTCCAGGCAGATCCTGAGGGGGGGGAGGGGGAGGACGTGCGGCGCCACTTGGAAGGCACCGATTCCGGAGCTGCGAATGTCGCTCCGCCCCACGCTCCACCCCCGCCCCCACCTCCCACCTCCCCTCAGAAACAAGTGGATTTGCTGCCTGGTTAATGTACCCTTGGAAGTTGCTGTTTCAAAAATCTAGTCAACCACGAAAAATTGCCGTCAGTCCTTCCTCCCAACTCCCGTGGACCCTTCCCTCTTCTGTCTCCAGCCTGTGTGCGAGCCTATCTTGGAAGAAATCCAGCAATTCCTGGGGTTAGCTATGCAGTGGGAACGGTAATTATTACACCTTTTGACAAACTTTAACCTCGTTTCTACGCCAAGTTATGATTTGCAGTCCTATCTAAAGAGGCGATTGCCGTAAGAAGCGATAGACTGTAATGATTGTCCAACTTGAGCGTGCATCAAGATCACCAGGAACACTCTAAAAGCCAGGTAGTGGCCACGAGATGGCTCAGCAGATAAAGGCGTTTGCTGCCAAGTCAGACTGCTTTGAGTTTTATCCCAGGAACCTACATGGTGGGAGGAGAGAACTAACTCTGACAGCCAGCGCAGGCGCGAAAACACAGACACACGTGCACGCAATTTTTAAAAAATTGATAGTTAGGCACCACTCCTAGGGTCTAACTCAAAAAGCTGAGGAAGCACGGAGAGGTGAATCCTATTCGTTGGTATTTGTTTTTTAAATTTTAATCACATTTGTTTATTTTGTGTGAATGAGCACGAAAGAGGAAGTCAGGGGCAAACAGAAGACAGCTTGTGCTCACCACACAGGTGTGAATTGTGTGGCTTAAACTTGGGTCAGCAGGCGTGGCAACAGGCGCCTTTACCCACCACGTTGCCTCTCCATTCATGACTTCTAAGGAACACTTAGGCTCTCGACTACTCTTCTTAAAGACACTGACTTATAAAAAATACTCAGATGATGCGGAGGTGTCAATAAACTGTTTGCTGATGGCCTCCAGATAGTTTAAAATCACAGAAGTCACAAAAGGAAAAAAAAAAAAGCACACACTTTCCGTCTGACTGAAAGGCAACCTTGGGCTCTGAGCTTGGGTTTCCCAAGTGTAGAACGGGACCTGAGAAAAAAATCCCGCAAGACGGGGGGGGGGGGGGGGGGGGGGGGGGGGGGCGATTGTGTTTTTTACATTCAGCATGGTTCACAGACTCCAGGTGCTCTTTGGACTTCAACCCACCATCCGTGGAGGGACCGCAGCTGGAGCTCCACTCTGTGCCCTCAGAATTTCCCAGGCACGACTGCCTGGCGAGACCTGTTATTTACTTGCCTGGATGTTAAGGATGTTCTCTAAGCCTCAATTTGCCCCACTCCTCACTCTGTTCTCCAGGCCTGGGCCTGAGTAATGGCAGTGGGGAAACAAAAGGAAGACAAAAGGCACACTTGAGGCGGTGCGTTTTGCTTTACATTTCTGCCTTTATTATGATTTGTTTCAGCATAGTTTCAGACAAAGCTGCAAGAATAGTACAAAAAAAAATTACATATCTTCACCTAGATTCCAGAATAGTTAGGGTTCTGTTATCTCTACATACACTGAACCCTTTTTCCTAAACTTTTAAAATCTACTATTTGTTATTTTATTC
Organism: Microtus obscurus; assembly: GCA_963919715.1. Classification (NCBI taxonomy): domain Eukaryota; kingdom Metazoa; phylum Chordata; class Mammalia; order Rodentia; family Cricetidae; genus Microtus; species Microtus obscurus. Next base: position 30,909,868 of record CAWTZC010000297.1, read on the forward strand.
TTTGTAAATAGCCAGTATCTTCTTCAAGTTTCTTTTTGATGGTGAGAAAGTGAGGGTGTCCGTATGTGGATATGTGCAAAGTGCAGGTGCCCACGGAGCCCAGAAAAGGGGTTCAGAGTCCCTAGAGCTTGAGCTAACAGGCAGTTGGGAGTTGCCTGGCACGAATTCTAGGAATAAACTCGGGGCCTTTGCAAAAGCGATCCACATCTTTGCAGCCCCTAAAGTATCTTTTTGGAAAAGATACTCTAAAGACAGCACTCCTGGAGTCAGAGGCAGGAGTTATCTACAGAGGTCTACAGAGCGGGTTCTAGAAACAGCCAGGGCCACATATGAAACCCTGTCTCATAAACAGCAACAAAGACAAAACAAATCTACTTATCGTGTGCGAGAGTATGAATGTATGTATACACATCATATGAATACCCAGTGCCACAGAGACAAGAGAAAAGAATCAGATTCCCTGCACTGGAGTTAAAAGGCTGTGGGTATTCAAATGCGGAGGACTGAACTCGGGTCCTCCAAGGGCAGCAAGCACTAACCACTGAGCCATCCCTCCAGTCCCTCAACAAGTGTCTTTTTCAAAGACCCATTGAGACTGAATAAATATCATCCTGCTTCTCCTCCGACTTTCCCCTAACACATATGCGGGGTGTTGATTCCAGCCTGGTCTTTTATGTGATTGCTAAGGTCTGGCTGGTGCTACAGGTTTATCGCAGTCTTCCTTCTGCATTGCTAGCACTCGGCTGTACCATCATGCTATCCTTTCTCCTCTGTTCAGTTTGCACCCAGAGGGACTGTTCATTCTTTCTTTATTCAGTAGGATATAAGCCTTATTCATCATTACTAACATTGCGTACTCAGCACAAAGTGAGACCCCCTAGAATCCTCTAAAGCTGGTTGGCTCCAGAACGTCCTGACTTGCTGACATTTCAAGACATTCCAGGATCTTTTAGCTCCAGCCAAGGACCCAGCCACTTTTCCAGGGAATCCTACTTCTTATTCATGGAGACAGATGTTTAGGAACCAACGCTTTGCAACTACCGAATGTGCTCATCGCTACTGAGATGCTATTTGTCTTTGGCTAGTCCACCCCTCAAGATGCCAAACTCCCCGCTTTATGCTATATTGGTCTCACTTCTCTGTACTGCAACAGTAGTAGGGGTGGGGTTCACTCGGATGGTTGGGGTGGTGTGGGGCCCGTGAGAGATGAGGGATCTGGAGCACATGCTTGTCTGAAACGGAGAGCTGTTACAAGAAGGGGGACCTTGGCTCAAGCGCCTGACACCTGCTGGGGTTCCCCACCCTCCCTGGTCTTGCACATGTGGATAGAATTACTACTTCTATTTTTGTGCCTACACTGCCTGCTTCTCCCAGAGCCCACACTCCAAGTGCATGGCAAGACTTAGCTTCTCCCCTCCACTGAGCAAACTGAAGTCTACTATTCCCAGATGTGTGGATTCTGACGCTTTGGTACTAAACATGATCACATCTTGATTTTCTTGAAAAGTGTATTGTTATCATGAGAATATAAAAGTCACCTGGACACATCTTCCTTATGGTGACTGACTACCTTCCAGAACTTTCTTCAGTGATTGCTGTTCACACAGGGCCATCCCAAGATCCAGTCTTTTCCAACTAAGTGCTTCCAAACTCTGCACTAGGCACAGATGTCGCATGTCCGAGTGGGGTCTCCATCGTTGCTTCCCTGATCCTTGCTCACGAAGGATCCTCAAAAGTTGCTCATCGGCACCCTGATTATCGCTCAGGCCTTGCTAGACTTCAGCCCTTCAGGATGCCAAAGAAAGGCATGCTCTGTGATTTAGGCCTTGGTCCTACATTGCTTTCTATTGCAGTGCTAAACACCATGGCCAAAAGCAACTTGGGGAGAAAAGAGCTTACTTCCTTTTACAGCTTGTAGTCCACCAGGAAAAGAAGTCAGAGCAGGAACTCAGGGCAGGAACCCAGAGGCAGGAACTGAGGCAGAGGCTGTGAGGAGTGCGGCTTGGTGTCCTTGGTGTCCATGGTGGTACCCTCCCACATCAAGAATTGCCTACTGGGGCTGGAGAGATGGCTCAGTGGTTAAGAGCATTACCTGCTCTTCCAAAGGTCCTGAGTTCAATTCCCAGCAACCACATGGTGGCTCACAACCATCTGTAATGAGGTCTGGTGCCCTCTTCTGGCCTGCAGACATACACACAGACAGAACATTGTATACATAATAAATAAATAAAAAATAGAATTGCCTACTGGCCAATCTGATGGAAGCATTCTCTCAATTGTGGTTTCCTCTTCTCAGATGTCCCTGACTTTTGTCAAGTTGACAAGAAACTAAGCAGCACAAACTTCTCAACCCAAGGACACTGTTGATCACCTTGTCTAGAAGCAGCTGCGCAGGTGCCCGAGGGTCACTATCCATATCAAGTTCATTTTCCTGGTGTTTGTTGTTGTTGTTCATTTGGTGGGGTTTTGGGTTTGGGTTTTTTTTTTTATGGAGGGGGTTGTTTTGGTTTTGGTTTTGGTTTTGAGGAAGGTACTTTGTTTTGTTTTGTTTTGAGACAGAGTCTGGCTACAACTGTCATGACTGGTCTGGAACTCACTCTGTAGACCAGGCAGGCCTCGAACTCACAGAGATCCACCCGCCTGACTCTGCCTCCCTAGTGCTGGGATGCCACTGTGTTTCTTTTCCATGAGTGTTTTTTGAGCAAGAACACACCCAAAGCAAAGCGTGCTTTTCCCTAGGAAAACGGACACTACTTTCACATGTGCTGCCTCTCGAGTCTCAACCAGACATTTCCCGCTTTGCAGACCAGCTCAAACACCTCCCACAAAAAGGTAAGCTGTTAGAAATTTCTGTGACTAAATGGCCTATTTTAATGATTATTCCAGAGCAACAAGAAAACAGGTATTTCTAGAATACTCAAAGAACCGTGCTTTACAATAGAGGGTTCTTGAAAGATGAATTTGTTCTTTGAGAAACAAATGGAAGTTTCTGTCTCCTGCTATTCCTACCAAGGCTCTAAGGTCTGCAAGCCATGTTTCAGTCAAGACTGACTCTCAAACTTGCCCTTGTCTGCCCCTGAGTCTTCAGAGAAGAATCCTCTTCTCCAAAACAGGTGAGTCAGCCTTCGAGGTCTTGGTGAGTCTTGTCCACATTCTCTTTTACTTCTTGATCCAGAGGTCATTAACGGTCTTTGTTCTGTAACAACCCCTCCTGATAATGATGGTACAGGAAATTTATTCCAACGTGTAAGGGTGTGGAAAGGTCTTTCATTATTGTGGCTGTCTTTCAAGGCAGCTTCTGATCATTCTCGTTATGTTATGGGTGAAGAGACTAAGGCACACAGAATGTAAGTGATTTGTCCAGACTGCCCAGCAATAAGGCAATCAAGCCATCTAAACCTACAGTCTAGGTCCATGCCACATGAGGCCGTCAGTTTAGTTGAGCGGTCTTCCCAAAGATCCTTCAACGATGCCTCGTGGGTAACTTCTATCTGGCATCTGTACTAACTATCTGTTACTGCATAACAAATTACCTTCAGAGCAGCAGACGTATATCATCTCCCAGTGTTGGCTGGCCAGGAGTCCAGGCCTAGCCTACCTGAGTGCCTCTGCTCATGTTTTCTGAGGTTGCATTGAGCTACGGCCGTGCTCCCCTCCGAGGCCTGGCCTGATGTGGATTCACCTCCAGGCCCCTCTCGTGGTTCTAGGCAAGGTCTCAGCTCCTGACTCTCAGAAATCCTCTCTGCTCCTGGAAGCATGTGTCTCTCCCTAGGGGACCAGCAGCGGGTCAGATGGCTTCCTTAGATCACCCAGGACAGGAGTCACAGTGTTACCTTAGGAGCGACACTCAGTCACCTTTGCTGTGGAGGGTTTCCAAGAACACTGACATTAAACCCAGCCCATGCTCCAGAGAACTAAACAAGAGTATTAGTAGGAACAGGGAGAGGCCAGAGCTGTGTACCACTTAGGAACTACCTATAGACGATGGAGAATTTCTAACGAACTCTTCATAGCAAACTATGAAGACTTTCCAACTATCCAGACAGTTCACAGGGCAGTCATAAATTAAAAGAGCGTCTTCTACATAAATGCGTGTGCATTACAGATACTTAACAAGATCGGCAATGCACAGGCACATACACCCTGCACAAATGATTTCTTTTCCAAAAACTGGCTGCCATCTTTGAGGATATGCTATTAGAACTCAACAGCACGAAGACGAGATTCTCCGGGGTCCTAATTCTGTCACTACTTCCGTTACTATCAATCCACTAACATGCTGGGGAATGGGGGGAGTGGTCACAGCAGCAGGAACTCCAGCCAGCTAGTCACAGTAAAGAGACCGAGAGCAAGGGGTTAGGAGTAGTAGGGTTGAGCTCCCTCTTCCACTTACAGAGCTCAGGCCCTACACAACTAAGACAGGTCTTCCTCCATCAGTAAATGTAAACAAGACAATCCCCATAGGCATGCCCAGAGCCTGTCTCTTGTGTGATTCTGACTTCTGTTGATCTGACAATGATTTCCCTAGATTTCCTATGTGAGGTCTTCATGCAGACTCTAGCAGCCGTGAGATTTCCTAGCTATTTTCCGGGGGAAAGCGTTTAACATTTATCAAATGTTTTGTTCTTATAAAATCTGTCGGGAGCCGGGCAGTGGTGGCGCACGCCTTTAATCCCAGCACTCGGGAAGCAGAGGCAGGCGGATCTCTGAGTTCGAGGCCAGCCTGGTCTACAAGAGCTAGTTCCAGGACAGGAACCAAAAGCTATGGAGAAAACCTGTCTCGAAAAATCCACAAAAAAAAAAAAAAAAAAAAAAAAAAAAATCTGTCGGGAATTGTAAAGAACACTTGCTACTCTAATTTTCCAAGTGGAGAAATGAGCTTCTTGGGTGTCACACACTTAATACTTGATCAAACCAAGATCTGAACTAGATCCAACTCCAGACTCTAGGCTTCCTCAACACGCAACGCTGGATTCCAAAAGGTTTGAAAACTCACTAGATAGCCACTGTTTGATCATTTACAGGAAATTCTCCCACCAGTGGCTGGGGGAAGGTTCTGGAAGAAGGTGAAGAAAGTCATTGCAAACCTGACCCCGTAGTCCCCAAAGCCATCGTTACACCTTGGGAAGAGCA